>CM044323.1:26526139-27728951 GCA_024291935.2 Okapia johnstoni | reverse complement strand
TGCTTGCTATGCAGGAGACACAAGAGATGCGGACTCTATCCCTGGGAGGGGAAGATCTCCTGGAGGAGGAAATGCAACCCACTCCAGTGTTCTTGCCTAGAAATCCCAAGGACAGAGGAGCCTGGTGGGCTACAGTCCATAGTGTCTTAAAGAGTCAGATACAACTGAGTGTACACACACACACGCACACACACATACATACACACATTGAGGGATTGGCTGAGCTGCCATCAACCACTGTATAGAGGTCAGTGTCCTGGATCCTTTTAGAAGGGAAGGAAAGTTGTGGCTCCTCCTCATTTGCCAGAGGCCCTGGCATGCTCTTATTTGTATGGCTTCTGCAGAATTAATATAAATCAGATAACATTCTTTCTGTTAAGGCTCTTACAACCAAATACTTAAGACAGTATAAAACCAGAGCTTTTCTGGATTTAAAGAAACGGGGCATTTTAAGAAGAAGGAAAATTCTTGCCCCTGGAAAAACAAAGTGAAAAAAAAAGCAGTGAGATCTGAACAGTAGTAAATTTATTATTTTATTCAACAAGAGAGAAGACAAAAAATTCTTATGTACTTAATGACTTCCTATAAGTGGAGTTTTATTTATTTATTTTTGTACTTAGTCTCTGCTTGTGGTTTGGAACCTTTCATTATGAAATGTTCAATAAAATGTTTCCTACTAAAAAAAAGAATGTCTTTGCATTAACAAAAGGCATGCTGTAGAAAATAACTTGACAAGAGATGGAGTCCAGCCAACAGCAGAGTTGTTTGGGAAAACCTGGGGTCAAGCATCAGACTGGCATATAGTCTTGAGAGCAGGACAGTAAATAGGAATTCACACAAGGAAGCACCAAGAGTCCCAGAGGGAGATTCAGGATACTAAAGTCAAGGGCTCCAGCTGAATTAATAATTAAGTGGGAATTCAGGTGTCATGAAAAAGAACAGGACTTTCAGGCAAGGTGGCTCTTAACAGATTTCTTCAGTGTCGGCCAGCTTTCACTGGTCCAATCTAATTTGTAAACAGATAAACCAGTGGTGTCTTCAGGGTAGCTGAGGCTTCTGACACAATCTCTGTGACAAAATTTCATTATGCGAGGATACAAAGAGAAATATGCACATAAAAACTAGTCAAATAAGTCCATACATCTGAAAGACATTCTGTGTTGCTTGTAATCTCTACTTCACATGTGTGAAAAAACCTCCCTTCAACAAGAAAAAAATTGTTTAAAATTGGATATTCATGCCAAAGGATGAAGATCCTATATCTTTTGTGCTTCCCTCTTACATTACCTATCAAACAGCAGATAAAGTCATGTGCCAAGGTTTGGGGAGAGTCCCCAGTGAGGGCTACTGTGAAGACAAATGGTTAATGTCTGCTCTCCCAGCTGCTCAGTTAATTACTGTAATAGAAAACATCTTGAGGGAAAACACTGCATACAGTTATTAGCAATTAACCCACAACTCTAAAAATCACAATTCTTACTAATAATAGAACATTGCCCAACCAGCCTAATTAGAATCTCTACACAAGGGTCTTTCATCTTCAGAAAATATAAAATCTTGTAGGTTACTACTATTTAAAATGCAAATAGAAAATTGGGGTGATGAAGATGACATTGAGAAATACAGAATGGAGTAGAATAGATAGAAATGGAGGTTGCATAATTTATGTGGTGGTAAGCTAATTTCAAGACATGCAAATGACTCAGATATATAAGCCAAAAGAACTTCCTTCTGAGTATTTACTACAATTACAGGGCCCGGTGGTGGTAATGGTTGATGGTGGTAATTGTTGTTGCTCACTAGCTCAGTTGTGTCCAACTCTTTGTGACCTCATGAACAGTAGCATGTCAGGCTTCCTCGTCCTTCATTATCTTGAGTTTGCTCAAACTCATGTCCATTGAGGCAGTGATGCCATCCAACCATCTCATCCTCTGTCGTCCCCTTCTCCTCCTGTCCTCAATCTTTTCCAGCATCAGGGTCAAAGTCCTTGGTCATGTCCGACTCTTTGAGACTCCATGGACTGTAGCCCACCAGGCTCCTCTGTCCACAGAATTCTCCAGGCAAGAATATTGGAGTGGGTTGCCATGTCCTTCTCCAGGGGTAAAGAAGATAAGATAAGATAAAATAACACAGGGCAGGAGAAATCCATGAACAAAAGTAGACAGATGTGGTGTTGCTTTGTTTTTCTTTGAATCATGGATTTTTCTTAGACACGGCAGGTCATGAAGCTCCAATGCTTTCTCTCCCATTTGCATATGTTTCATCTACTGTTCCCCATTATTACTGACCTTGCTCAATGCTTACCAGTCTTCTTGCCTTTCTAGAACACACTACATTTATTCTTGTCTCAAAATCTTAAAACTTGCTATCACTTCTGTCTGGAATATCGGTCCCTCAGATTTGATATGACTGTCTCCTTCTAAGAATTCAGATATATAGAATTCGGATCAGACCTTAGAAAAGGTCTGATCACAATACACAATAGCCTGTTTCTTCTTTCTCTTTTTGTTCTATAACATTCTCCTATTTTTCCATACATATATCTCAATCAGATAGAGTAGCCTATTATTTCTTTTTTTTAAAGATTTATTTATTTATGGCTGTGGTGGGTCTTTGTTGCTGCACGTGGGCTTTTGCTTGGGCTTCTCAATGCGGTGTCTTCTCCCGTTGCAGAGCACAGGCTATAGGTGTGAGGGTTTCCCAGCATGAGGGCCCAGTATTTGTGGGTCCCAGACTCTAGAGCACAGCCTTAATAGTTGTGGCTAACAAGCTTAGTTGCTCCGAGAAATGTGGGATCTTCCTGGACCAGGGATTGAACTGGTGTCCTTTGCATTGCAAGGCAATTCTTAACTAACCACTGGACCACCAGGGAATCCCCTATTATTTCTTAATTTATCACATTAGGCTGCATTTATTGACTTACTTCCTGTTTTGGATCTTTTATACCCAATTCCCCAAGGCTTCCTTTCCACTATGCCTTCAGTAGTTGTTTCACAAATCTGCATCAATATTTGCATTATTTTACATATGGCATATTACTTGCAACTACACCAAATTACAAAGGTCCATACAGTCAAAGCTATGGTTTTTCCAGTAGTCATGTATGGATGTAAGAGCTGGACAACAAAAAGAGCTAAGCGCTGAAGAATTGATGCCTTCCAACTGTGATGTTGGAGAAGACTCTTGAGAGTCCCTTGGACTGCAAGGAGATCAAACTGGTTAATTCTAAAGGAAATCAACCCTGAATATTCACTGGAAAGACTGTTGCTGAAGCTGAAGTTCCAATACTTTGGACATCTAATGTGAAGAGCCGACTCATTGGAAAAGACCCTGATGCTGGGAAAGATTGAAGGCAGGAGGAGAAGGGGACAACAGAGGATGAGATGGTTAGATGGCATGACCAACTCAATGGACATGAGTTTGAGGAAACTCCAAGGGATGGAGGACAGGGAAGCCTGGTGCTGCAGTCCATGGGGCCGCAAAGAGTTGAACATGACTGAGCAACTAAACAACAACAACACACCAAATTATGTCTTAGGCTATTTACTTTCCTCAATAAACTTTTTTTCCCAGTTAATAATTTTCTCATGTTTTTTCTCACTTATCAGGAGTTCTTTTTTTCCTCAAGGGCTCTAATGCCTAGAAATAATGTCTATAACTCCCAAACATATTAAATGACCCTCCTTTCCTTTTATCTTCCACAGATCTTTTCCTAGACTCTCTACTTCCAGACTGTAGGATGTTTTTTAATTCTGGTTCACAGATTGAGTTGTAAAACTTCCTTTTGTCACTTTCATGGAAATACTCTTTACCATGCTTTCTGGTTTCTGTATTTTCCTCTCTCAGTTCATGTCCTCATTTTGCTGGACTATATCCTCTACTAGCTTCCTATGAAAGTATATGCAAGTGGTTAGTTTTTTTGATATTTTGTATGTCTGAAAGTTCTTTCTCTTAAACTTGATTGACATTTTAGGTGAGTATGGAATTCTACGTTGAAAACTTTCCCTCAAAACTTTGAAGTTGGGCTTCTCTGGTGGTCCAGTGGTTAAGAATCCACCTGCCAAAGCAGTGGACACGGGTTCAATGCCTGCTCCAGGAAGATCCCACATGCCACAAGGCAATGAAGCCTGTGTGTCACAACTATTGAGCCTGTGCCCTAGAGCCCATGTGCCACAACTACTGAAGCCCATGCATCTAGAGCCTGTTTGTGACTTCTGTCTACCAATGTGGTTAGTAACCCTGCATCAGGCTTCTATCTTCCAAACTCTACTTGAAATAGTTGATCATTTGTCTCCTCTTTCATTCGTATTGGAGGATAACATCTTAAAACATTCTTTATTCTTCATTTATTAAAGTGTGGGGAAGGAAAAGATGTAAAACAGTGTGATCAATTTACTGTATTAAGCTGAAATGCTTTTTTTTCCCAGAACACAGCATCTCTTTTTTAAACTGGTTGCTATATTTATCTAAAACAGGGGTTTTCAAACTTTACTGTGCATCAGAGTCATTTGAAGGGCTTGTTAAATTGCTGTGCCCCATGTCCAGACTGGTTGTTTCAGTTGTTAGGGGATAGTCTGAGAATTGTTTTCTTTTGACAGAGCCCCAAACAATGCTGATGCTGCTGACTTGGGAACCACACTTTGACAAACACCAATTTACATGCATGGACTTTCACTTTAATTAACTCTGGTTCTAGTCGTTCATATGCAGAGGTATGTGCATGCCGAACTCCTATTCATCCTTTATCTCCTACTCCATATACACCCTCTGGAAGGTTTTTCAGGCCATATAGAAAACATACCCTGCCTTCATCCTCTATGTTTTATTTCTACTTGTTATGCTAATCACATTGGACAAGTCACACGTCTGACTTCCGTAGAAGAGAGTAAACTCTGTGCATGTAGCTTCTGTCTTATTATTTATTTACATTCTTCCTCCTCCTCCTCCACTTTCTCCTCTCACCTACTTCCCAGCCTCATCCTCCTACTCTTTCCCCTGCTCCTCCTTCTTCTTTATTTCTATTCCTGGACTTACTGCCTCACATATAGAGACATGATGAACTGGAGTTATGTTACCACATGTAGTCGATACATAGGACGTAAGGTCAAAATAATTTGTCTCAGAAATTGGGAATGTCTTCATTCATTCATCAGTGTGTCATGTAATCGACGGCAGGCACACTGTTGAAGGCAGACATGCAGATTACAGCAGCTTTACTCAAAGTAGCTGATCTGTGAACTCTTCATTACCTGGTCCCAAGGATGATAAGGAGCTTACCTCAGAAGGAAATCAATGGACTGGTTACTTCATTGGTAACGTCTTGCCATTAAAAAATGTCAGCTGAACTAAGTGGTGTGCTCCGTGATGTGGTCTGCTTTCATTCTGGGAAAAACTTCTCATCTAGTCAGCGACCAGTATGACACACGCTGCAGCTTGGCACTGTTCAGCAAACTACATTAGAAAAAGCTGGGATACAATTCACATGTCATAAAAGTTATACTTTTAATAAGTGTACAACTCAGTGCCTTTATGTATTTTCACAAAGTTATACAACCATCACCGCTACCTCATTTCAGAGTGTTTTCATTATCCCACAAAGAAACCCTATACCCCTCAACTCCCTATTTCCCACTTTCTCCCAGCTCCTCTTAACCACTAATTTACTTTCTGTTTCTATGGATTTGTTTGTTCTGTACTTTTATGGAATCTTCTATGACTCCACAGAAATGGAACCATAAGTAAGTATGTGGGCTTTTGTATCTGTCTTCTTTCACTTAGCATAAGGTTTTCAAGGTTCATCTATATTTGAGCATGTGTCAATACTTCATTCCTTTTTATGACTGAATAATAGTATAATGTGCTGACAAGGCACATTTTGTTTATCTGTTCATCAACTAATGGTCATTTAGATTCTTTCCGTTTTGGGGCTTTTTGTAAATAACACTGTTACAAATAATCTTGTACAAGTTTTTGTGTGGACATGTGTTTTTCATCCTTGTACAGTGTAATTGCTGGGTCATATGGCATGTGTGTGCCTGCGTGCGTGGTTAGTCGCTTCAGTCGTGTCCAGCTCTTTGCGACCCCATGGATCGTAGCCCACCAGGCTGCTCTGTCCATGGAGTTCTCCAGGCAAGAATACTGGAGTGGGTTGTCATGCCCTCCCCCATGGGATCTTCCTGACCCAGGGATCAAACTTGCATCTCTTATGTCTCCTGCATTGGCAGGTGGGTTATTTACCACTAGTGTCACCTAGGAAGCCCCGGCCATGTGGTTACTCTATGTTGAATGTTTGAAGGAACTACCAAACTATTTCCAAAGTGGCTTCATGATTTTACATTCCTACCAACAACGGGGTTTTAGTTTGTGGTGTGGGTTTTAGTTTCTTCACATCATTGTCAACCCTTCTTTGATTGTAACCATCTTAATAGGAGTGAAGTTGTACCTCATTGTGGTTTTGAATTGCATTTCCCTAGTGGCTAATGATGTTGAGCATCTTTCTCACTGTGCTTATTGGATATTTATGTATCTTCTTTGACAAATGTCTGTTCAAATCATTTTTCCATTTTTATTGTTGAGTGGTAAGTATTACTTTTATATATTGGACACTAGTCCCTTATCAGATATGTGATTTGCAAATATTTTTTCTCATTCTGTGAGCTGTCTTTTCACTTTATTGATAGTGTGCTGACTGCACTTTGGATATCATAGTGACATAACTGAAGCTGCCTGACTCTTAAGCTACAGAAAACACATAGTCAAGGGACTTCCCTGGTGGTTCAGTGCCTAAACTCTGCATTCCCAATGCAGGGAGCCTCAGTTTGATCCCTAGTCAGGGAACTAGATCCCAAGTGCCGCAAAAAAAGATCACACAACAAAAAACAAAACAAAAACAAACACAAGACACACACACACACACTGAAAGCTACAGAAAAGATTCCAGGTACAGGTGCGTACTGTGTTTGTATGAAAATGGATAATGTACTTTTAAATACACTAGCTTGGGGCTGGTGATTTGGAATCTCAGCTACAACTAGGGCTTATTCTTCCAGAGAACAGCCGATGCTTCCTATCTTCTTCGGGTGGGGTTTAAATGGATAGGACTAAGACCATATTAGGTGTGATAATTTTTGCTTCAGTGGATAGTTTCCCTTATTTACACTGAAGTTCATTAGTTATTACTTTGCTCACTTATTCACTCTTGTGAAATCCCCCTCTTTTATCCATATTGAGTTGGAAAGGGATGGTAAATTCTATACTATCAATACTTGATTTTGGTCTTTCCTGGGTAAGAATGCTTCATTTATAAAAGGTAAGCTATTGGAACAGTATGAGTAGCTTATTGTAGTTGGAGCCTAGATAATTGAGTCCACTGTGAAGCACACATCAGGCTATGTTGCTCCATCTGTACATCTTTAGGATCAGATCTGTTCAACATTCTTAGCACTAGCTGTGCTTACAACTAACCACTGTAGAAGCATTGATAGTGGCTTTGTTAGGATTTGATCAGTTACCCAAGACATTCAGACGTAAAAAATAGGAATTCAGAATAAAAGTTACCAGGGAAGGAATTTTGGTGTTCACTTTTTCTTGTTTACAGAAAAAAAAAGTGGAAAAGTGGGCCTTGTGCAAATAATAGCAAGGAACCTCTTTATGTACAAAAATTAGCTTTAATTCACCCCAAATAGTCAAAGCCATCTTAAAAAAGAATAAAGATGGAGGCTTCACATTTCCTGATTTTAAAACATATTGCAAAGCAACAGTAATGAAGATGATATGGTTCTGGCAAAAAAAACCAAAACAGATACACAGACAAAGGGAATAGGATAGAGAGAACCTAGATATAAACTCTTGCATATATGGCCAAACAATTTTGACAAGGATGTCATAGCTACATAATGGGGAAAAGGAAGTCTCTTCAACAAATGCTGCTGGGAAAACTGAATATCCATATGCAAAAGACGGAAGCTAAACATTTACCTTATATCATATAGAAAAATTCATTCAAAATGGATTAAAGATCTAAACATAAGACCTAAAACTATAAAAGTCCATGAAGAAAACAAAGGAGAAAGGCTTTAGGACATTAGATTTGGCAGTGATTTCTTGGGGATAACACCAACAGCACAGGCAACAAAAATAGAAATAAATAAATGGAACTACATCAAGATTAAGAACTTCTCTGCATCAAAGGAAACACTCTACAGAGTGAAAGGCAACCTAAGGAATGAGAGGAAATCTTTGCAAGTCATATAACTGAGAAGGGGTTACTATCTAAAATAAATAAGGAACTTCTACAATTCAACAACAAAAGCCAAATTGCTAGATCAAAAAATGGACAAAGGAGTTAATAGACAATTCCTTAAGGAAGGTATACAAATGGCCAACAAACACATGAAAAAATGCTGAGCATCACTAATTGTAAGAGAAATGGAATAAAACTTATAATGAGGTATCGTCTCACACCCATTAGGGTGGTGACTATCAAAAGAATAGAAAATAACAAGTGTTTAGAAGGGTGTAGAGAAATTGGAACTCTTGTGCACTGTTGGTGAAAGTATAAAATGTACAGAAATTATGTGTAACAGTATAGAGGTTCCCTCAAAATAAAAAACAAAATTATATAATTCAGCAATCCCACTTCTGAGTATATAACTGGAAAGATTTAAAGCAGGTGCTTTTAGAGATATTTATACACCTATGTTCATTGCAACATTATTCATAATAGCCAAGAGGTGGAAGCAACCCAAATGTCCATCAACATATAAACAAAATGTGGTATATACATACAATGGAATATTATGCAGCCTTATAAAAGAAGGAAATTTGTCACATGCTACAGCGTGGATGAACCCTGAAGAGAGTGAAATAAGCCCGTCATAAAAGATATGATTCTACTCATGAAGTGTCTAAAGTAGTCAACATCATAGAAACAAAGTAGAAAGTTGTTTGGCAATAGCTAAGCAGAGAGGAAGGGGGAATTAGTGTTTAATGGGAATAGAGTTTCAGTTTTGCAAGATGAAAAAGTTTTAGCAATATTGCATAAAAATGTGAATATACTTAACACTACTTAACTGAATATTTAAAAATGATTGACAGTAAATTTAATGTTACATGCTTAAAAAAAAAACACACGAATTAGCTGTGCAAAGTATGGTTTCCAAAAAAGTACAAGTTAAACGTGTCTTCTAATTATGTCCTATCTCATAAATATACATAATTCTGGAGTTGGTAATTCCATTATAACTTATATCAAACTGGTCAAGTCTTAATGGCCAATGAATAGCACAGTACTGAGAAATTATGTATTAATCACTAGACAGAGATCTTAGGATTTTTATACTAAATTTATCACTTTCCTAAAAAAAGAGAGCTATTGGTATGTAGGGACAAAATTAGTGGCAGATGAAACCAAAGCAAGAATGATCATTCACATCTTGATGTGACAATCCCAGTTGGTTCCTGGGTGAGTTTCATTCTATTTTGCCTGACGTCAAGATTTCATTGTACATGGCTCATTAGTGCTTGTAGGCATTTCTATAATGGCAATTTATTACACTTTCAGGTGACAGAATCTGTCCTTTGAAGAACTGCTTTCTGACTTCCTCTTCTTTCAACCCACAGCACCTGCCAGATGAAGTGGCCTGCTCTCTTTTCCTGTCCCCATACAGACCCTGGAAGTTTCTGTGTGCAGGAGAGCAGGGCTGAAGAGCTTTGGCAGGAAGGTTTTTGCAGCAGCCTGCCTGTCGAATTGCATGGATCAACAATTTCTCAATTAGAAGAAGATAGACGAGAAGATAAAGTATGCAGTGACTGTAAAGCTTCAAGCAGCAGCTGAGGAAGATTTTGGAACATCTGGTTAGAATCTATTTCTTTTTAGGTAAGCATTCCTTTTTACAACCAGCATACATAAAGCATGAAATTGGCTTACTCCGCCTCCTCCTAACAAGGGAGAAGCTAGTTATATTTATTACTCCTTTGATGCAGCTCTGGAGAGAGTGGGGTAGCATGTGGCATTCCCACTGGAGGTCCCCTCAAATCCCTTGGACTCTTCTCAGAGAACATTTATCTGCTCGATAAATCCATTTTTAAGAACCTATTCAGGTTGACAATGTTAAAGACCATTCGCAAAAATAAAACCCAATTCATGATGTTTCTGTTTTTTCCTCTATGAAATTTATGTCTGAACAAGGGGTGATATCAACACAAAACTTCTCTCTCTTAATTAAAAAAAATGATGCTTTGTGTATGTGCCTCATTCTCTTGGTTAATTTTAAAATTTCTTTCACTTGGACAATAAATGCTGAATGAATTGTTTGTATCTGGCTTCATTTTGTTTATTCATAGCATCCCCAAACCACCAAACTGCTTTGCTCTTTTACTATGTGTGACTATAACAATAGGTTTCATAATTCACCCCCTTTTTACAGAATAAAATAACCAACTAATCAAACCAAATCACCAATTATTTTTAACTTATATGACTAGATTGCAAAAGGAGAGCTGAGTTCAAATTAGGGCTTCCCAGTTCATGGAAAGTCTTAAATCCTTTTGCTGGAAGAGTATATTTCATTTAATGATAATTGCTTACATGGCATCATGCTATATTGTTATCCATGCTAAAATAATTTGAAATCAATTTCACTTTATGAAATATGCACTAATCACATTTAGCATCACATCCAAAGTGCTTTAAATGTTCATCTATAATAAACATGGCTTTAAATTAAGGTGCATAAAAGGAAACTTTCCTAATTTGGGATTTTCAATTTACTGATTCACTTCCCCCTTACCCAAACTAAACATGACCATTACTAAACAGCCATGCAACCAGATAATTTACATATATTTCTGTATTTCCCCATTATTCTTTAGCTCTTAAAATAGTTCTGGGTTTCAGCTGTGGCTTACATAAAATTTAGCCTTGTAATAAAGGAGGTCTATTATTTATGCAAGGCCTTCTGTAACATAAAGAAAGAAAATGATTAGAAACTTTTTACACTCCAGGAGGAAATGAAATTAGTTGAAGATAGAGCCCTGCAGTGTAAAAACTAGTCCAGAAGCAAAGAAAGGCTTAGCAAATCACAGAAATTTCAGGACACAATTAATCTCTACTGTCATCTTTAGGTGTGCTATACATTTTCATTAAAACAATTAAGGTCAAACTGTATTGAAATAATCTGAACTCTTTGGGTTTCATCTAAAGACAAGCTAGAAATTGAATCAATGGGAAGAATTAATCTTTTCACCTCTACTTACATCGAGAAGGGAAGAAAACAGTCTCACCTTATGTAGTCAGTACACACAGTTTAGGAGTCACCATTACTGTGGATTACCAGTTTCCTTTCATTCCCTTCTGCCCTCACCTTGCCCTGCTTGCCTTTGGTCATTTTACTGTTCAGTAGCACCTCACTAGAAGAGGTGCAGGAAGAAGAAGAGAAGGTGAAATTAAGCATTCAACTCTGCTACTTGGTAACAAAGGTGACAAAGAGGTTTAGGAGAAGTTAAAACTAAGAGTTAAAAATAGATATGAAAATTATCAATGTGTTTTAGCGACTCATGCTGGGCAGTCATTATCAGAACTAATTAAGAGTTAGCCAAGTGACAATGCATTTGTACAACAGATGTCAGCACTTTCCCTAAGTCTGCTCTGTGATTGGAAAAGGTTTGATTCATGTATAACCAGTATTTAGGAACAAAAAAGAAAGAATGAATCTCTGTTTTATAAAGTAAAGAGGTTCAAACAAAGATTTCTATTGTGCAGACTGTCCCAAAATTCTGTTTGTTAAAAGCATCTGTCAAAGATAGAGAAATCATCTAGTTGTATATTTATGATTTTTCACTCTAAGTTAAACTTCAATAAAAGAAGTAAAAAATATGAATATGTCTAAGAGAAACAGATAAGACTGCAGGGTAGTGTGAATTCCAATGCCACAGTCAAGGAGGGCAAAGTCATAGAATGTAAAATAACTCAGGAGTGGAATGGTTCTCTCCCACCCTCATTTTTTTCTTTCTTTTAATAGAAACCCCAGAAGTTTGCTCTTCAGTCTCTCCTGTATATGCCCAATTGCTTCTTTAATTGTAGAAAAAGCAGAAAGGAAAGAAGGGAGAACAAAGACTCAGAAGACTGAACTGAAGAGCCAGATGGTTAACTCAACTATGAAGGACAAAGGGAAGCCCCAAACACCATTTGGGGAAGATCTTTTTCGGACTCATAGGACCGAGGAAATCAGGTGGTACCACTTTAAATGTTTGGCTATGAATGAGTCATTGGAGAGCCACTTTTGGTTAAGTTTAGGAATCAGAGAAGTAAGTTCTCTCGCTGCAGGTTGATCCGATTCCTGCAGTGCTGAACTGCAGATTGTGGCTTCGGAGCCGGGCTGTCCCTGTTGGAGGGCACAATGCAACATAGATTTTTATTTTCTAGAAACAGACTCCAGAGGTTTGTGGCCTTCCAGACAGCAGCTGGCGCCGGGCAGAGGCAGCGCTTCGGGCCGGAGCTGCTGGCGACCGCTCGGCGCTTGGCTGTGCGTCCCAGGCAGACGGGCCAGCACCGTCCCCCGGAGCCTCCGGTTCCGAGCAGACGCTGTTCCCTTCTGGAAGGGCTCTGGGGGCTCGCAACGGACTGCTCCTCAGCAAATCTGGGGAAAGAGGAGCTGGTTTGAAGGAAAGGTGGGGATAGGTTTGGAAAAGGGTTGGCTTCTCCTTATAACTCTGGTGCCTGAAGGGGGTGAGAGAGATGGGGACCAAATAAAAGGAAGGGAGATGATCCCATTTAAAGTGACGAGAATTTCTGGATGAGCCGACGGTGTCCTGCAACTGTCAATTTGGCAGGAGATTTGACTCAATCAACTGCTGTTCGGTTCCCACTTCAAACACACCTCCCCTCCACTAGCCTGTGTTCTGACAGACTCCAGAGACTCGGGTTCGGAGCGGAGCGAGAAAGAATCAAAAGCCAGCTTTCCTTTAGTCTCTGCTGGTGGCAGATTACATCTGTCTTGGTTCTTAGCAGGTTGGTTTGTGAGGGCTCGAACCGCTTCGCGTCTTTGGCCAGGTTTGGGTGTATGTCTTGGGTGTGTAGGTAGGAAGAGGTAGGGAAGCGGGGTTAGGCGAGATGATTAAGCAGAGCCCCTAAATCTCATTTGAACTGCGCCCCCAGCGTCCTGCCCCGCTCCGCGCCTCCTCCGGGCGGCACGGGCTGGAGAGGAGGGAGTGAGGAGGGCGCGGGGCGCAGGGCCGCTCAGCAGCTAGTCTAGTCAAGGTGGCAGCGGGACTGTCTCTTTAAGCACTCCGGAGGGGCCGGGCCCCGAGAGCAGCGAGCGCGTTTCCATGGCACCGAGGCTGCTGGGGCTGCGCGGCCGCGGGGCTAGCAGGTTTTCAGTCGCTCCCGTCCGAGCAAGGGCGCCCATCTCTGCGGCCCGAGCGCCACTCAGGCGTTCCGCCCGCGCGCTCCTAGTCGTCGGTGATGCCTAGTGGGGCCGAGCTGCTGCCGCGCTCTCCGCAGGGAGACGCATCTCGCCGGCCCCGCGAGCCCCGCACACCAACTTCTGCCCCGCGAGCTCAACTTCTGCACGGGGCTCGGACTTGCGGAGCCGGAGTGGCGCGCGGCGCGCAGTCGGGGTGGCGGCTGGAGCCGCTCCGCCCCATGGAGATGACCTGGCCCCTGTGGCTCTGGTGCTTCTGCGCTTGGGTGGCGGCCGGCTGGCCGCCAGGCAGCGCCCTTCAGCTCCGGCCAGGCATGTAAGTGTAGCCCGCGCGCTCCGGGATGTGTGGGGTGAGTCGGCCCTGTGTGCCTCCGCCCACTCCTAACCTGCTGCGGCTCCTGTGGCTGGAGCAGTTCCCTCCGGGTAGGGGTGGAGGGCGGGAGTGGCGGGCAGGCACGGGGCGAGGTCGAGAGCTGTTCCAGGCCGAGCGCGGCGGGAACACTGTTCCCTGCGCGTCCTCGGGGCAGAGACCCGGACACGGGTGCTTCCCACCTGACTTATTTTCTCATCTCCAGACAGCATTTCCCCCTAAGTGTGTGTGTGTGTGTGTGTGTGTGTGTGTGTGTGTGTGTGTGTGTGTGTGTGTGTGTGTGTGTGTGTGTGTGTGTGTGTGTGTGTGTGTGTGTGTGTGTGTGTGTGTGTGTGTGTGTGTGAATTTCCTTTTTGGAAGAATAATTGGCTAATGACAAGTTCCACTTTTTGAATGGGTTTTGAACGAAATCCTGTTGAACAGCGCGTTGCTTGACATGTCCTTCCTAGAGACCAGAGTTTATGTAATATATAGTCTTTTTTTTTTTTTTTTAAGAAGTATCTCCGAGTCCGAAGGATTGGATTATTCCACAGGTTTGATGAGAGGCGAATCCTTTGATGGTGAATAACATTCGCCAAAGTGAGGAGCTGGGGAGGCGAGTGTGTTAAGGGCTGAGTGCGCGGCCACTTAGATGCGGGGTTAGGAGAGAACGAAAGAGTAGGAACATGATTATAACGCATCCTCTGCGGGTGGGGCATGGTTTCATTTCCAGAACAAAAGTGAAGGAGGCAAGAGATGCTCATTCTTGGTCACTGTGGCAAGTGTTGTCAGAAGCTCAGGGCAGGTATGAATCTTAACCAGTTGCCCCATCGCCGTGACTGGCTGGAGAAGTTTGCCCCGGAATTCTGTCTTCTCAGGGGAATGGATCATCATCAACTGTCTGAGAGAGAAGCCAAATCTAACTCTGCGTTTCCTTTCTACTCTTGCGCGGTTATGAATACACCTTTAATGTCTTTGCTACTTCTTTGCTTCATCTTTGATTTTCTGAAATGTGAATGCTTTATAGTGGAAAAACGGTTTAGATGAGTACACAAAGCCATCTGTACTTTTTTGGGTCTTGACTTTTTCTTGTCAGAAAAATACTATTTTTGGATTCACTTTACATTTCCATATTTCATCCTTCTCCTGTGAGATTCGATTTGCTACCTGGTTACTGCTAATGTCACTAACTGTAAATCTTGAGACATGACCAGTGTGCAGTGGCATCGCAGAACAACTCCTTGTAGACATAGTTTGTAAATACATTTTGGCAGAAATGCAAGAAATTTCTGGGTAGGTGATTTCTCTTACATTGGTAAGATGGGTCTTGTTTATTTGAATAGGCGTTTCCGTTCCCGTTTGTTTCAGAAAACACATCTTACTTTGGGTAGCTTGTGCATACATAAGCCTCCACTTTTTAGATACTGCTTTTTTTAGCTAGCTGACTGGCCAGCTGTTCTCTTACTTTTACAAGTGCTGTTATTAAAGTGGACCCTGGCTGACTTATTAGGTAGCTACCCGTGCACATGAGATAGAATAATTCCTTTTGGGGGTCACTGAAAAAGAACAGAGATACCACATCATTTTTTATATTGCTTAGATATTTTACCTCATGTTTCAGTATTGGTACTTTTGTTGAAAAGGCTGCAAGGATGACATTGCATTTTTTTTAAAGGACACTGCTACTGCAGCTCATTCATTTATCAGGTGAGATGAGATCAGATGTTAAAACCAATATAAATTCTTGGGTGTTTAATACAGATGCTCTGTCTGGGAGTTATTGAGATCACTCTGATGACTCTTAGTACTTTCTGAAATCTGGATGGGAAAAATCCAATCAAATTTGTATTTAGTCCTCCCTGGTATTAGAGTTAATGGTTTCTTCAACAGGAACCAGGTTGGGATTTAGTTTTCTGCAGATGCCTTTGCAATTGTCGTAGGCATGTGGAATACAGCCACACAAAGCACTTGGCTTCCACACACCTGTCCATCTATTAAATTAAAGAGAATTCTTCCTGAGATTTTTATTGACCTCTGAGGTCCATTATCAGTGAGAGCAGGCTTCTAATGAGATGAGGGCCACTAATGAGAAGGCATCATCCTACTGACTGGCACTTATAGGTCATTAACACAGGTCAAAGTTTTGTGTAGCTGATCTTGTCCTTGAGCAGATTTTGGCGCTGGAATGACAACTGAAAAGAAGAAATGACTGTGCAGCTAAATAATGGTCAGCCTAAGTGTAATGACTTGTATTTATGGTATATTCTTCCATGGGTAAGCTCATTTTCAAAGGAAATTCCATCAATGAAACAAAAGATATAACGCATGACTATGGGTCCTCCAACTCTAATGATAATCGATTTTGCTGATGACCTTGTCATCACTTTTAGCAAACCTTTGGTTTCCTAAGGCTAGGCAGATTTATAAAATCATTATTCCACAAAGAGTGCTGTATACCTACTGTGTGACTCAACATTGGAAATCACAGGTAATGAATACTAAATCTTTTTTGAATTCTTAGTTAGATGTCAGGCAAATTTCTAACTACATGTTATTTCATTTTATCCTGGAAATAGCCCTGCAAGTAAGGCACTGTTATTGTCTCCATTTATGATGAAGAAAGAGACATAGTAAGGTTAAATTCACACTCCAAGAATTCATGAGATTTGGATACAGGTAGTTTGCATTCCAGTGCTGGAGTTCTTAACAAATATGATACCTTTTAGAACACTCAAGCCCAGCCTGTGTTTCTAAGAAGTTCTTTGTAATCACTGCCCGGGGTTCTCAATGGGAATGCAGCTGGTATTTTCTCCCTAGTGGGAACATGTGGGGCTTTTTTGATTGTTGTAAAAGCTATAGGGTTCTATTGGCATTTGGGCTTGGTATGGAGGTGGGTTGGTGTGCTTTGTCCTGCAGTGGGTAAGACTGTTCCTCACAAGGAAGATCTGATCTCTCTCTTTCTCACTGAGACTCTTCATAAGAAATTCTCCTGCTCTCTTACAGCTGTAGACACTGAAGTATTAAAACAATGGGCTCAGCTTAAACTGGGAATTGTAGGATAGGGAAAGCTAGCCTTGGCAAGTACATTTTGAATTGGAGAGTTGTAATTGATGATGGCATTTTGATAAAGGGATATTGAAGCGTTTACTTATGTTAATGGTACTCTGCAAATGTTTTCTCAAGGATTACATAGACGGAAATAAACTCTACTCCAGATCTTTGAGACATCAAAGGAAAATGACTGGCTGTAATACACTCTATTAAAATTTATCCTTTGTAATGCTGTCTTGTAAACACTTGCATAACTATTATATACAACATGATGGAAGTAGTGAACATGGGTGTGTTGCAGATAGATACCATTCAGGCAGAATGTCTATAAAGGCAGATCTGTCTATAAAGGCAGATCCAGTAGCTGAGGCTCCAGGAACTTGAGGTACTGGTCATTCTCTGACACTTAGTGGGGATTTTAGAAAGGTATGGCCACTTTGTGACTCAGTAGTCTCCTAAACTATTTCATCATGTGACCCCATGGACTAGGCTCCTCTGTCCATGGAATTTTCCAGGTGGAAATATGGAGTGGATAGCCAGTTCCTCCTCCAGAGGATCAGGACAGCTCACATTCATTCCCTAATGTAGGTCTCCAATACAGGTTGATGTAGAAATCCGAAATGTGCCTGATACGATACAGCTTACCCGCCCAAACGCCACCCCCAACACATATGTGTAGAACTGTTTCCCCTCAGCCTGCTGTAGATGATATAGAAACTTGTCATCGTGGCAGAGATTTAGCTTTTTGAACAATCAATACATTTAAAAGTAGAAAAAGGGAAGAAGATATAATAATCCAGAATCGCGAAGGGGAATTGACAGAGGTGTCTTGTGAAACACACACCATGTTGGTGTTTGTTTTATTTGCTCTAGTTTTGTTTTTTTTTGCTTCTGATAAAGTCTGAAATTTGGCCAATTAGAGACGTCTGGGGCTATGAACAGAACAGTCCACTTTTAAATTCACAAATAATTTAAGCACGGCCTGTGGTCTGTCATTTACTCAGTGTAAGTTAATTAAAAAATGCTTTTCTTTTTTGTTGAGATCAGTCACACTAAGTGAGCATAACATAAAGTGAAGTAGAGAAGACTATGTGCACCGTCCATGGGCAAGGCATTATTTCTAGCAGTTTGTGTTTATTGTTTTAAGAATAATCCTCTGAGGTTGGAAATACTGTCATCTCTATTTTTCAGATGAGGACACTGAGACAGAGGGAGAGATTATGTAACTTGCTGTGGTTTCATAGCTGAGAAGTGGTGGGATGAGCTTTGAACCCATTGTAACTCCAGAGCCTTCTTCCTGATCACTGTTACCTGTGATGGCCCCTCTCCCTTTGACCCGTCCTTCCGAGGCTTCCTTGGCTTTCAAATTACCATCCTCCCAGACCCTCCTGCTTATTTTCAGCAGTAGCTTACTCTTTCTCCTATTGCCCCAAGTGGACCTGAACCTCACCTCTGCCAGGTAATTTTAGGAGCCAACTTTAACCCAAACTTTATTGATGACATTGACATTACATTATTTAATATGTAATATTTTGACAGACTCTCTGTCCTCAGCAGGGAATCCTCAGCTTCCTGTCCTCAATATTTTTTTTCTGTTTCTTTACTTCTTTCTTGGGTATCTTGTAGGAATAACTTTCCAGCTTTTTCAAGGTAATTCCTTCCCTACATGTTCCACATCCTACCTTGAACAGTGTTCTTTATTACTCATTTCTTTTCTTTTATTGCCCACTCTTTCCTTTCTGCTGTTTTCACCTCTCCTCCCCCATGTGTTCATGTCTTCCTGTCTACATCGCCCTCCATTCCGTGTTTCTGGTATGTTTGTGTCTATATGTGGATCTGTTTTGACCTTGCTTCTTCTCTCCTTCACCTTTAATTTCTCAAGAACAATTCTTTGATGCATATCAATGATTTTATCATTGATTATTTAACCCACTGCAATCTGGCCTCCTCTGCTAAAATTCCTTCTCAAGATGCTGCCTTCTTTCCAGAACTCACCCTACTCCCATTTTTATACTGCTACTCCCGTTTCCCACTTCACTTCTTCACTTGTGCATTTCCTTTGTACACTCAATTTCATCTGTAGTTCTCCTGCACTAGCTGCTGCTTTCTCTGACCGTCTATCTTTAATCCCCTTTCCACTCTATATGCTTTTCCTGCTTTATCTATTTCTTTCCCTGGCTACTACCGTATGTTCTATTCTGGTGAAACCTAGATCTGCACATTTAGCCCCATTCTCTTCAGAGCTACAGAGGTGCATTTCTAATAATAGATTTATTATCACTGTGGGGTCAAGACTCAAAATGTCCTTAGATCATCTTTAGTTATCCTTGTCTCCCTCCAAAGTACTTACCTCATCTTTATTCCCTTTGTATTTGAACTCATATCTGTCACTTTTCTCCTAGTTTATCTTGTAGTTACATTATGAGCTTTAGGTAAGATGATCATGAACAAGCCTTTGCTTATGATGACTGGATAACTAGAAATGAATATTTATATTTCTCCCAGGTTTCAGATTTTAGAAACACCAGCGATGAAATCTCTTGAATTAGTTCTCTTTCCCATTGCCAACACTCAAGCCCAGCCACGCTATTTTTACTCCTAGATTGTTATGGTTGTCTGTTGGTTGGTCTTCTGCTTCATATTCTCTGGATCCTCTTTATTTTTGTTATATATTCAATTTCATCAAAGTTTGTTTTTATTATATATACAATTTCATCAAACAAAGAAGTATTAACATCATTTTCTTTTGTAAAAACTTTGATTTTCCACGGAGTAAAGTTCAAGCATCAGAATATTATTCTTAAATAACACTTATTAAATGACAGGAACAATATAAGTACTTTCCGTATTTTAACTCATTTCATCCTCACAACAACCCTATCAGAATATTAGTATCCACATTTTATAATGAGGAAATTGAGATCCAGAGAAGTTATGGTTTTCTGAGAAATTGCATATAGGGCTATGGAGCTCAGGAGAATTTATGTAGTTAACAATTTTGAAAGCTAGGCTATGAACCCAAGCTGTTTGACTGTAGAATCTGTGCTTTTAACTATCGCACTCTATTCAAGATTTTATCTTTCTGGTATTATTCAATTTCATAAACTTTTATAGGACAATGCAAAAAATTTCCTTTAGTTCTTTTCTCCTCATCAAGAACTCTGATGAGGCGTTCTTGTGTCAGTTTACTCTGCCTGCAGGGTAACAAGTTAGTCTGCCAGAGTTCATAGCTGCTGACAGAAGACAGAAGACTCCTGGATGAGAGACAAAGGACTTTGCTAATCAATCAGGCCATAGCAGGTAATTGAGCTTCATGTTTGCATCAGTCACCCCCCACCAGTTCATGAGGCAATGAGGAGTGGCCCAAATGGATACTGTGTACACAGTGGCTTTATATCACAGATGAGGAACCCAGGCCTTATAAAAATCTCCAATATTATAAGGGGGACGTTAGCAACCTTGCTCAACTTTTGGCCTTAGAGGGAGACATCATCTTTCTTATCCTGCTTAGGAAACAACTCGGCCCTCAGCCCTGGCAGGACACACCCTCTAAATCTTCCAAGGCTGTTGATATACAAAAATCCTTCTAGAACAAAAGCCCTGAAAGCTTCTTCACAAGGTATGTAGAAATGAGTCCCAACATCTTTAACATTTTCTTTCTCCATTTCACCAGCATGGGCTTTGCTAAAGCTTAAATCTAGTTTTGTTCTCTTGTTAAATCCAGCACTTGTGTTTCCATTTCTTTTTCAATAGGTGGGAAGACTCTGGAACTAGATGAACACAGAGGTTTAATGAGCAGACTCAAGGGGCTATGTTCAAATCCCAAGTATCTGTCTTCTCTCCACTGAAGCCGAAATTAAATCACTAACCCAGCTGCTTAATATGTAGCTGATTGCTTGTTATTTCCATTTAACAAATGTTTATTCATTGTCCAGTGTTTTGCTAGGCTTTGGGGATACAAAGAGGATAAGTTGATTCTCTGTCACTGAGCAGCTCATAGACCTGGAGGGAGATCAATGAACAGATCAGAACCTATCAAAAAAAAAAAAGTTGGCAGAGATGGAACATTTAACCTAGCTAGAGGGAAGACAGAATCCAGGGCTTCAGTTGTAGGTTTGCAAGAGTGTATTTTTCTTAAGCTAATTCACTGAGTCAAGGTTAGATGGATGATAAAAATGGTGGTGGGGTTCTAGTTGATGAGACGAGCATGGGCAAGAAGAAGGAGGTCTTTTCTCATTTAGGAAAAACCATAAATCATTTTCTTAATGGTATGTCTGGAGGAGAGAATATAAAAGGAGCCACAGTAGAAGATGAGTTTAAGGGCATTTAAGAGGAACTAACTCAGGGTGGGTCTTACAGTGTCAAGGTGAGAACTTTGGACTTCACAGTACACCAGTGAGGAACCAAGAAAAGACTGACTGAAAGCAGAGGAGGAACCTAGTCAGACTTGTGTTTATTGAATGAAGAATGGGCTGGAGAGGGAAGAGGCCAGAGGTGGGGAGCACAATGAGGAGATTCCTTCAGTGGTAGAAGGAGAAGTGGTGTGAGTCTTATAAACAGAGGAAGTAGTGGTGGTGATGAAAGGAAGGATAGATTGCAAAGGAGTTGGTGAATGTGTGGTGGAAAGGGAGTGAGAGAGAAACAAGGTGACATCTGGGCAACGGAGAAAATCAGAAACACAGGAAAGGGGAGAAGAAGGTGAGTTCCGCTGTGACCCTGTCGGCACTTAACGCATCTGTGGGCTCTCAGATGGGGACCTTCTGGGGAAGCTCAACAGGAGTGTCTGAGGCCAGGAGATTGGTCTGGGCTAGATCTATATCGGGGTATTGAAATGTCAGGAGAAAAGTATGTATAAAAAGTTAGGCAAAAAGATTATTGAAGAAGGAAACCTGGGGTGCTTTAGTATATGAGAAGAGAGCTTCCCAGGTGGCACTAGTGGTAAAGAACTTGCCTGCCAATGCAAGTAGATGTAAGAGACCCGGGTTCAGTCCTTGGGTTGGGAAGATCCCCTGGAGGAGGGCATGGCAATCCACTCCAGTATTCTTGCCTGGAGAGTCCCATCGATGGAGGAGCCTGGCGGGCTGCAGTCCATAGGGTCACACAGAGTTGGAGATGACTGAAGCGACTTATCAGGTACACACATGAGGAGGACCGATGAAAAAGGACCCAAGGAGGAGATTAAGAAACTGCCTGAGGAGAAGGAAAGAGGGAGGGAATGTAAATGCCATGGAAGGCATTCAGGGACTTTAAATAAAAGAGGAGTATGGAAAGTGGAGGGTGTTGCTACTGAAAAGTAATTGACTTAGAGTTACCCCAACAAACCCAATGGAAGAACCTTGTTTTAGTTGAGAAAACTCTGGTAGCCATCACTGTTGGTCATGGTGACAAGAAGTGTAGACTCCTGGAGAGCAGCTGGAGGTGTCTGAGTTCGTGTTGGACTCAGTTTGTCATCATTGCCCCCACCCCCAGGCCCTTGCACGGTCCCCCAGTGCTCTCTCTAGTTTACTCTCAGTGACCTTCCTGCCTCCTTGTCTCTGCCAGGCCCATCTCTTAAGACCCAGCACAAAAGTCACCTGTTTCACAGATAAATTCTGAGTCTCTCACATAGGATTAGTTGACTGTCGGTCCCAGCAATCTGAACTGACATTTGAATTTTCATAGGTATGCAAAGATCTCTAGTTTTTTTTTAAAAAAGAAATCTATTTGAAAGCCATGTGATAATGGTGAGAACATGTTTGGAATTAGTAAAGGCTTTCCCAGCCAACTGTTTGTAAAGTCAGTTCCTGGTATATAAATTATGTGGCTTGTCAACTGGTGATGTGGGAAATGTTTTCTGTCACTCTTCAGTAGACAGTTTTCAGTGGTGGTAAGTGTTCTCCTCACTGATATGGTTAATTAAGAATTGACAGTAATTCTGAGCTTTAGCGACTTTGACTCTTGAGAGAAGAGGCATTCCCGGGAGACTTGAAGTTTGGTTTCTCTGAATTATTAAGAAAACCGTTTTTCTGGTTTAGCATAGTAGATTCTGATCAGTATCAGGAGAAAGGCAACCTAATATTGATTTTTTTTTTCTGGAGCTCAAAACACTAATCTTCATTTGCAGTACTTCCAAATTTTTGTTACACTGTAAAGGATTTGATTTATAGACAAGTGTGTGATAATAGAGTAACAGTCAAATTGTATTACTTTTTTATTTGTTATGGAGTTTAAACAAATTTTGACTATCCCAGCTTACAAAGTCCCAAAGATAAGAAAACTCTTCTCAGCGTGAATAAACTGGGAATGTATCTTGACATCAAAAGTTTATTTTCTAATGCCTTTCACAATTTATTCATGCTGAGAACCACTTCTTATCTTTTGAACTCTCTCTGTATTGGGATGAGCAAAAATGAACAAGGGTTTCCTTTCAAAGTACTAAAATACCACATGTAAAATAAAACAAGTAGAAACTCAAGACACAGCGATGCACACTGGCCAATTATGTGATAGCAGAATAATATTTGTACTGGGCTTTAGGCATGTTATATGCAATATGAAATGAATTTTGAAATAGGGAACATAACAGGCGGCAGCTACTAAAAGGTGTGCCTTGCATCTCTTGTAGAGCACATCTTGCTTGAATTCAACTGCCAGTACAAGTTAGGGCCAGGAAATGACTCAGTCAGCATTCCCTTTCATAAATCTATTTACAGTAGAAACCCCATTAACATTTTAATTGTTTCACAGTTAAACTTGCTCGAAGTGCCACCTTTAAAAGGGATCAGTTTCATTAAAATTTAAGGGACCAGGGGGTTCATAGTCTACTCTAATGACCTAGCAATGGTGGTAAAAGTTCTAAATATATTTTTGGCTCACTGAACAACTGAGGGATTCTTTGTAGTGGCCAGATCTGCTCCCAGTAAGTTGTTGTATTTCCCCATTTCAATCCCACCAGAAATGTCTCTCTGCTTCTCCCTCATCTGAATCCCAGGGTCTCTCTCCTAAAGTCCTGTTGAGCACCTTCTGTCAATTTTTAATTAGTTGCTCGTGTTAATTCTGTAGCCAGATGTTAACTGCATTGTGGGCAAAGTGTGAGCCCAATAATTGTTGAATTTAAACTAGTCACTGATAACCTTCAACCCATGTTTCTGTGTCCCCTCTATCGCTCCCTTGTTGATAAAAATGTACCCCAAACTTATATTATTTGTAAGCATTGGGAGTTCTTGTTCTGGCCGTGCTACAGATTAGCTCAGTGAGACTGGTAAACTCTCTCTGGTCTCTAGTTTCTCATGTATCTGTTACAACAAATGTTCCAAGAGATACCATTCTTCAAGGATTAATCAGCCTTAAAATACATCCCTAAACTGACTTGTTATGTGCAATTATTTAACATCGGTCACTTAACTGTAGGGAAATGACTGCCAAAGACATTATTTTTGCTCTTTGGCTTTGTTCGATGTTAAGCCCTCCTTGACAACATGTGCTGGTAGTTTTTGTTGTTATTTGGTTGCTCAGTCGTGTCCCATTTTGTGACCCCGTAGACTGTAACCCGCCAGGCTCCTCCGGGATTCTCCAGGTAAGAATATTGGAGTGGGTAGCCATTTCCTTCTCCACTTGGTTGTTTAAAGGATCCTTTTTCTCTAGAGAATGTTTCTGGCTATAATAATGAAACACGCTCATTTGCTTACAGAGAGAAAATAATTTTATTTTCTAAGGGAAAACTGAAATGGAGATATATAAAGTTTATATCAAAATGATCCAGCAGCCTTATACCATCAAAGTGCATTAAAAACTAGGAAGATCCAAGATCATCTCACTATAAATTATTGTTTGGGGTGCTAAGGATCTGTTCTTAATCCTGGAATTTGGCAGTGATATTAGGGTACAGAATATACAAAAGCAGTAATGAGAGGGAGCATGGTTCTTGTATTCTTTTTACCATGTAGTTTTTGTGTGTTTATAAACCTATGTTTGTGTGATTGTCAGTTTCTGGATGTGTTTCCTGCGGGGTTTGCCCACACTGTGTGTTCAGTTTCCAAGCACTCTTTTTTGCCTTCGAAAAATAATTTTAAACTCATTGCCAGAAGATTTTGGTTAGTGGTAGTAAATAATGACCAGAGTAGATTTTAAGAAACCTTATGTCAGTGTGGTGCTTGCAGGCCTGATCTGCACTAGCAACTCTTTTGAAATTCTTTTGCTTTGGAAGGTACATGCTTCAGATTCACCAATTCTTTTGTGTCTTATAGCTTTCATAAAAGGTATTTCCACTTCAAGTAGCATTTTGTCTCCATGATATCAGCATATAAGCTGCCCTTTTTATTTCTTAAATTACCCATCTTAAATTTATACACACTGGACTGATTTGACTGTGTGTGTTCAAATCAAAAATAGTTTCATAATCCCTTATCCTTAATTTTTAAATCCCAAAAGCTCTAAATACTGGCAGGTACTTTTCATTGTTGCTATTTGTCACAAATTAATTTGGTGGGAAAATCTACACTGAGCTGATGTGAGTCTAATTATAGACTTTATTTTATTAAGTATGAAAATCCTTAAGTTTCTTTAAGTAAATGTTAATAGATTTGGTTAGGGTGTGACTCTAGACACTTCTGGGCACACATGTGCCATATTGTCTTTCTAAAGTCTGAAAAATTCTGAACTCCAAAGCAATTTGGCCCCAAGGAATTCTAACCTGTATGGGTAAAAAAGATATTTGAAGAACATGATGATTTTCAGAGTAATTTAAATGTTTAGACATTTGTTTTTTAGAATTTTTAGACCATTCTTTTATAAAATGAAGCATTGATTTTAGCAAAGAAATACCCACCTATTTTTGTTTGTTTAAATTCTGAATGTTGGTTTGTGTAAAGAAGGAAGTTTCAGCTTCTTGTGTCCATCAAAATAAAAAAGACCAGTATCAATATTAATGGATGTTTTTATATGAAATCCCAAGATTTTATAATATACCTTGTCAAAAGTAAAAAAAAAAAAAAGCAGATTTTATCATTTAAAAAGTTCTCATTTTAATAATCGAGAAATAGAGATTAGATAGTCCCTTAAGGGTAATGGGTGAAAATGAGTTCTGTTGTCATTCTTTTAAGCCCATTTCTTCTGTATGAGAGTAGCAGAATCAGTGCTATCCATTGAGCAGGATCTTCATGCCAGGCAACATGGCAAGGGTTTCCTGTATTGTTTCATTTTATTTTATGTGAACAACAAACACTATGCAGTTAGTTACACTATGCCTCTAATGTTGAAAAATCATTATTTAGGGTTTGCGATAGGCCAAAAACCCTCTCATTTCTAAAATTTAGATATTTTATTCATTTCAATTTCATTCTCTGTGCAGAAAGGATAAAACTTCTTTGGTCCTACTCTTGGTTACTTTTTCTGATGTCTAATTCCAGAGGGTAAACTGGTCTTTTGAAGGGTAAGGCAGTCTGGTTAGGCTCAGTCTGAGGGACCCCCTGGTACTGGATTAATGTTAATAGAAGTGGACTTTGAAGTCTTTTGCTCCCCTCTGCTTCACAAACTTTCCTATTTCACTGTCTTCATACATTTTATTTTGTTTTGTGAAGTCCTTATTTTGACTCCAACAAGCCGTTACAATTTTTAGATTGCATCTATGATAGCTCCATATCTGTTTAGAGTCTGGTAAGCTATTAGTTTCCAAAAAGAATCAGTCGAAATTCCTAACTCACTTTGCTGTAGTCCTTGCATTTCATGTTAAATATGCTTATGATATTCTCTTTCGTACATGGAATCTGCATGACCACATGTTGCATTATTAATGGCCTCCCCAAGGCTTTGCTTCTTGCTGTGACTACTTCAATTATCTCAGGGTTTAAGCTCTTTATCAGGTAGCATAGGTGGGGCATTTATGTTTCTGACATGACTCTCTAGCATAGCAGGAAAGAGGTCTGTTCTGAAGAAAATAAGAATCCTCTTAAGGTGGAGTGGAATCCCTTGGTACAGAGTTCTGGTCCCCATGGAGACAGACACTTCAAGAGAGCCGAATGGCCCGGAAGCAAAAGTTAATTTTAAAGGACCCCAGAAGCCCAAGCAAGGCACTTTAACATCTGACAGACTGGCCAAGAATTGAACATGAAGAAGAAGTAAATTGTCTCACAAAGGAGGAAGGTTACACATGGGTAGGACTGCAAGTGACACTTCCTGCCTCTGTTCAGTGTGGCAACAAGAGATAGTATGGCTTTTGACCTACAGACAAATTAAATGCCACCTGTCAAAAAAGTAAGCTTTATGGCTGAGTCTTTGCAGTTTTGAAAGATGGAAAACATTTGTGAGGAAGCAGCTACTAAGGGAAAGTCTGAATTAAAATGAATTATTGCTGGAAGGAAAGATAAATGCCTATTCTGATCGAACCTGAGGCTAGCAGTGAATCTATTACACGAACATATCATCACTGTCTGTTTCATTGGGTACTTCATTTGCTCATGAAATAAAACTTGTTTCTCTTGAAAACCATCTTTAAAATTTCTGTGTGTTAGCAAAAAAATTGGAAATGGCCTCAATGTCCAACAGTGAGGAAACAGTACGTAAATTATGGTATATCCTTATGATGGAACATTTATGCAGCTATTAAAAACGATGTTTACAAAGAATTTTAATGCTCTATAAAATGCTTATATTATAATAAGTCAAAAAGGAAGCAGGATACAAATGTCTGTAACAGCATGATTTTATACAGAAATGAATAAATATAAAGACAATAAGCACAAAAGGAGGGAAATGCATCAAAATGTTTTAATAGTGTTTATCTCTTGGTGGTGAATTATGGATAATTTTTAATCCCCTCATCTATAGTTCTCAGTTTTTGCCAACTTTTCTATAATGAACATCTATTACTTTTTTCTTTGGATAGATACTTAAAAAAAATTCAACTTGCTTTGGAAATAGTTCTCTGATCTGGCATATATTACTGGCCAGAGCCACTTGAAGACAACTTGGTAAGACTATTGTTAAGGCCACCAGTACCATTGAATTATTTCTGGTTTTGAACTTTTATGGTTCATTTGTATTTTTCACTGAAAACATGTCATTGTGTGCTCTCTATCTGGGTTGCTATGATTTATTCCAGTGATGGTCCAAAAAAAGACTAAAAAAGATACGGGCAAATGTCCTTTGCTTAAAGGTTTTGGAAGCATCTCAGAGCAGGGGGGAATAGGTAGCTTTACCACATGGGCTCCTATCTTGGTTAACGGACATAAGCATATTTAGAAACAAGTAGGCCATAAACATGGCTTCTTCAGACCTAGAGTTAGTGACTCAGAATTAGAGTTTTACATTTAATTTACTGACTCTAAATTGCTAAATTACCTTAACAAATTTATGACCTTTGTTCCTACTCCAAAGGGTGAGATTAACCTGCCTTGGCTTTTAGGTGACTCTTATTTCTGTAACCAGTTGATACAGGTAGAAATATTTTGCTTACCTAGAACTCAATTTTCTGTCAGCCTTTCTACCTGGAAAATCACTGAGAATCAGAGGTAAATAATAATAGTAACATGAATTACAATGTTAAGTGTTAGTCTCTCAGTCATGTCTGACTCTTTTGTGGTCCCGTGGACTGTAGCCTGCCAGGCTCCTCTGTGCATGGGATGTCCCAGGCGAGAATACTGGAGTGGGTAGCCATTCCCTTTTCCAGGGGATCTTCCCAACCCAGGGATCGAAGTGGGGTCTCCAGCATTACAGGCAGATTCTTTACTGTCTGAACCACCAGGAACCCAATATAGATTAGCTATTAATAATAACAGCTAACCTATATTGTATACTTGCTACTGCTGCTGCTAAGTCGCTTCAGTCGTGTCCAACTCTGCGTGACCGCAGAGATGGCAGCCCACCAGGCTCCCCCGTTCCTGGGGTTCTCCAGGCAAGAACACTAGAGTGGGTTGCCATTTCCTTCTCCAATGCATGAAAGTGAACAGTGAAAGTGAAGTCACTCAGTCGTGTCCGACTCTTAGCAACCCCACGGACTGCAGCCTACTAGGCTCCTCTGTCCATGGGATTTACCAGGCAAGAGTACTGGAGTGGGTTGCCATTTCCTTCTCCTATATTTTATACTTGCAATTGTTTTAAACTCTGTGGGTTCTTTACCTCATTGTCTCATTTAACCTTTACAAAAATGGTGCAATTGTATTGCTCTCCCAAGTTACAGAATAGAAAACCGAGGCTCAAAAAAGTTGAGTAGCTCATCCAAGGTCACATAGCTAGTTGTTCTGGAGCTGGAAGCTGAGCTATTCCAAAGCCCAACATACACTTAACTGTTACAGTAAATAGAAAGTGCAAATGGATGTCACAGAATCTCTATTCAGAAAATGCTAGATTTTAAATTTCAAGTTCTGAAGAAATGAGCACTCTATTTTTCAAATGACTTTAGCAGATTTGGGGACTTCCCTGGTGGCTCAGATGGTAAAGCGTCTTGCTAACAATGTGGGAGACCTGGGTTCGATCCCTGGGTCGGGAAGATCCTCTGGAGAAGGAAATGGCAACCCACTCCAGCATTCTTGCCTGGGAAATCCCATGGACGGAGGAGCATGGTAGGCTACAGTCCATGGTGCCGCAAAGAGTTGAACATGACTGAGTGACTTCACTTTCACTTTCACTTAAGCAGATTTATGAATAACAGATTTGAAAAGAAGAAAAGGGGACTTCTAGAAGTCAGAATCTATAGCAAGAAAAGAACATACAGTTTTAGACTGATAGTAAGAGGACCTGAAAAAAACTATATTCTCAAAATCTCTGAAAGCATTATATTCTGGATTGGTTAGATAAGGCATCATGTTTACTTTATTGTGTACCAGTGAGTAAATATGGAACTTGATCATGGTAGATTTATTTTGTCAATAGCATGTTAAGTTCAATATAGTCCTAATTTATTTACAAATCTCTAGTTTTATTATATAATATATACATTTTATTGTGGAAAGATTAGAATATACAGATGAGGTAACAAAATAAACATCTCTTATAAACTCACAACCAGAGATTTCCATTGTTAACATTTTGAAATAGTTACACAATATAAATACAAATATAAATATTGATGTAAATATATATGTTTATGTTTTAACAAAATATTTTTTAATATTACCTTCACTTATTATCTTGTGAACATTTTTTTAAATGTTCTTTGATTATGAAAGTAGAGAGGTGTCTAATATACTTGAGAATGATTTTCTTCCAGAAAGGATAAAAAAAAAAAAAACCCATGAAACATTTATTTAATGCTTTAAGGAAAAATGAATATTAATCCAGAAAACTATTTCATGTGAATCAGTTCATTTCTTAATTATGCTATATCAATGAAGCACTGATGTACTTCATGCTACAGAGCTTTCATTGTTCTCCTCTATTTAGATTAAACCTTTTAAAGTAATCTTTTTTTTTTCAGTAAGGAAAAAAGGATCAATAATGAGAGTGATAATTTAAGAGTGTTTTGAAAGGGAGAGTATATATTCCCTGGCTGGAGTTGATGTGATTTAAAGCCATCTGCTTCTTTCACTTGAAATGCAGTCAGCTTTGTACCCATCAGCCTACTTAATTCAGGGGGAGGGGCAGGGCCAACTTCCAAAAGCTGTTTTCATTTTCTATTTCCTTTGACAAAGATTTATTGAGCATCTGCTTTGTGTGGGTCCTATGTTAGATGCTTATTTAATGCAAAGAGGTATAGGATATGTCCTCTGTACTCAGAGAAGTCCAATCTGATGATGGAAGAAAAAACAAAAAGATGATTACTATTTAGTATAATAGGTGCAGAGAGAGAAGTGAGCTTAGAGGGCTATAGGAGCACATGGGCAAGGTTCTTTGGCCATAGAGAAGCCTGTGGAGAGAAGTGGCTTGAGAGTAAGAAGATACGTGAGTGGTGAGGGGAAGGAGTATGAGGAAGTATGTTTCAGATAGAGGGACTGCATGTATAAAAGGTTTTGAGGACTAGAGAACAAACAGGCTGTGTTTAGGGTCATGGAGATGAGAATCTAAGGTGGAACAAAGCTTTAGACATGACCATTGCCTATCAAAGAGGCATTGTATGCTACGCTGAGGAGTTGGAATTTTATCCTGAAGGAAAGAGGAGTCTTTGAAGATATTGTCAGTGGAGCCTTGAGAAGAATAGTTGTGGTTCTGAGAAATCACTCTGGCAGTTGTATGAAGAAGCTCTCTGTGGTGGTGATAAGAAATGATCAGAATCTGAACTAAGGTGAAAAAGTAGTTGAATTGATGAACGTGCTGATTGTTGGATGTGGGAGGCAAGAGAGTTGGTGGGATAAAGGATGACATCATCATCTCCAGGCTAAGTGTTTGGGTACACTTCTGCAAGGGAAGAGTGCACAGAATGAAGCAGATGGAGAGGACAGGTTGAAGGTGATGAGTTTGTTTGGAATGTGCTCAGCCGGCAGCTGGATGTGTACCGTCTTGAGATGAGAGGAAGCTGCGGACTAGAACACTGGGAATGCAACCAGGGAATGCATGCAACCAGGGAGCAGAGTAGAATCACTCAGGAAGTATCTGTGGATTCAGAAGGGTCGCTGAGGACCACCATCATTGAAAGAAATCAGCAGAGAATAAGGGTGTATTCTCTGTCATCTGGATCCAAATCCTAGTTCCACCAGTTACCAGGGAAAGGTACCTAATCTTTGTCCTTTAGTTTCCTCATCCATAATGTGGAGATGACACATATTTCGGTTATGGGTAGTTGTGAGTCATAAAGTAAGTTTATATATTAAAGTACATGTAGTAGGACTGGCTTGTAGTTTTAAAAATGATAGATGTAGCTTTACTCTATAATGATTAAGAGAAATTTGGTCAAAAAAAAAAGAATGAGTGAAGAATACAGAATAGGTACTGTCAAAAGGGTAGAGAAGGACATCCATGGGTGGGGGAATCATAAAAATTAAGGTGGACCAGAAAGAAGATGAGGTAAAAAGGAAGATGAGCTTCCCAGGTGGTGCTGGTGGTAAAGAACTGCCTACAAATGCAGGAGACATAAAAGATGTGGTTCGATATCTGGGTTGGGAAGATTCCTTGGAGGAGGGCATGGCAACCCACTCCAGTATTTGCCTGGAGGATCCCATGGACAGAGGAGCCTGGAGGGCTATAGCCCATGGGGTCACAAACTGAACGTGGACACAACTGAAGCAACTTAGCACGCACACAGAAGGAAGATGAGTTGCATTAATGTTACAAGAAAGACAATCCACATAAGAGCTAGAAGGTGTCCCTTGTGTTTTGTTCCAAGAGTTTACTGGTGGCTTTGGTGGGTTGGGGCCCAGATCCTGATCCTTGTCTGAGGAATGAACAGAGGGTGAGAGTGGAGTGAGCAAGTAAAGACCATTTTTCCAAGGGGCTTGATCAAAGCCAAAGAGTTAGGTCAAGGGGGAGATCGAGAGTTGAGTGAATATTTGTGGTTGTTTTAAAGTATGGGTGAAAATGTTAGTTGCTCAGTAACGTCCAACTATTTACGACCCAATAGACTGTAGCCAACAGGCTCTTCTGTCCATGGAATTCTCCAGGCAAGAATACTGGATTGGATAGCCATTCCCTTCTCCAGGGGATCTTCCCAACCCAGGGATCGAACCAGGGTCTCCTGCATTGCAGGCAGATTCTTTACCATCTGAACCATCAGGGAAGCATGGGTGAATCTGAAGCATTTTATATTTGTTAAGAAAGAAGTAGGACAGGGGAGAGGATGGAGCGTTGGATTAAAGTAACCCCTCATTAATTCGTCAGATTTCCCTTAGTATTTTCTGTGTCTGGCATGGGCCATAAGCTGAGTATACTCTCAAGGAACTATGGTCTGAAGCTGTGGATGAGGAGAGAGGCCAGAACTCTAACATCCTTGTGTTCTGGCTGATGATGAAGTATGGCATTGAGAGGGACTCTGCTTCTTCATGACTGAGGCCTCTCTTGAGAGTATTTGTCTGGGTTAGGCGTGCTGGAATCGCTGGGTGAATGGTAAGGCATGGTGTTGGCTTGAAGTATATGAGATCATCTCAGTAGTTTCTTCAGCAGGTCAGACCACCAGGCAGGGAACCTCCTGAGATGGGGGAAATCCCCTCCAAGCTTGGATACTATGCAGTCATGCTGACTACACCGTTCATTGGAATACTTCCTTTTTCAAAGGCACAGCAGGGTATTGGAAAGAAAATGAATCTAGATAACAGAAAAGGTATTCGTTTCATTCATTCATTCAAAACTGTATCCAGCACCTCCTGTGTGTCAGATGATATTCTATGGGCTGGAGTTACAATGGGGTCAGGAGAGCTGGAGTGCCTGCCCCACAAAAGCTTGTATTCCAGTGAAGGAGACCAGCAATGAAACAAGTGATCAGGCTACAGGGAGAGCAGAGGCCCATAGTTCTGTGCAGAGAGGTAAGGGCATCTTCCCGAGGAAATGCTGGCAAGACTGAGCTGGAAGATAGATTGGGATTAGCCAGGTGAAGGGAACAAGGGGAGAGCTTTCTAAGTAGAGGAACCAGCATGTGTGGAGATGGTGGATTTATGAAAGAGTCTGGTACTTTCTATAATGTGAGAGAAGTTTGCTTAGGCTAGAATATACTCTCCCTCCAACAAGTTAAGTGATATTGGGCAACAATGACACCGATCTTCTATCTGCTGCTCTCTTAAAGGCGTAAATGGGAGAAGGATGCTCCTGGAGGCTATTATTCTCAGAAAGTACTGAGATACCCTACTGGCTCAGATGGTAAAGAATCTGCTTGCAATGTGGGAGACCTGGGTCTGGAAGAGCCCCTGGAGGAGGGCATGACAACCCACTCCAATATTCTTGCCTGGAAAATTCCATGGACAGAGGAGTCTGTTGGGCTACAGTCCATGGGGTTGCCAAGAGATGGACACGACTGAGAGACTAACACCTTCACTTTCAGAGATAAAACAAGATTTGTGGGAAAGGCCCCAGAGGACCATGTGTAGGATGGACTAGAGCAAAGGGAAGGCAAGGGGGAAACCAGAATTAGGGTGGTCTGTTGGAAAGTTACCTGTTGATGAGACTACTGGGATGGATATGTAAGTGGAGAAAGGAGTGGACTGGAAGAAGAAATCAGTTTGCTAAAGAACAGGAGGTGCTGGGATGAGCAGTTCCTTGGAAATTTCTGGAGGGAGGCTTATTTGAGAAGGATCATGGTGTTGCAGTGGAAATGAACTGCATTTTCAAAGGGATAAGTTTTAGAGAACTGAGCAGAGGACAGAATCTAGGAAATCAATGAAGAGACACAAAAGGGTACAGCATGGAATGAACTCAATTTGTGTCAAGGAATTTTAGAAGGGAGTGTTTTAAAAGCATTAGATTGAATTTTAACATTCCTTTGATGAATGCTCTTTTAAACCCTTGAATTGGAGGAAATTTTAAGCTTAACTATAAAGAACTCCCAAGTGGTGTTTGCAGCCGGCAGAAGCAAACCCGACAAAGTCAGTCCTAGATGCTGTTCTAGCAACTTTAGACCTGGTTTTGTCTGTTTCATTTTTATCGCCAGTTGGTGACTACTAGCTAAAATTTTCAATAGTGTGTTTGGAGGGGGTAACATAGCAGGTTCCTGAGCAAATCCAGAGACACTGGAATTTTGGGTGAAGGTTTTCTAGCAATTATTTGCAGTGAAGTGTGTGGGAATAGAACTCTGTTGATGTGCGTTTGAATTCTGAAAGAGATGAAGGATACTGTGAAAATGCACTGCGCTGCGTTTGTTAGGAAATAGGATTGCCCGGAGCAGCATGGGCAAGTCTGGTACAGCTTCACCGGGGATCCACCGGGTGCTGACAGGAGGCGGGCGCACGCGGGTCGATAGGCAATCACCCAGCCGCGGGGAGGCTCCCTGGCTGCCAGCCAGGCGGCACCGCTCCGCGACGAGCGCTCCTTGGAATTCAGAGAACTTCTTAGCGTGCAGATAGACGTCTGCCTGCTTTAGCATTAACACTCAAGAGGGAAGAAACGTGAGACCTTTAAAACAATGCCATCTTGGGTTGCTATGATTTGGCTCTGGTTTCATTTTTCTCAGCGATCAAAGAATGTTGTTTCCAGCCAGGAAAGCCTTCCTATGTGTCCTTCAGAAGACTGATTTATGGTTTCTATGGAAACTGGATAATCAAAATTTGAAAATTAGTATATTTTAGGTCCCAGGACACTGCAACACTGTGTGTGTGTGTGTGTGCGCGTGCGTGTGTGTGTGAGTGTCCCCATGCACAAGCGCGGGCTTCTTCCATTTGGAGAAGAAAGGAATAGGATCTTTTTCATCTATTATTATTAAGTGATGTGCATCTTTGTTGAGGTGAATTGTGAAGTGTGTCGTGTAACATTTCATTCACTCATTCATTCACATTTACTGTGTGTCTCCACTATATCATTCCCATAGGGACAAAGAAACTAAAATGCAGAGTCGGGGGGAAATACTTTGATGTGATTATAACTCTATTCAGAGTTTACTTTTTCACCTCTTTTAGTGAAAAACGAAATATATATATGCATATATACATCCACATACAACATTTTATGGGGACTTTTGATGATTTGATTAGATTTGATTTTACTTTCCTCCCCTCTGGAATATTATATGCTGGTATACGAAATTTGGGGGTTGGGAGGAATACCAACTTCCCTGAGGTTCTTAAAAGCGTTCAAGACCCCCTTGCTTCCAGAATTCAATCAGTGGTCACCTTTCCTAGGATGAGGACATTTTGCATTTCTTTATTGCTCTTCCTGCCCTTACTATCAAGGGACATTGTGTCCAGCAGCCTCAGGGAACTCTGGGCGTCCGTTTCTTTGATTGGGAGTATTCCTCTTTCCAGTTGTCTCTTCACTCCTCAATGCCTTGTATCGCTTCTTCTGTCACCCTTGATCTTGGTTTTCATTTGAGCAGGAGTATCTTCTTACATCCTCTCCTAGGGATGCTGCTGCTGCTGCTGCTAAGTCGCTGCAGTCGTGTCCGACTCTGTGCAACCCCATAGACAGCAGCCCGTCCCTGGGATTCTCCAGGCAAGAACACTGGAATGGGTTGCCATTTCCTTCTCCAATGCATAAAAGGGAAAAGTGAAAGTGAAGTCGCTCAGTCATGTCACGACTCTTAGCGACTCCATGGACTGCAGCCTACCAGGCTCCTCCGTCCATGGGATTTTCCAGGCAAGAGTACTGGAGTGGGGTGCCATTGCCTTCTCCCCTTCTAGGGATGTGGGGTCACCAAACTCTACCGAATACACACTCCATTTTACAGTATCTTTTATGCTTTTGGACTGTGGTCATAGGGTTATTTCTTTGTAGTGATTGCTGTGTTTTGTCTTAGGTCTTGGCCAATAGTCATCCTTGATTCTTCAGAAGTTGGCACCTACAGTTTAATTTTTAGAACGTCAAATAACTCATGTTTCATTAAATTATTTGTCTTTAAAAGTGTTTAGACATTAGTTTTTGACTTCTGTCTTGCACCCCACATCCAAACCCATGAACTTTACCTTCCAAATAGATCTCCTGTTTTTCGGATGACAAAGCTCAACTTCAGTATGGTAACATAGATTTCCCAAGGCCGTACAACCTGAAGGTTAGAAGTTAAGACTGGTTCTGTCTAGTCTTTTTCTTTTTCTCCTAAAACCATCCTCTTTTAGTGTTTTAAAACTCTCCAAGCTGTTTCTATACTGTTCCCCAGACAGTGAGTTCTGACGTCAGTCTGCTCGGAGAACATTATGGGGTGAGATGGAAGTGTTACTTTATAGCATTGCAGAAGCCTCTCAATATGGAACTTGCCTGTTCTGGTCTGTTTATTTTTCTCCTGATATATAATTACAGAAAGTTCAGAAACAAAACCGAACTACAGGGTATAGGGATATATAATAAGCTGATAAAACTAGAAAGATATACAAGGAAGTAATTAGCATAAAGTCAAGAAAACTGTTACTCTAGGGGGAGGGGAAGGGCTTATGAACTGGAATGAAGGGGTGGTTCTAAGGTGATATCAGTGACCTGGGTGGTGAGTACACAGGCTTGGTTTAGACTGGTTCATTAGGCTCTGCCTGTGCTTTGCCCTCACTTGTCTCTCTGTACATAATTGTTTATCACAAAATAACATATCACTCTGTATTTTATCCCTTTGCCTTTGAGAAGAAATGAAACGAGGGAGGGTTGTAGGTGTGAGGTTTGATTGTGTGAGAAAAGGTGGTGCTTAAAAATCTGAGGTCAAAATTTAAAACCTGTGAAGAGAGAGACAGAGAGAAAAAAGTGGCTGTGTTTAGTCTGAAAGCCCAAGCTACAGATGTCACTTTGCCTCCTGTGGTGGCGGAGAGTTGATATTGCTGTTTAGTCACTAACTTGTGTTGGGCTCTTTGTGACCCCGTGAACGGTAGCCCACCAGGCTCCTCCATCCATGGTATTTCCCAGGCAAGAATACTGGAGTGGGTTACCATTTCCTCCTCCAGGGAATCTTCCTGACCCAGGGGTCAAACCCATGTCCCCTGAATTGCAGGAGGATTCATCACTGAGCCACCAGGGAAGCCCAGCGGAGTGTTTAACTCTATGCAAATGCCTGTTGTGTCTTTCCTGGCAGTCCCAGTGCAGGTGGGAATGTGTATTTTTAGGAGACTTAAGCATAAAGACCTTTAACGTTTACGGGGTAGAGATTTTTAAATTCACCTAATTATTTCTAATCATTAAATATTCTGAAATAGTGTGACAAGGCCTTTATGAATGGGCATATTAGGGACTCATTCTTTAAGGGTTTTCTTCGTGCAGCCTCTGAGAACTCTAGGTAAAGTTCAAGTGCTTTGTTCTCCAGGCTTCTGTAGCACTTGCTTGCATACTTATTCATTATCAGATTTTGGGGTAAATGTACTTTTATTTAGATATCTTCTCCATCAGATGGGAAAATGTCTTGAAGGTGGAGTTTTTATCTTATCTCTCTCTGCCTGGTGCTTTTGAAATGTTTGAGGAGAACAAATCCATAGAAAGAATCCACAGTTCAACCTATAAATCCTTAGAAAGCATCCACTGTGGGCTGAAACTGGTGTTTCTTAATCTCTGTCTAATAAAGCAGGCATTGGGGACAAAAGAAAATTGTGTCATGTTTGTGAACCATCCACACTGAGCTGGACAATGACAAGATATAGGAAAAATTGATTTCTAAAGTGGAAATGTTATTGACATTAGGAGAAAATCAAAGAAACAAGGTTCATAATTAGAATAAATAAATGCATTGCTTTATCATTGGCCAAATGCTTTCACAAATGTTATTTGTTATCACAAAATTCAGTGAGATAGAGAGATATAATCCTGTTTTACAGACAAGGAATCTTCAAAGAGTTAGATAACTGTGAGCTTGACCAAGTCTACAGATAAATTATGGAGTCCACACAGAAACTCCCGATTCAAAATCCTGGACATCTTCCACTATACTATGTTCTTCCCAGAACAGGTGACTTTTGTGTCAGTAAGAGTATGTAGGACTCTGACTTAAGTACTCCATTCATGATATTGCAAAAGGAGTTATATACTGTTTTTTCATATTTTCTTCTTCCAAAATGCTTTCATATATGGTTTAATAAGACTCAAATGCATGTTAAATCACATTCTATATTTTTTCCTTCTTTCATCTGTTAAATGGAATTATACCTCTCCATCTCACTGAGTAACTTGAAGTGCTTTAAAGTAGACAATTTTAAGCAAAATCCAGGTGGGCATACAGTTGTATAAATTCAGAAATTGATTTTATGTTCCTTTTATGATTTCTCTCTTGCATGTCATGAACTTTCAAAGGTTTGTGGTTAAGCCCAGAGTAACACACTCCCAATGTTATTTGCCTGAGAAGCTGTTAGTATGAGATTTATATATGTGACAGGAGGTAGATGTAATCCTTGCGTTTAAATACTAGTAATATGAAGGAGCAAATGTTAATATGAGAAGTGACAGCTTCCTTAAAAATACCAGGTGAACTTTTGACTTAAAGTTAATCCAGCAGGGACCACAAAGAGATGAGAGGTCATGTTTCACACCCACGTACTTAAACATCCAAGTCTGATTTCCCTCCAGCATTACCAATTACACTGATTATAGTTTTTATTTTTCTTTGCACTCCAATTCAAGTTTCCAGACAATCCAAAGTATTTAGATGATCGATCTGTGTATATATGCCGATTAATTGCATTTATCACAAATCACAATGGAAAAAGTTGCTATAAAGATCTCAGTTAAATAATATACAAGCTGCCATGGACAAACATCTCATAGTTGATTTTGGCAGAATACACTGAACTGCAGGTTTTCACTTTATATTGATTGGGTAGCCTTGTGATTTTGCAGATAGGGGCTGTAAATAGCTCTCTAGATAAGCTCAACCTGTACTGTGTATGTACAAGTATGTTTATCTGTGAAGCTAGGGTGAGAATGCTGGGAAAGTTCATGAATTAACTATTGATCTGGAATCTGGAAATCACTCAAGAGAGTTTTGAGGAACAATAGGAGCCTCTGTAAGGATAACGAAATGACATAAGTTGAATCTGGTTACAAATCATACTAATAGGTAATATTAGTGTAATCAAACCCTCTAGTAAGGGCAAAACAAGGTTTCTATTTCTTTTTCTTGTTAAAGAACAGTGTTTATACCCTTTGTTGAATTAGTGCTCTTTACAAGAAGCTCTTTTCATCTTGATGGTCCATCACTTCATAGCAAATGGATGGGGAAACAATGGAAACAGTGACAGACTTTATTTCCTTGGGCTCCAAAATCACTGCAGTTGGTGACTGCAGTCATGAAATTAAAGGACACTTGCTCCTTGGAAGAAAAGCTATGACAAACCTAGATAGCATATTAAAAAAGCAGAGACATTACTTTGCCGACAAAGGTCTGTCTAGTCAAAGCTACGGTTTTTCCAGTAGTCATGTATGGATGTGAGAGTTGGACCATAAAGAAGGCTGAGTGCCTAAGAATTGATGCTTTTGAACTGTGGGTTGGAGAAGACTCTTGCGAGTCCCCAGGATTGCGAGGAGATCAACCAGTCAATCCTAAAGGAAATCAACCCTGAATATTCATTGGAAGGACTGATGCTGAAGCTGAAACTTCAATATTTGGGCCACCTGATGCGAAGAGCTGACTCTGGAAAAGACCCTGATGCTGGGAAAGGTTGAAGGCAGGATGAGAAGAGGACAACAGAGGATGAGATGGTTGGATGGCATCACCGACTCAATGGGCATGAGTTTGAGTAAGCTCCGGGAGATGGTGAAGGACAGGGAAGCCTGGCGTGCTGCAGTCTGTGGGGTTGCAGAGAGTCAGACATGACTGAGTAACAGAACAACAACTTCTTCTCTAAATGAGTAACCCAAACTATGGGGAGACTGTGTCAGCATGGAGATAGTCATAACTACTTTGTTTATATTAATAGAAAGGAGAAGCTGAAAGAAGCCTATAGGACATGATGCATCCACTTGACAGAATTTGGGAGGCATTGAAAGTTATGTTTATGAGGTCTTAGCAACATGGAGACTGCTCTGATATAATGCTAGGTGAAAAATTATTTTGCACACATCGTAGATAACTAACTATTGTATATTTTTACACACACACACACATATGAAAATAGACTTCTAGAAAATAGTAGTCATTTGATTATTCTTATTATCAGCATTTTGCAGATTAGTGCTGCTAAGTAACTTGTCAGGGTCACACAGTGAGAGAGGCTGGACCTGAACCCAGCGTTGCCTGCCTCCCAAGACCATGCTTTAACATTATAGTAAACTTGTAACACTGCTTCTTTGACATGTAAAATATACATACCAATTATAAGGAAAATTAATGAGAAATCCAGAATGGTCCCATACACATGTTTTTCTTTGACTTAACTTGTTCAACTTTAATTTTATTTCTACCTTCATTTGTTTCCTTTACTCATTCACTTTTATCTTTCCTTTCCTATTCTTTTCTCCTTCTCCATATTTTTGTAGAAGACGAAAAAGGCTCCCTTGATGCTCTTAGGTTCCTTGACTGGGTCTGAAGATAAGATGAACAGTGGTTAATAGGGCTAAAGCATACATATTTATTTAATATCAGTTTTCCATGATATAGGAAAATAAAGAACCTTCATAGGGAAATAAAGAACCTGCAAAATGGTAAACCCAGGTGTTTTTATGCCAAGTTTGATGAAGAGTGGACAGTTGTGGAAAGATATAAGACAGAGAGGAGATAAGTGTGAAAAAAATGTGGAAACTTAGGTTGATTCTTTCAGTTTCTTATCAAGGTCTCTCCAAGTTGGCATGTTGGTATCCTGGATGTTCCCTTTCTTTCCCGGTATAGGGAGGATACTCTCACTGGAGGGTCTTAAGATTTGCTTTAGGGAAGAAGGGAAGATGGGAGGCTAAGGTCAGAGAACCTTCTTGCTTCTACTGTTTTCTCACACTTCTTCAGTTTAAAATATTCAATATGCCAAGATGCTATATTTTGGGACAATGTGTCCTGAACTTTCACTTCTCAACCAGCAAGAGCTGTATTTCTGGTAAGACCATGGTTTGGTGAATAACTGAATCTCTGCCTCACCCAATCTCCCTTCCCCTCCTCCTCTGTTCCTGACTGGTCTTCTCCATACGTTGGCCATTTCCTCTTGGATGCCTCCCACCTATCTTAGTTTATTCCTTCTCTTCCACTGGAAGTAGCCAAGTTAATTTCCAGACCCTCTTTTTAGGGGTGGGGGGTGACACTCATTTAGCATCGTATATTTTAAATCTCAGCAAATAGAAATTTCTATTCCTGCTCTTTAATTCTCATTTTAGGAGCTGACTTTCTTGGAGGTAATTACTGTGTGGAGCAAATGTTAACTGTTTCTAGAGAATTCATACTATTGATAATTTGGCCCTTTAAATGTTTTAAGCAGGAAGACTATTTTCCCTGGCCTCCCAAGGGTAGTGGGTAGAGGTGGAAGATGCTGGTGGTTATATCGTGTTTTTAATTAACATGTTTGTTTTTTGGGTGTCTTTTCTTCTCTGACATTTCTCCCTCTGGACTCAGCAAGTTTTTGAATCGTTGGTTCTCCTGCCATGAGAACATCCTTTGAGAGAGGCCCTAGAGAAGTTAAGAGACCCTGGAGATCTCAAGAGATGTTAATTAGTAGGAGTAAATAAATGGCTTGTTTATTTGTATGCGCATTTTAATGCTGTCCTTTCCTTTTTTAAATTAAGAAGTGGAAAATGTGCTTGTGCTTAAATGTAGTGTAAAGTTTCCCATATTCCTTTGGGTGTTGGTGTATTTTCCCTGCTTGCAGAAAATATTTTCAGAAAAAGTTTTATCTCTTGAGAATGGCCTTCCCCCATTTTATTGGCTTTTATTGTCACCCCATACCCTTGCATAAAAATATCATCTGAATTGTAGCAATATTAATATTTTATCATCTGCTACAAAACTAGACACCATATTAAACACCAGAGACATCACTTTGCTGACAAAGGTCCGCATAGTCAAAGCTATGGTCTTTTCAGTAGTCATGTATGGATGGGGTTTCCCTGGTAGCTCAGATGGTAAAGAATCTGCCTGCAATGCAGAAGATCTGGGCTCAATCCCTGGGTTGGGAAGATCCCCTGGAGAAGGAAATGGCAACCCACTCCAGTATTCTTGCCAGAAAAATCCCATGAACAGGGGAGTCTGTTGGGCTACAGTCATGGGGTTGCAGAATTGGACATGACTGAGTGATTGACACACTGTCCCATACATGGGTGTGAGAGTTGGACCATAAAGAATGCTGAGCACCAAATAATTGATACTTTTGAATTGTGCTGGAAAAGACTCTTGAGAGTCCCTTGGACAGTAAGATCAAACCAATTAATCCTAAAGGAAGTAAACCCTGAGTGTTCCTTGGAAGGAGTGATGCACAAGTTGAAGCTCCGATACTTTGGCCACTGATGTGAAGAGCTGACTCATTGGAAAAGTCCCTGATGCTGGGAAAGATTGAAGGCAAAAGGAGAAGAAAGCAGCAGAGGATGAGATGGTTAGATAGTATGACTGACTCATTGGACATGAATTTGAGCAAACTGAGAGATAGCGAAGGATAGGGAAACCTGACGTGCTGCAGTCCAAGGGGTTGCAAAGAGTCAGACACAACTAAGCAACTAAACAGAAACAGTAACCATGTGTGTGTGCATGCGTGGTCAGTTGCTCAGTTGTGTCTGATTGTTTGCGACCCCATGGACTGTCCATGGAATTTTCCAGGCAAGAATACTGGAGTGGGTTGCTATTTCTTCCTCCATGGGATCTTCCCAACTCAGAGATCAAACCTGAATCTCTTGCATTTCTGCATTGACCAGCAGATTCTTTCCACTGCACCACCTGGGAAGCCCTATAGTAACCATACTTACTTATTTTTAAAAATTACACAACACTAGAGCTGAAGAAACAGAAGCTTGAAAATTGCCCATGCTTTGCATAAAACTCTTTTCATCCAAAAGTTAAAAAAGAGTTACAGTGACTGAGTAAGAAGGAACCTTTAGAATGTTATCCCCATTCTTATCTTTAGACAACCTCATCCTTAAGACAGCTCAAGAAAATGAAGTGCTGTCCTGTTTTGGAAGCCATTAAAATTATTTTCAGAACTTCTTCCTGGTATCCTCTTCCAAAATATAATAAGTCAAGCTATTGGAACTTTCTTATTAATATTTTACTTAATCTCTTATAGAAGAAATTAGATTTGTTATTTTACATCCTATTCAAGAGAAGTGACATGAAATAGTGGTCAAGAGCATGAATTCTAGAGTTAGACCACCTGGGTTCAAATTGTGACTTGGCCACTTACAACTGTGTGACATTGGGTAATATAGTTTATTTCACTTAAAACTGGGTATGACAGTTTCATAAAGTATTATATTTAAGATACTTAGAACAGTGCCTGGTACACAATAAGCACTAAATGATCGTTATTAGATTAGGCTTACCATTAAAAGAGGACAGTGGTCTTCAGACTGGAAAAGGTAGAACAATAGTTGAAAGGGAATTGAATCTCAAGATGTTGGGAGATAGTAAGAAAGTCCCCGTTTGAGGTTTTCAATCCTAGATTAATTATACTCCAGATTCTTAAGATAATGTGTGTAGGTTATAATAGGACCATTTTTGGTAATTATCTTGGAAGCTTGGAGATATATTTGAAGACAGATAGGAAATAAATTATATTTTCAAAAGCCATCCAACAAAACCTAATGATAATGTTGTGACCATGATGGACTTGATTATAATACTGTTAGTTGAATTTGCAGATTTCTACTCATACAATTACAGTGTTAATGAATGGCTCATGAACATTTTTTATCCCTTCAAGAATTTGAAGGGGTTTATGACTAAAATCGGAGAAGGCAATGGCACCCCACTCCAGTACTCTTGCCTGAAAAATCCCATGGACGGAGGAGCCTGGTAGGCTACAGTCCATGGGGTCGCTAAGAGTTGGACATAACTGAGCGACTTCACTTTCACTTTTCCCTTTCATGCACTGGAGAAGGAAATGGCAACCCACTCCAGTATTCTTGCCTGGAGAATCCTAGGGACGGCGGAGCCTGGTGGGCTGCCGTCTATGGGGTCGCCCAGAGTCGGACACGACTGAAGCAACTTAGCAGCAGCAGCAGCATGATTAAAATACCAATAATGGAAGAAATAAAATGTAAATAAAAGTAGAAAATTGACACAATGGCACAGCAGAGCCCAAGCATGGGCCCTGAGATCTAACATTGTATGTTACCCCTGAAGTTCACACTGAGCTTTGAGGTTCTTGGCAGCCAAGATGACAAAGGAGATATGATCAGTTGTTTCACTGTCATTATCCCAAACTAGAAAGTAAATAGGTTCCTCAGGGGAGTTTTTCCTAGTAGTGATTTTTAGAAGAGATTTATCACATAAATAATGAGCATAAATAATAAGCACTGATTTAACAGGCAATTCCCTCAATAATATTTTTTGAAGCAACTGGGCTTTTTAAAGCAACCTTAGGAAAAAAGTCTAAAAGTTGTTATTAAGTGTCATTTCAACAAAGGCGCTATTATGAAAGACTAAACTAATTTTGTCTACATATGTGAACGTCACATAGTCTGAGATGATCCAAAGTTTGGTTTAAAGTTTGACTGTAAATCCTTGACAGTGTTTCTCAAGTCTCTTCTCTCAGCCAGACTTTGAGAGGAGCTGGATAATAGGTTCTAATTCAGAAAGGAACAGGGATAGGAATATTTTCAGTTGGGAGTTTTAGCAAGATCAGTATGCTTTAGAAATAAGCTAGGAAGCTGGTAAAATAAGTCTCCTAGAAGGAAAACCATAATTGATTTCTCCACCAACTTGAATCTCTGAGCTCATTATAGAGCTGCTGTGGCACTGGGTTGGGTGAGGGAGTGAAGGAAGAGAAAGACTTGAGAGGTAAGATAAAACAGTACAGCTTTGCTTATTTTTTTACATTGTTTAAAATGCTTCCCTTGTGGCTCAGCTGGTAAAGAATCCACCTGCAGTGCAGGAAACCTGGGTTTGATCCCTGGTTTGGGAAGATTGCCCTGGAGAAGGGAAAGGCTACCCACTCCAGTATACTGGCCTGGAGAACTCCATGGGTTCTATAACACGTGGGGTCACAAAGAGTAGGACATGACTAAGCAACTTTCAATTCACTTCACTTCATACACTGTTAATGTATAAAAATATTTTTTACATAGTTTCTGCAAAAGACTATGTGACAAATCATAAAGAGAAATTATTTTGTTTAAAAATTTGGAAAGCTACTATCATATTGCATGGCCATAGTGGTATTGGTCTATCAGTGCTCAGTCGCTCGGTTGTGTTTGACATTTTGTGACCCCAACTGCCAGGTTCCTCTGTCCATGGAATTTTCCAGGCAAGAATTCTGGAGTGGGTTGCCATTTCCTACTGCAAGGTATCTGCCCAATCCAGGGATTTAACCCATGTCTCTTGAGTCTCCTGCATTAGCAGGTGGGTTCTTTACCACTAGCGCTGCAAGTTGGCAATAAAAAATCCAAAATAAATTCCCTTGGATTGGTTTACTTTAAGAAGAACTCTTCTGAAGATCTATCCAAATGATTAGTTGTGTAGAGTACCTCCTGAAAGGAGTAGAGAAAGGGGAAACAAACAAATAAATTCCAATAGACTTTTGAATATATTTTTCTGCAGATACTGATTTTAGTCAGAATAATTAATAATAATCTATAATCTATTAATTTTAACTTTGGCTAGAAAACAGAACGGAGTATATATTTCTAGACCAACCTAGGATTCTAGATTCTTAGATAAAGGAAAATGAAAATAAAATCATGTATCAATATACAGGATCATAATTATTTTTCTAATTTCTATGTAAATGGAGGCTGTGTGCAACATACCTGATTATTTACAACAGTGTGTGTCTGAAGGTGAAAAGTAAAGTATGATACTGTAAAGAACAGTATTGTGTAGGAACCTGAAATGTTAGGTCCATGAATCAACGTAAATTGGCAGTGGTCAAGCAGGAGATGGCAAGAGTGAACATTGATGTTTCAAGAATCAGTGAACTAAAATGGATGGAAATGGGCAAATTTAATTCAGATGACCAGTATACCTACTACTTTAGGCAAGAATCCCTTAGAAGAAATGGGAGTTGCCCCCATAGTCAACAAGCGAGTCTGAAATGCAGCACTTGGGTGCAATCTCAAAAACAACAGGATGATCTTGGTTCGTTTCCAAGGCAAACCATTCAGTATCACAGGAATCCAAGTCTATGCCCCGACCACTAATGCTGAAGAAGCTGACGTTGAATGGTTCTATGAAGACCTACAAGACCTAGAACTAAGATCAAAAAAAGATGTCCATTTCATCATAGGAGACTGGAACACAAAAGTAGGAAGTCAAGAGATACCTGGAGTAACAGGCAAATTTGGCCTTGGAGTACAAAATGAAGCAGGGCAAAGGCTAACAGAGTTTTGCCAAGAGAACGCACTGGTCATAGCAAACATGCTCTTCCGACAATACAAGAGATGACTCTACACAAGGACATCAACAGATGTAAACCAGAACCCTTTGAATATGGAAGTGGTTAATGACAAGCAAAAACAGAAAGGCCTTTTCTGAACAAGTTCCATACATAGTGTCCCAAAGTTTAGGCATAAAGAGGTGTCAGAATCCTAGTGTGTGAAGGCTTAAGAGGGTGTAGAAATAAGTTTGATTAAAATGAATAAAACACATTCGCTATTCACTAGTGGGAATATATAAAAACGTAAATAAATCACCTGTAAACATACTCCACAGAGATTGCAACTGTTAATATTTAAGTGAATGACTTTCTACCTAGAATCTTCATACTGAGTGAAAAACACTTATCTTTGCTTCTTTTTTTAAAAATCAGGATCCTATTTAATCAGTGCTTTGTATCTCTTACTTTAACTTAACTTCAACCATCAGCATTTCTCCAAGTCAAATATTGTTTAAAATACGTGTTTTAGGGTTGCTAGCTATTTTGTCTTGTAGTTGCACCTATAGCGTATTAATCTCTCCCTATCATTGGGTATTTTGAGATATTTCTAATTTTTTTACAATTATAAAATATGATGAGCATCTTCATACCTCATCATTTGAGTGGAAGTCGCATAATTTCATGAGAATGTATTTCTGAAAGTAGAATTCTTGAGTCAAAATTTTTTGGAACTCTTGATATATATGTATATATAAATTAAATTAAATTATCTATCAGTCAATCTGTCTACCTGTCTAGTTTAAACTGTTGTCCTTCTGCAAACCTTAAAATGCTAGCAGTAATATATTAGGTTGCCCCAAATGGTTGACTTTTTTCTTATAAAACATCTGTAAAACCGATACTTAAAATGGAAAAAAAATTATCAGTAACTAAAATGGAAAAAAATAATGTGTGTGTTTGTGTGTGTGTGTCTGTATAAGTTTCCCTAGACATTTCATAAATTGTTATGCAGCGAGTAAGTAGGAAATAATTACTTCATTGAGACGCCCTTTGCTTTATTAGCTTTGGAGAAATCATGAAATCCTTTATTTCTATCTCTTAATGTTTTTATGACATGACAAGCAGTTTGTCTGCAGTTGGTTATGAAAATATAAAAATGTGTAGACGTTTCTTACATGTCTGAGTAGATTGAAAAATGAAGGGGGATCAGGCTGCTAAATAAGTGTTCAGTTGATACTTTAGCCTCTGAATGATGTGGTGAGTAAGTGAGTGGTGATGTGGACATCAGGGCTTCTAACTTGAATGGACATTCCCAGTGAGTGAGTGGACAGTTTGGTGCATGAGAGCAACATTAACCTGGAGTGTGACCTCTTTGTTTAGTTGCGGAAGATAGGTTATTTTTCAGAAGCTTAAGTCTATCAGACTGGCCTTGTTCTTTACTGGGAAGATGGATAAACAATGACAGGGCTCGTCCTTGACTGCTATTGTGATCTAGACACATACCTGAATAGAACATGTAGTCCATTCTAACAGACCTCAGGAGTCGTACACAGATCTTGACTGCCTGTGAGAGTTTTTATTGGTTTGTTTGTTTTCTAAGTTTATGAGTGTCATCAGCAAAGTCTCTTCTTATTCCATTCCAAATAATCTATTGGGAACAATTCCAGCTCTGGTTAACTTTTCCTTGTTTCTCAATTTGAGGGAAGAGAGTTAAAAGAGCCACTGTTCCAAAAGGATCCTTGTGAAACCATGTCACGTTCGAGGGAATAAGATAAGAAACCTTCTAAACCTGGTGGTAGGTCTTCCATGATGCTCTTTAGGGACTTCTCAGGGTGCATCCTCTGACTTTCTCCCCATCTTATGAGGATGCTTCATGAGGCTGATAGTGTCCAGGGTTGTCTGGGACAGAATCTCTAGACTCAGGTGAGTGAACTCTTAGTAGAGCGTGGTTGATACTTCTCATGAGAACACAGTGTTAATCTTTAAATGTGCTACTAATACATATAAATCCTCTAAGCTAATAAACTCTTTTGGATTTTTCCATTTCTTCATTAAGATCACATATATCTTAAAGAGAGTTGGGTATGTTGTGTGCCTTGTTGTGTGGAGGTTGGATTAGCAACCACAATCCACCAAGTTTAAATCTTTCATAGACTTTTGAAATAAGAGCCATCATCTTAGATAGGATAACTGTGCAGATCAGGATAAAAGAGGACAAAATATGACATATCCACTCTTTCTAACAAATAAGTGACATAGAAGACAATATTGTCCAAGAGAAAACCAAAATAATATCAAAATATTTCTTGGGACATACTTTGAGCTCGCCCTCTGCTAATATATACAGCGGATTACTGCATTTGGCATCTACCAAGATTAGAAAAGGAAGAGAAAGTGTCTTTAAACTGCAGAGTACAGTGTAAGAGATTTAGATTGGAGGCAAGGGATAATATTCTGGTAGGACAGTTAAACACTGGAAAGAGTTACACACGAGACATTGTAGGCCTAACGAGTGGGGCAGAGGAGTTGCTGGCACACCTGACCCCTGAATGCATCATGGTAAAGAGTGTTTGAGAGCAGTCAGCAAAGTCATGGGAAAGAAGTACGTAAGCTACGGTTACAAAGAATTTTTGGAACTTGTTAGAAAGTAAGAGGACGAGCAAAGACTCACTCCCAGGCTAAAAGAACACCATCTCAGGGGCAGTGAAGAGTGAGGGTGCTATTGCGCATCAGAATATAAAAGAGGCACCGGAGGAACTGTCTAGACAAGCAAAACACACTGTGAAAAAAGGATCAAGGAAAAGGGAGAGGAATTAAAAAGCTAGCTTGCTGTATTTACAGGAAACAGTTATGTGCTTGTAGAAATGTTTCGGTTTGGTGTCTGGAAAATATGTACAAAATGTAAATATCTCTTTATTTATTTGAATTACTTTCTTTGAAGAATATTAAACAGTGATAGATTCTGAATGGACTGAGGTATTTATGTATCTTCAAAGAGAAGGGTAAAATTAACGGTCTCCTGGAATCAATTTTTAAATTATGATTTCTTCATCACTGTTATGATTTTTGGTGCTGAGTGTGCTATGAGGTTCCAAGTGCATGCGGCTATCATTAGCCAAATATTTACTCAGCAAACTACTGAGGAGAACAGCTTGGGATACAAAAATGTGATGCATCTTTCGAAAGGAGCTTGCAAGATCCTCAGGTAGATTTGACTGTAGCAGATGCCATAATGGCCTCCAGGAGGCACAAGCCATTTTTATAAGAGCCGAGAGCCAGCATCGGTGAGTTTAGGCTCCAGGAGAACATACAAGGCTTTCCTGGAGGGGTGGCACTTGGGCTGAGCCTTTGAGACGAGCTGGAGTTTTTGACTGATGGAGATGTGCTGGCAAAGGGAAGCAGGCATTCTAGGAGCAGAGAACAATGGGCAGTAGTACAGAGAAGCTGTATGCCTAATGTGTTGTGTTTTCTGAAAGCCAACAAGGCTTTTGAGGAGGAAAGAGTACCATAACCTTGAAGGAGAGCTAAGACAAGAAGCCCAGTTAGCCAACTACTGAGTTAGTTTAGGCAAAGGAATAATTGCTTGTGCTAGGTAAGGAAATGCAAATGAGAATCCTGTGGGAGAATCTGTGAGGAAGACCTAAGGAGTGCAAAGAGAAGCAAAGGTGGGAGGAGGCTTGGTGGGATATTGAGGCCGCTGATAACAACTAGAGAGAAGGAAAGGATATTGATAAGCAAGTCCTTGAACTCAAAACTTGCTTCTTTTCTGGCTGCTTTTTTTTTTTTCCTTTCTTCCTTTCCATCCTTCCTTCCATACCTTTGCACAAACCCTCTGCTTTGTGTCTGGCTCTGCTCAGTGTAATGAAGGGAGATAAAAAGATGCTAAAGACATCCCTTTGCCTTTTCATTGCTTGCCATCTAGTTTGGGGAATAGGATCTATGCATACTTAGGAAATAATTAGCACGCAGTTAAAGATGATATAACTACTGTGTGAGTGCAAAAGAGAAAAATGGTGGGTTGAAGTCTCTGTCCTGCAGAAGCTAAGCTTAGATGCAAATATGCAAAGTGTGCTCTATTTTAGTTGCTCATCAGGTAATAAATGGGGTCAAGCTCATCGGTTCCAGTTCCAGTTTGCTGTGAACAGATTTCTCTTTCAGGTACCCTTGAAGATGCTTGTATGTCTCCATGTATTGTCACCTTTATATTCAGAGATCAGAGGAATATTAAATAAGTTTATGACAAGCTATTCCTGCCCTCTTGTTATTTATGGAGATTTATCTCCCCCAGGAATTACTTTGCAGAGGCTTTGGTTTGAAAGCTTTTCTGTATTTCAAAAATATTTGTTGACTGAATGAACAGAATGACTTTTTAAATTAATTTAACCCCAACTTTCAAACAATAGCATTCCAGAGGAAGTAAAGCCTTCAAATCATTTCAGGGTTGGATTTATCATTCTCAAATCTTCACATAGGATTCCAGCTTTGGATTTCACATCTGACAGCTGTGAAGTAGAATTCTTAAATACCACACATCCATCCCCTATCTTTAAAGGACTTGTGACTTAGTAGAAATTCTGAGAATTTATTTTATCCCCAAATTTTAAAAAAATTCAAAATGGGCTGGTTATTTTGCACTTCCCTCTTAATAGCACCCAGGGATAAATACCGGTGTCTTTTGTTGCCATCTGTTTTCTAGTTTCTCTGTCTATTTTTGTGTCCCTTGTCTATTCTGTTAAAAATTCTTTTCTATTTATAAGAAAGTACATGTAGTTGGCAATATGAGGTTTCTTTTGTATCTTTGTGTATTTGATGAGACAAACTACTATATCATTTTGGAAGACATAGTGATTTGTGAAATTTGAATGTGAAAAACCAGTAGCAAAGAGAAGAAAAGCAGTGGGGATATTTGCCAGGTGGGAGATGCCTCATTGCTCTTTCGAAGGCCAGGAGGGCCACTTGTTAGGAAAAGGCTCCCTGAATTTAAGCTTTGATATTCACTCGGGAAAACTGCAGACTTCAGAACAGGTACTGTCTCTAGGAGGAGTAGATAGTGATCCCTGTGGGGCACTGGAAGGCTTTTTTCTCCAACTCTTTTCTCTCTGTTCTCTAATTAAAATTGGTGTTTTGGAAAAAGAGAACATGAATTCTGAATACAGTAATAAATTATATCTTTGCCTTGGATGGAATTAAAATGACTGCAGACTTGAAATTTCCCTGCCTCTGAAAACTTAATTTGATATTTTCTGTTACACACCAAGTAGTGATTTGCAGAGCCACAGACTGTAAGATTAATTGAGGCAGCCATCTCTTCTGGCGCATCTAATCTTACATCTAATTATCTGATCATCTGAATCGCAAATACAGTAGTTAAAGGGTGTCTGCTTAAAGGGCAGCCACAAAATGTAAATATTAAAAAGGAGAGCTATCTGGTTTTCAGGAAGCAGACATGGAGATTTATAATAGCCATTATGTTATTCACGGTATTAGGTCAGCGGGTCATATAAAAATGTGGTTACGTTGTTCTCTCACTAAAATGTGAAGACCATTCTGACGTCTGTGCTCAGTTTGTTTTGACAATTAACCTCCATTAGTATTCTAGACCATATAAAAGCAAAACTCTTAAAAGGCTCTCTTTTTCATGAATGTACTGTCAAATTGACTTCATCATTTAAATAGGACTGTAGTCACAGTAAATGATGAGTTGATATTTATACAAAGCATAACCTTAATTAAAATATTATGAGCAATTAAACCCAGTGTTCATGGGATTATTGTACATTTATGTGTAATAGAGTAAAAACATTGCAAGGGACTGTTAAGCTTTTTCTGTGAATCTAATTAACTTTGACAGGCTCTGGGCTTTTCTCCCCCTTATTTTTAGAAGTGTTGGAGAATAAATGGTCTTGCATCTGGAAAACTTCAAACAGTTTTGATCAGCAATTCAGATCTGATTTAAAATGTACGTATTGAGGCTCTGTTTTAAATACAGACTTGATAGACGTGCAGGGCTCCACTTCTTGTGGCAGGAAGGCAGATGTGGAAGGCAGAACAGCTGTGGACTGGTGCCGCCAGCGGGTATTGTTTTTGTCACAATTTAATGTCAGGCCACTAAGGCTGTGAGTAGGTCTTTGTATATTAGGCTCTGGTTAATGAAAAGGTGAACTCGCAGGGCTGATTCCCTGGAGGGTGATTAGGAGGGAGATGGTTCTCCTCGCCTTTATGCTTCTGTAGCCCTGAGGGAACAGAGGAACCAGGAGCAAATCCAAGTTCCCATGGAGCCAAGGGACTTACTGTTTTGTAAGCGAGGGAAAGACGCCCTCCTGCAAACAGTGAATTAAAACATTGAGGATAATGCAATTTTTGTTCTCCTGTTGATTCTCTAAAATCCCACTAAGGATCCCACTAAGAAACTAGGAATTTCCGTGTGGTTCAAGGTAATAACAGTAACAATGGTTATATTTTATTCAGCATCAGTTGTGTAGCGACTGATTGGCAAACATCATTTTTATTTTTAAAAATTTTATTGAAGTATGGTTGATTTACACTTTGTACAGCAAAGTGATTCAGTTATACATATATATGTATATTCTTTCATACTTGTTTCCATTATGGTTTATGATGGGATATTGAATATAGTTCCCTGTGCTGCATAGTAGGACCTTATTATTTATCCATCCTATATATAATAGTTTACATCTACTCATCCCAAACTTCCATTTCTTCCTTTCCACACCCCCCTCCCCCTTGACAGCCACAAGTCTTGCAAACATTATGTGATTTAATCTTTACCCACCTCTTTGAAGAAGATACTATTTCCAATTTACTGATGCAGAAACTGATACCCAGGGCATGTGTCATCCTTGTAAAGGCACATAACTGCCAAGTGTTAGTGCTATTAAAATGCAAGATTAAAGTGTATATATATATATATATATATAGTCACTGAATATTAAAATAGATAAAAGTTATGTGAAAATGTAACACAGCAATTATATTTAATATGAAGCTATTTAGGGGCCTCCCTGGTAGCTCAGTGGTAAAAAATCTGCTTGCCAATGCAGGAGACATGGATTTGATCCCCGATCCAGAAAGATCCCATATGCAGCAGAGCAACTAAGCCCATGTACCACAACTATTGAAAGTGTGCTCTAGAGCCTGGGAGCTGCAACTACTGAAGCTGGTGCACCCTAGAGCCGGTGCTCAGCAACAAGAGAAGCTACCTCAATGAGAAGCCCGTGCACTGCAATTACAGAGTAGCTCCCACTCTCTGCCACTAGAGAAAAGCCTGAGCAGCAATGAAAACCTAGCACAGCCAAAAATAAATAAATAAATAAAGTTATTTTAAAAATATGGACCTATTTATGTAAAAAATACAAAAGAAACTATGTGTAGATGTATGCACACATGCACAGAGATGTGTATATTAATGCAGATAAAAAGAATCAGAATTGAACACACTAGATGGCTGACAGTGGTTGTTTGAAGTGGCTGAGAAGGGGGAGGCACAAGTAGAACAATTTTTTTTTCAAGTTTTTTCATTAATTTCTTGCATTGTTATAATCTTTAATTCATATATCACTTGGGTAATTCAAACTTATAGATCCAGAAAGGATATCTGTTTCCAAAGTGAACATTTGAAAATGAGAATATTAAGAAAATGGTCACAGGTCTGAGTTCAACCAGGGCTATATAACCCCAACATTTGTGCTTCTTCTAAACTAACATGGCTTTTACAAATTGACTAATGTTGGGAAAAAAACAAATCCTATGAAAGGGTATAGTGGATCTCCTGACCTCCCTTTTGTCCTCAGAAAACCCTGCTTATCCATACCTGAGCTAAGGATACATCAGAATTCCATCCTTAATCTATTTTAGCCAAGCAATATATATTGAGTCCCTCTGATGCACCAGTTGCGTTGTAAAACCCAGAGGAGGCTACAGAAATGAGTCAATCACTGACTCTGCCCTTAAGGTGTTTGAAGCATCATAAACTGACACACTGATATCCAAAAGCTTCATGTCATATGGTGTGGTGACAGTGAAAGAAACAATGTGTCTTGGGGCCTTTAGGAGGGGACAATTATAAGGCTAAGGCTCATGTGATATTTATTAGGTACCTGGATGGATGTCATTGGAAAATACTCATTGGAAAAGACCCTGAAGCTGGGAAAGACTGAAGGCAAAAGGAGAAGGGAGCAGCAGAGAATGAGATAGTTAGATAGCATCACCTACCAGTGGACATGAATTTGAGCAAACTCCAGGAAATAGTGAAGATCAGGGAAGCCTGGCATGCTGCAGTCCAAGGGGTCACAAAGAGTTGGGCACAACTTAGTGACTGAATAACAACAAAGTGTCTCGGAGCTGGGTGTGATGGAAGATGCTAATATATGGTCTCTGTTCTCAAAGACTATGTTATGTTGTAGGAAAGAATATTTTAACATGAGAAAATAATCAGTTCAGTCGCTCAGTCGTGTTCAACTCTTTGCGACCCCATGGACTGCAGCACACCAGGCTTCCCTGTCCATCATCAACTCCCGGAGCTTACTCAAACTCATGTTCATTGTGTCGGTGATGACATACAATCATCTCATCCTCTGTCGTCCCCTTCTCCTCCTGCCTTCAATCTTTCCCAGCATTAGGTCTTTTCCAGTGAGTCAGTTCTTCGCATCAGGTAGCCAAAGTATTGGAGTTTCAGCTTAGCAACAGTCCTTCCAATGAATATTCAGGACTGATTTCCTTTAGGATGAACTGGTTGGATCTCCTTGCAGTCCAAGGGACTCTCAAAAGTCTTCTCCCACACCAGAGTTCAAAAGCATCAATTCTTCAGCACTCAGCTTTCTTCATAGTCCAGCTCTCACATTCATACATGACTACTGGAAAAACCATAGCCTTGACTAGACAGACCTTTGTTTGAAAAGTAATGTCTCTGCTTTTTAATATGCTGTCTATGTTGGTCATAGCTTTTCTTCCAAGGAGCAAGTGTCTTTTAATTTCATGGCTGCAGTCACCATCTGCAGTGATTTTCGAGCTCAAAAAAATAAAGTCTCTCATTGTTTCCACTGTTTCCCCATCTACTTGCCATGAAGTGATGGGACTGAATGCCATGATCTTAGTTTTCTGAATGTTGAGTTTTAAGCCAACATTTTCACTCTTTTCTTTAACTTTCATCAAGAGACTCTTTAAGAAAATCCAGGAATAGTATGTAATTGACTACTTTGTAATATAAGTTAGGCCCTAAATGAAGTAAGAATTCAGGAAAGGGGGTGATCACTCTAAGTAACAACTGTAGAAGAGGGTTTTATAAGGAAATAAATTATAGCACCAGTATTTTTTTCCTGCAAGTACCAGTATTTTATCAATTGCTTGATGAAAGAGTAGTGGCCAGAGATACTAGTCTGCATGCTGAAACTGGCCTTCGAGTGGAGTCTCTCTTCATTCTCTAACCCTTGTTTAAAAAAGGACTGAATAGCAATTCAATCCATTCACACTCCATGAATTTAATTTATATATAGGTGTATGTATATATGTATATATAAATATACATATATACATATATATATACACACACACATATATATGTATATGTATATACACATACATGCACACATGCCTGGAGTAGGAAATGACAACCTGATTCATATTTGTGCCTGGAGAATCCCCATGGATAGAGGAGCCTGGTGGATACTGTCCATGAGATTGCAAAGAGTTGGGCGTGACTGAGCAACTGAGCACACACATACACACATACATACATTCATTTATGTGCTATTTCATATAAATCAGGATCACAGATGTTCCCCTTTCTCTCTTTTCCCTCCTTCCCTCATTCCTTTGCTCTCTCCACCCTTCTTCCTTCTTCCTCCCTCCCTTCTTTCCTTTTTCTTCTGCTAGTATTTCTAACATATTCGTCATAGAATCAGGCACACTTAGTTAAAAAAAGAGAGAGAGAGAGATTTCTGCCCTAGAAAACAGACGACTGGAAGTGTAGAGGAGCTGGTTGTTTAGGGAGTTTCAACAGACATTAAACCTATGTTCTGGATCCTTCCAGTAGTACTGTGATTGTGTATCTAAAGTTGCTAGCACAGTGCTAGCACATTCTAGATGCTTAGTAAGCATTAGCTCTCTTCTCAATAATGTCAATAATCAGTTCCTGCCACTGTCTCAATATTACAGTGATTGGGTCAATTATTATTGAGCAGTTCTGGACTTCTTAGGGGCTTCCCTGGTGGCTCAGCAGTAAAGAATTTGCCTGCCAAAGCAGGAGAGGCAGGTTCAATCCCTGGGACAGGAAGATCCCCTAGAGGAGGAAATGGCAACCTGCTCCAGTATTCTTGCCTAGAAAATCCCATGGACAGAGGGCCCGTGGGGTCACAAAGAGACATGACTGGGTGACTGAACACACACGTACGGACTTCTTAGAGTGAAGATAACAATGTAAGTATGTTAAAAATGCATATGCATCTAGAGCAAGCCACAGATGCTGTTAAGTAATTGGGTTGGTTATTTTTGAAAGACATTTCTATCATATTAACTTTTTTCTATTTTTTTGTTTTTAATCATTCTGAAACAGATGAAAATCTTTCACAGTCAGTATGAGTCATACTTCTTTAATTAAAGATTGAACTTAAGACTCAGTCCATCCAAGCTTTTTGTTAAATGATAATTTTTCAAATTATGTAAGTATGCACTCTCACCAAAGAGAATCTGTAAAATAAATAGAGTATAAAAAACAAACAAACAAAAAGACATTTTCCTACAAGCTGGAGAAAACTATTATTAGCATTTGGTTCCAAGTTCTTCTAGCCTTTTTGATGCTTATTTATAAAATAGGTAAGGCTTACCTCGTGGCTCAGTGGTGAAGAATCTGCCCACCAAGCAGGAGATGCAGTTTCAATCCCGGAGATGGGAACATCCCTTGGAGAAGGAAATGACAACCCACTCCAGTATTCTTGCTGCGGAAATTCCATGGACAGAGGAAGCTGGCAGGTTACAGTCTGTGGGTCTCAAAAGAGGTAGACCTGATTTAGCAAGTAGGCAGCAACAGCAAATAAAACAACAAATAATAATATAGGTATTGCATGTATTTGGTTGCTATTGCACTTTTTAAATTTGGCTGCAGAAGTTTTTAGTGTGATTCAGTTTAAGGTCATTTCTCATTTTCACAGTAGTCCTGAGCAGGGCATAGAGAAGAGGCCTGTCATTGAAACTGATTGGGCTCCATGCCAAGCCTACTCTTTCCTCTAATATCATCCCTTAGAGTGTGAATGGCCAGGGAGTGGCCTAGGAGGGACTTCTGCTCTGTGCCTGGCGAGGGTAGGCAGACTTTTAGGGCAGTGGCTCAGTCTGGGAATGGAACGTGGCACCTGGAAGGCACACAGGTACTTGGAGCGCTGACTGGGCAAGGTCAGAAACAGGAAACACAAGTTGATTAGCACATGTACTTGGATTGGTGTTCAAGTAGAATGACAAGTTAGAAGCTAGAGGACCTGAAGTTGGTGAATTTGTGGGATTGACACAGAGATGGAAGCAGAGGAAACATTCCAAGAGCATCATCTTTGGACAGGCAGAAGACTTCTATATTCAGCAGTCTTTTCTGGGTCCTCTCTGAGTATTAAAGTGACTGAGTACATTTATGCAAGAATTTGGTGGCTCAGAACTCAGGCGTATGAACAGTTAGGGTGTCAACATGTTTGAAAAAGAGCCAAGGTGTTTACCCAGATCTTTCACTTATATATATTTATTTCAGAGAGTTTTGAAGCATCTTGTGGACATTGTGGGGGAAGGGAATGTTAATCTCCCTTCCTCAAATACCACTTAGTGCCCTTACTGATTATTTCTTTGGAGCTCAAGAACTACCTTTAGCTCAGGAGAACTCCTGAAGCCTTGTTTGAGAAAAATGTTTTTCATCTGAACAGACTAGGGATTCCTTGCAAAGTCCCTAGGTCCATGGTGGTCTAGAAAATTATATCCATCTTTGTTGGATGACTGATAGCAGATATTCCTATATTTAATAAATATTTATTAAGCAACAACAATATATCAGAAGCTATTCAGAACACTGTGGATGTAAAAGCTAATAGAAGTGGTCCTTATACCCAGGAAACAATATACAGAGAGGTAGATTTGTAAGGAGATTGATATAAGCCTTGGAGTTACTTAGAGGTGGGTTTATGCTTTTTGTCCAGTCATGGGAGTTCAGTAGTGAGTCCTAATGATTGATTATTGAATGGTTACATATTGCGTTTGTTGTTGCTGTTCAGTTGCTAACTTGTGTCCGACTCTTGCAACTCTGTGAACTGCAGCAGGCTTCCCTGTCCTTCACTGTCTCCCTCAGTTTGCTCAAACTCATGTCCATTGAGTCAGTGATGCCATCCAAATATGCAATAAAAGCTGGCTTAAAACCCAACATTCAAAAAACAAAGATCATGGCATCCAGTCCCATTGCTTCATGGCAAATAGATGGGGAAAAAGTAGAAACTGTTGGATTTCATTTTCCTGGGCTCCCAAATCACTGCAAACAGTGACTACAGCCACTAAATTAAAAGACACTTGCTCTTTGGGAGAAAGGCTATGACAAACCTAGACAGTGTATTAAAAAGCAGAGACATCACTTTGCCAGCAAAGGTCCACATAGTCAAAGCTATGGTTTTTCCAGTAGTCATGTACAGATGTGAGAGCTGGACCATAAAGAAGACTTGAGCACTGAAGAATTGATGCTTTTGAGCTGTGTTGCTGAAGAAAACCCTTGAGAGTCCTTTGGACATCAAGGAGATCAAACCAGTCAATCCTAAAGGGAATCAACCCTGAATATTCACTGGAAGAACTGATGCTGAAGCTGCAGCTCCAATATTTTGACCACCTGATGTGAAGAACTGACTCATTGGAAAAGACCCTGATGCTGGGAAACACTGAAGGCAGGAGGAGAAGAGGGTGACAGAGGATGAGATGGTTGGATGGCATTGCATATTGCATTTACCTACTGACTGCCACCTTTCATCAGAAGCAGAATTTTGCACATAGCTTCAGCTATGCAGAGCTTCTCATGCTATTACTTGTGTTTTGAAACCTGAGCAAATGCTTGACTGTCATTTTTTCCCTACTGTTTCTACAATGTGCTTTCTTTGGCCTAGTCCTCTTCATGTATTGCTTTCTCCTCAATTCTACATTTTATTTCATTTATAAACAGTAAACCAGGAACTTGGGATGTTGCCAGTTTTAGTATTTCTCTAATGATCTTTAGAGGCAGGTTTCAGTATTATAGTGGCAATTCCAGAGATTCTGAGGTGGGATAGATTCTCTGAGCCATGATTTTCTACTTTTGGTATTTGTCAGACTCCTGGGGTGATCAGATCTGTGTCACAGCTGGAGAATCTTTGGGGATGTTGAGCTACAACTGAGATTGTTGCTGGGTATCTGTCAATAAAACATATATTTCATGACTGCAAATTGCATAATACTGTGAATCTGTCACTCTAGACAAAACTGGATCTGGCTTTTGACTTTTTTAGAGTAAAATAAAAATGCTTAGTTGATGGAAGTTAGCTAGTTTTCTTATGACCATAGGGAAAGTATGTGTGCTACTGATGGGGTTGATCTTTCGTAGGTCTGTAGCGTTGTGATTCTCAAGCTGTAGTATGCATATAAATCACATGGAGGCCTGGTTAAGACATAGAGTGCAGGGCTCCACCTTGAGACTTTCTAACTCAGTATGTGGAGAAGAGGGCCATGGATGCAGAGTACATCATTCAAAATGCCAGGCTGGATGAAGCACAAGCTGGAATCAAGATTGGTGGGAGAAATATCAATAACCTCAAATATGCAGATGACACCACACTTATGGCAGAAAGTGAAGAGGAACTGAAGAGCCTCTTGATGAAAGTGAAAGAAGAGAGTGAAAAAGCTGGCTTAAAACTCAATATTCAAAAAACAAAGATCATGGCATCCGGTCCCATCACTTCACGGCAAATAGATGGGGAAACAGTGGAAACAGTGACTGACTTTATTTTCTTGAGCTCCAAAATCACTGCAGATGTTGACTGCAGCCATGAAATTAAAAAACACTTGCTCCTTGGAAGAAAAGCTATGACCAACCTAGACAGCATATTAAAAAGCAGAGACATTACTTTGCCAACAAAGGTCCATCTAGTCAAAGCTTTGGTTTTTCCAGTAGTCATATATGGATGTGAGATTTGGACTATGAAGAAGGCTGTGTGCCGAAGAGTTGATGCTTTTGAACTGTGGTGTTGGAGAAGACTTTTGACAGTCCCTTGGAAAGCAGGGAGATCAAACCAGCCAATCTTTAACTGATTTCCTTAAAGAAGGACTGATGCTGAGCTCCAATACTTTGGCCACCAGATGTGAAGAGCTGACTCATTGGAAAAGACCCTAATGCTGGGAAAATTGAAGGCAGGAGGAGAAGGGGACAACAGAAGATGAGATGGTTGGATGGCATCACTGTCTTGATGGACATGAGTTTGCATAAGCTCTGGGAGTTGGTGATGGACAACGAGGTCTGGCGTGCTGCAATCCACGGGGTCACAAAGAGTTGGACTTGACTGAGCAACTGAACTGAACAGAACTGAACTGAGCAAGTCCCAGGTATTGCTGCTGGTGGTCCAGAGACCACGTGTTGAGAACCTCTTATCTAGGAGATTCCCTTACTGTGTGAAACTATGATTACTTTTTAAAAATATAAATGGGGGGAAAAAAAAAAACTATTGCAGATTGGGTTCTCTTTTGGAATAGTCATGATTCTGTGTAAGATCAGAAAATCTGCTGTGTTCAAGTATTTTGGGGAAGGGAGACAATGTCTTCCCTCATAACTTATTGAAATAGTGTTTTAGTGAAAAAAGTCTATTATAAAACCATTACCTGAAACTTCCCTCATCTTTGTCTTAGACTTTTTGACCTTAGAAAGGTGGCATTATTGATAATTAAAGGTCATTATGAGTCTTTTCTTTTTCCTCTCATCCCACATCTCCAGTCTAAGTAATATATTGCTCTAGTACCCTACTACTGACCTTAATTTAATTGTTATAAACAAAAGGATGTTGAATAGTAAGACCAATTATCTTTGATGGGAGAAGGCTGAACTCTTTCAACCTCTTCAAGAAAGATTGTACGGAAGACATCCAAGTTCCTGAAAGGAAGTTTATCTGACCCAGACATGACAGGCAGAAGTGATTTCAATTTAGCCTGCCTCTTTCAAGTAAGGCTTTATATCAGAGATTTATTTGGATACACTTCAGTGCCATTTGTGTTTTCTAGTTAACAAATGAATATCCCATGTAACACCTAACCTGTGAAATAGTTGTGTAACTTTTCCTTGTTTATCAGGGGTACATTTCAATTTTTATGTAGCCTGAGACATAAAATCCAGGAGGCCTTCTTAAAGAGTACACATATATATTATATTTTCAAATTTTACAAAAACTTATGCCAAAGTGAAAATACTAGTTTAACTTCTTCCAGAGCTGGTAGCATTCAAGGCTAGTGAGGGGCCCTGAAGTTTAAACTTCATTAGTTTCAAGGACAATTCACTTCAGACTGTATTACAGAGCCCTGACACAATTGATAATACATTGTGGATGCTTAAGGAAATTTTGTGGAGTGAATTCATGAATTCTTCATCACGGTATCTTCAAAGCAGTGTGATTTCCATTATTTCTGAGGTATTGATGTCAGTATCTATGACTTGGTGTTGAAGATATATTAGCACTTTGTTGTCATCTAGTCGCTATGTCCAACTGTTTTGGACCTCATAGACTATAGGTTTCTCTTGTCCAGGCAAGAATATTGGAGTGGGTTACCATTTGCACTAGGTTTTTTTTTTTTTTTTTTTTTTTTTTAAGACATAAAGAAAATAGAGAATCTAAATCAATCAGTGTTTTTCTATGTAGAATCAATAGCATATTCATAAGGGACCTCCTATCTTAAACTAAAGAGATTAGCAGTGAAGACAAAACAGTGATGATGAATGGCTTAGGCCAGGGAGGATGTCAGCTGGATAGACCTGATAAGTAGAACTTAAGGCTGGCCAGCTTGGAATTCTGAAGATTCTATTGCTTTGTCTTCTGATTTTTAGAGGAGACAGAGTGAAGTTTTAAATGGTGGAGAATTTGCTGTCGTGAAGTCCATAATTTTTGAATGATTTTAGTGGAGATTTGGCTACTGCAGTGGGCTTGGCAGGCCAGGTACAGGTGCGGCTGGACTGGCAGGAGGAGAACACATGATCCTGGAGTGTGGCCAGGACTGTTTGTCTTCTTTGCTCTGGAGGATGTGTCATCAGGTGAAGATTTATAAGTGTTTCTGCTTTGCTGCTGCTGCTGCTGCTAAGTCGCTTCAGTCGTGTCTGACTCTGTGCGACCCCATAGACGGCAGCCCACCAGGCTCCCCCGTCCCTGGGATTCTCCAGGCAAGAACACTGGAGTGGGTTAGCTTTGAGATGGTAGTAAAAAAATAAGTGAAGAGTATATAGTTGCAGCTTTCTCTTCATTAAGGTCAATAGGGTGGCTTAGGTCTTTGCAGAGATTTTGAAAGAAAATATAGTAAAATTAGAAAATTAAGGAGGTAGTAAAACAATTTAAAGATAGTCACACCCAGTGAAAAGGTTTTCCTTAATGACTGGATTTGGAGTTGTGAGGAGATCATTTAAAAGGAAGGAGGATGGAATTACTGGTCCATTATATTCCTGATCAATATTGACCACCCATTCCTTTTAAATAGTTTATGCATAATAGCTCATAGCTTGCCCAGGGAAAGCAAAGTATTGTTTATAATTGCTATTTGAATATTTTATGTAAAAGTTAATCTTCTGAAGACTCGAAAAAATCATTGTAGATTAAAATAAGAAATAAAGATTTGCATTTATAAGGAATTAATGATAGTTCTGAAATTGAAGAGCCATTTAGTGCTGGGGGAAATAAATACAAATTGTAACATCTATCTGATGGAGTTTTGTTTAGATTGCTTCTGGTGATAAACCATCTATAATAATATAAATCAAGGACTGGTGTTTGCCATAAATTTGCAATGTTTAGCATAATTTTCGTTTGCATTTCATACTAAAGTGACACCAAGAAATATGAGATTAATAGTTATTAAGTGAAAATGACTTTCATGTCTGTAGTCATTTTTAGAAACAGTTACGTGTAATTCATTTAGGGAGCAGAGAAAATTAATTTGTGGCTGTGGTGGGATATAGCACATTAAGACAAAGGGGAAAGTGCCATATAGTAATACACTTTTGGAACATAAGGATAGATTCATTTTTAACTCCTCCTTTTGATTTCTCTGTAACTTCTTAATACCTTATGATGCCCTTCAGGTCACCACACTTTTGTTTGTTGAGACCAGAACACTGTATGAATAGCTTAAGGAACAGAAAAGTTGATACAAGTTCTCAAATTATGTCATAATATTGGAGAGCACAAGCTTAACCATACCCAGAGGGAATAGAGGGTCAGATGGCAGGAGTAGCAGCATGGTGCCTTTTATTAATTTTAATTAGTGTTTTCATTAGAAAGTGTCATATTAGATTCTGATTTTTTTAAAAATTACACATTATCTGCTTTCATTTGTTTCACAGAACTACAAATTGACAATGCTGTTGAAGATCAAGTCTATAAGATTTTTTTTTCTAAATATAGCCTCAGATTTTATGAGCTTAAAAATTACATATGTACTGTGCTAAGTGGCTTCAGTTCTGTGCAACTCTTTGAGACCCTTTGGACTGTAGCAGCTAGGCACCTATGCCCATGAGATTCTCTAGGCGAGAATACTGGAGTGGATTGCCATGCCCTTCTCCAGGGGATTTTCCTCACCTTAGGGTTGAACCTGCATCTCTTAATGTTTCCTGCATTGGCAGGCAGGTTCTTTACTATTAACACCATCTGGGAAACCCCATATAGATGCATTATATGAATATAAATAGATAGTGGAGAAGAGAGAATATAGAAAGCATTTTCCACCCAAAAAACCTGAGTGAAAGAGAAAAAGAGTAAATAAAAAAATGTAAGAATAGGAAAGAGTAAAGATACTTGTTTAAATGCTTTGTAAGTATTTACTCATTTATATTATCTTGAGTACTGGAACCCTTTTTAGGTAATGTGATGCATTTACTCTTTCAGGTTCTACTTACTAAATTGTGTGTCTATGGCCACCTTGGAACTAAATTGGAAGCATTAATATTTTAGTGGAATGTGGACAACAGGGATCATATTTAAGTTTATAAAAAATAGGTCAAATCTGATTGATACGATGTTGTAAGTTCATATTTTGAGCACCCTCTGCTTAAAGCATACACCAAAGCTAGATAAAATATTTTAAAAACATAATAATAAAAAATGTAATGTGAAAATTTAATATTAGATCTCTAGGTGGACCAGAGAGGGGACAGAAATGCCAAGCAGTGGTGAACTGAAGTCCAGTGTGGGCTTTCTAATTTCTAGGGCTAAAAGCAGATAGAGAGAGCTTATGGACTGGAGGGGTTGAAGGAGAGTAAAGTGAAAGTGAAAGTCGCTCAGTCATGTCTGACTTCTTTGCAACCCCATGGACTATATGGTCCATGGAATTCTCCAGGCCAGAATACTGGAGTGGGTAGCCTTTTCCTTCTCCAGGGGATCTTCCCAACTCAGGGATCGGACTCAGATCTCCCACATTGCAGACAGATTATTTGCCAGCTGAGCCACAAGGGAAGGAGAGTAAGAGTGCTACAAGGCCAGAATCAGAAAGCAACATGAAATTAAGAGCCATCCCTTCCTGACTGACCCCTTCTCCCAACTGCTGCCGGGGACACTGACTTCTAGGAGGCTGTGTCTCTAGCCCTCAGAGGACAAAATCAGCCCATGACCAGGATTTGAGCCAAGCCACCTACTGCCTTGGTTTAAGGGTCTCCAGAAAGCCCAACCACATCATGGGGCAGTCACTCTGAACTGACAAGATAAGACACCTGACTCTGGACTGAGTGCCTAGGACGACAGGTAGGGGGAGCCACAGTTCAACCAGGGCTACTGGTATTGAAGACATCTCAGTGTGCTGGGGTATATGGGACTGTTTTTACTTTTTTTCTAATTATCACTTTCAATTATGTTGTTTCCTCCTTCCCATCCTTATAAGTAACTAGCAGACTCCAAAGTTTTCCAGTTACGTTCATTTATTAATATTAATTTAATCCAGCTCAGTGTAAAACTCAGATCTTCAAAATCTGTCTTCCTCTTTCTGCCATTACAAACTAGAACTGTAGCTCTGGGAACTTGAAATAATCAACAAGAGCAAAGGCTGCTTGTGGTCTGGCTGCAAGGCATGCTATTTTTTTCCCTTGTCCTCCAACAGCTCTGTCTCCTGGTTTGGAAAGGCTAGGGAGAAATAGTCAAGGGGGCTGATTTCCTACTCGTCATGAAGGTGATGCCTGGTGTTACTTGGATTTAGTGTGGTTCTGTCTGAAGTTGGGGCTCTCTATTTTAGGTGCCCTGTGTTCTTGGAGAAAGTAATCATCTTCAACCCAGGCTGTCTTCAAGAATCATTGCAGAGAGGGGCTACCTAATTTCCCTTTGCGTCCTCCCAATGGTCCACATGCCCAACAGCTTCTTTGGTTGGGTGTGTGGATCACAATAAACTGTGGAAAATTCTGAAAGAGATGGGAATACCAGACCATCTGACCTGTCTCTTGAGAAACCTGTATGCAGGTCAGGAAGCAGCAGTTAGAACTGGACATGGAACAACAGACTGGTTCCAAATAGGAAAAGGAGTACGTCAGGGCTGTATATTGCCACCCTGCTTATTTAACTTATATGCAGAGTACATCATGAGAAATGCTGGGCTGGAAGAAACACAAGCTGGAATCAAGATTGCCGGGAGAAATATCAATAACCTCAGATATGCAAATGACATCACCCTTATGGCAGAAAGTGAAGAAGAACTAAAGAGCCTCTTGATGAAAGTGAAAGAGGAGAGTGAAAAGTTGGCTTAAAACTCAACATTCAGAAAACTAAGATCATGGCATCTGGTCCCATCACTTCATGGGAAGTAAATGGGGAAGCAGTGGAAACAGTGTCAGACTTTATTTTTTTGGGCTCCAAAATCACTGCAGATGGTGATTGCAGCCATGAAGTTAAAAGACACTGACTCCTTGGAAGGAAGGTTATGACCAACCTAGATAGCATATTTAAACGCAGAGACATTACTCTGCCAACAAAGGTCCGTCTAGGCAAGGCTATGGTTTTTCCAGTGGTCACATATGGATGTGAGAGTTTGATGGTGAAGAAAGCTGAGCGCCAAAGATTTGATGCTTTTGAACTGTGGTGTTGGAGAAGACTCTTGAGAGTCCCTTGGACTGCAATGAGATCCAACCAGTCCATCCTAAAGGAGATCAGTCCTGGGTGTTCATTGGAAGGACTGATGTTGAAGCTGAAGCTCCAATACTTTGGCCACCTCATGCGAAGAGTTGACTCATTGGAAAAGACCCTGATGCTGGGAAGGATTGGGGGCAGGAGGAGAAGGGGACGACAGAGGATGAAATGATTGGATGGCATCACCGACTTGATGGACATGGGTTTGGGTAAACTCCAGGAGTTGGTGATGGACAGGGAGGCCTGGCATGCTGCGATTCATGGGGTAGCAAAGAGTCAGACATGCCTGAGCGACTGAACTGTACTGATGTTCACTTGACTCAGTAGCCACATGAAGCCTGATGACTTCTTCCCCTCCTCTCATCTCAGTCTCTTTGCAAGAAATCAAAGTGACCTTCCAGCTTTGTGAAGGATTGTGATGTGGTGGGATATCTGCAGCTTGGTACTTGCAAGCCCTACTTTTTGAACTACTTTGCAGAGTCTCCCAGCTTTGGATCTCACATCTATGGACCAGAGTCAGGCTGTTATTTACATAAGACTCCTCAGCACCAATTACTTCCCAAAATGCACTTACCAATATAAAGAAAACCATTAAAATAGTAGAAATATAATTTAGATCTAGGTCACACAGATTGTGGAGAACAGAGAATACAGAAAATATTTTCCATCCGACAGCCATAAGAGTGAGAGAGGAAAAGAGTAAATACAAATGCTGGTATATAGAAGTCACAGAATGAAATAGTAAAAATAAGTACCTTTGTAATAAAAATATATTAACTATATTTACCATACCTATTAAAAGACAGAAACTAACAAATTGTTTTTTTAAAGGCAGCTAAGGCTGTAAAAGAATGCATAGTGTGTTTTAAAATAAAGTAACAGAATAAGTTATGCCTAAAAAATGCAAATCAAACGAAATTTAGTATACAAATGTTAACATCAGGCAATCAGATTTTAAGTAAAACAAAACAATGAAAAACACATTATCATGGGTTAGAATTCACAGTGCTTAGTCGCTCAGTCATGTCTGACTGCAATCCCATGACTGTAACCCACCAGGCTCCTCTGTCCATGGGCATTCTCCAGGCAAGAATACTGGAGTGGGTTGCCATGCCCTTTTCCAGGGGGTCTTCCCCACCCAGGGATCAAACCCAGGTCTCCTTCATTATAAGCAGATTCTTTACCATCTAAGCCACCAGGGAAGCCACAATGTATAATGATAAAAGGAATAGTACACTGAGTATATCCAATACAATTGACATCCGAACGACACAGGCTTGAACTGAACAGGTCCATTTATATGTAGATTTTTTGCAAGAATAATTACTATGGTGTTGCAGAATGTATGGTTGGTTGAATCCAGGGATGCAGAGGAACTGGCTATACTGAGTTGAAGGCTGTTTGGATTTTTGACTGCATGTAGGGTTGGTGCTCCTAACATGCATATTGTTCAGGGTCAACTGTCATCATCAACTTGTGAACCCTTAACAATATAGCCTGAAAATATTTTAAGAACTAAACTGTCAAAATTACAAAGAATAATGTTCAAGGTAACTAATGAAAGATTTCAATATGCATCTTTCATGATCCAAAACCAGGCAGAGAAAAGTATTTACTAAGTATAGAGATTTCATCAATAAAATGCACAAGCTTGAATGTGTGTAGTGTTTGTACATATGTACATATCCATGTCCTTGTTAACAAAGAATGCATATTATTGAGTATACATGTAATACATGTACACAAAACTTTTAAACACAACTACAGAAGAATGATAGACATTTTCATATTCACAGATTTTGAAGGATCACCATCATCTGGATGATAATCTTTGACATCTGTATGATTTAATTAGATATCAACAGTAGTCAGTTCTTCCATGTGTCAGGCAGGAAAAAATCTATTTTCTATCAACTTAGATTTGGAGATTTGGGGACCTGCAAATTAATTGACAACAGACAGATTAACAGGAGAAGAGTTCATTATTCATGCATGCAGTAGTCCTCTGTAGGGAGTAGAGCACAGAACAGCTAGGGGTAAAGGTTTATATACCAGGTTAATAAGTGGGGAGGAGGGGCTTAAGGCTTCAAAGATGTAAGACTCTGATGACATTTGTTTACACAAGTTTTTTTGGAATGTCCTGATGCCCAAGGTTAGTTGCATTCCTGATCACTCAGGAGTAAAGGTGGTGGGGTTTGTGGCAGATGTCTCTTTAAATCTTTGCTTTAGACAAATAGGGAAAGCTCATATAAGATTACTTTTTGCATCTGTAGCTCAGATGCATTCACTTTGAAGTAATCTTTGTATCATCATTTTAGTGGGCTGTTGATTGCTTCATTTCTCCCTCGTGAAACTTCTTGGAGAGAAGCTGGGTTGATGGCTCAGGAGAGAAGACTCAGGTTAGAAGTTATGAAGTATGAGATCTGTTGTTGTTCAGTCACTAAGTCATGTCCAACACTTTGTGACCCCATGGACTGCAGCACACTAGGCTTCCCTGTCCTTCACTATCTGAGTTTGCTCAAACTCATATCCATTGAGTCAGTGATACCATCCAACCATCTCATCCTCTGTCTCCCCTTTCTCCTCTTGCCTTCAACTTCCCAGTGTCAGGGGCTTTTCCAAAGAGTTGGCTTTTCATATCAGGTGGGCAAAGTATTGGAGCTTCAGTTTCAGCATCAGTCCTTCCAATGAATATTCAGGCTTGATTTCTTTTAGGATTGACTGGTTTGTAGAAGGAGAGAAATGCATAGATTAGAATGAGAAAAGAAAGAAAATCAAGGATGATATCTAAAACAAACTATAAATCCAGTTTCTGAGTCTATGGGGCAGCTAGTCAATAAGATTATAAATATTAGGTTTGAAGTATTTTTAGGTAGTGGAGGGAGGATTTCAATGGCAATCTGACAGATTTCCTGGTTTGAAGCTTGGATGTTTTTGGTGATGGCATAGGTGTCAGTGTGACAGTCATAGTTATTTCCTGAAGCAGAGCATGAAAGAATGAAGGTGTTTTGGTGAACTTCCTCAGCAGTCCATACAGCAGAGCTCCAGCCACAAAGGTTGCCCATACATGATCTGTTGTAGTGATAGGTCCTTTGAAGTTTATGTCGCGTCATTCAGCTTCAGCTTACAGGGCTTCTTTGGATCCTGTGGGAAGAGCACAGCTTTCTAGAATTGTCTGAGATAGTCAGGCTTTGGTGGTGGTTGGTGGTGATTTAGTCACTAAGTCAAGTCCAATTCTTTTGTGACCCCATGAACTGTAGCCTGCCAGGCTCCTCTGTCCATGGGATTAACCAGGCAATAATACTGGAGTGGGTTTCCATTTCCTTCTCCAGGGGATCTTCCCAACCCAGGGATCAAACCTGGGTCTCCTGCATTGTAGGCAATCTCCTGTATTGCAGGCAGATTCTTTACTGACAGAGCCACTAGGGGAGGCCCTTAGTTCTCAGTTATTTCCAGTCAGGAGGATGGGAGAAAAATTGGAAATGTTGACTAGGAGAGGTATAGCTAGATATTAAAGGGAACTAGAAGAATCCAGAATTTGGTAAGGATTGACAGACTGTCCCAGTTAGCAGGATCCAGTCCAGTTGACCGATAGAGAGTAAAACTTCAAAGACAATAAACAGGACTATAATATAACTATAATATAACCCACAAGGGTGGGTTATAGTTTTCCATTGAAACATAAAATTTTTCTCTATAATAATCTCAATCAGAAATAATAAAAGTAAGATTAGTCTTGGTTACAAAATGAGGCTGATCTTATTACGTTTGGCTGGATTAGTTACATAAGTGCTCCAAGAATGGTAATTGACCACATAGGCCTTTTTAGAATTTACTTTGCTGGAACTTTTATAACGAATCTCACATTGGGCTTTAAAAGTCTCTCAAGGCTAGGAAACCAAGACAGAAACTTGTCACTAGACTTCATTTACATTATATACATGAGTAAATTCATCTGTTCTCAAGGTCCCCCTAATTCCAAGGCCTGTGAGGAAGTGAACGTCCTGTATGGCTGGGAATACTCTAAGCCAGGTGCCAGGCCAGTTTTTTCAACAGGGCTTTCAAGCTTTGGTTCCATAAAGTCAGACTTATTAATGCAAACTGTCTGGACATATGTGATTCTATGACTCATTTTAAAATGTGAAATTCTAGTCAAAGCCTTGATTTTATAACCCGTGTTTCCAATTATGTTTTGTTACAAGGAGGACAAATTCTTATCAAATTTGTGCAAGTAACTATATTGCCATGAAACTAAGAATACCCAGTGAGAGGTTCTAAAGTCTGGAAGGATCAGACAGAGAGAAAAAGAAAAATGTTTCATTTTTGTTTACAAAAGTATAATTTACAAATTTGTAACGTATAGATGGCTTAAGAGAAGAGAGAAGGATGTTCTTTAAATCCAGAAGAAATATTCCAAACAAAAGCCATAATCATCCTTTCTGAGTTCATTTCAGTTCAGTTCAGTCCAGTCGCTCAGTTGTGTCCAACTCTTTGCAACCCCATGAACTGCAGCATGCCAGGCCTCCCTGTCCATCACCAACTCCTGAAGTTTACCCAAACTCATATCCATTGAGTCAGTGATGCCATCCAACCATCTCATCCTCTGTCTTCCCCTTCTCCTCCTGCCTTCAATCTTTCCCAGCATCAGGGTCTATTCAAATGAGTCAGCTCTTCACATCAGGTGGCCAAATTACTGGAGTTTCAGCTTCAACATCAGTCCTTCCAATGAACACCCAGGACTGATCTCCTTTAGGATGGACTGGTTGGATCTCCTTGCAGTCCTATGGACTCTCAAGAGTCTTCTGCAACACCACAGTTCAAAAGCATCAATTCTTCGGTGCTCAGCTTTCTTTATACTCCAACTCTCACATTCATACATGACTACTGGAAAACCATAGCCTTGACTAGACGGACCTTTGTTGGCAAAGTAATGTCTCTGCTTTTTAATATGCTGTCTAGGTTGGTCATAATTTTCCTTCCAAGGAGTAAGCGTCTTTTAATTTTATGGCTGCAATCACCATCTACAGTGACTTTGGAGCCTAAGAAAATAAACTCTGTCACTGTTTCCACTGTTTTCCCATCTATTTGCCATGAAGTGATGGGACCAGATGCCATGATCTTAGTTTTCTGAATGTTGAGTTTTAAGCCAACTTTTCACTCTCCTCTTTCACTTTCATCAAGAAGCTCTTTAGTTCTTCTTCACTTTCTGCCATAAGGGTGATGTCATTTGCATATCTGAGGTTATTGATATTTCTCCCGGCTATCTTGATTCCAGCTTGTGTTTCTTCCAGCCCAGCATTTCTCATGATGTACTCTGCATATAAGTTAAATAAGCAGGGTGGCAATATACAGCCCTGACGTACTCCTTTTCCTATTTGGAACCAGTCTGTTGTTCCATGTCCAGTTCTAACTGCTGCTTCCTGACCTGCATACAGAGTTCTCAAGAGACAGGTCAGGTGGTCTGGTATTCCCATCTCTTTCAGTATTTTCCACAGTTTATTGTGATCTACACAGTCAAAGGCTTTGGCATAGTCAATAAAGCAGAAATAGATGTTTTTCTGGAACTTTCATGCTTTTTCAATGATCCAGCAGATGTTGGCAATTTGACCTCTGGTTCCTCTGCCTTTTCTAAAACCAGCTTGAACATCTGGAAGTTCACAGTTCACGTATTGCTGAGTTCATTTGCTGCTACTGCTAAGTCGCTTCAGTCGTGTCCGACTCTGTGCGACCCCATAGACTGCAGCCCACCAGGCTCCCCCGTCCCTGGGATTCTCCAGGCAAGAACACTGGAGTGGGTTGCCATTTCCTTCTCCAATGCATGAAAGTGAAAAGTGAAAGTGAAGTCCCTCAGTCGTGTCCGACTCTTAGCGACCCCATGGACTGCAGCCTATCAGGCTCCTCCATCCATGGGATTTTCCAGGCAAGAATACTGGAGTGGGGTGCCATTGCCTTCTCCATGAGTTCATTGAGTCCTATGTAATTCTTGTGCTTGACCTTGGATTAGCCATTTTAGGAACCTATCAACTTTTCCACTAGAGTTCTAGAAATGTGACTTAGTTCAGTGGTATGATCTCATAGTTATTTAAGCAAAAACATTAAAGCCTGTATCCTAGGGTACCTGGCATAGTCTTTTTCATTAGTCTTTAAGAAAATTCTTTTCGTTAAACACTCTAGCCTATAGCTGATTGCAAGAGCTTTCAGGAAAGCATCAAAGTAAAACAATAACTATCTATGTCTGAAAAGAATTTAAAATAGCTGAGGTTAGAACGATCTGTTGAGAATTCAATATAAAAGTAATGCAGTTGGCAGAGAAATTTGGTTGTTTCCTCGACACACAATATTTTAAAATAAAAACTGGAGATTGATAACATTTACTCTTGTTTTCTAATATCAGGCTAAATATTACTAGGACATATCATGGGCAGTGAGGGCACTGATAAATCTCTAGGAAATTCATACAGTTTCTGAATACTTATATTAATACTATTTACTCATACAAATATAACCCAAGGAAGGTTAAGTGTCTCTTTTTATTTGACAATACTTTTCATGCAATTCAACATACCTAATTAATTTTTAACATCTCTCTTTTTACAAGGTGGAAGAGCAAATCCTTTGATATTGTTGGGTCCCCCTGGGACATTTCAAAGTCAGTTCAAGATCAAGATTTTATTTAGGAGTTGACTTTAAGAAAGTAAAATATCCAAATTAAAAAATGTCAAAAGGTTTGCACACTTGATTAATAATAGGATCGTAGGGCACTGTTTAGCAATACTTAACCTATTCAACAAAGTGACAAAGAAAGATTGTAAAAATAATGATAGGAAGTTACATGATTATAAGATAAAGTTTAGGTCTTTCGATAGTGAAAAGACTTCGTTCTTTTAAGCAGTCAGGAATACAATGAAGACAACATAGGAAATTGTTCTGAAAAGACACAGAATCTTTGTTTTCTAGGTGAAAAAGGGTACTTAAAGGATCAAGGAAAACCTTGTACAATTCCTTATTAACAGCAGACCAGTAGCCCAATGCAAAAACTAGAGTCTGGTTTTATTAGAGAGAAAAAACCAAGCTCTAGTTTTGCATTCAGGTATTGTTAATAATAAATCTCATATTAGAAAAGTATAAATAAACCTGTTCAACTGTAGGCAGATTTGACCATTCAACATAAAATTCCTTTTCTACAAACCTTGTACAACTTTCTGTACCATTCAGATTTTGTCCTATTCTTTGCTTCTTTCGGATTGTGGAACAACTGGTCATCTTACTTTTAGGACAATATTATTCTCCTTTTTCTTTTAACGATAATGTGTCTTACGTTCCTTGCATACTTTTCATAGAAAGTTGCTTTCCGTTTCTCTATTATTTCTATTCATATTTATATTAAACTTTATTTTCATTACTAGTAACTGTTGTAGACTTAATTAGTAACTGTTATGCACCTTCCCTCCCTCAAATTCACGTGTTGAAGTTCTAACTCCCAATGTGAGTGTATTTGAAGATAGGATTTTTAGAGAAGTTACTCAGGTTTAATGAGGTTGTAAGTGTAGTGTGTTAGCTGCTCAGTTGTGTCTGACTTTTTGTGACCACATGGACTTTGGCCGGCCAGGCTCCTTTGTCTGTGGAATTCTCCAGACAAGAATGCTGGAGTCCATTGACATTCCCTTCTCCAGGGGATCTTCTCGATCCAGGGGTTTCAAGCATTACAGGCAGGTTCTTTACCATCTAAGCCACCGGGGAAGCCCCTAGGTTATAAGGGCAGGGCCCTAATCTGATGCAACGAGTGTCCTTACAAGAAGAGGAAGAGACACCAAGCAGAGGAAAGTCTGTGTAAGGACATTGGAATAAGGCAGCTATCTAAGCAAGGATGAGGGTTTTTATGAGAAACTAACCTTGCTGGAACATTGATCATGCATTTCTAGCCTCCAAAACTGCAACAAAATAAATGTCTGCCTTTTAAGATACCCAGTTTGTGGAATCTTGTTATGACAGCCTGAACTAACTAATACAGAATACTTTCTTTAATGAAGACATCTAGGAAGTAGTCAGTTGTGAATTAATTGTCTGTCACATACCAGCATTTTGTAGCAGATTAGTAAAATTTATGAATATACCATCTCACAATTTTAAACCTATATGCTTCTTTATAGTGTAATTTCTCAGTATGGTAAAAGATTATATTTATGGATTCATATCTTAAGCTTCTTTAAGAGGCTTGTGAAAATAAAAAGGCAAAATTACATAGAACTTATCTGATGCTAATAATAAATGTGTCAGCAGTTTATCTTATTTAGAATTGATTTGTCTGTTTAATAAATATCTGTTACTTATAACTTTAAGGCTATAAGGCAAAAAGATTTTAGAAATTATTTTTAGGCATACATGTTATAAATCATTATAATTATAATAAAATTTCAAAATAATGATTCAATTTGATTAAAATGAAATTCATTATATTTATAATTTTAAATATCTAGTAGATACTTAAAGCTAAAGCCACTTCAGTTGTGTCAAACTCTTTGAGACCCTATGGACCATAGCAGACCGGTCTCCTTTGTCCATGGGATTCTCCAGGCAAGAAAACTGGAGTGGGTTGCCATGCCTTCCTCTAGAGGATCTTCTGGATGTTTCTTACATCTCCTGCATTGGTAGGCAGCTTCTTTACCATTAGTGCCACCTGGGAAGCCTCTCCTAGTAGGTATAATATTAGCTAACTTGACTAGAAAATGTGGTAAGATAAAATTCATGCTTATATTATACTTAATGCTGATAACTCAGAAGACAAACTCATTTTTATTAAACTGATAATAATATTATACCAATCTTATTTACCAAAGATTTATTCAAATCACATGAATTTGACAAGTATTTCAGATAGTCTTTATACTTCTGGGACATTTAGAAATATTTTACTTACAAAAGATGTTTTATAAATAAGTAAAAATATTTTACTTATTTTTCTCTAAGTCAGTTATGATATAACTCCTTTGAGGGATTTTATAGATTGATAAAATAAATTATCAATCATAAATTATAAAAGATATTTTCTTTTATTTATTATAAATATGTATATTTATATGAATTTTTTATCTTTATATAAATTTTACATAAATTTTTATATTTATTTCTTTTACTTATTATATTATCTTTTATAAGTTATAAAAGATATTTTATAAATAAGTACTTATTTATAAATAAGTAAAAATATTTTACTTATTTTTCTCTAAGTTAGTTGTCAGTTCAGTTCAGTCGCTCAGTCGTGTCTGACTCTTTGTGACCCCATGAATCGCAGCACGCCAGGCCTCCCTGTCCATCACCAGCTCCCAGAGTACACCCAAACCCATGTCCATCGAGTCGGTGATGCCATCCAACCATCTCACCTTCTGTCGTCCCATTCTCCTCCTGCCCCCAATCCTTCCCAGCATCAGGGCCTTTTCCAATGAGTCAACCCTTCGCATGAGGTGGCCAAAGTACTGGAGTTTCAGCTTCAACATCAGTCCTTCCAATGAACACCTAGGACTGATCTCCTTTAGGGTGGACTGGTTGGATCTTCTTGCAGTCCAAGGGACTCTCAAGAGTCTTCTTCAACACCACAGTTCAAAAGCATCAATTCTTCGGCGCTCAGCTTTCTTCACCGTCCAACTCTCACATCCATACGTGACCACTGGAAAAACCATAGACTTGTCTAGACGGACCTTTGTTGGCAGAGTAATGTCTCTGCTTTTCAATATGCTATCTAGGTTGGTCATAACCTTCCTTCCAAGGAGTAAGCGTCTTTTAATTTCATGGCTGCAATCACCATCAGCAGTGATTTTGGAGTCCCCAAAAATAAAGTCTGACACTGTTTCCACTGTTTCCCCATCTATTTCCCATGAAGTGATGGGACCAGATGCCATGATCTTAGTTTCCTGAATGTTGAGCTTTAAGCCAACTTTTTCACTCTCCTCTTGTACTTTCATCAAGAGGCTCTTTAGTTCTTCTTTGCTTTCTTCAGTAAGGGTGGTGTCATCTGCATAGCTGAGGTTATTGATATTTCTCCTGGCAATCTTGATTCCAGCTTGTGTTTCTTCCAGCCCAGCATTTCTCATGATGTACTCTGCATATACGTTAAATAAGCAGGGTGACAATATATAGCCTTGACGTACTCCTTTTCCTATTTGGAACCAGTCTGTTGTTCCATGTCCAGTTCTAACTGTTGCTTCCTGACCTGCATACAGAGTTCTCAAGAGACAGGTCAGATGGTCTGGTATCCCCATCTCTTTTAGAATTTTCCACAGTTTATTGTAATCCACACAGTCAAAGGCTTTGGCATAGTCAATAAAGCAGAAATAGATGTTTTTCTGGAACTCTCTTGCTTTTTCGATGATCCAGCGGATGTTGGCAATTTGATCTCTGGTTCCTCTGCCTTTTCTAAACCAGCTTGAACAACTGGAAGTTCGCAGTTCACCTATTGCTGAAGCCTGGCTTGGAGAATTTTGAGCATTACTTTACTAGCGTGTGAGATGAGTGCAATTGTGCGGTAGTTTGACCATTCTTTGGCATTGCCTTTCTTTGAGATTGGAATGAAAATTGACCTTTTCCAGTCCTGTGGCCACTGATGAGTTTTCCAGATTTGCTGGCATATCGAGTGCAGCACTTTCACAGCATCATCTTTCAGAATTTGAAATAACTCAACTGGAATTCCATCACCTCCCCTAGCTTTGTTCGTAGTAATGCTTTCTAAGGCCCACTTGACTTCACATTCCAGGATGTCTGACTCTAGGTGAGTTATAACATCATCATGATCATCTGGGTCATGAAGATCTTTTTTGTACAGTTCTTCTGTGTATTCTTGTCACCTCTTCTTAATATCTTCTGCTTCTGTTAGGTTCATACCATTTCTGTCCTTTATCGAGCCCATCTTTGCATGAAATGTTCCCTTGGTATCTCTAATCTTCTTGAAGAGATCTCTAGTCTTTCCCATGCTGTTGTTTTCCTCTATTTCTTTGCATTGATCGCTGAGGAAGGCTTTCTTATCTCTCCTTGCTATTCTTTGGAACTCTGCATTCAGATGGGAATATCTTTCCTTTTCTCCTTTGCATTTCGCTTCTTTTTTTTCCCCCAGCTATTTGTAAGGCCTCCTCAGACAGCCATTTTGCTTTTTTGCATTTCTTTTCCATGGGGATGGTCTTGATCCCTGTCTCCTGTACAAAAGTTAGTTATAATAGAACTCTTTTGAGGGATTTTATAGATTGATAATATCATCCAGAGGTAGCATAATATCACCTGTACATAACATAAAACAAGCGTAACTATACAAACAAATGCAAATCGAGATCTTATGGCTTTCATTCTAAAATTTTAGGTGTGAGTCAGGCATAGTACAGTCACGCAAAATGCACTAATTTAGACAAGAGTTGGGTTCTTGTCTTTGACCCACTTTATGCTTTATTCTAATTACATTTCTGGCAGATGGGACCAATTGTTAACTGCTCAATATGAGAGCAGAATCTTTCCACCAATATTTATAGATAAGATTTCTTTTTGCCTTAATCTACAATATAATCTCATGGAGGTTGTAGACTAGAATTGGGACAAAGGGTTGAGGAGATATCAAGAAGTCATATGGGTGTTTCCAGATTCTTCTGAATGAATAAAATAACCAGTCTGTTTCCAATTGGCCCCCTTTCCTCCCAGTTTCAACTTCAGACTGTTGCTTTTGGGATTCCTTGAGTTCCTTAAGCACCTCTGGGAGGAGGGGGGGAAGGGGCCAAAATCAGTTTGAATGACTTCTGTCTTTTAATTTTGTTTAGGGGGGTATTTTAGACTAGCTCTGATGCTTTTTGTGTTCTTTCCATTTTATCTTCTGTAGGTAGTAATAGGACATTTGATTAGAAAGAAAACCCTCTAAAAATTCTTTAAATATAAAAGGTTTTCAGAAAAAGTCTATCATCTGGCTATTGACAATTAGGATCCACATAGGTATACCCACCCCAAATATGACCCCAAGCAATAAGCTCTTTTGTGGCTTAGGCACATGCATATATGAACACAATAGGTGTCTTTGAAGATGGCACAGGAGATGCATCCTCTATAATTCAAAATAACCCTCAACCAGAGGAAATGAAGGAAACCAAGTTGCCACTGGTGCTAAGAATGTTTAGTCCCAGTCCTCCCACAGAAATGATGCATGTCTAATCACAGACCTTCAACTCTGTGATGCCAGATGGTGATACAGAGATGAGAAGTCTCAGCGCTGTGAAGGCATTGGGAAGGAGGTGACAAGGGTCCTTATGAGTTGAGGCCCTTTAGAATTTAGGCTTAGACAACCTTCCTGAGAGTCAGCAGTGATTGGCAGGGAGTTTTGCTAGTGTACCTTGTGTCTTAGTTCTCTCTTTGGTTCCAAGTCAACCTCTTAGGACACAAAATTGACACAGAAGGAAAGACCTATCTGGTTTTATTGGTGACCCGCAGCAAATTTGTCCAAGCAGATACTGGTCCAGTGAGAACTGCAAACTCACCAGTCTACGAGGGTGGCTCAAACAGGCTTATGGAACCTTTATCTGTGTTCTTTGCTATGACTGTCCTTCTTAGGACAAGCAACACTTTAAGACGTACATGTGTGCATGCTAAATCACTTCAGTTGTGTCCGACTCTTTGTGATGCTGTGGGCTGTAGCCTGTCAGGCTCCTCTGTCCATGAGATTCTCCAAGCAAGAATACTGGAGTGGACTGCCATGCCCTCCTACAGGGGATCTTCCTAACCCAGGGATCGAACAAGCTTCTCTTATGTCTCCTGCGTTGGCAGGCAGATTCTTTACCACTAGCGTCACCTGGGAAGCCCCACACTTTAAGACAACAACACAATAGACAGTGACAAAAGACTATTGGAAGATCCAAACCAAGACTCACCATACCCAGAGAACAAGTGTCTGTGTGTGTCTGTGTGCACGCGCCCACGCGCGTGCACTCTCAGTTGTGTCTGACTCTGTTGTGACTCCATGGACTGTAGCCCTCCAGGCTCCTCTGTCCATGGGATTTCCCAGGCAAGAATACTAGAGTGGGTTGCCATTTCCTTCTCCAGGGGATCTTCCCAACCCAGGGATTGTACCTGCATCTTTTGCATTTTCTGCATTGCAGGTGGATTCTTTACTAGCTGAGCCACCAGGGAAGCAAAAGAACAAGGTAATCCTAACCAAAACATTTGCTCCTGTAAATCTAAATTTTAGGAAATTCCTTTCTAAAAAGATGAGAAGCTCTTGTCACTTTTGCTCCCAAGAGTTCAACTGCAGAATCCAAAGTGCCCAAGGATTTCTAACCATTCAATCCTTGGTGCAAAACTGTTGGGAGGAAAATCTTTTCCTTTATCATCCCAGCTTTGAACATTAATCTCCGAGAAGATTAGCAGGAGAAAAATCCATTACTCCTGTATGCAAGAGTACACTATAGGGAGTAGCTCCCTGAACAACTTGGGATACATACTAGTAAGGATTTACATACTAGCTTCTTAAGGGGATTTAGGGCTTCAAATGGAGAAGGAAATGGCAACCCACTCCAGTATTCTTGCCTGGAGAATCCCAGGGACAGAGGAGCCTGGTGGGCTGCTGTCTGTGGGGTCGCACAGAGTCGGACACGGCTGAAGCAACTTAGCAGCAGCAGCAGGGCTTCAAAGGATGGAAGGTTCTGATGAAGTTTGTTTACACAGATTGGCTTTGAAATGTCCCACTGCCCAAGATCAGTTGACCTCCTGACTGTAGACTTCCCTGGAGTGCTGGTGAGGAGGTTGGGAGGGGTACTTGGGGCAGGTGATTCTGATATATCTCAGCTTTAGTCAGATAGAAGTTCAGGAAAGATTTCTTTCTGGACCTGTAGCTCAGATATTTTTACTTTGATGTAATCTTTATGCCATTCTGACAGGTTGTTGGTCCTTTCACAGGGAATCCCGGAGAGGTTCAGCATTAAGCATTTAGAGTGGAGGTAAGCAGTGCACAGGGGGCGATGTGTGGGGATGGAGGCAGAGACTTGTTTGAAAGATTGAATATAAATTCAGTCTGGCGGACCTGGTGGAATTCCCAGGTTCCTTTCTCCAAACTGTAGAGCTGGATAAATACCATGCTCTACTCCCACTCAGGAGAGAAAGAGAGAGAAAGGGAGAGATTGGATTCTCTCCAGTGAAGAAGACAGACCAGAGAAGTTTCAGTAGGGGTGCAGACTGATACTGCCTAAGGGTGGAGATGGGGTAAGAACAGCAGGGTTCCCTTCTGCTCTCTGGTCCTGAAGCACCAGCCATAGGCTGTCTGCTTCCATGGGCAGCAAATTGGGGCTACTTTTCTGAAAAATGGAATGGCCCTAAAAATCAGATTTCCATATAGGGACATCCATTAGGTTCACCCCTAATCACCTAACAGTGAGCTCACCAATTGTAAGCCTTTTCTATCACACAGGGCTCCCAATCATCTTCTAGTGCCTCATGCTTAAAGTGTAGTCAAGCACTGATAACTGTTATTTGAGAAAGAGACTTGGACTACAAGGAAAGGGGAGCACCAAAGAATTGATGCTTTTGAACTGTGGTGTTGGAGAAGACTCTTGAGAGTCCCTTGGACTGCAAGGAGATCCAACTAGTCAATCTTAAAGGAAATCAGTCCTGAATATCCATTGGAAGGACTGTTGCTGAAACTGAAACTCCAATACTTTGGCCACATGATGCGAAGAACTGACTCATTGGAAAAGACCCTGATTCTGGGAAAGATTGAAGGCGGGAGGAGAAGGGGCAACAGAGGATGAGATGGTTGTATGGCATCACCGATGCAATGAACATGAGTTTGAGTAAGCTCCAGGATTTGGTGATGGACCGGGAAGCCTGGCATTCTGCAATCCATGAGGTTGCAAGGAGTCGGACATGACTGAACAACTGAACTGAACTGAAAACACAGGAGAGGCTAAAAAAATCCTGAACCAAAACCACTCAGAGGAAAACAAATATTTCATAGGGAGATATAATAAAAAGGTTAATCTGTAATTCAGTTGTTTCTATAGGGCAACTGACATCAGAGTTGTTTATAGTCACAAACTATTAGAAACAACTGTATATTTATCAATAGGATGTTGTCTGAATTAATTCTCCTATATTATTCTAAGTTCATACTCTAGGAAAAAAAGGTTAAAATAATGCTACAAATTTCAAAAATGAAAAATATTTATACCATGTTATTTGCTAAGTTAAAAAATATTTTTACATAATTTAAAAAATAGTAGTTTATGATTCTATTTATACAAAATATGTTTGTGTGCTCCCAGAAAGAATTGGATATGAATCTATTATTTTACTAGTGGTGGTTTCATCTGGTAGCATGTTTAGGGACAAACTTAACTTCCTGTATTTGTTCATTGTTCAGGCTTCTATACTGTTGGCATTTATGACTTTTGTCTTTAAGAAAGGAGCATAATTTTTTAAAATTGAAATATACTCAGAACGCCTGCAGAATAACCAAGTGACTGATTTTAAAAAAAAAATTATTTGTTTATTTATTTTGTTGCACTAGGAGGTCTTTGTTGCTGTGAGGACTTTCTTTAATTGCAGCAAGTGAGGGCAGTTTATCATTGCTATGCAAGGGCTTCTCAAGGAGGTGGCTTCTTTTGCTGCAGACCACAGGCTCTATGCTCTTGAGCTTCAGAAGTTGCAGCACACAGGCTTAGAAGTTGTGACTTTTGGGCTTAGTTGCTCCATGGCATGTAGAATCTTCCCAGACCAGGGATCGAACCCGTGTCCCCCGCACTGCAGGACAATTGCTGGATTGGCTGACTTGTTACTTGTAGTGCCCAAGAGTAGATATAACCTAAGTCATTATCAAGGAGGGGACCTGGGTGTCAGAGAGAATCACAGATCCATCTCCAGATCCTGTCTGTAGGAAAAAAGACCAAAAATCAAAATTCTAAAAATTCTCTGTGGCTTCCAATGCCCTGAGGATAAAATCAGAACCCCTCAGCCTGAAAGGCCCCGTTTGCCCTACCGAACATCTCATCAAGTCAATTTGGCCTCCTTTCAGATCTCTGGAGGCCAAGCGTTTCCCCCTTTTAGAGTCTCAGTTCATTTCCCTTCTTTCTGCCTGAATGGCATCCCCTGGTTGTCCTGGTGTCTCTTCACCCTTTCAGGTCACAATGTCACCCCTTCAATGAGGCCTTTCCTAATCAATGAATCTTAGTAATAATTCCCTTCTCTTTTTCAATCCCCTGATTGTTTCCATCTTAGCAGTCTACCTTTTGTATTTTTTTAAGTATTTTTATTTACTCTCCTTTCTACTTAGATGGTCAGTGCAAAGGGACCATGGACTTTCTTTCATTCGTACCACCTGCAGCTGAAAGTGTCCGCACAGCACCCTTGTCCCTCTCCTTTATCACTGCACACCTGCCACACTTCCAACTACCAGTATTTTCATTTCTGTGTCTGAAGACTTTGGCTTCTGGAAGCAGACTTTGTCTACCTGGGCTTCTGCCTGAAATGCTGGAGAAGATGTAATTCTCAGCCAAGCACTGATAGGAATTAGTGTATGAATACCCAGGCTCCTTCGTCCTTGGGGGAGCTCATCAGCTAGTGTGGCCTGGCTTGACAGTATATCTTTTTTTCTTGGCTAACTCTCCTTCCTTGTGTCATTTCATAACTTCCTCACTGGTGTTTTCTTCACTTTCCAAAGAAACTACTTATACTCAAATCCTTGGTGGTAGGGGGTGGGGGCTGGGTGGTGGGAGGGTGGAGGTTGGGGTGGGGCAATGCCTCTGGCACATGTAGGTTACAGTATTTGTTGAATGGATGAATGACTAGATGGGTGGGTGGCTGAATGAATGGAATAATAGATTTAAAAAATGGGTTATAAAATAGAGTTCAAGACTGTATGTGGTGTAAAATTTCAAATTATGAACAGATAAATAAACATTTGGTGAACTCATTCTAACAGGGCTAGTCTGCTCCCCCCAAACACATAAGTCCACGTAAAGGTGAAGATATAGGACTATCTAATATGACATTCAAAATTATTTCTTTATTTACTTATTTCTGGGTGTTCCTTGGTGTGCAGGCTTTTTTCTGTAGGTGCGGTGAGCAAGGGCTACACTCAAGTTGTGGTGGGTGGACTTCTCATTGCGGTGACTTCTCTTGTTTTGGAGCACATGCTCTAAGGCATTTGGGCTTCAGTAATTGCAGCACATGGGCTCAATAGTTGCAGTTCCCAGGCTCTAGAGCATGGGCTCAATATTTGTGGTGCATGGGCTTAGTTGCTGCACGGTATATGGGATCTTCCTGGACAAGGGATCGAACTCATGTCTCCTGCATTGGCAGAGAGATTCTTTACCACTGAGCCACCAGGGAAGCCCTAATATGGCATTTTTAAAAGGTAAGGTTTTCTTTAGGCCCACTGCCCAATTCTTGAGGATTTTATGGATGCCTCACTTATGTGTAGATTTTACATTTATTGTGTTATTACAGTATTTACCTAAAGCACTAAAATGTGCTATACAAACTTATAAATAACATACAACACAAATTTTATTTCATTTAGGTAATGTTAACAGTCCCCAAAATCACATTTCAAAAGTATATCTGGAAGTGAGAATTGGACTGTAAGTGAAACCAGAAGGTGAGATTTAGTCAGAGCCCCGGAATGAAGTGATCACAAAAAGGGACTGCAGCTGTGGAGGGTGCAGTAACTGATTTTAGTGCAGGCAGTATATTAGGTGTTGTTATCAGTGTTATCACTAGACAGGCTCACAGAGCTGTTTAGAGACAGACCTTCTGTTATGTCTGACTCTTTGTGACCTCCACTGGCTCCTCCTCCTCTGTTCATGTGATTCTCCAGGCAAGAATACTGGAGTGCATTTCCATGCCCTCCTCCAAGGGATCTTCCTGACTCAGGGATTGAACCCGCGTCTCTTATGTCTCCTGCATTGGCAGGCAGGTTCTTTACCACTAGTGCCACTTAGGAAGCCCTGAGTTTTATCTATCCCCAGACATTTAAAAATTAAAGATAATATGTCTAAAATCCTGTATGTTTGTATAAGCTTTCTATAAGGAAATATTGATATAATTGTGCTGGTTGAAAAGTATTTGCATTTAAAGAAGTTATTGGGTTGGCCAAAAGGGTCGCTCAGGTTTTTCCCATACTGTCTTACAGTAAAACCTGACTTTTTGGCCAACCCAATATTATGGGTGAAACTGAATTAACTAAGCATGGAGATGGAAAATAGTGCTCAGGAATAATTTCCAGGAAAAATTTAACTCCTTTTGTTCAATCAGCCTGTCTTTTTCTTCATGGACATTGAGAATCCTGGACTTGTGTTTCTTTAACATTTTGGCTACCAAAAAGCTTAGAACTTAATTTTCAGCTCAGTTTTCTCAAGTACATGGGAACTTATGACTTTCACATTTGTCTTCTAAATTTCTCCTTGTTTTTTAAAATCTATTCTGATTTTTCTTTTTCTTGGGTCTGTTTTTTTTTTTTTTTTTTCTACTTCGCCTGTATTTTTCTTTCTCACTTTATGTAAGTCACCACAAGCTTTTTGTGGAAAATGAAGGAACAAATGATTCATGAATAAAACATAAAGATTTATTCTATTTTTATTGCATTACTATTCTTTTTTTTTTTTCAAGGCCAAATGTTTGAGAAGAAGAGCAGCTGACTGTGGTGGGACTACGACGCCCGTGTGTCCAAGCGTTCATGCACACCATCAAGATCTGGAAACAGGGCTGCAGCAGCCCACGGTGGTGTGTGGGTTATGAAAGAAGGTAAAGGTGTTCTGCTATTCTGTCTTTGTTTCTAAAAATCAAAACCAAAGCCTTAACTGCATCTAAAGATTTCATCCAATACATTTTAGAAAATAATTATATAAGTAAGTAAGCATAAGATATGCCCATGAGGAACTTTAAAATTATGTATTTTCCTTCAGAAACAGAATCTATTACTTTAGTTCAGGCCTCATTTATGTGTGAGGTATTTGGGTTAGATGCCATTAATTTTACTTTTTGACAAGATAGACACTGAAAGCCGTGGATCAGAAGGCTGAGAGAAGCAAGAAATATTGTGTTAGTTTGCTAAATTTAGTATAACTTGGATCCAAGGCATCTATGATTCTGAACTACCATCTGACCTGCCCCTGGTTCTCTTGTAACACTTTGAAACCTAGAACTTCTTTAACTTCATTATGGTCTTTGAATTAGGATTAACTCGGCTGCCTGGGAGAGGAGAGAAAAAGCCAGTATGTGTTTTTTCTATGCGTGAAGACTTCATAGGGACTTTTAAAAATAGATTTATAAAATATCTAAGCATTTCTTAAATAGTTGCTAAGGGGTTCAAGTTTTACGTAAATGAATCAATTTTGTCTGCATTCAGAAAACAAAGTTAAAAAATGTAACTTTAGATTAATGAATTTATTATTACTAATATCACTAGTATTACTTAAAGAAAATTGATGGCATGTGTAAACAAGGGCATTTGCCACTGTATAGAAATGGCAGAACACTGGTAATATAAGACTAGATTTAATAAGACTAAATCATTTACAATTGTGGATATTTACATATACATTGTGTGTGTGTGCTTTTTTTTTTTTTTTTTGGTCTATACTCAGGACCTTTAAATTAATTTAAATCAGAAAAAACTTTTGGCTTTTACTATTTTACTAGCTGTGTGACACTGAAAAAGTTTCTACTTTTTCTGTTCCTTAGTCTGTAAAGTTAGAAAAATAATACTGTACATGGATATTACAAGGATTAACTAAAAACATATTAAACACATGTGGCAAGATGCTTGGTACACTGTAGATATTCGAGTACCTGTTTTTGAAAATAGCTTTTCGATTAGATATTTGGCATCCCTTCCATGAAGTTTATCTTCCCTGAGGACTCAGATGGTAAAGAATCTGCCTGCAATGCAGGAGACCTGGGTTTGATCCCTGGGGTGGGAAGATCCTCTGAAGAAGGGAATGGCTACCAATGCCAGTATTCTTGCCTGTAGTATTCCATGGACAGAGGAGCCTGGCAGGCTACAGTTCATCAGGTCAAAAGGAGTCAGACAGGGCTGAGTGACTAAAACTTTCACTTTTTTTCACTTCCATGAGATTTAACTCTTGTTGATATTAGTCCAAACCAAAGAAAGTACACTACCACATAGACATTCAGATTTGGGAAAGCAAACATGAATAAATAAAACATGTTTTATGTTTATTTTCAAGAGCTTAATAGTTTTATGCATTCCTTTATTCAGCAAATATTTATGAAACTGAGTTTGGAGTTGTGGCATGCCAAACTAACATCCCTTTTGTTTGTATATAAAGAAACAAACATATACTTATATCCCTACTAGAGAGATGCACCTCCAAAAGTATTAGGGGACACTTCAAGATGGTGAATAATCAAGTGTCATAAAAAGAAAGAAAGAAAGAAAGAAAGTAAAGTAAAGCATCTGCCTGCAATGCAGGAGACCCAGGTTCGATCCCTGGGTTGGGAAGATCCCCTGAAGAAGGGAATGCAACCCACTCCGGTATTCTTGCCTGGAAAATCCCATGGTCAGAGGAGCCTGATAGGTTACAGTCCATGGGGTCGCAAAGAGTCAGACACAACTAAGCAACTTCACTTTCTTTCTATTCTTTCTTCAAGATGGTGAATAGTCAAGTGTTATAAAAATGACATTAAATCCTATTTTCAAGAGAGGAGAAAGAACACTGTACATTGGCATGATGCAAAAAGAGAAACTGGAGGAAGTGAAACTTGAAATTGGCTTTGAATATGAAGGGGATTGGGCTTCCCTCGTGGCTCAGTGGCAAAGAATCCACCTAAAATGCAGGAGACGTGGGTTCGATCCCTGGGTTGGAAAGAGCCCCTGAAGGAGGGCGTGGCAACCCACTCTAGTATTCTTGCCGGGAAAATCCCATGGACAGAGGAACCTGGCAGGCTACAGCCTGTAGGATTGCAAAGAGTCAGACGTGAGTGAAGCAAATGAGCACACAGGGACATGAAGGTGATTTGGGCTGGGGATATGAGGATAGGTAAGTGAGAGGAAGACAATATAATACTTTGAGGATAAAGAATAAATAAGGCATCAAGTTGATAGGAAGGAAGTTTTCTGGGTTAGTGATATTATGGTTCAGTTCAGTTGTTCAGTCATGACCGACTTTTTGCAACCCCATGGACTGCAGCATGCCAGGCCTTCCTGTCCATCACCAGTTATGGTATTATGGTCTATTAAGAGGTCAGCAGAAATAGTGTTTTGTTCATTATTTTGTTCATTGTTCAATCTTTTGTTCCTTATTGCCCCCCCCCACCCCCCGCAGGAGACTTTGTAAACTTTTTTGCCGGGAGCCAGCTCACGAGATCCCACCCATGACAGAGTCATGAGGTAAAGGGCTGATTGAGCACGGCTTCTCAGCCCTCAGGGATTCTCGGAAGGCTGCCCCAGCGCTCACCTTAAAGATCATATCTGTTTTTCTGATGTTTGCTACAATAAACCTCTTCTTGTTTTCTGTGATTTAGAAAAAAGGCTTTTCCTGATTCCCTTCTAAAATAGATCAATCTGAAACCTCAATCGACAAGGCCCCTGAACAGTAGCACCCTAAATAAGATCATCTGAGATATAGAGTATGCTGATCTAAATTCCTTTTGCTAACATATTAGTTTGTTTAATAAATGTACCTGTGCCTTTGGAGCTAATGTGCATAACTGCTCCCTAGTAATAAAACCGCATTGAGAGCCTCCGCACAGAAAGCCCCTGTGGGCACAAAACCTTTCGCAGGAAAAAAGGCTTGTTAGGAAATATAAGAAATATTGCTTTATGAAACTGTTACTTAGTCTATATTTACTCACTATGGTTTTACTCTTAACGTATTTAGCCTATATAATGAAAGCATAATAGTTAAAAATTTATATAAATAGAAGTTTAGCTTTAATACAAATAATAAGACAATTGTTGAATTAACTGATGATTCTTACTTAGAGCTGACCTTCAGCTTGCTGACCTTATGGGACCACATTCTTTTCTGTTAAGCTCAAGGCGTAGAGTAAATTACCGAAAACAGGTTTTACCTTGAAACTTCCTATTGATAAATTCTTTCCTGCTGTGCCTGATACAAAAGTGTTCTGACTGATCAACCCTTATCAATGGAGAGTCACAAGATGTTAGCAGGCCCCCGGGCCGGAAGATGATGTAAACAAAATGAGGCTTTTTTGTAACTAAAAACAGGCACAAGAACCAATTGTCCCCCGCTTGTGGGTGAGATCACCACTGATGAGAATGCACACTATCATGGGACCCACGATAAGGGGACTTCACTGTCAAATTGAAAGCGTGTGACTTATTATTCTTCTGGATTTCATCATTCTCTTCATAATCGTGGGTTCCATTTTTGATAGCTTCAGTGTCCCTTAGGGTAGTTTATACTACAGGACTTTCAGTCCCTATTAATTTTCAATAACCTCTATCTACATTGAGTCTTGGTTATGTATTTAGTGAGGGGTGTGTGTGTGTGTGTGTGTATGTGTGTGTGTGTGTGTGTGTGTATAAATGTCAGGATTTGGGTTGCAGGGAGAATTTGGTAGTGGGTTTAAGGTGACAGCTCTGGCCTTAAGATGAAGCGATACCTTAAGAGGAAAATAAGATCAATCTCATTCTTATTCCTTAGGACCTGATACTACACCATCTACAGACAGGCATACAGCCTGGAGCAGCAGACCATCTACAAGTGCTGCCCTGGTTGGAGCCGGTGGGACAATGAATCTGGCTGCCTATGCTGTAAGTTATAATTCTTCCTGTCTAACTCTCTGTCACTAGAAGTAATGGTCTCACTCTGTTTTGGGCTTCAATCATATTATGCCTGTCAAGCTTTAGGCATCTTTAGACTTACCATAGATTCAGAGCATCTCTTTGGACTGAAGATGCATACGTGGCATGTACAGAAATGGGCAGAAAGCCTTTCTGTTAAGCATTGCTAACGACAGGTCAGAACTCAGGACCCACAGAACTGCTTTATATTCTGTCTCTTTATATAAAAGGCAGTTTATTTAAAGCCAGAAAGGTTACACCTAGTAAGCTTCCATCTCCCTTTGCTGTTTGCCCCTTTCCCATATCATCAAATTTGTAATCCATGGCTGATTCAAAAGTCTGGAGGGAAATCTAAATGGGATTTCTTGACTAGTGCTTGTCATGATTAATTGCAGAACTAGGGAGGCAGTTTACTTTTTAAGATGAAGTATGCAGTCCTTTCACAAACCTCTGGTGAGGGTATTCCAGGACCTTTGGTGTCTGTCTGACAGCCCTCGAGCAGCAGAACTAGCAGCATTATATAGTTCATTCACACCAGAGAAATGAATCCGTTTAGTGACTCCGTTACCTATATGTTTATGATTATTGCCAAGTCACTTAAAATGCTTCAGTGTGTTGCAATCAATGCAGACCACAGCACAACCATTCATCTCTCCTGTTATCCTGCACCTTCGGGAGTTTGTCGGCATCCTGCTCCCTTCCCCACCATGCTTTCTGCTCTTGAATGATTTTGGTGAAGTTGCCTCAGGCTTCCCATATTAAGCAGGCTTAGGGTTGAAGGGTACACTGCGGGTCATTGTATTTGCATGCAGTGCTAGGACACTGAAGATGAGTGGCTTAAGCTCAGTAAATATATCTTCCCACATGTCATCTCAACTATATTATAGACTCCTGGAAATTAATGACTGTGAGATGAATTCTTTATCTTGTGTGGCACCTAGCACAGTCCTTTGCCTCTGGTAAGTATTTGTATTTCTTGCTTGTGTTAGATTTGCTTCGGTTACACAGCCATCTTCATGGAGTTCCTTTAGACTAGTGCTACTCTTTTTTTTCCCTTTAGTTTTTATTGGAGTGGATTTGATTTACAATGCTGTGTTAGTTTCAGGTGTACAGCAAAGTGAATCAGTTATACATATACATATATCCACTCTTTAAAAAGTTTGTTTTCCATAAAGGCCATTACTACTCAAACTTGAATCTGAATACAAATCAGTTAGTACCTTGTTAAGGTGTAGATTCTGATTCAGTAGGTCTGGGGTGGGGCATTTCTATGAGCTTCAAAGTGATACAGATGTTACCACATAAAGAGTTCTACAAGGCTTTAGAAGGCATTGGCCTTAATTGGTAATGAAAAAAACTGTTTAATGGAGAGGCTATGGACGAGCTGGTAGAAATTTCTAGACGGTGTCTATATTAGTAACTTGATGCTTACACTGAGGATTTTCTTTCCTTCTCTCTACTCTGTTCTCTCGGGCCTTCTTGTCTACCTTTCTTTTAGCTATCCCTGCAGTGGGGACTTGTGTCCATGGGAAGAGATGCTCAGAGGGTGAAGTCCAGCGGTGCCAGCGTTCAGAGGGTTTTCAGGGACCCCACTGTCAATATGGTGAGTTGCCAACAAGACCATTTTATTATGATTTGGAGCTGTCTGCCTTGCTTTTAGGGGCCAGCCAATTTTGTCGATTCAAACTAATGGCAGGGTTATCCCTCTGGGGATTGGTGAGCATTTGAAATCAGCCACTAAGCAAAAACCTACAACCTACAGTGTACTCAGCATTGAAAATTATGCTCTGCAGTTTAGTTTTAATTATTCACTAGAAGAGTTCAAAAGGTAGCAAGCAGTAAGTACAAAATAGTCTATTTTGTAAAGGAAATGGCAGCTTAATAAGAAAACCTCTTTCTGACTTCAGATGTTAAATCTTTAACGGAGCCATGGTTTGAAAGTGCTGGTACAGTATTCTGTGAGATTTGTGTGATTTGTGAATGAATAAAGTGAGAATTAAGACAAATTCAGCATATGTGATATTTACTACTTTTATATCCTTTGTGTTTTGTGAAAAAGCACAAAAACCCTGACACTTGCATGATTCTCAGTGTTTCAAAACTTGGTAACCTAGTTTTCAATGTTGGAGCTTAATCAACTGTCAATTTTGGACATATGTGTTTAAGATGTTTCTTGGGCAGGAAATTCTCAAAATGGCCAATGATGTGTCTTTTACTGCATCTGCTATGAGATTGGGTGCTTTCAGAAGGATTTGTTTTAAATTGATCATCTGATTCTAGTCTCTGGAGGATGTGAATGCATCTGCATTTGTCTTTTCAAGGCAGGGAAAACAAAACCCAACCTATCATATAGAAGTTAAAGAAATAGGTGTAAAAAGTGAACAAAAATATTGTCTTCATTATCTTCTGCTGATACGTTTGCCTTCTCTTATCCATTACTTGAATCTTTGTCAGTGAAGTTGGAAGGTTGCTGAGAGCTCATCACTAATGTTCATTTGTCTCCTCTGCCCTTGGCATAAGGTTCAGGCTCACATTTTTTCCTGGGCACCTCAAATTGTAAATTAATCTTGATATTCTTCTCTAGGTTGTTTTCTTTTTTTAAAATTGTGAATTAAAATAAAGCTGATTTTCTGTCCCAGTTTATTCTTTGACTATGGAACACTGATTTCAAAATAGAGGTCTGAGCTCTGGAGAGTGTCTTCAGTCATTTCCATTAATTTTAAGATAGTAACAGAAACTATACATTGTTCCATGAGACCAAATTATTTGTGCCTAAACACATTGCTTGAACTATCTGTGCCACACTGGTTTCCTCATCATGATCATTCTCTGTGATGGGCAATTACATGTCATTGATTCATTAAAAATTTTAAAAATCAACTATAACTTTATTAATTCATTTGTTTTGGTAGACTAAATTTTGCAAAACATCAAGTCCCTGAGGAAAAAGGTAATCAAAGAGACATATGGTAATGATGATAGCCTCAAAATTACACCTGGATTAATTTATTCTTTATTTTTCCACATTAGTACTTGAATATTTTGATTATTCCAATTTCTTAACAACTTTTGTTTACTAAAGTAATTAAAATGCTTTTTGAAATTCAAGTAGCTAGATTTTGTATTCTTTAGTTTGGAGTTGGTGAAAATACTGGATAATTTTAAACATATGCAGAGTAAGTATATATTTTCACAAGTTTGTTTTTATACAGAAGGTTTCAGAAGTCATGAGGAAAGGTGGACCACACAAAATACCATTTAGGAATGTGCATTGCTCTTTTAAGTACTGTGGTTCAAGTGTGTTTACCTATGGATTTTGACAGTGTTTCATCTCTCACTGTAGAACTCCTGTTGAATGTAAAAAGAAAAATTGATGAACCCCAAGGGATATATATCCTGAAGTAGAAGTTCAGGAATCTCCTACATGATTTCACATTTCATCCAGCAAAATGAGATATCATAAAGTATAGAAATTTAGGAGTTTGATGGAGGAATTTTGAAGACTTTTTAGGAAATTAAATATTTGGTGAGACAAGAAGAGAATACAGTTAATACATTAGATGAGTCTTGAGAGTAGATTAAAAGTGAAAATTAGAAAAGATTGTTTTAAAAAGAATATAACTGATAAGATATGTATGTATATATTTTATATATATATATATAGTCTCTCAATCAGATGGATTTTACTTTGGAAGTACTGCTTGAAGCCAATCTCTTATCCAGTGGCTAGATTTGAGTTCTGAATTATGAGTATATAAACCTTGGTCTGATGGGCATTACTCTCTCTCCCTCTAGATATATTATATACATCAAAATGAAAATTAATTTGATATTTTTCAAATTATATAAACAGTGATTCAAATGATAAAAATAATTCAAATTAAAAATGTTTTAATTATTTAAAATTAGCAGTTTATACAATATAAGAAAGTAAAAATCTATAGTCCTATTGCCCTCAGAAAATCATGTGATTATCCTTTTATGTATAGTTAATCATATTCATATAACATATGGAATTTTACATAGATGAGATCATCTCTCATATAATGGTTTTTATCATAAATGCCCCCTTTTTTTCTGAATTACTTTTTCTTCTTTGCTCTTCTCATCCAGTATTCTCTCTCCTCCCTAGTAACAATCTTCTCAATACTATTTTCTATATATCTCTGCACATATGGAGACATATACAAACAACTGCATAACATTCTATGGTATTGATATGCCAGAAAACTTCAACCACCCATGTACTGATGGGAATTCATTTTGTTTCCAGCTTTTTGACACAACATCAGTGCTGCAATAGTATGATGCTTTTAATTCTGTGAAACAGATTCCCAGCAGTGGGATTGTTGGGTTCAATGAATATGTGTTTTTTAAAATTATAAGGTACTTAAGGATCAAAATATTCATTTAAATTATTTGTGAAATGTTTCGTGGGCCATGGCAATGACATTATAAGCTTATTTGGTTGGGATGGATTAAAACCTAGATGAGTGCTAATTATTTACTTATTTTTTGACATGGTAACATAATGGAGAATCACTTGCATCTTCATCTAAAATGAGACATCTGATAAAATATCTAGGATCAGAGTTATTGTAAACATGGATTGCTCTCAGTATAGGATAAGGTTGACTTTATTTGATATGTATGGGAAAAATAAGTCAATAAAATGAGCCAGATGGGCCTTTTAAAAATGGAGAAAAGAATCTAGTCCAGAGAGAGAAGGGACATGCTAATAACTGAGGGAAATGCTTGAAGTTGATAATGATTCTAAAATTGCTGATCTACTTAACTCATTTGAAAAATCTGCCTCTAATAAGGAAAAATGAAGAAAATGAATTTGGACAATTAGGAAGTAATGAAGAGCTTTCTAAAATAGCTATTGATTAAAGGAATCAAAGGGAATACTTTGAAGATTTGAACACATGCAAATCGAGCTAGATAGCTAGTGGTTAAATTTTCTCTTTTTTAATTCTATGGATCCAGGCAAAACAACTTGGAGCTTCATTAACTGATTAATATCACACACAGAGTCACTCCTTTTATTCCTCATCACTTATTCCATCTTCCCTTTCCCTGGTCAGAGGTCAAGTTAAATTATAATGTGCCTGATAGTGAGAAGCTAAGGCTCAGAAATCTTATTTCTTTTATTTGTATATTCACTCATTCATTCTTCTAGCCAGTCTTTCAGTTAGTCAGTAGATATTAATATCTCATGCCTAGTCTGTGTGCTAAGTGCTGCAGATTCCAAAGCAGATGTGGTATCCTTAGTGTGCTGGGAAATAGAGACCAGGAAATCAGTGATTCTAATATAGCTCACGAGTGCTATGACAGAGGATGGTTCTGTCCTAAAGAAAACAAGAGAGGGTTTGCTCAACGTGATGCTTGGAAATGAAGGTTTTATGAAAAGATTTAAAAACACAAAGTACAACTTATTCTTTAAGAGGAACAGGACAATAATATGAAATTTGGCATAAGAGATAGAATATTTCCCAGATATATTAAAAACAGAGAAAGCTCAAGGAATAATAATAATAATACAAGTAGTTCTCTTGGCTTCAAGAAGAGATGCACGTGGGACATGGCAAAAGCAGCTTTTCTTATGTCCAGGGCAGCAGTTCCTTAGCTTTTCTTTGTCCAGTCAAACTAGCTTTTCCAGAACCTCATACAGAGGTGGTTACTGATTCTTCAAGGACTTTGCCTTCCCTAAAACCAATCCCTGAGCAGGCAGTCCTTTAGGCAGAGTTTCTTGAACATACAACCCTACTGTTTGGTACTTTATTCCTATACCAGAGTCCTCAGACCTCTCATTTTCTTCGAAGTGTGATGTTTAGGCACTTTAAAAATAGAATGTTGCTGGAATGCTGTCTGTTGACATGGAAAATCTCAGAAGTTCAAGGCTAGAGGTCGGGTCTTACCAGTGACCATTTGCAATATTTTGGAGAAGGCATTTTATAGCCCTACAGCTCATTGTCATCATTTGTAAAATAATAAGCTCTAATTGTCCTGTGCACCTTCCATGTACCAAGCACAGTTGTAAACAATTTGTATGGATCAAATTATTAATACTTATAACAAGTCTATGAGGCGAACACTCTTATTTGTCCATATTTGTACCCAACTGAAGCATACAAACCTGTCCGAGGTCAAACAGCTGGGGAGAAGGGCACCTGGAATCCATGTTCTAGCTCTGTTACCTTCAAGCCATGGTCCCTTTATAATACTTGACATAATCATGTCTCTGCCAGGTTGTTATTTGTGAGTCACATGAGATAGTGTGTGTGAGCTGTAAGTTGGGAGGCATTATCCAAGCAATACTTCTTATTTTATTGGAATATAATTGCTTTTACAATGTTGTCTTAGTTTTTGCTGTACAGTGAAGTGAATCAGCCACATGCATATGTATATCCCCTCCTTCTTGGGCCTCCTTCCCACCCACCCCACATTCCCACCCCTCTAGGTCATCACAGAGCACCAAACTGAGCTTCCTGTGGTTTATAGCAGGTGTCCAGGGGCTCTCTGTTTTACAGATGGTAGTGGATATATGTCGATCATAATCTCCCAATTTGTCCTGTCCTTTCCTTCCCCCGCTGTGTCCACATGTCTGCTCCCTACGTCTGCATCTCTGTTCCTATCTTGGAAATAGGTTCATCTGTATTATTTTTCTAGATTCCACATATATGTGTTAATGTATGGTAATTAATGCATTGCTTCTTTTTATTGATTGTAGATTCCCTGAAAATCTGTAGGGGAAATGCACCAAGTGAGGGGGAAAGGTGCCTCTGGTTGCTTCGCTTCCCATTCTGTGGGAAATCTGAGCAAACTTTGGGTGTTGGGTCACAGGTGTGATTTTCAGCCAACCGGTGGGTTCCGATCAAGCAACCCAGTGAACTCTTTGCCGGATATACCTCTTCTATGCAGATAGGAGATCAGAACAAAGAATCTTCTTAAAGTGGCTTGTCCCCAGGAGCATTTTTAATTTGAGAAGTGATGCAGGTTGAACTGTGTCACCCTAAATTTGTATGTTGAAATTCTCATCATAATGTGATCTTATTTAAAAATATGATTGTTGTAGGTATAATTAGTTAAGATGTGATTGTATGAAAGTAAGGTGGACCCCTAATTCAATATATACTGATTAAAAGGGGAAATTTGGACATATAGGTATGCACACAGGGAGAATACCATGGGAAGATGGGGCAGAAAGCAGGGTGAGGCATTAATAATCCAAAGAATGCTAAGGATTCCTAGCCAACCACAAGAAGCTAGGAGAGAGTCATGGAAGGATTTTTCACCCAGCACTCAGATGGAAGCAACCCTGCTGACACTTTGATCTCAGGCTTCCAGCCTCTAGAACTGAGAGACAATACATTTCTGTTGTTTAAACTGCTCAGTTTGTGGTACTTTGTTACAGCAGCCCTGGTGATCTAATCTAGAAAGTTTAGAAAACATTTTCCATCTCCACAGCTTCATTTCGGTGGTAGGCCTACTGAAACAATGAAAGTGGGGAAAAGTGGCAGGGGGTTTATAAAGAGCAAATCATGCTAAGAAAACTTGATGGCTTATTTTAATTGAATTATAAAATTAGTGAGGGAAGAAGATTTAATTGGGAAAAAATGCAAAATCATTAATTGAACATGCCTATTAATCTTCAGTTCTAAATGAGCATTACTAGGAGATAGTCTGAGATGAAACACAGGTTATATTGTGGAGATAAGTTGATAAGCATTCTCAACATGAGCTGACAATGTAAAATTCAGTATTATTTTGTTCACCACATAAAGATGCACTGAGTTAGAGCCTTAAGCCCTTGGCAGGGTTCTAGCAAGTCCATGTCAAGGCGATTGCATTCTGCTTTACATTACTTGATAGAAGGATATGGCAGTATTGACAAGGATTGAGACAAGTGCAGGAAAGGGACAGCTAGACCGCTTAAGAGGAAAGTAGAGCAATAGCTGTTTGACATCTTCCTGTGAGCATAGGAAAGGGACATCTTATTAGGAATCCACACAGAAGGTTTACTACCCTGACATTGATTTAAAAATGGAAGCTTTGACAGTGCTTTTACTAAAATAGCCTCCCAGGTATGCTTTGCATGGCCAGTGTTAGCAACCAGCAGGTAGATGCACTTAAAAAAAAAGACTGCATGAGAATTACCTAATATTGCAAGAATGGCAGCCTTAGAAGAGGATGACCTAGCACTATCCAGGGTTATTTGATTCTACAGGATATCCTTAGTGATGGGCTAGAAAGGTTTGAAGATGGATAGTAATGACTATAAGAGCTAACTCAGAAATCACGCTTTCTATATGGTAGGTGCTGTCCTCAATGCTTTATGCATGTCAGCTCATTAATTACTCACAACAGTTTTCTAAGGTAAGTCCCATTTTGCAATAACACACTGAAAGTAAGGAGAAATTAACTTACTTGAGGTCATACGTGTAATAAATGATAGAGCTAGGGTGTGAACTCAAGCGCTCTGGCTCCTGAGTTTGTCCTTTGAGTCACTATGTGATGTTGTTTCTTTAAAATATAATAGATCTCTTGTTTATGAGAAATAACATTTATATCATTTTTCTGAAAGGGACATAAAGGATTTATACTTTATTTTTAGTATTTAAACCTGTTCAGTATGCTGAGAAAACAATATTCCTGCAAAAAGTTTGAGCTAAACGACTTTTTTTTCACTTAAAGTTTTGCTTGTTATACATGTATTGAGGGGTTTTTAGAACCTGTGTAAGAAGTACATAGCTTTGCTATTGAAAAGGCTGCATTCTCATTACAGAGATAGGAAAACAAATCATTATAATGTGATGAATGGTGTTCTCAGAAATACACTAAAAGAAATCCAGGAACTAAGTCATAGTGGGGAGCAGGACTTGGGGGGTTATGGCAAGTAAGATGTGTATTAACTCCATGTCACTCATTATTGCCAAGTGAATAGTTTGAGTTTCAACTCCTTGGATATGTGATGCCATTGAAGATTTTAAGATGGGCATTTTATATGTAGAAGTGTGTTTCAAAGATATAGCCATAATACAATGGAAAGAGGCTGAAAATCCAAAGGAAAAGAAATGTTATATCATTCAAATGGCCAAATCTTGCATGCAGTCATTTGTCATTCTTTTTTGTTGCTTGCTGAGGCTTCCCTCGTAGCTCAGTTGGTAAAGAATCCACCTGCAGTGCAGGAGACCCCAGTTTGATTCCTGTTTCTGGAAGATCCCCTGGAGAAGGGATAGGCTACCTACTCCAGTGTTCTTGGGTGTCCCTTGTGGCTCAGCTGGTAAAGAATCCGCCTGCAATGCGGGAGACCTGGGTTTGATTCCTTTGTTGGGAAGATCCCCTGGAGAAGGGAAAGGCTACCCACTCCAGTATTCTGGCCTAGAGAATTCCATAGACTATACAGTTCATGGGGTTGCAAAGAGTTGGACAAAACTAAGTGACTTTCACTTTCACTCACTTTCGTTGCTTGCTGCCAAAAGGTTTTGTTGCTGTTATTATTTTTAAAATACCAGACTTCTCTTATTTTAGCAGGTACATAATGTAAAATGCCCCTTTTAGTTTTTTGACTATGTAAAGTCCCATTTTTCTCTTAAGAAATTTAATAAGTTTAATTTTAAAGAGGAAATCCTGGATTTAAAAAATCCATGACAAAAATCAATACCGTTCAGTATTTTTTGAAATAGTAAAACTGGAATTTTTGCTTGCCATTTGAATTTTAAGTATATGTTGCATGTGTGTGTGAAGGGTAAAATTTTACTCAAAGTTATTTATATCTGGGCAAAGTGAACTGGGCGTACACCAATAGCATCACCACCAGTAATGGCCATTGGGACGGGTCAGTTGGTCTGGACAGTGCAGCTTCATTTTTTAGTCATTTTTGAAACCATAAGTTCCTTAATCTACTGTAAAATGGATGGAATGGAATGGAACTTTCCACAATTCTCTATTAGAATTTAGGCTTGTCAGTGTTAGAAACTACCAGTATGATAGTCAATCACGAAAATACCCTAGAATGATAAGGGTGTTTTATGTTGAGAAAAGAAAAAACGAAATTTCTTTACAAGATTCTCTGCTCTCAGGCTATTCCAGTAACACTGCACTGGAGAGCAGGGGTAAGAGACAGAAGGAAGCATCTGGTGCGTCTGTTAGCTCAGTGATGTTTACCAGACAGGATGGTCCTGGGGACCCAGTTAACCTGGTTGTGGGCATTTTCGAGACTTATTTAAATGTACATTTCCTGAAAGAGGCAAAGTAGAAGACTGGAGGAAATACAGTCAAAAGTCAAATTCTAGGTAAGATAAAAGGTAAAGAGTAGTGATAATCAAGGGAATTGAGAGACTAGATGACACTGAAGCTACAAATTTAGCTGCACAGATTTGTCTCTTTTCTCAACTTGGAACATCTTGTGCAGGGTGCCCTCTTCCTTCTTGGCCGAGCTAGTGTAAAGCTGGATGTGCAGAATGTAATGCCTTATATTTTTCAAGGGCTTCCCAGTTGGCGCAGTGGTAAAGAATCTGCCTGCCAATGCAGGAGACATAGGAGACCTGAGTTCGATCCCCGGGTGGGAAAGATCCCCTGGAGTAGGAAATGGCAAGCTACTCTAGTGTTCTTGCCTGAAAAATTCTGTGGGCAGAGGAGCCTGGTGGGCTACAGTCCATGGGGTCACAAAGAATCAGATATGACTGAGTGACTAAATACACATGCACACATATTTTTTAAACCTGAATAATATGAATTATTATATTTCTTGAAATTTATTCTCTGGATCACTGTTTCCACTGGATTTTAAGAAGTGTTGTAGGAAATGAAGTTTTTGTGTTTAATAAGTTCAGGAAATTCTATGTCAAATAACCTTATATATTGTTCATTCTTGTAGGATTTTCTAGAGCCTGTGTGTGTGTGTGTGTGTGTGTGTGTGTGCTCAGTTGTGTTTGACTCTTTGTGACCCCATAGACTGTAGCCCACCAGGCTTTTCTGTTCATGGAATTTTTCAGGCAAGAATACCAGAGTGGGTTGCCATTTCCTCTTTGAGGGGATGTTCTCGACCCAGGGATGGGACCCATGTCTCCTATGTCTCCTGCATTGGCAAGTGAATTCTTTACCACTGCATCACCTGTGCTGTGCTATGCTTAGTCACTAAGTGATGTCTGACTCTGCAACCCCATGGACTGTAGCACCCCCTTCCAATCTCCTCTGTCTGTGGAGTTTTTCAGGCAAGAATACTGGAGTGGGTTGCCATGCCCTCCTCCAGGACTGAGAAGCCCTTAATGTGTTAATTAGTGTACTGTAACTCCCTCAGAGGAGTATCTAGATTCCTGCATTTTTGAAATGCCTATGACCATATAGCCCTTTTATGGAGGCATCTTGAAGTATTTGTTTTTGATAATATTCTTCAAGTGTTATTATTTTGTGGGACTTAATTGCTTTGAAGGAGATATTACGTATATATATAGAACATGTATGTAACATGTAATATATATACTTCATGTTCAAAACCATTCAGTTTTATTAATTAACATATATTAAGTTCACAAATAGTCTAAATAAATCCTTTCATAATATACTGTATGACCCTAGATCAAAGTACAGATTACAAGAATTTAGAAGCATTCTTGATTTTCTGATATAATGATCTGCCAATTGCAATTTCTATGGTTTACAAAATCGAGTCTAATTATTAAGTAAATATGGATGTACACTACTTTTATAACCTTCAGGAAAAGTTTACGTATGTTTTCCTTGAATATCTTTGAAGATATCTTTATTTCATCCATGTTACCTAGTATTAATTTCTATTGCTTTTGTGAATATACATCAGGATTTTAATGAACTGCCATCTTTTTATCCTGAAAAAAGCAACTGGAGCAACTATTTAAAATTGAGTCATCCTATGTCTTATTTTAATAAAATAATTTATATATACATATATATAAATTTATATATACGTATATATAGATGGGCTTCCCCCCTGACTTAGCAGTAAAGAATCTGCCTGCAATACAGGAGACACAGGAAATGCAGGATCGATCCCTGGGTTGGAAAGATCCCCTGGAAGAGGGTATGGCAACCCACTCCAATATTCTTGCCTAGAAAATTCCACGGACAAAGGAATATGGCTGGCTACAGTTCATGAGGTCGCAAAGAGTGGGACATAATGGTAGCTACGGAGCATGCGTGCACTCACACATTATCAAAAATTGGAAATAAAAAGTTAAAAGCTATGTTTTCCAATCTACTCAACTGATAATAACATATTTATATAACAGTTAAGAAAATGTACATTTAACAGAAGCTTTCCCATATGTTATCTTATTTAAGCCTCAAACTACTCTTTGAGGGAGTTCATATTATTCCCAAATTAGAATTGAGATGACAGGAACTCAGGAAGCTTTGTTGAGTTGTCCTAATCACGGGTATTAGTAGCTGAGCCAGATTTTTACCCAGATCTTTAACTCCAGTGTTTATGGTATTCTCTGTTCTATATAGTTGCCTGAGGATAAGCAAGTAAGCAAGACTGCCATGAGTCTTTTTTTTGTTTTTTGAATCATACTATGAACTCTATTGGACTAACAAATAGAAGAGGCAAAGTGGGGTTGGGAATTCTTTCTCATCTTTTTCCATCAGGCCCTCATGGAGTTTTCATGATTTATATATTAATATTTCTCTTTTCTTCCCTTCATCTGTCAGAATTTAGTTCCATTTTTTTCTCCTAAAAACAACTTCAGACTCCTGTCTAACATGCATTCAGCCCTCCATATCTGTGGGTTTTGCATCCACAGGTACAGACGGTCAATTGTACCAAGCCATTTTATAAGTGACTAAAGTACCCATGGATTTTGGTGACTTTGGTGGAGTTCTGGAACCAATGCCCAGTAGAGATATGACTAGAGTAGCTTAACATAAGTGGTAACAGAATTCTGGAAGTCAGAAGGTAAGGTGATCTTGTTAGGTAGGGGAGCATTGAAGAATACCTCTATATGTATTGTGTAGGCTACTGTTCATGCTGTTTTCATCCTGAGGTGCAGAACTAGCTTACCCTCCTAGGCCAATACTAGATCTTGGTGGCAATCTACTCCTTCAATATTGCCATCAAGTGAAAGAACTCCTGCAATGTTTGTTCTAAGCCATAATGCCAAGGTCTGGGTTTTTGACAAGCATCATACAGCCTTTTCGGAGAAGGCAATGGCACCCCACTGCTGTACTCTTGCCTGGAAAATCCCTTGGATGGAGGAGCCTGGTAGGCTGCAGACCATTGGGTCGCTAAGAGTTGGACACGACTGAGTGACTTCACTTTCACGCATTGGAGAAGGAAGTGGCAGCCCATTTCAATGGCAGTGTTCTTGCCTGGAGAATCCCAGGGACGGGGGAGCCTCATGGGCTTCCGTCTATGGGGTCTCACAGAGTCGGACACGACTGAAGTGATTTAGCAGCAGCATACAGCCTTTTAGACTTCCCTTGTGGCTCAGCTGGTAAAGAATTCACCTGCAATATGGGAGATCTGGGTTCAATCCCTGGGTTGTCAAGATCCCCTGGAGAAGGGTAAGGCTACCCACTATAGTATGTCGAGACTGGAGAATTCCATGGACTGTATAGGGGTTGCAACTTCTTTGGGGTTGCGAAGAGTTGGACATGACTGAGCAACTTTCACTTTCACTATACAGCCTTTTGGAGATTCCTCGGTGGCTTAGTGGTAAAGAATCCACCTGTAATTCAGGAGACACAGAAGATGCGTGTTTGATCCCTGGATCAGAAAATCCCCTGGAGGAGGGCATGGCAACCTACTCCCGTATTCTTGCCTGGAGAATCCCATGGACTGAGGAGCCTGGCGAGCTACAGTCAATAGGGTCAAAAGAGTCAGACACAACTGAACTGACTGAGCATGCATGCACATACAGCCCTTTATACCTATCACCCTCACCCCCCAGTCCCTTGCCTCCATAAATCTTCTACTATAAGCTAACTACCTGACAAAGTTAGAACAGTATAAAAATATTCATGATCCAGAAAATCACAATGGTGTGATCACTCACCTAGAGCCAAACATCCTGGAATGTGAAGTCAAGTGGCCTTAGGAAGCATCACTACAAACAAAGCTAGTGGAGGTGATGGAATTCCAGTTGAGCTATTTCAAATCCTAAAAGATGATGCTGTGAAAGTGCTGCACTCAATATGCCAGCAAATTTGGAAAACTCAGCAGTGGCCACAGGACTGGAAAAGATCAATTTTCATTCCCATCCTTAAGAAAGGCAATGCCAAATAATGCTCAAACTGCCTCACAGTTGCAGTCATCTCACAGGCTAGTAAAGTAATGCTCAAAATTCCCCAAACCAGGCTTCAACAATATGTGAACCGTGAAATTCCAAATGTTCAAGCTGGATTTAGAAAAAGCAGAGGAACCAGAGATCAAATTGCCAACATCTGCTGGATCATTGAAAAAGCAAGAGAGTTCTAGAAAAGCATCTACTTCTGCTTTATTGACTATGCCAAAGCCTTTGACTGTGTGGATCACAACAAACTGTGGAAAATTCTGAAAGAGATGGGAATACCAGATGACCTGACCTGCCTCTTGAGAAATCTGTCAGAAAGCAACAGTTAGAACTGGACATGGAACAACAGACTGGTTCCAAATAGGAAAAGGAGTATGTCAAGGCTGTATATTGTCACCCTGCTTATTTAACTTATATGCAGAGTGCATCATGAGAAACACTAGGCTGGAGGAAGCACAAGCTGGAATCAAGATTGCTGGGAGAAATATCAATAACCTCAGATATGCAGATGACACCACACTTATGGCAGAAAGTGAAGAAAAACTAAAGAGCCTCTTGATGAAAGTGAAAGAGGAGAGTGAAAAAGTTGGCTTAAATCTCAACATTCAGAAAACAAAGATCATGGCATCCAGTCCCATCACTTCATGGGAAATAGATGGAGAAACAGTGGAAACAGTGGCAGACTTGTTTTTTTTTGAGCTCCAGAATCACTGCAGATGTTGACCACAGCCTTGAAATTAAAAGACGCTTACTCCTTGGGAGAAAAGTTATGACCAACCTAGATAGCATATTAAAATTCAGAGACATTACTTTGCCAACAAAGGTCCATCTAGTCAAGGCTATGGTTTTTCCAGTGGTCATGTATGGATGTTAGAGTTGGACCATGAAGAAAGCTGAGCGCTGAAGAATTGATGCTTTTGAACTGTGGTGTTGGAGAAGACTCTTGAGAGTCCCTTGGACTGCAAGGAGATCCAACCAGTCCATCCTAAAGGAAATTAGTCATGAATATTCATTTGAAGGACTGATGTTGAAGCTGAAACTCCAATACTTTGGCCACCTGATGCGAAGAGCTGACTCATTGGAAAAGACCCTGATACTGGAAAAGATTGAAAGCAGGAGAATAAGGGGATGACAGAGGGTGAGATGGTTGGATGGCATCACTGACTCAATGAGTTTTGGTAAACTCCAGGAGTTGGTGATGGACAGGGAGGTCTGGCGTGCTGCAGTCCATGAGGTCTCAAAGAGTCAGACACGGCAGAGCGACTGAACTTAATCTCTGCTGTATTACATACGTCTACCTTGAACCTCAGAAAGCCCAAGAGCATAGCTTTAATCATAATGTGTATATTTACCATTGACATAAATGACCGAAAACAAAGGCTTATGAGAAAAGGAAGATGAGTGGTAAGTGGTTCAACCTTATGCAGAAAGACTTCTGCCCTTTGACCTTAGCTTCTGAGAGGTCATCTCTAACCTCTTGGAATATCATTTTCTTATAGGAGCATTTTATTTCCCTGAGTGCCTTAGGTCACTGGATTGTCTGACAATAGAACTATCCTTGAATATCACTGGAGGGCTGGATGCATGTAGGTAGTCTCAGGTTGCTACCAGAGAAAGACCAACAACATGATCTAGGGTAAGGGCTCTGGGTCACTTTCAGAGAGGCTGGAGACTGGAGACTGAAATCTAACAAGTGGGCAATTAGTAAGTAAATCAACAGGCCTATGTGATGGACTCTTAATGAAAACTCTGGGCATAGGGCTCGACTGGACTTCCCTGACTGGCAGCCGTCTGTGTGTATTGTTACCCACTGATGTTAGGAAATTAATTCTCTGTGGAGGGGATGATGGAAGGTCCACTTTTGATACTTCCTGTCTTCACCTTATGTACTTCTTTCCTTGGCTGATTTTAATACAGAAGCTTTTAGTGATTTCTGTGAGTCCTTCTAACAAATTACTGAATGTTGAGAGTGATTTTGTGAACCCTCTGAACTTGAAGTTGGTGTCAGAAATGAGAGTGATTCTTGTGGGGACTGCTCCCTCTAACTTCTCAGTTGGACTAAACTTTCTCAAGAGGGGAGTCTCTTCTCCATTTTCTTCTCCTTCAAGAATGAAATGCGTTGAGTCTCTCCTCTTCCTAGTGTGTGGGGTGCACAGGGAAGATTATGTAGCACTTGATGGCTGCTCACTTGTGCAGAATGTTATTGGCAGAGGGTTTTCCTCATCACTGGTGAAGAACAATAGTGTCTGGACTGCCTGTGTGGGTTGGAAGTAATGATTTAATCCATCCATTTATTGAATCAGATGGTAAACCACAGAAGGCAAGTGCAAAAATAACATTTTTATAATTTGTTAGTTCTGAACAACGCAGGAGACTGAGGGATGCAGAGGAGTAGGAGAATACAGTACATGAGACCTGAAGTTTTAAGAATCTGCCTGCATTTTTTAATGAACATTTGTTTAAGTCATTGTAAAGGTTTAAAATGGCTTTAAAACTGTCTGCTGAGGAATATTTAACAACTGGAGATTGGTTATGTAACTTAAATAAAACCTATGTTTTTTTTTTTTTTTAAATTCTGACAGAGGAGATGATATGTTTTGTTCTGTTGTGAGTTCCAGTGACCCCTGCTTAGCTTTCATTTATCACAAATAATCTTCTCCAGAATACTGCAATTGCTGCATTGTTGAGTTGCTTATATTACATCTAACCTTGGTGAAGGGTCAAAATAAATCTGTGAATTAAGTAAGAATACATTATAGCTGGCTGAAGAGCGTGTCAGGAATACCTGAAGAGAAAACAGAAACTATTTTTTCCCTACAGCCTGTGTATGATTTGATGTGACTCTTTTTCTGTCTACTTAGAGTTTAATAGAGAAATGCTCTTCTTCATTTCAGCCCTAACGTGAGTAAATGTCCATCATGGACAGAGCACTCTCCTAGAATAGGGAAAGCACATGGTTGCTGGACTTGGCTTACTCATGTATATGGAGGAGGAGATTCTCGGATCATCCTCACTAACCCAGAAATAAAAATACACAATGAAAAGCTCAAATGCCTTGGCTATATAAATGTATAGTTGGCAGTGAGCTGGAGGAGTGCTGAATATCAGATAACCTCAGTGGTAACCTCATTGTTAACTTAGAGCATTATGGATAAATACTGATGGCAGCTATAGAAGAAGCCATGTTATGGAAGAATACTGGAAGAGTGAGCAAGATGGAAATTAAACTTGAAAGGAAGCTAATCAAGGGACTTATATAGGAGGATATGGGAATTGACTAATATACTAATGTACCAATATATACTAATATTAGTATTAGTATAATGTATAGTATTATACTAATATATACTAATGTAAGGAATATATAATTGACCAGATGGTCAATACCAAAATCAAATTGATTATATTCTTTGCAGCCAAAGATGGAAAAGCTCTATACAGTCAGCAAAAACAAGACCGAGAGCTGACTGTGGCTTGGATCATGAACTCCTTATTGCCAAATTCAGACTTAAATTGAAGAAAGTAGGGAAAACCGATAGCCCATTCAGGTATGACCTAAATCAAATCCCTTACAATTATACAGTAGAAGTGACAAATAGATTCAAGGGATTAGATCTGATAGAGAGAGTGCCTGATATGGACGAAGGTTTGTGACATTGTACAAGAGGCAGGGATCAAGACCATCCCCAAGAAAAAGAAATGCAAAAAGGCCAAATGGTTGTCTGAGGAGGCCTTACAAATAGCTGTGAGAAGAAGAGAAGAGAAAGGCAAAGGAGACAAGGAAAGAGATACCCAATTGAATGCAGAGTTCCAAAGAATAGCAAGGAGAGATAAGAAAGCCTTCCTAAGTGGTCAATACAAAGAAATAGAGGAAAATAATAGAATGGGAAAGACTAGAGATCTCTTCAAGAAAATCAGAGATACTAAGGGAATATTTCATGCAAGATAGGCACAATAAAGGACAGAAACAATATGGACCTAACAGAAACAGACAATATTAAGAAGAGGTGGCAAGACTACACAGAAGAACTACACAAAAAAGATCTTCATGACCCAGATAACCACGGTGGTGCAATCACTCACCTAGAACCAGACATCCTGGAATGTGAAGTCAAGTGGGCCTTAGGAAGCATCACTATGAAGAAAGCTAGTGGAGGTGATGGAATTCCAGTTGAGCTATTTCAAATCCTCAAAGATGATGCTGTGAAAGTGCTGCACTCAATATGCCAGTAAATTTGGAAAACTAAGCAGTGGCCACAGGACTGGAAAAGGTCAGTTTTCATTCCAATCCCAAAGAAAAGCAATGCCAAAGAATGCTCAAACTATTGCACAGTTGCCCTCATCTCACATGCTAGCAAAGTAATACTCAAAATTCTCCAAGCCAGCCTTCAGCAGTATGTGAACTGTGAAGTTCCAGATGTTCAAGCTGGATTTAGAAAAGGCAGAGGAACCAGAGATCAAATTGCCAACATCTGTTGGGTCATCGAAAAAGCAAGAGAATTCCAGAAAAGCATCTACTTCTGCTTTATTGACTATGCCAAAGCCTTTGACTGTGTGAATCACAACAAATTCCTATAGAGATGGGAATATCAGATCACCTGACCTGCCTCCTGAGAAATCTGTATGCAGGTCAAGAAGAAACAGTTAGAACTGGACATGGGACAACAGACTGGTTCCAAATCAGGAAAGGAGTATGTCAAAGCTGTATATTGTCACCCTGCTTTTTTTTAAATTATATGCAGAGTGCATCATGAGAATTGCTGGGCTGGATGAAACAAAAGCTGGAATCAAGATTGCCAGGAGAAATATCAATAATCTCAGATATGCAGATGACACCACACTTATGGCAGAAAGAGAAGAAGAACTAAAGAGCCTCTTGATGAAGATGAAAGAGGATAGTGAAAAAGTTGGCTTAAATCTCAACATTCAGAAAACAAAGATCTTGGCATCCAGTCCCATCACTTCATGGCAAATAGATGGTGAAACAATGGAAACAATGACAGACTTTATTTTTCTGAACTCCAAAATCACTGCAGATTTTGACTGCGGCCATGAAAGTAAAAGACGCTTACTCCTTGGAAGAAAAGTTATGACCAACCTAGACAACTTATTAAAAAGCAGAGACATTACTTTGCCACAAAGGTCCATCTAATCAAAGCTATGGTTTTTCCAGTAGTCATGTATGGATGTGAGAGTTGGAATATAAAGAAAGCTGAATGCTGAAGAATTGATGCTTTTGAACTGTACTGCTGGAGAAGACTCTTGAGAGTCTCTTGGACTTCAAGGAGCTCCAATTCGTCCATCCTAAAGGAAATCAGTCAAGAATATTCATTGGAAGGACTGATGCTGAAGCTGAAACTCCAATATTTGGCCAGCTGATGCAAAGAGCTGATTCATTGGAAAAGACCCTGATGCTGGGAAAGATTGAAGGTGGGAGGAGAAGGGGATGACAGAGGATGAGATGGTTGGATGGCATCACCAATTCAATGGACATGAGTTTGAGTAGGCTCTGGGAGTTGGTGATGGACAGGGAAGCCTGGCATGCTGCAGTCCGTGGGGTCCCAAAGTTGGGACACAACTGAGCCATTGAACTGAACTGAAAGAATATAAAAGTTAATATACTAAGCATATCTTGAAAAATGTGTTCAAAGTTTCTTCTTTTCCAAGTTTTTTTCCTCATTTAGATAGTCCTAAATTATGGTGATGGCACAATTAAGGAAGGACAAAATGTGTTTTCTATGAATGTTCCTTGAAAACTATTTTTGCATGACAGGCAGTGATTAAAAATATATAATTACAGCAGGGCAAATACTGTCCTTGAGAGGTTTTTTCGTAGCCAACTTACAAATAAGAAAAGTTAGGTAATAAGAAAATTAAAGCTGAGCAAATATAATGGTTTAATAAACAGGAAATGATAGTTGATATTTTGCATGATTCAAAGTCATTTTTTGTACTGAAAAGGAATGAAGAAGTCTCATAAATCACTGACATAATACCTAACGGGTATTCTGCTTCTGTTTTGAATATTTACGTATTCATTCAGCAAATCGTTATGCTAGATATGTAGCTAAATCTTTGGACCACAAGAGTTAAATACTCTTAGGGTTGAGAAATTTTCTTAGTGGTTAAGAGAAATGGTTCAGTGCCTTTGGAAACTTTAAGCATAAACTAGTAGTAAATATTACATTGCCTTCTTAAACATTTTGAAATCCCTCTGAAATGTATGTCACCTTGTGCTCTGTGCTCAGACACTCAGTCATGTCTGACTCTGTATATCCCTGGACTGTAGCCTGCCAAGTCTCCTCTGCCCCTGGGATTCTCCTGGCAAGTATAGTGGAGTGGGTTGCCGTTTTTTTCCTCCAGGGGAATCTTCCCAACCCAGGAAGCAAACTGGAATCATATGTGACCTTAAGGTAATAATATTTTTCAGAGAATAAGAACAGTCTTCAACTATTCTGTATCAATTGTATTTTGCTGTGATAAAATGTTAAAGATTATGTTCAAGAAAAATAATGTCACAGTAGCAACCTAATGGGTTTCCCAGGTGGTGCTAGCATTAAGAATCCTCCTGCAAATTCAGGAGACGTAAGAGATGTGGGTTTGATCCCTGGGTCCGAAAGATCCTCTGGAGGAGGGCATGGCAACCCACTTCAGTATCCGTGCCTGGAGAATCCCATGGACATAGGAGCCTGGTGGGCTACAGTCCATAGGGTGGCAAAGAGTTGGACACAACGGAAGTGACTTAGCACACACCCACAACAACCAAACAGCCTTTCAAAAATCAGGAAAGGTGGTCCCCATCATACCCCAAGGTACAGTGTTACTACACTCAAAAATTTCCCCCTTTGTCTAAAAAAGTATTGTCTGATTTCCTTACTCTGTTGTGTAGAAATATAGTACATACTATTCTATGGACAGAGGAGCCTGACAGGCTAGAGTCCATGGGGTTGCAAAGAGTAGGATACAGCAGAGTGAGTAACACTTCACTTTCTTCCTGGCCCTGAGTCCTGGAAGAAGTAATCATGGTAGACAGAAAACAGACTTTCAGGAGATTTCGTTGTAACTTTCAGCTATGTTATGATCCTTCTGGCTTCAATTTGTCTCTGTTGTGAAATGTTGCCCATGAGAACCAGCTTGGGATCAGTAGGTGAGACTAAATATTGTGATTCTAAACAGCTTTTTATGTTAAAGACAGTTTTTTAAATCTGATTATTGAGAGAATGTATGTGTGCTATTTATTGAAGTACACAACATTTTTGCTAAGCAAAAAGAAAATGCATGAAATCTAATTGCAGAGGCTTAATTAAAGTGGCTACTTCAGTTTATTTATTTTGGGGCATGTCATTCAGTCCTACATAATTTTTTTAGTAAAATGGAATAACTTTCTTCCCAGGGAGGTAGTAAGTTTCTTCTCATTGAAGCTGTACACCTAGATTATGAATGACCATGTGGTAGGATTGGCATAGAGAAGACTGCAAAGTTAGAGAGAAAAATGACCTTTCAGTTCACTTCAAAGTCCAAGATTCTATGATCTTTACATGGTGATTTTGACACCAGGACTGAGTCTTCGCTACTTTATGTCTGGTCCCCAGCAAGGAGCCTGAAATGAATTGAGCTTTAAATGTGCTTTTTGAATGAGTGAATTAATAGATTAGTAAGAACTTTATTTAGGTTGTTGTGTAGCTTTAACTTTGAGGCTGCAAAGTGAGGCTTGATGCTGCTGCTGCTGCTAAGTCGCTTCAGTTGTGTCCGACTCTGTGTGACCCCAGAGACAGCCGCCCGCCAGGCTCCCCCGTCCCTAGGATTCTCCAGGCAAGAGTACTGGAGTGGGTTGCCATTTTCTTCTCCAAGGCATGCAAGTGAAAAGTGAAAGTGAAGTCGCTCAGTCGTGTCTGACTCTTAGCGACCCCATGGACTGCAGCCTACCAGGCTCCTCCATCCATGAGATTTTCCAGGCAAGAGGAAAAGTGAGGCTTAGAGGTGGTTTATTTTACTTTGAGTCACTATGTCAGCCTTTGGGTCCCTGTCTCAGGATGAACAGTGCTGCCAGGCTGTGGCTGTCTGATCAGCCCCACTGGGGTTGTCTTAGCTTAGTCTCACTTTCATGACTCAATCAATAAAGTTATCTTTGAGAAAAAGACATTTTATTCAAATACAACATTCTTATCAACCAATCACTAACACTGACATATGTTTTAAAGATGTAAAAACTCTGGCGCAAAACTGAAATAAATATAAATATTTAGCTTCAAATTAAATGCTGTTATTTAATTTTAGAAGCAGCTAAACACTGCCTAATCTCACTCGTGTCCTCCCAGGGATTAAGTAACCAATTCATTCCACAATTATTTTGGAGTTAACAATCTTCCCAGCTGCATTCATGGCTCCACAGCACTTTGGGGCTACAGAGCAACTTGGGCATCAAAGCTTTTATTTCAGTCTTTGATCCTTCTCTTCAGGTTAGACCTTTTTCTGCCTGCTTGCAATTTCTCAAGAGAAGGCATTAATAATTTGCCATCGGAAGACTTCCAATTTCATTCTCTTGTTTCTTTGTCTACTCTGCAACTTTTTTTTTTCCTCCTCATAAGGAAAAACAGTCTTTTTTGACACTATGTGTTTGGCTTCCCTAACATGGAGGAGGATTACAGAAGCATTCCTATGATTCTCTGTATTAGCATTCTTAGTCCATTTGACCTGTTTCTCTTGCCTTATTCCTAACCCTGTAGCCAGCAGTTGTGAAGTTACTATGCATTGAATTAAGATTCCATTTTAACAACTCTTGCAGGATTACTGTAGTTGTAATGGATAATTTTAAGCTCAATTCTTAAAAAAATCGGATCTTCCTTTTATCTGTAAACATTTAAGTAGAATAATACTAACTTTTAAAATGTAGATTGAGTGGATTACTAAATGAAAATTCTGGATGGTTCCTTTCCCTCTGTAGAAACTCAGTATATATTTATTACTGAATCAGTGAGAATGAGAATCTTAGGTACTTTCGGTATTTCTCTTTACTGATTTTAGAGTGAGACTATTGGGTTAAAGGAAGAGAATATGCATTTATGGTTTATACTTCTTTTTATATTTCTCTAGAGGTGATCTTGGTACTTAGATGAAATTGTAATGGACATTTGAAAATGAAATATTTTTCCAAATTGGCTTATTTCAAACTGAAACTAGTTGGATGCAAATCTGCCTATCTAATCTTCTTAGTATAAATTTGCCTTTGATGTTGTGGTTTCGTAGTCTAGTTATGCCTCTTTCTCATTATGTCTTCTGGCACACTGGTATTTGGGGAGACATTTTCATTTCTTGTGCTAGCTTGATTAGGGGTGAGTGGAGGGAGGGGGAGAAGGGATTGGTCTACCAGATGCCCCTGCCTGATTGTCGTTCAGAAATGCCTGCATGCACTGAATCTGCATGTCTATATCCATAGGCATAAACCTTTGGAAAGCATCTCTGCCCATGCCACCCTAGTGGCATTCTTTATCTTCAGTTCTGCCCCTCTAGGGGGCTTCTCTTCAAAGAGGCATAAGTACAATACATTCACTAGTTACTGTTGGCAATTTAAATTCATCCCACATTTCTGTAATTATTTTTCAAAATTTCTATTTATTGTTTTATTTGCTGACAGTTTTCAGATTAAAATATGAATGCTGAAGACAGATTATAATTATTTAGATTCTGCTAAGATACCAGTTTAAAATAGCAGAAATCTTCAAGCCTTGCTACATGCTTTATCATAAAATGTGACTTTTCCAATATTGCAAATATACTTTTCTATTTGAGAGTAAGAAAGAAACAGGCATATTTTGAAGGCAAAACATTTGAAATGAAAAGAATGAAACAGAGAGATTTAGTTGAAAAAGTCAAAGATATGAGGGGGGAAATTCTGCCAGTTTTGTTTGTAGCTCTTCAAAGGTATTTCTTCAGGCTGGTTGCAGTTGCAAGAGGATTGATTAATCACGCTGAGTGGCTTTATATTTTCTGTATTGAAATGGATGAGTTGAGGCATAAGCACATGATCAGATATAAAAGGGCCAGTCCACTACTGGAGTTCATTTTATTTATTTTTTAATTGGAAAATAGTTACTTTATAGTATTGTGATGAGTTTTGCCATACATCAACATGAATCAGCCATAGGTGTACATGTGTTCCTTCAAAAGAACCCCTCTCCCACCACCCTTCTCATCCCCCCCCTCTAGGTTGTCACAGAGCACCAGCTTTGGGCTCACTGGGTCATGCATCAAACTCCCACTGGCTATCTGTTTTTTGATATGTTAATGTATATGTTTCAATGCTAGTTTCTCAAATCATCCCTCCCTTTCTTCCCCTATCGTATCCAAAAGTCTGTTCTTTGTCTCCTTGTTGCCTTGTATGTAGGATCATTGGTACTATCTTCCTAGATGCTATATATATGCATTAACATACAGTATTTGCCTTTCTCTTTCTGACTTCACTCTGTATAATAGGCTCTAGGTTCATCCATGCCATTAGAACTATCTCAAATGTGTTCCTTTTTATAGCTGAGTAGTATTCCACTGTGTATATGTACCACAACTTCCTTATCCATTCATGTCAATGGACATCTAAGTTGCTTCCATATCTTAGCTTAGAGTTCATTTTAATCTGAAACTCTAGTTGACCTTCAATTAAATATACTTCAATTAAAATATACTTGGTGTTTACTATGTGCCATACAATAATATAAGTATTTTAGAATAAGGTAGTTTGTATTTTTCTCCTAATCAAAAGGGAAGAGACAAACTACTTACTCTCCATAGCAACTCTATGCAAGAAACATTTTATTATCATTTCTGTTTCAGAGATGAGAAGATGGAGGCAAAGAGAAATTAAATAAATTGCTTGAGATCAGTGTATGTGTAGGCAATGGGGCTCAAACAAAGAGCCCATAATCTTAATGTTCTTCTGCCTCTTAGTCTTAGACTGAATGCTCCTGTGAATTCATGTTTGTGGTTGATACCCCTCTGTTTCTGGTCTCACAAAGCTCTTGTCATCTATCCTGTTAGAGATCCCATAGTTTAACTGGGCAGTGCAAATTCTCTTGCCTCTGGCTTTTAACATGACTCTTGGCAAAAGGAATATATTCTATAGATTTGAAAAGATGTTTGAAGGTTTTTATCACATTATAAATCATAGTTACTGCCATTTATCAGAAGTCATTTTATTACTCAAGAGTGCACTTATCACAGATTTACATGCTTTATGGAGCCTACTTAAAATTGAGGATCTTCTGTCCCTTTCCACTATTTCTTAAAAGAAAACAGCAAAGTGGTGATTGAAAAATCATCAGCTGGCTAAGTTCTGGTTGTAATAGTCTATCTTGAAGATGCACTCACAAGTTGCTGAAACTTGTGCAGCTGTTCATTCAAAGATGCAAGGAGATAGACAGTGTACAAAATAGGAAACAAAGGCACTGCAGCCTGCAGGAGAATTGGGATTTCATTGTGTGTGTCAAAAGTAAGTGAATTCAAGAATAACCACTTGAAAAGGAATTCTCCCTTAATGTCTTTGGTGCAAAAATGTGCTCAGATTGTACTGGCTCTGAAGAGTGAGACTCAAAGAGGTAAATTACTTTCTAGCTACTAGCTTTCAATTGCTGCTGGCTCAAAATGCTAGCTAACCTTGTAAAAGTGGAGCAGAGAAGAGAGTAGTTTGCATTTTTCTCCTAATCAAAATGGAAGAGACAGGCTGAGTGAGATCCCATAGTGGCACCAAGATTTCTGATGGCAGAAGTTTATAAATAGGCATAAACATCCCATCGCAAGCCTCAACAAGAAGCACTTAAATGTCCTGTATACATTTTTCAAGCAATTTTTCTTTGGAATAAAAGGTCTAGGAAATGGTTTTGAGGTGTGAAAACTGATGTTTATAGAGAGTAAACTGTTCCCTTTGAAGGCTTTTCAAGTATGTGATCAGCAGCTGTGTAATTATGTAAATTTTCCTGGGACAGTTATAGCAGTTAGAAACCAGTACTAATGAAATGATGGGTCATGGGTTCAACTGTGGTCTGGGCCAGTACGCTTCAAGTGGAGAGAGCCTTTAGTACGCCCAGAAAGCATCTCTGAGGCTGCCCTGCGATCTCTTGAACTTCTTTGGCCACAAGAGGACTGAGGACTTATTAAAATCAAACTCCTTTTCCAGAAAACCTATCCCCCTCCTCACCTCCAAACTGCATGATAGTTGCATCCTTTATATCCTAATGGGTAGAACTGAATAAAATGTATGTTCAGGAAGAGAAGGAGCTGTGCAGAGAAGCTGAACACAGTGGAATGCACATGGAATAAACAATGTTGGACATCTTTATAATGTGGTTTCGTTGGAATTAGTTTAGGAAATCTGTTCACAAAATCACTCCAACGTATTACACACTTCTTGAATTGCTTCTGCCTTGTTCTCATCTGTAAAATGGAGCTACTAATGCCTAGTTTCAGGGTTGTTGAAGGATTAAATAAGATAATATGTGACAACACCCGCTTCAGTGGCAGATAGTAAGCACCCAATAAATGGGGCCTATTATTATTTTCAGAAATCTCCAACAAATGTCCGTGTTAACTAATACCACAAACACCACTTTGAAGCATTGATATGGATTAATGAAAACAAGAATCGCTATTTATTTACAGAACATTAATACCTGGATTTTATGGATCTCAGGAATTTGACATGCCCTTCCTTGGTGGCTCGGTGGTAAAGAAAGAGCGTGCCAGTGCAGGAGGTGTGAATTTGACCCCAGGGTTGGGAAGATCCTCTGGAGAAGGAAATGGCAACCCACTCTAGTATTCTTGCCTGGGGAATTCCATGGACAGAGAATCCTGGCATATTACAGGCCAAGGGGATCAAAAAAAAGCTGGACACAACTTATGACTAAACAGCAATAGCAACAACTTGTGTGGTAGCAGATAGCAAGGTTTTAGAAAAGAATTCTTTGACTATTAGTAGAATCTGTTTCATTCTGAATGTTGCGGAGCTAAGAAGTAGGCACATATAACATGGAACGCTTGTGTGAAAATATGCTAGTAAGTTAGAAAACATTCAGAGATAAATGCCGGTAAATATTCAAGTGCATTGCAGGAGCCCTTGGACAGATTTAGTGAAGGAAAGGGCAACCAGTGCGGGTTGGATAGACCAGAAAGGTGATACATGTTCTTGTATCACTTGGTTTTGTTTTGTTTGTGCTTGGAGGGGTGATGGGTGATTAGAGCAGTCCAAAAGAGTGTGTGTTTAGAACTTCTAAGCCTTAGCTCTGTTTCTATTGTAAAATCTTTGTGTCTTCCTTGAGAAAGTGACTCGATTCATCCTCCTTCGTACAGAGAAGAAATTAAGCTTGACTTCTGATGTTTCTTTCTGTTCTCACATTCTGTGGAGTCTATGGATCCGAGAGAGGCAGGCAATAGTACTGGCAATTTGCTGGGTCCAAATCAGCAAACTTCATGCCCCTCTCATGTTGTTGAGACCCTACCCTAAGTAAGCCTAAGAAGCGGTGTCATTGTGGTGATCTCAATGATAAACGGTTGAGTTTCCAAATTGCAAAACCAGGGCTGAGAAACTAGCTGCCTAACAGTACTGAGAAAATCTGGAGCTTCAGTTGGATAAGATATGGTGTTTAGTTGGTTCCCCAAGGGGAAAAAAAGGTAGTTTTGTTGACTTGCTGAAAAGAGCTAGGAATGACAGAAACTGAGGAAAAAGGAGGAAGCCAGGGAAGAAGGAGACTAGTGGATAGTGGCCCCAAAGGAGGAATAGGAGTAGGGAGGACAAGTGTGGGGAGGAAGCAGAGTTGGTCAGGAAAGGGCAGAGCTGGGCTCTCTTCACTTCCTCCTTCTTCTCCCAGTGTATTAGTCTCTCAGTTGTGTCCGACTCTTTGCGATTCCATGAAATGTAGCCCTCCAGGCTCCTCCATGCATGGGATTTTCCAGGCAAGAATAATGGAGTGGGTTGCCATTCTCTTCTCCAGAGGATCTTCCTGACCCAGAGATCAAATCCAGGTCTCCTGCATTGCAGTCAGACTCTGAGCCACCAGGAAAGCCCCTTCCTCTCCCAATAGCAGATGTTAATACCACTTACAGGATTCTTTCCCACTGAGTCCACGTTTGGCTTCAGGATCTTTCTGAACACACATTTCCACAAAGTCACTGTCAACAGGATGAGCACATTACAAAGAAATTGCATTTTGGGATCAGGGAATGAGTTCAAATTTATAAGTTGTCAGTTTTTTAGGCATTAGTCCAGTTTTTCTATGACATTCACTCCAATTTCACCAACTCATGGTTATTTTTCTGTTTTCTCAAATCCTATAGCACTTCCTGTCTGTCTGTTATTTGGCACTTACTCCCTTCTGTGGTCTGTAATCTATTTGTGGTCTGAGTCTTGTCCTTCCAACTGAATATAAGCTCTTTAAGCCTGAGATCATGTCTTCCATGTCTTTTTTCTCCTCACAGTATATAATTGACACTTGAAAGTTCATGGTTTATTTGTGATTGTATCTTTGCTGAAAATGATATAACTAATTTTGGTAAAGTCTGTGTAAATAGTTGAAGTAAAAGTTTTAGTACCAAAATGAACTGATCTACGATGTGTATTTCATTGACTATTCTGAACAGCAGACAGGTCACTACAGAATGCTAAGAACAGGCTAATCAACAAAGACACATGCTGATTTGTGGAATGTTAAGTCATTTACTAGTTTTCAGAAGGGGTACATTTGAGTGCTGGCAGTTAGTAACAGATGAGACTTGATCTCAGATTGTTGAAATCTCAAATAAAGATCTGCTCCGATATCCTTCTCTGCTGCTGAAATTTTCCAGTTGCTGAATTTGATGGAGAAAACTGTCCCCACAATATCATGGCACACATTTTTTAAATGACAGAGTGTTTTCCTCATTAGTGGAGAAGACTCACTCATTGAACACATAACAATTTCCAGGCATTGTTTAAAATATTTTGCATATAAACTGTGTATTTAGTCTTTGCAATGTCTGTAGAAAGTAAATACTCTATCAGTTCTTAAACTTGAAACACAGAGTGGGTATGTAACTTATAAATAGTTGAAGTAAAAGTCAACAGTTAGTAAGGTCACACAGCTAGTAAGTAGAAAAAAACCTGGATTCAAAGGCAGCCTGTCTCCAGAGTCCAAGCTTCTCACTGACATAGTCTCTCCCAGTGAGTACAAGCCCCTGAGGGCTTGTCTTTGATTGGTTTCATTAGCTAATCGACATCAGCTAATGTTCTTTGCGCCTCTCAGTGTGGTGAACAGAAGGCAACAGTGAATAAGTGAATTACTTTCTGGAAGGTGAACATCCATACAAAGACTGCTTCATCTTTTAATTTGGGGCATAGAGTGAAGTGGTTAGAATGGTGTCCTTAAATTAGATTGTATGAGTTTTTAGTGTGTTCTGCAGATTTTCTTTTAGTGACTTGGGAAGAGTTATTTATACTCTTGATCTTAATTTCTTCATCTATAAAATGGAAAAAGAGTTCATACCTGATAAGATTATTGAATAGTTAAATGAAAGGATCTATATAAATTGCTTGATATAGTTCCTGACTATAGCAAGCACCCAGTAAATGCTACTATCATCATTGTCATCATCATCATCTCATTGCCATCATCACTGATTTGGCAAAAAGGTAGCTGGCCTGCAGCATCTGGCAGCCAGCCACATTCTTTGTTTGCCTTTATGTGAAAGGGACCAGTCTGTCTTAGAGTCTGTATAAATAAAGCAACTGTTGTTGCACTTATGTTTTAAACATATTCCTTAGTACAGAAAAATTCTACTTCCTCACTAATAATGTCAAATACTAATTAAAAGGATTATATTAAGTGCATTTGGGGTACTCTTATGGTGCCATTACAATTTAAAAATCTGATGGATTTGAAATATCTGAACTGTGGCAGATTATTAAGTCAGTTGAAACCTATTTCTTTTGCATGGTTCTTTCAGATGATGTGAAAGCACTTCGATATCATTTTAGTGGGTACGTTTCAATGTTTGACAAGTTGACTTTTTGCGTTGTGAACTGTGTCTTGTTTACATATTCCAGAGTTGATTTTTCATGAGTGGTAAATGGTTAGTTAACATGAGAGCTTGCAAGTGAAATCTGAATCTACACCTATAGATTGAACGTAATGTGTGTTAGATCAAATGGTTAGACACAAGTAATGCATTAGCACCAGTTCTGTATCTTCATGATCCATCTGCATTCCTTTGCATGAGTAGTATTCATAGTAGTTTTAATTCACAGTATTCTTTAGCTCTGAGTTTTGTTTAATCTGAGAAGGCTAGTGATGTTAATTATGTTGTCTAGAAATGGAAAAAGAAACCCACCAACAACCACTAAGATTGCTGCTAATGTTGATATGATTGAATTCATAGTAGAGGCAGCTGGATTTAATTATCAGCTTGCAGTGTTGTGGTTTCAGCAGCAATTGCTGAGGAATGGATAATGCAAGTAGCCTTCAAAGCCACTTACATTAGAGATAAAAACCTTGTCATTCAGGCAGACAGCTGACTGAACAAGTATTAAAATGAACAAAGATTTCCCAAGGGAGGTTGCAGACTAAGGTTTGGTTTTGTCTCCTTGGCTTCGATTCAAATATGTCAGGGACACAGGATCTTATTCTTTCTAACTTAAAATGTTAGCCATTCTTTAACACGGGAGGTGAGTTGGGGGAGAGTTAGAGGGTGGGGGCACTGTTACAGTTACAAAAATTCTTAGTTAGCTAATGACTCCATCCCTTAGTTGGCTCATTTATGGGAGAAATGTAGAAAAGAATCCTTAGGTTCTAATTATCTTAGTAGCATTGTCTAAGTACCAACTTAAATTCTGTCACAGATGTGACAGAGCTGGCTAAGAGCAACAGTGGCTAGTGGCAGCAGAAATCCAATATTTTCCCTCTAAATTAGGGTTTTTCAACAGCAGCACTATTGACATTTTGGGGCCAGATAATTCTTTTTTGTGGGGGACTGTCCTGTGCCTTGAAGATGTTTAGTAGAGTAGCATCTCTGGTTCCTATGCACAGAATGCCAGCAGCCCCCTCCCCCAATTGCCGAGACCAAAAATGTCTCCAAATATTGCCAAAAGTGCCCTGGAGAGAAAAATCACCCCCATTATGCATCATTACCATACATCTATGAGAGGGATATGGGTAAATTACTTTTGGACGGTATTACAAGTTTTTACACACACAAACATACCCACATCCCAGACCTCTATACATTAGATCTGTTTGCTTTTATAAGTAATATCCTTACAATACTCTAGACAGACCTTTCAGAAGCATAATGTCTATCAACATAAATTCTATAGCTGGTGTTGCTTCTCTGCACAGCAGTCCTTCATACTCTCAGAAGCAGCCCTTTAGCTACATAAGATATGAAACAGCAGGATGCAATAAGGAACAAATGAATCTTTAATGAATAGTTTTTAATAGAAGTCACATTGTTTTAATAATAGGGATGATAACATGTTATTAGTGCTGGCAATTAATTAAGGAATCCTTGCCAAGATAATTGGTAATCATTTTCTTAATTTCTTTCTATGATTCAATAAATATATATTTTTTTAAAAGTGTGATAACATTAGCTGACTAAACCACAGTTCCCTTTGCATGTAGCTTAGTTACCAGACTAAGGTTCAAAAATATTGAGGGAGTTTGTCATGCATTGTGTGGATGAATAAATCAAAAGAATGATAGCAATAAAATGATTGCCTGTTTTTTAAAAGTATGATTCAAAAGAATGGCCCTCTTAAGCCCCACATGGATGTTTTTTGTTTGCTTTTGGTCATATGTGTAATCTCTATTTATTTCAAAGCCCTTACCTAAAGAACATAGGTTCGGGGCAGTTTGAATGTAGGAGAAAGAACCCAGAAATCTGAGCACTGATCTTGAGCTTCTTACCTGTCTGATCTTTAGCATTCTGGGGTTTACTCTTCCTGTTTTCTTAGATCTAAAGGAAGATAACTCCTCTTGAGCAGCCAACTGGTCCATAAATCTTGTTAGAATTAATTAGAAAATTCATATGAAGTGTTTCGAAAGCCTGGAAGAAAAGTACTCTCTCTAACACCGGATATTACTTGGGGTTTTCCTTCCTCTTCCTCTCTCTGCCAGGCGGCTCTGCTTCCCTGTCTGTTCTCATCCATCCTTTCTGCTGTTGGGGGTTGATGAAACTGTTACTCACACTCTTTGCCAGCTTGCATTCAAGGAACAGTATTAGATTCATTTTGTTGAGAGATTTAAATCCTACCTTGTCTGACAGACTTTGAATTCACCTCTTAAATGCATTCCTGCAGGCCCCAGTCAGGGTATCAACAAAGTTGAAAATACCAACTTTATTTTTTAGTCACCTTGAATAAAAATGATGCCATTTATTTTTTAACAAGTTTGAAATATTCTGTTATAAACGCTATCAGTTCTGATGTACTTCAGTGGTGGGAATAGTGTCTGTGCTATATTTTGTATGGAAAACTTATTTCTAACAGTTTCCTTTTTTTTTTTTTGTAAATCTAATTGCTTTTGGTTCACCAGGAATTCATGGGCAATTGCTTTCCTCACTATTACAAATATATTGCAAGTGGAGCTTTTATATTCAGGGTTGCTGACCTGAATCTGTTTTCCTTCTCAGTAATCTTGTGCTGTTTCCAAGTTTAGGAAAACTGACAGAGTTTGAAAAGACAATATGCATCAGTCAGACTAGGGGTGCTACTGTTGCATCCTTTACACATAATTGTCAAAAATGCCTATTAATACCCAAGTGCGGGCCAATGCATGAAAATCTAATTGAAACGTTGCATACATGATTCAGAGACAAATAGGAACCTTCATTTCCGACCCCAATTTACTGCTGCCCCACACAGATTTCATGTTCTCCATTTCTGAAGAAATTATCGATATCAGACATGTAGACTCATGATCCAGAGGTTATAGGAAACGCCACTTTATATTAAAAAAGGGCCCACCTCATACCTGGCTTTGTGCTTTACTCCTTGCATTAATAATGATGTCTTTCCAGCTTTAATTCTTCTTCTCAGTCCTGGGCGACACATATTTTAATTTTTTATTGGTTGTGGTACATTTTCAGCAGATTCATAGGAAGGCCTTCCCATATGGTTCCTGACCCATTCAACCTGCAGAAAGATATAAATGCTTTCGTGTGTGTGCGTGTTTTGTGTGCTTGTGTGTGTGTTTGATGAGAAAGAAGAAAGTGGTAAAAGTTGATTTCACCTGAAGGAGCACCTTTGTGTCCCTATTTAAAATGGATATAAATCAGAATTTTTTTATGCACTTAGTCATTTTTTTTCCTCCTAGTAGGCCTCAGCCTTTAAAATTTGATAGCAAATAGATTAGGAAGATGAAAATAATAAAGAAGTCAGCTTATCCATGATTTAATCAATATGATAATCCACTGAAATTCTAAAATTTATAAGGTCAAACTTTAGTAAAAATTTATGGTTCCTTATGTAGTTAGCTGGTTTCCACCCTTTATCTGATGGCCTGGACTGATAGCATTTGGAAGGTAGGGCACTGCGCATGCATAGGCATAGAGTCTTAGTTTTTACTCCCTAAAATCTTTATGTGCAACAATTTTTACATTTAAGTACTTAAGACTAAAAATGTATCTGGAGTTTTGAAAAAAAAAAAAAAACCTCTAAAAACGTAGAAATTTGGAAAAAGTAGAACATAACATATGTGTAACAACTTGCCCTTTGAGAAATGACTGGGCTTTTCAAACAAGTAATTGTGAGGCCTGGCTCTTTAGGTGAGAACTGCTTTGTTGATTAACAGCCAGACAGACTGAGATTCTCCAAGGAGGCCATTTTGAATTCAGGTGTAAATTACTTGGTAGAGCAGGAATCAAGCCCAGAATATGTGGTTCAAGTATTTACATCTGAATTCTAATATTTACTCCTCACCTAGGCTACAATGTGTTCTGGAAAATGGTATCTGTGCTTGCTTCTTTGCCCCAAGGTATCACATTACTGGATGATAACATGTTAGAATTGTCCAAAAAGGGTTTTGTGAACAGATTTGAGTCATATTTTCTACTGGAATGTTAATGATTTTTTAAAAAAAATCTGAAGTGTTACTTTTCATGTCTATAACTGGAGGAGCTAACTAAAAATGTTTGTATCATCGAAGTTAGTGGTATCTTCCCTTCTCAGATATCCTAAAACTTATCTGTGCCATATGTTTTGATATTCAATGCAGTGCTTTATTTATTGAGCACTCGCCCTTAATTTTATTCTTAAGTCATTTTAACTGAAGTTTGCTTCCTCTTAATAGCGTGGGAATGATAGTATGCCTGTAATAATTTCTTTAAAGACAGGGAACGTATGGTATTTAGAGTTTTCTTGGGCATCAAAATTTTAAAAACTGCAATAGTCTTCACTGACCATTTCCCCTACACTTGGTTTTATAGAGAGGGCTGGTCATGACCCAAAATAAGCTCCCCATCTTCCTCCTGAATTTGATTACTCCCAGGGGCTTCCTCTTTTCCTTGATGGTGACAACTTTCAGTGGCTCCAGCCAAACATGGATGGCAGCCTTGACTTATCTCTTTCACATCTCCTGCCCAATCTTTGAAAAATATCCTTTTGATTCTACGTTCAACTTATGTCCAGAACCCATCTCTTTTCTCCACCTGCACTGCTACTACCCTCCTCTAAACTGAATCATCTTGTGCTTTGATTACTGTAGTGGCTTCCTCTCTGGCTCCCTGCTTCCACCTTTGCTCTCCTTTCTCTTCTTACAAAGAAGCTGGAGTGATCCTGGTGAAAGCATAGCCAGAGCCTTCGACTCCTTTGATCAAACTCTGCACTGCCTCCCCCCACCCTCCACCTCCGCCACTGCCCTGCTGCATGTGAGGCTCTCCTGATCTGCCGCCACCACCCTATTCTCTCTCTGAACTCTCCTCTCCTCTGACTTCTCTTCCCTTGCCCCTTTCCGACCACACTGGCCTCACCGCTGTGCTTTGCAGAAGCCAGGCATGTTCCTGCCTCGGGCTGAGCAGCGGCTCTTGCTTCTACCTCCATGGCTCCTACACTCTTAGATGCTGCATGATGGGCTCCCCCATTTAACATCTCCTTGCCGTTAGGGTATCTTGACGATCTTAAAAATCACAACTGCTTCTTGGCACTCTCTGTTCTCCTTATTCTGCTCAATTGTTTTCTCTCTGGCACTTGCCACTGACTAGCAGACTATATATACAGTTTGCTTATTTTAGAGTTTCTGTCATCACTTAACTAAAATGATGACTAGATGAAGGCAGGGATTTTTGTTGGCTTTTTTCAGTGTCATAGGGGCTTCCCTGGTGGCTCAGATGATAAAGAATTGTCTGCAATGCAGGAGACCCAAGTTCAATCCCTAAGTTAGGAAGATCCCCTGGAGAAGTGAATGGCAACCCACTCCAGTATTCTTGCCTGGAGAATCCCATGGATGGAGGAGCCTGGAGGGCTATAGTCCATGGGGTCACAAAGAGTCACACTCCCAGCCTGAACAGTACTTGGCCGTTTGAACAAGAAGAGTTCGATCTTGACTTGCTTTGAACAAATAGAGTAAAACAGGAGACATTCAGAGAGCAAGAAGAGAGTTTGTGAGACAAGAAGTGAGAGAGCAGAGTGTGAAGATTTGGGTACGAAGGACTGTTACAATGTAGGGCAGCAATGGGAGGGTGACAGCAGACAGATTGTCAAAGCACAGGTATGTCGGACCAACGTACTTAGGTTTATCCCAGAGGCAGCAGTGAATCATTAAAAGATGTACAGGGATTGATTTGCTCAGGTTAGCATTTTGGGAAAGAAAAATCACTGCAGTATACATTCCTTTGAAAACCTGCTAAATCTTCAAATGTATAGATGAAAATAGAGAAGAATTTTCCTCACAACATAATTATCATGAAACAGTACCCTGGAAAGGTTTATAACTTAAATGAATTTGGATCAAAGTCACAGACACAACTACATTTGCACATCTGAGCATGAACAAGGGCTTTTGTGACCTATGTAAAATAAATGCCTTTGGACCTTATCACAGTTTTAGGAATTTTAAGAACTGATGTGATGTTCCTGTGTTACCATCACAACAGGCTAGTTATTACTGCACTTCATTATCGTTGAACATGCTTTGATATTATTTGCAGCTAAAGGGCAAATGATAACTTTCTTTTTAATTAGCAGTGTTTTCAATTACTTTTCATTCTACATCGGTAAAGAAAAACTGGCTAAAATTTTTCAGTATGAAATCCTCTTGCTTTGTGAAAACAAAGACTTTTCTTAGTGGCAGAAAAATAGCCCCTGGAGGAAGAAATTTTATTTTTGGAGGAAGTGTTGGAGGATGGTATTTTAGAGATATGTTGGTTGCCAACCGTGATTGCATTTTTTTCCAGGTAAAGAGAGCCTCTACCAGGTGGACAGTCTCTGGAAACAGCCACATGTTCAATTAAAATGTTTTAACAAATTTAGTGAGAGTCGGGTGGTTTTTCATCTTTATCTCAACTTCCAGCACATCAAAAGAATTTAGCTTTAATTGCCTCTTATAGGAATTAATCTGTATGGCAGCCTATCTCTAAATAGCCAGAAAGGCCATGCCCAAATGTGAAGCCAATCTTCTCTCCACACTCGCAAGTGCCCCAGAGAGATTTGCTCACATGTAAACAGACCCCCGTTGGGTTCCTATTAGTAGTGCTAACTAACTTATTTCAAGTTGAGAATTTTAGAAATTCTAATAACTTTTTGTCGGTTAAGACTCTTGGTTCCAAGCAAGAGAAACTGGCTGGTATTTTAAACCCAAAAGGATTTCCCTGGATGGCTGGTGGGGGAGGAGAAAGCACACAAATTGATGGGGGAGGAGCAGAGTCACGGAGGGAAAATTTGCAGAAGCCAAGGAGCTCCCCGGTGAAGCAGGAAATACAGTCAGTGAGTAGAAGGTCTGTTTTGTGCACAATTCAACTGCTAGAAGCAAGTACGTGATAGGCTACCAGGGAATGGGCGATGGAAAACTCTATCCTTCTTCTTAGATAAAGGCCACAGTACAAAGCAGGTTCTACTGCCAAGACTATGACAAATGGATTGTTCTTGTTGCTTGGTTGCTGAGTTGTGTCCGACTCTTTGTGACCCCATGGACTGTAGTCCACCAGGCTCCTCTGTCCCCGGGATTTCCCAAGCAAGAATACTGGAGTGGGTTGCCATTTCCTTCTCCAGCAGATATTCCTGACCCAGGGAACGAACCTGCATTTCTTGCACTGGCAGGTGGATTCTTTCCCACTGAGCTACCAGGGAAGCCCGTGACAAATGGATAGTTTATCTAAAAAAGAGACCACAGTGTCCATAGATATTGGGGACTGGGATGGAGAGGTTGAAATCTATCAAAATGACCTGAATATGCTACTTTGGGCTTTTTATGGTTTGTTGCTTTTTTTTTTTTAAGTGACTGATATGGTGAGGGGAGAGGAGGGCATGGCAACCTACTCCAGTATTCCTGTGTAGAGAATCCCCATGGACAGAGGTCCCTGGTGGGCTACAGTCCATGGGGTCGCAAAGAGTCAGAAACCACTGAGCATCTAAGCGCAGCACAGCACATGGTGAGGAATAAGGGCTCTTCCCTCTGTCAGTTGGTTTAAAATATCCATATACCTGTCCATATAGCATTTAGTTTTTTTCCTTATGGAGAAAGAGTTGTGGGTTAAAATGAAAAATGAAGATACACACCAAATTAACTGTCTGCCTATAGTAACTCAGGATTATCTGTAGTACTACACCCAAAATTGTTGTTTTGAATTATTCCTGAACTCCTCTACTTTTTCCTTGCCCACTGCTCCTAAATTACTAACAAAAAGGAAACTGGGAACACACAAAAGTCTTTGTTTTTCTTAGTCAAATCAGATTAGGATCAAAGGGAAACATTGATTAAAATATAGGCAGGTGTATACATATGTATACAAACATATGTAGATATTTATATATTTTGTTTAATTTATTTAACTATTTAGTGAGATACAGGCCTGATGTCTTTAAACACTGAGTGCATATTAATTAAGAACAAATAAATTATTTTATATAACCAAGGATGATTATCAAAATCAGAAAATTAACATGGATATGGTATTATAATCTGTAGATCTCATTCTTTTTTCCAATGGCTAGATGTCCAACTGGCCAGATGTCCTTTATAGCATAAAGGAATCTCTGATCCTATGTTCTGTTATCATATCTCTTTGGTCTCTGTAATATGGAATGCTCCTTCATTAATTTGAAAAGAAAATGTTTCTTTGTATTTTAAGATTGATATTTTTGAAAAATATAGGCTATCACATTGTTGAATATCGCTCAGTTTGGCTCTCTCTCATAGATTTCTTTATTAACGAATTTAGATTACTTACTTAGGGCAGGAGATTTGCAAAGTGATCTGTTCTCAGTACATCATCTCAGAAGGTTCAGGAGGTCACTACCCATTTCTGAATGTTAACTTTGACCAGTTGCTTCAGGTGGTGTCTGCCAAGCGTCACCACTATAAAGTTACTATATTGTTCCTTTGTGATTAGTAAGTATTTGGTTTGGAAGTGTTTTGAAGCAATGGAAATAACCCGTTGCTTCTCAAACTTTTGTCTACTGTTTTCAGCTTCTATGGATAATTCTTGCCAAATACTGATTTTTATGATTTGATTGTTCCTTCTACATTTATTAGTTGTACTCCTATTGTAAGGAAGAGCTTTTGGGGGGGATTTTCATAAGTAAGGTGGACTAACTGATGCTTATTTATTGTGTCATATAATCCTTTTCTCTCATTTACTTATTTCGATGCTCAAAATCTCCCAGAGTAAAGAATCCACCTGCAATGCAGGAAAAGTGGGTTTGATCCCTGGGTCGGGAAGATCCTCTGGAGAAGGAAATGGCGACCTGCTCCAGTGCTCTTGCCTGGAGAATCCCTTGGACAGAGGAGCCTGGTGGGCTACAGTCCATGGGGTCACAGAGTCAGAAACGACTGAGCGACTGACACACACACACACACACACACACACACAGCTCTTTTAAAATGACTCTGGTGGTTGTCTATACTTCTTTGCCTCTTTCAGTTAGGAAGACATTGTGCTTGAATTTCACAGTACTTTGTACAACATAGATGCTTCATAACAATTATACTGAATTTGCCAATAATTCATGCATTGTTTCCTCTAAAATTCTCAGTCTTAACATTTTGTAAAATTACCCTTTTGTAAAATAAACTTCCTAGGAAACCAACTCAGGAGAATATATAAAACTGTGTTGTTGTTATTATTCTCACCCTGATATACTGTGGCTTGAATAACACTTGTATTGTTTTAATTTTATCTATATTTTATTTGATTTTCTTGTTAATAGTATATTTACATATATTCTTCATTTTACATAATGTAAGATCATTTGCAAAGTTTAGAGTAAGTACGCAAGTGGATCCCTTGTCCAAAATGACTTTCAGACAAAGTGATTTGTGTGTTATCTGTCCATTTGACATCCTAAGGGATAATGGGAAATTTGGGGTTGGATAATGACAACAGACATTTTCCTCCATGATTAACTTGTGCCCTGCCAGGCATCCCTTTGAAGATGGTTTAAAACCTAATTTCCCATATTAATTTCATAGCCTAATGTTTTCAAAATTAGTCATCGTTGACCTCTTATTTCCTTTATAAAAAAATAAGTTGTAAAAGGGATAAAATACCAAATACCAAAAGTATTTTTAAGGGAGCCTTCAGCTTCACCCAGACTTAGTGAAATCTCTTGAGAAAGCAATGTTAACCCATCTAGCATTAATGGAGTGCTCATTATGTGCAGGAATTGTGCCTAGATCTTAATAAGTTACTGTCCATCTTCAAAAAGCTCATAGTATAGTTAGAGAGACACATGAGCAAAAAATCTGAAAATGAGGCAATAAGGGCAATATCTACAGTGTTCTTAGATCAAGAGAAAGATGCTCACTTTGCCCAGAGAGAACTGGTTACTTTGATGCTTTTGAAAATAAGTGCAAATCAATGTGCCCAAGAAAGGAGAGATTTTTCTCCATGCTTTTTCGAGTGGTTGAAGATTTGATAATTTATGCTAAAAGAGGCTATAGTTTATTTGAACAAATGTTCTGATCATTTTAAATCATAACAGAGAATGTTATATAACCAGTTCTCTGAGTGTGCGAACTTGTTTAGTCTGAAATATTTGTTCTTGTATAATAAGGTGACATAACAGTCATGTAAGTGAATGGAAGTAGTAAAGGAAAGCTATCCAAAAGATTATAAAGACTTTTGAATATTTTTGTATGCCGTAATTGGAAGATTATGAATTTTTCATATTGAAGACTTGAAAAATACTGAGCCTGGTGACTATGGCTCCCTTCAGATGGGCTAGGATTAACTTCATGAGTATATGAAATCCTTTAAATTATAAGCCACTTTTTTTGTGAATTCACATTTATGTATATTTTTCTCTCATAGGGTCTATAGCTTTTATTAGATTCTCAGTGGTTCCCTTGAATCCCTCTAAATTAAGAAGCATTTGTGAAGTGGCATGTTGAACGTAGAATTAGACCACAATTATAGCCTTAGATTAGCTGTACTCCATGCAATCTTAGACCAATAATTTAACGTTTCTAATCTTCAGTTTCTTGTTTTCTAAAATAAGAATTTTAATTAATGTCAAACCTGCTCAATAGACATGTCTCAATCAACAAGTTTCTTAAAGAATTTTGCAATCTAGGTGGATGCAGGTGAGGATTTTTAACCATTGCAGTGTTGGCTCTCACAGTATACAATATAGGTTGATGCAAAGGTAATTGTGGTTTCAGATCACGAATTTTAAATCATTATAACTAGGCTCCAACACATCTTTATTGATCAAAATAGGAACCATTACAATCAGCACATTTTTGCCAACAAGAAATAAGTTTGTTCATTTCTGTAGCATCAAAATCCATACTTCAGGATTCAACAAATTCTTGGAAAGCATTTTTTGCCTCCTACTGGTTGTGGAAGCATTTTCCCTGCAAAAAGTTGTCAAGATGCTTGAAGAAGTGGTAATCGGTTGGTGAGAGGTCAAGTGAATATAGCAGATGAGGCAAAACTCCATAGCCCAATTCATTCATCTTTTGAAACATTGGTTATGTGACATGCAGTCAGGCATTGTCATGGAACAAATTGGGCTCTTTCTGTTGCTGGTTCCAGACATTAAAGTTTTCAGTGCATCTCATCGATTTGCTGAGCATACTTCTCAAATGTCATGGTTTTGCCAGGATTCAGAAAGCTGTAATAGATCAGATGGGCAGCAGACCACCAAACATTGACCATGACCTTTTTTGGGGTGCAACTTTGGCTTTGAGAAGTGCTTTGGAGCTTCTTCTTGGTCCAACCACTGAGCTAGTCATTGCCGGTTATTGTATACAGTCCACTTTTCATCACATATCACAATCTGATTGAGAAATGGTTCGTTGTTGTCTAGAATAAGAGAAGATGACACTTCAAAACGATGATTATTCTTATTTTTGGTCAGTTCAAGAGGCACCCACTTATTGAGCTTTTTCACCTTTCCAATTTGCTTCAAATGCTGAATGGCCACAGTATGGTCAATGTTGAGTTCTTCAGCAACTTCTCATGTAGCTGTAAGAGAATCAATTTCAGTGATCCTCTCAACTGGTCATTGTCAAGTTACAATGGCTAGAAACTACACTTCTCATCTTCAAGGCTCTTGTCTGCTTTGCAGAACTCCTTTAACTACCACGGCACTGTGTGTTCATTAGGAGTTCCTGGGCCAAATGCATTGTTGATGTTGCGAGTTGTCTTCACTGCTTTATGACCCACTTTGAACTTGAATAAGAAAATCACTTAAATTTGTTTTTTGTCTAACATCATTTCCCTAGTCTAAAATAGATATAAAATGAACAGCAAGTAATAAGTTATTAGCAAGAAAAACATAAAGCAAGAAATGCACATTAAAATGATGTATAACATAAACGCAGTTGGGCTTACCAGGTGGTGCTAGTTGTAAAGAGCCCGTCTGCCAATTCAGGAGACACAGGAGGCGCAGGTTCAATCCCTGGGTCAGAAAGATCCCCTGGAGAAGGGCATGGCAACCCACTCCAGTATTTTTGCCTGGAGAATCTCATGGACAGAGAGCTTTGCAGGCTACAGTCAATAGGGTCACAAAGAGTCAGATACAACTGAAGTGACTTAGCATGCATAACCACATTTATTTAAGAATGCATTCCAGTATCAAACAGCAGAGTTCAACAATGCAAAATCACAATTAGTACTACTTTTGCACCAACCTAATATTTAGAAATTTGAATCTTGATTTTCAGCTTCCCTTGAAAAATTCAAAGATCTGTTGGATTAGGGCTCACACTGTGGCCCAGCAGTAGTTTAGAGGTCAGTGCTAACATATTTGGACAGATGCCTGAACTCAGGTCTGCCACAGTATTCATCCTGCTCTGCAGTCTCACACCAGCCTGCTCCACTCATTTATATTGGTTTCCTGCCCCTGGAAGCATTTTGTATGGTGTCCTCACAATATACTCTTTAGCTGGTGAAGGAGAACAGATCATAGAGAGGTGGCCAGTGTCAGGCCGGCATACCTCCTTGTGCCTTTACTGAGACAATTCTGCAGTTCTCTGTGTTCCAATGTATGTCCTGATTATGGAGGAAGACTTACCACTTTTTAACTGAAAAGGGTCCACCTGCTTGGGGAAGATGCTAGAAACTGCTCATGAACTTTACTGCTCATATTATATGACACTGTCAAGCATTTGCCATCCACCAGTATTTTAAGATGGGCTTCCCAGGTGATGCTAGTTGTCAAGAATCCACCTGCCAATGCAGAAGACACAACAGATTCAGGTTCAATCTCTGGGTCAGGAAGATCCCCTAAAGAAGGGAATGGCAACCCTCTCCTGTATTCTTGTCTGGAGAATTCCATGGACAGAGGAACCAGCAGGCTACAGTCCATGGGGCTGCAAAGAGTTAGATACAACTGAGCACACACACACAACATTTTAAGATATTATTCTTGGTCAGTTTTAATAGATCCCAGATTAGACCAGAGAGAGAGTCTGAAAAAGTTGGAAAGGATATAATAAATTTGCTTATGCTCTGGTTGTTCACACATGAGATGAAACCTGAAGTAATTGTGCATTTTAAATAACTTCATTTGGGAAGGTCATATACACATTGCTTTATTCAAAATGGATAACCAACAAGGACCTGTTGTATAGCATATGGAACTCTATTCAATGTTACGTGACAGCCTGGAAGGGAGGGAGGTTTGGGGGAGAATGGATACATGTATACGTGTGGCTGAGTCCCTTTGCTGTTCACCTGTTAATCAGCTATGCGTGTGTGCATGCAGAATCACCTTGGTCATGTCCGACCCTTTGTGACCCTATGGACTGTAGATCACCAGGCTCTTCTGTCCATGGGATTTACCAGGCAAGAACACTGAAGTGGGTTGCCATTTCCTTCTCCAGGGGATCTTCCCAACCCAGGGATTGAACCTGTGTCTCTTGCATCTCATGTATTGCAGGCAGATTCTTTTTTTTTTTTTTTTTTTATTTTAGTTGGGGGCTAATTACTTTACAATATTGTAGTTGTTTTTGCCATACATTATCTTCGACAAAGGAGGCAAGAGTATACAATGGAGAAAAGACAATCTCTTTAACAAGTGGTGCTGGGAAAACTGGTCAACCACTTGTAAAAGAATGAAACTAGAACACTTCCTAACACCATACACAAAAATAAACTCAAAATGGATTAAAGATCTAAATGTAAGACCAGAAACTATAAAACTCCTAGAGGAAAACATCGGCAAAACACTCTCTGACATAAATCACAGCAGGATCCTCCATGACCCACCCCCCAGAATATTGGAAATAAAAGCAAAAATAAACAAATGGGACCTAATTAAAATTAAAAACTTTTGCAGGCAGATTCTTTACCACTCAGCCACAAGGGAAGCCCCAATCAGATATATCTCAATACAAAATGGAAAGTTTAAATTTTGAAAAAAAAAAAGCCTCATTGACCAGATCAGGGACCCACACACTTCTGTAAAGGGCCAGAGAGTAAACACTTTTGGATTTGTAGGCCATACAGTCTCTGTTGTAAGCACATAAACCACTTTAGATAATACATACATATATAAATGAATGACCATGGCTGTGTTCTAATAAAACTTTATTTACAGAAACAGGCAGATTTGGCCCAGTTGTAGTTTGCCAGCACCTGGGCTAGGCACTCATTAGGACATGGAGTCTAATCTTCAGAGGGGTTTAAAAATCTTGGAGAGTAATCACAAAGATTAAGACAGAATGCTAATACAGGATGTATTAGAAAAGAAGACCCACAGGAAAAGTGATCTAGGATTGCTTAACTTCACCGAGAGGAGGCAGCTGGATGACATAATTTATGTTTGACAAAAATAAATGAGAGTGGTTACATTTGAGAGTGAATTATTAAGGCAGTTTGTGGACTCTCCCTGAAAGGTTGTAAAAATAGTATAAATTTTCATTTTTCTGAGATGGCTTTGTATAGAAATATGGACAAGGATAATCTGTAGTCATTGGGAGATGAACAATTTGGAATGTAGAACTCTCTTTGCAAATAAAGTTGGAACAGGATTGGACAGAAGCAGACCAACAATTCAGAATTCCGTTATTTATATCAGTACTTGATGCATTTGTATTCTTAGGCAAGGAGTTAGAAAAACATAATTTTCTGGGAAACGTGGTTGATTAACATCTAATAAAACTATTACCAGTGTGTCTAATGATTGTAAAGTGCTACATAAGTTTTAAATATCAGATATAATATCTATGTAACAGATTTATACTTAAATTCCTTTGAAATCTCTAGAGTGCATTTACCTATTCTAGTAAGTTACCTGTGCAGAAACTTGTGATTTTGTGAAGGGGGAAATCAAAGGTATGCACCTATATTTCGTTTCTTATTTGGTCACATTGTGTGTCACTAACTTAAGACAGTAATTGCAATAAATTTAATCGGTTTCAGGTTACTATCTCACTTATGTCAAATAGATTAGTAGGAAAATATTATGACAGTGTTGGCACAGACTTTGGAGGATGTCTAGTTCAAACCGTTCATATTTAAAACAGAGAAACTATAAGCCTGTCTTGGGTTTCTCTGCACCTGAGAGAGAACTAAAATTTCAAATATATTGCTTATTCCAAAAAGCTAATTCAATTTGGTATTTTTTTGGCCAGAACATTTTTTAATCATAAGACAGTAAGTTCAAGTTTCATAGATCTACTTAGCAAAAGAAATATGTCATTGAATATAACCTGTTTACGTTTAAATGCCCAGTTCTCTAACAGGACTATGCTATGGGCATTCTGGCAAGTGCTTCTTTTATCTTTTTAATGGATGTTTTGCATTATGAGAATCTATGCTATCCATCCCAATAATATAATAAAATAAGGTCTGATAGGAGAAACTACTATCTCATGTGATGAGTTAAAAATTCATTCTATCCTGTTACAGTCTTATTGTGGAGGAGGAATAATCCATGGCAGATGTGATCAATGTGGTATACATAGTAGATGGTACATAAAATTTAGTAGAGAAGACTGCTTCCCTGTCAGTAGGGATTAAATTGAGCATAATTGCAAATTGAAATTTTATTTGAGAATATTTGTGTCTTTCAGATATTATATAATGAAAAGAGATGTGAGGTATTTCTTTTTTTAGTAGAGTACATCACAAAATAGGTATAATTAACTGATCATGACAGTTATGAGCTATCATCGCTTCTGTGTGTGATTAAAGTTGCCCCCTTTAAAGTAGTGCATCAGGGAGGTTTTGACACTTACATTCAGGATTCCACATTTAGTCAAAAAGTTTCGAGAATGCCTTAATTGAGTTTACTATATCAGTTGGTTACAACTGTTTATGTTTTTGTGAGAGAAATCATCAGTGTGTGAGAAAAATCAGCCTCATTATATTAGTCAGTATCCCAGTTTGACAAACAGAAGTTTTCTTCTCTAGTTTAATCACTTGGAGTGAACCGACTTGACCCTGAATGATGCTGGCTGTTTCTGAAAGTTAATTCCACTTTTATGAGGTTTGTAGCCATTGATGTCAAAGAAATGTGTTGTAGCCACTGAATGCAATTCCAAAAGAGGAGTTCCAGAAACTCTGTTCTACAATAACATCAGAGCGGGAGGACTAATCTCCCTAAGATGAATTATGTCTGGTAAATATTTACTTTTCAAAACTTGAGATGTAATTTACACACAGTAAAATGCACAGATAGTAAATATGAAGTTGAATGAGTTTTAAAAATGGCATATACCTGTGTAATCCACACCCCCATCAAAGTGAAGAACAGTCCCATCACCACAGGTTTTTCCTGCTCCTTTCCTTCAGTCTCTGAATTGAACCTCACCACAACACAGGCAGCTACTGTTTTGATATCTTTTACCATAGTCTTGTTATGTTGTCCCAGAACTTTATATGAATGGCATCATTAAATCCACTCTCTATGGCTCCTGGTTCTTTCCCTCACTTTCGACGTTCATCCATGATGTTGCATGTCTTGGCAGTTTGTTCCTCTTTATTGCCGATTAAGAATGCTTTTGTTATGACTGCTTGTTTTACGATGTAAGTTAAAACTATATGGGAAGACTAGACTATCTTCTTAGAATTTAGAGAACAAGGTCACATTTAAGTATTTTCTTCTCCATGTAGACCAATTCTTACTATAGTATATCTATTATACAAAGTGTTTCTCTCTAAATAGTTGAATAATGAAGAAATAATTTAATAATGAATAATGAATTTAATAATGAATAATGATTTAATAATTTAATAATGTAAATTGCAAGGACAACTAATAGTTCACATGTTTTGCTATAAATATTTTAGGAAAAATTGTACCAGAGCCTTACTGTTTTTTATTAATTAATTAATTAATTTTAATTGGAGGCTAATTACTTTACAATATTGTGGTGGTTTTTGCCATACATTGACATGAATCAGCCATGGGTGTACATGTGTCCTCTGGTCCCGAACCCCCCTCCCCCCTCCCCCTCCCCCCCACCCCATCCCTCTGGGTTGTCCCAGTTCACTGGCTTTGAGTGCCCTGTTTCATGCATCAAACTTGGACTGATGATCTATTTCATATATGGTAATATACATGTTTCAATGCTATTCTCTCAAATCATCCCACCCTCGCCTTCTCACACAGAGTCCAAAAGTCTGTTCTTTATATTTGTGTCTCTTTTGCTGTCTTATATATAGCCCTAGTGTTTTTAAGTGATACCTATCTAATTCTTACTAATTTAATTAAATGAATTCCTGTCAGGTGCACACTGTGTGCCAGACATAATACTGTATGAATTTTCTCACGTGTTTTGAAATTGTATGTAAAACCGCTAGAGAAATGAAGCATTGGTAAGTGATCTAAACCTATATACTTGTTTATAATTGATGATCATCAACTTTAGTACAAATCTGTTACTTTGTAGGCTGACGAAAATGAAAAAAAAATTGCTTGAGAAGATCCAAGATTTATTAGGAAAGGTAGGTGGTTGTGTTTAGTGGCTAAGTTGTGTCTGACTCTTTTGCGACCATGTGGACTGGCTCCTCTGTCCATGGGAGTGTCCAGGCAAGAATACTAGAGTGGGTTGCCATTTCCTTCTTTAGGGGATCTTCTGCATCCAGAGATTGAACTTGTGTCTTCTGCATTGGCAGGCGGATTTTTTAACACTGAGGCACCTAGAAAGGTAGAGGTACTAAGTGAGTACCTATACACCATTTTCAAAAAAATCATTTGTCCTGATGACTTTCTTTGTTGCTTGCTGTTGAAAAACGGACTTCATGGGGTTGAAGCATCATGGAAAATTTAATTAAGTTTTAATTAAATGTTTTCCATGGTTTTGAATAACAAGGAGATAATATCAAATCTAATTCCTGTAAACTCTAACATGAATCTTGGTAATCAACACAGGAAACTCTAAGGATCCACATTGTTTTGTATTGTATCTATTAAGAGTATTTTAAAAGGATGGTCTTACAGTGTCTCTAAATGTGTTTATTAGAATCACTGAACTCAGAACTCTCCAGGGTAGAAATTTTTTAATTATTACTTCAAATTTCATTGGTTTACTGTAATGGCAATTTAATGATTTCAATGTCTCTGAAATTAGTGTGTTTTGGTGTTTTCTAATTAAAAAATCTTACATGAGTGCTTTTTTTGATTTTTAAAAGTTAAAGGGGTATAGAATCTAAAGTGTTGCATCACTTTCAAATGCGTGAACAGGATGCGTGCATGCATGCTCCGTCGCTTCAGTCATATTTGACTCTTTGCAACCCTGCGGACTGTAGCCTGCCAGGCTCCTCTGTCCATGGGGTTCTCCAGGCAAGAATACTGGAGTGGGTTGCAATGCCTTCCTCATGGGGATTTTTCTCACCTAGGGCTCCAACCCACGTCTCCTCCGGCTTCTGCATTGCAGGCGGATTCTATACCACTGAGCCACTGGGAAGCTGTGAACAGGATCAGTTCAGTTCAGTTCAGTTCAGTTGCTCCGTCATGTCTGACTCTTTGCGACCCCATGGACTGCAGCATGCCAGGCCTCCCAGTCCATCACCAACTCCCGGAGTTTACTCAAACTCATGTCCATTGAGTCGGTGATGCAATCCAACCATCTCATCTTCCGTTGTCCCCTTCTCCTCCCACCTTCAATCTTTCACAGCATCAGAGCCTTTTCAAATGAGTCAGTTCTTTGCATCAGGTAGTCAAAGTATTGGAGTTTCAGCTTCAGCATCAGTCCTTCCAATGAATATTCAGGACTGATTTCCTTTAGGTTAGATTGGTTGGATCTCTTTGCAGTCCAAGGGACTCTCAAGAGTCTTCTCCAACACCACAGTTCAAAAGCACCAATTCTTCGGCCCTCAGCTTTCTTTATAGTCCAACTCTCACATCCATACATGACTACTGGAAAAATCATAGCCTTGACTAGATGGACTTTTGTCGGCAAAGTAACGTCTCTGCTTTTTAATATGCTGTCTAGGTTGGTCATAGCTTTTCTATGAACAGGGTAGAAGTTGCCTAAAATCTTTGTTGCTATGTAATTGAAGGTCATGATGTATCAAGACAATAGGGTTGTTGTAAGGCTTATCTGAGATATTATCTCTTAGTGTTTCATTGTCACACACATTAGAACTCATACTTTTTAGGCCTTATGTCCAAATAAAGTTATAGGGATAATTACTGAAATGAATTAATAGAATTGAATATTTAAAATATGGCATAGTTTTGTTATTTTTACATTTTTCATATACTATAAGCTTTAAACAAATGAAAGTACTTCATGCCTCTCTTGACATGTGGGAAACTCTAGTTTAAAAAATCTGTAACATGTAATATAATCCAATTGATCAAACATATATTGAGTTTTCACTTTTTCCCGAGGGCTGTATTAAGTACAAAGAATACAAAGATGGATGATTCAAGAGTCCTCACTTCCTTTTCTCTATTCAGTTTTTTTTTTTTCCCCTGTGTTTCCTTTAGCTTTTCATTCAATCTGTATTTTTATCCCTAATGTAAAGACCTACATTTTAACTGTGAATGAATAGGGTCAGACTAGGTGTTTTCTAAAATCTCTTCCGTTTCTTTATTTCTATCTTTTAAATCTACTCTCTGAATACCAACCTGGATCTTCACAAATATTGAAGCAGACTTTGTTGAGAAGTACAGAAAACTTGAAATTATTTTATATCCAAGCTAAAGAAACTAGGCTTTGGAGTCAGACGGGCCTAGATAAAAATCTTTACCACTTGGCTAAGCTACTGAATCTCCTTGAATTTATCTCTGTGGAGTACTCCATAAAATAGGGGTACAAATGCTATTTACTTTATAATGTGTTATGAAGATAAAATGAGATATTGCATGTAAGGCACTGAAACAGATGTGTTCAGAGCTTAATATGCTCACGATAAATATTCATCTTCATTATTCAGGCCATATAAATAAGTTACCTATTTGGAAAAGTATTTGTAAATAGTCCCAAATTAAATAAAATGTACTTGTCTTCGTTTTACAAAAACTTGGTGATGATGACAAACTAAATGTATTTTCTGTCTGTTTCAGTCAAGCTTTAAGATGCTTTGTTGGCCCTGTTGACAGAGGAATATGGCTCAGTAGAAATATCTCATAGTCTGGCTTCCTCATTGCTCAGCACAGTACTGAACTCAGCAGCTCTGTCATGTGTTTGCTGAATGAAGGAATGAATAAGTGTCTGGAGGAGTGAATGAAAAGGATTCCACAAGATCAAATGTCCTTTATACACTAGGAGGAAAAAAAAAATCTTATTTGTGACAACATTAGTGAATGGTTGAGTAGGAACTAGAATCCAAATTTGCCCACTTGTTGATATTTTCCATAATCCCTTAAGCTTCTGTTTCTCACAGTGACCCAAATTCATGGACATGTTGCATTATGGTGACTTCATAAAACATGAGATAAATATCACATTTTTAACTTATCTGTAGCAAGAATCCAAAGTACTGAGTGGGGCAGTTAGCATCAATTTTTCTATTTTATTTTCAGAAAATGAGAGACCAGGGAAAAAATAGGTGACCTGGGATTACAAACCAATTTTTAGTATTCAGAAAATGTGACTCTGTTCCAGAGGAGCTGCTTCTCACCCAGAGTTTTAATGTTATTTCATCTATTGAAAGTCAGTGATGGACTAATGACTTTGAGCTGGACTTTTCAACAGTGCCCTGTGGCTCTTTGGCATTGCCCTGGACCTGTTATGATTATGGAACCCCATTAAGAAGATTCCCTTTGAGATCTTGAGATAAAGACTCTGAATGTATATCATTAAGAGTGTAATATTGGGCCAAAGTCATGCTTCCTTTTATCTATCTTTGATCTTAATGATCTGAGTTTGGGCCAGAATGGAGTTATGCTCTTAGAACAGCTGCTGGAGTATGAAAGAGCATTTTTGAGAGAGGTAGAGATTGAGGAATATGAATTGAAATCAGGACTAGTAAAGTCATTCAGCAGCCTCGTATAAAGGAGTAGTTTGAAATCTAGTATGGCAATGCACCAGTACTTATGGGCCAGGTGTTTTTAATTAAACATATATTAAGGTATTAAAAATTTGAAATGCATGCATCCTTCACACCTTTCCCTGCATATTTTATGTGTGGAGTTAGATAGAAGGCAAAAATATAAGAAGGAAATAAAGAAACTGCCAGTAGGAAAATCAGTTGAAATAATTCAGATGCTTCTACCATTTTTAAAGATCAAATTTGGTTTGCTCATAAAGCCCTGAGTAGGATGAGAGATGTTTAATAACTCTTGGAATTTGGTAGTAGAAGAAAAGAGATGAATTTACAGACCTTAAGCTTGGTTGCTTGGATTGTCACATTTTGCTGTCTAAGAGAGGAAAAGATTTCTTCCAGCTGCAAAATGTGGGTTAAAAGAAATGTCACACTAAGGAATTTTTTTTTCTTATTTAAATGAATATCCATATGCTCTGAATGTTATCAGATTTTTCAGGCTTTTGAAACTGAAGGCTTTTTATTCATAGGACAGGCTTTGCAGGAACTACTATAGTGCAAATTCATCCCCAAAACTCTCCTAATGCACATAAATTTCTCTTTGGAAATATCAGCTCTTGGGTAGCAAGAATAATTTCATTATGGCCTTCCTAGCTTTTGGCTTTTGTCTGAAAGATCCAGAAAGTGCAGAGGTTATAATTTATCACTTCAGTGACAGGAACACTTGTCCCTTAGGATTGACATTTCAGGAGCTTCTTCATGTGTTACAGAGCAACCTGCGGAGAGTGTTTGAAAGTCACTGGATAGCTGACTTCACCCACAGGGAAAGTGACAGGGACCTGGAGTAGATAGAGGCATTTCAGTGGAAACCTTTAGGCATAATTAGATTATTCTAGCAGGTAGTGGATTCATGTCAATCTAGCCATCTCCAGAGGATGCTGGGGGCTACCAGCACCACATGACAGCTTTCACTGGCTGGTTGCACTGAACTGAGTCAACTTCAGGGACCTTTGAACTGCGCTTAGAGGATGGGGTAGGAATGCAGCAGGGTCAAGAGACATTTTAAAGATTCACTCTTCTTCTGAGTTGGCCCTGAGGATTCAGAGAAAACTTGGGATAGTGGAGATAATTCTAGGGTCCCCTAAAATGAGATCCATCTATAAAATACTGATATGACATATAGTAAGATGTTTGTATAATACTGATATATATTATTCATAAAATATGCCTAAAATATGGGCTGATATGCAGTAAAATATACATAAAATATTGGCATTGAAACATGGTTGATAGTATGTCTCATGGTTAATTTTATGTATCAGTTTGGACTTATGGATGTCTAGATAGTTGGTAAAATGTTACTTCTAAGTGTGTCATTGATATTGGGTTTGAAAGAGATTAACATTTGAAACAACTAACTGAGTAGAGAATATCTCCCTCACCTGTGTAGGCAGGCAACATCCAATGCATTGAGGGCCTGCCTGAATAAGACAAAAAAAGACTGAGGACCCATGAATTTCCTCTTTTTGCTTGAGCTGGGACATCCATCTTTTCCTGCCCTCAGAGCACATGGACATTCCTGGTTCTTGGGCCTTTGAATTTGGAATGGGATTTACGCCACTGGATCCTCTGGTTCTTGGGTTCATTGTCGTTGGACTGAATTAGACTTGAAGGACACTAATGGCTCTTTTTCTAGTAGTAAAAAGAGTGTGGATAGTCCATGATGTGAACTGCTCATAGAGATAGATAAAATATCTACACTGGTTACTTCTAACCAACCACTTATAAGAAGAGACAAGTGATGTTTTATATTGATACTTTTGAACATTATTGGAAAACTTAGAAATATCATGAAATCGTTGATGGCCTCTAATGTCTCTCGACAAAGTGGTGAAAGAAAAGGATGAGCTCAGAAATTCAAATTCCCAGCTCAAGCACTGGTGGCATAGATGCGACCTAAGGGCTTCTAGGTGTGCCTTGAAGGGAGAACCTTATCTCCTATAGCTGTAGGGCTGAGCCTCATCCTGTGGATGAGTAAATGACAACACAAGTTGAACTTTCAGCCACAAAGGGTGTCACTATTAAAGTGAGGGTATTGATTGGAAAGAATGGTATTCTGTAGGTTGAGATGAGTATATATGGGAAGATCCTAATTAAGCTGGCTCAGACTGTCAAGAATCTGCTTACAATGTGGGAGACCTGAGTTTGATCCCTGAGTTGGGAAGATTCTCTGGAGCAGGGCATGGCAACCCACTCTAGTATTCTTGCCTGGAGAAGCCTCATGGACAAAGGAGGCTGGTGGGCTACAATCCATGGTGTCTCAAAGAGTCGGACATGACTGAGTGACTAATACACACACACACACACACACACACACACACACACACACACACACACACACTCACACATTGAACCCTTAAATTCTGATGAGTCTTTTTTGCTTTAGAAGTTGCCTCTTTCATCCACTGTGCTGCTTTCCTACTCCCAGGAGAAGAGATCTCTCTGCTGAGATCTGAATGAAGGGGTTAGTCCTGCCTGGTCTAAGGACACTGTACTCGCCTCCTCTGAAGCAGTTGCCATGTAAAACAATGCTAGTTGTCCTCAGGATCCACTCCTCCATCCTTCTAGACCTATATTTAGACTTGAAAAGTAAGGAACAAAGGGTGACCTATGAAAAAGTGTGCCACACTCCAAAAGAACCACTTGTTTTCTAATTTATACAATCAGAAATCCAGAGCAGGTATGTGGGAGTGAATGCTAAGGATGTAGGTTATGGGAGGAAGGGACATGGATTTGTATCAGGCTCTCTGAGCAGCTTCAGGAAAGGCTTTAACAGTTCGGTTGGTTGGACCAAAAGATGGCCCACTGGGAACAAGTAAAAACATGTTCACATTTGAGAGGCGTGCCCCAGCATCCTTGAAGATTCCCGTGTTTACTCTTCTCTTTAGGTTATACCTTACAGTGAGAACTATAACCACTCAATTTGAAAGCAAAATGCAATAATAGTAATTGGATCCCAAGGTGATGGAGGCCAAGTGGCAGCAAGGTAGGTAGTGGTTACCATAATGGACAGCAGATACATTGATAAATGCCTAACAAATAGAGAATATATTTTAGGTATTTAAGTGTCTATTTAAAGCTGGTCCTATATTTGGAGAAAGACTTGACATGAAGTCTTAATGAATTTGAAATACCTCAGTAGACTATGGAAGAATTCATTTAAGAATGTCAAATTTTATATCTAATAAGCCATGCCCTAATGTCTAAAAAAATTCAGTCTAGTGTGTCAAAGTGGTTTTTCACATTCAGAGATGTACAAGTGACTGTTTCATTATTTCAGCAGAACCTGGTGTGGGTGAGATGTTGCAAAATACCAATGAAGAAATCTGGTTCTTTCAAGTCCGTGATTTTGGCTTAGGCTCCAGAGTTTCCCAGTGGTGTGTGTTATAAAGCAACATACAGGAGTTGGCAGCAAGTTAGAGATAACGACTTCCATCCCAAAGACTGTCCAAGCTGCATGTTAAATTTTCCCCATCTGTCACCAGTCTCTGCTGTCCCATGTCAGAGTCAGCTTTGGAACTGGTGACATTGGAGGTACTTGTTACGGCTGTCAAAACAAGACCCAGGAGTCTTATTGTTTTGACAGTTTGTATATACTGGAACAGTAATTACCATTCATATGGCCTTCCTGTGGTGTTCTCCTGTTTCATGCTCCTATCTCCCCTAACATGGGTCCCAGTGTACATGGCACTGAATAGTAGAATCAGCAAGAGATGGTACCACAGATACTTTTTAGGATATTATGTTATGTGTAAGCCAAAGACTGCTAGTACCTAACACTTGATTGGACTATATTTGTTGCTTATTAACCAAGTAGGTAAGAATAAGTAATATAGGGCTTTAACTATATTTCCAGATAAACTATGGTTTGAAACATTTAACTTTTATGAGTATATAATCGACAATGTCATGTTAAAACATATCCGTTTACATACAACAATATGGCTGAATCTCAGAAACACTGTTGGATAAAAGAACCATATACATATACATAGTTGCAGTATGATTCCATTTACAGAAAGTTCATGTACAGGCAAAACTATCGTATGATCTAAGAAATCAGGTTAGTGGTTACTCTTGGGGTAGTACCTAGAAGTAGGGCAGAATGGGTCTTTGGAGATGCCAGTGATGTTCCCTTTTCTTGATCTCAGTTATAGTTACATGTTGCATTAGAATTTATCAAGTTGTATATTAATAGTATTTTGTGTACTTTTCTGTTTGAATATCATTCTTCAATTTGAAAAGTGAAAAAAGAATTACCTTCTAAAGTAAAATAAGTTATTATTTTTAAAAAGTTCACAAAACCATAAAGCAAGAGAATTATTTTTCAACATCATTTCACATTATTTTCAGTGATGATAAAAGTCACTTATGGAGTATATCTCCTATGCTGGAATAGCTTTAAGTGTTTGAAGTAGGTTGCTTATTTAATGACTTCACCAGTTTTTAAGGTGCTTATTATCCCAGTTATTTGGTGTGCTAAGGAAGAAGTGAGACTTGGAGAAAACAAGCAGCTTGCTCAAGGTCTTACAGCAGGTTGGTCATGTGTGAATTTGAATTCTGCTCTGTTTAACTTCAAAGGGGGAGGAGCTTCCAACTCAACATCACACTTGCACATGGAGACAAGTTGTTGATTTCAAACTCTGTACTTAATTTTCATGATGGGGACAGGTAGTTTTCTTTATGAATTTAACTTTCATTTCCCATGGTGATGAATTGTTGTCATTACTAGCATATTTTGCATTCAATCTATACTCAGAATTTATAGAACTCAGACAGCATCAAATAAAAAGCAGCAAATTGCTTTAACCCAAAAGTTTAGAAAAGGTAAAGAGTTAGTACTATTTCACAGGCAAGTGAAACAGGTAAACTTGGACATATTTATTTTTTATTTTATGGACTTGCTTCTTAGTTGTTGGCCTTTGTGCTTCTAAGCTTATGGTTGAGAGAGAGAAAAAGTGAGAGATGTTCAGATAAAAAGATCTGAATTTAAGAACAGTAGTTTTTTATTTACCAGGGCAATATTGGATGATTAGATTTTGGAAAACTGGGTAGTCTAAGGAATCACATTTATTTCTCATTAGAAAGTTGATTTCATCCCTTAGGCCACACATGGTACCAGTGTAGGGAAAGAGTGAGGGGAAAAAGGGTATTAGGAAGGTAGACCAATGCCTTGAGAGAGGCAGGCATTAACTTTCCTGCAAGTCAGAATTAGGTAAAACACCAGTTCTTTTAAGCTGCTGTAACAAAAATGTCTCTGACTTAAATAACAAGCATTTATTATCCAGTTCTGTGGCCAGGAAGTCTAAAATCAAGGTTTTGGCACACACATAGAAGTAGAACATCAATATTGTATAGTCTCATTTTACCCTCATGATTCTAAGAGATTTGTATCATTGGGATGTCAGTATTATGGATTACAAATGTGAGGCTCAAGGAACCTAAGTAGCACAAACCCATTTCAGGAGTAAGCAACAGAGTGAGAAAATGAAGGAGGAGGAGCACTTAATCATGACTAGATAAATTCAGTCCATATCAGTTCAGTTGCTCAGTTGTGTCTGACTCTTTGCAACCCCATGGACTGCAGCATCCCAGTCTTCCCTGTCCATCACCAACTCCTGGAACTTGCTGTTACTCATGTCCATCGAATTGGTGATGCCATCTGCCATCCAAACATCTCATCTGTCGTCCCCTTCTCCTCTTGCCTTCAATCTTTCCCAGCATCAGGGTCTTTTCAAATGAGCCACCTCTTGGCATCAGGTGGCCACAGTATTGGAGTTTCAGCTTCATCATCAGTCCTTCCAATGAACACCCAGGACTGATCTTTAGGATGGACTGGTTGGATCTCCTTGCAGTCCAAGGGACTCTCAAGAGTCTTCTCCAACACCACAGTTCAAAAGCATCAATTCTTCAGTGCTCAGCTTTCTTTATAGTCCAACTCTCATATCCATACATGACTACTGGAAAAACCATAGCTTTGAGTAGATGGACCTTTATCGGCAAAGTAATGTCTCTGCTTATTAATATGCTGTCTAGGTTGGTCATAACTTTTCTTCCAAGGAGCAAGCATCTTTTAATTCCGTGGCTGCAGTCACAATCTGCAGTGATTCTGAAGCCCAAGAAAATAAAGTTTGTCACTGTTTCCATTTTTTCCCCATCTATTTGCCATGAAGTGATGGAATCGGATACCATGATCTTAGTTTTCTGAATGTTGAGTTTTAAGCCAGCTTTTTCACTCTCCTCTTTCACTTTCATCAAGAGGCTCTTTAGTTCTTTTTCACTTGCTGCCATAAGAGTGGTGTCATCTGCATATCTGAGGTTATTGATATTTCTCCTGGCAATCTTGATTCCAGCTTGTGCTTCATCCAGCCCAGCATTTCATATGATGTACTCTGCATTTAAGTTAAATAAGTAGTGTGACAGTATACAGCCTTGATGTAATCCTGTCCCAATTTGGAACCAGTCTGTTGTTCCATGTCCAGTTCTAACTGTTGCTTCTTGACCTGCATACAGATTTCTCAGAAGGCAGGTAAGGTGGTCTGGTATTCCTGTCTCTTTAAAAATTTTAAGAATCTAGATAAATTGGGAAGGCTTTCGTGAATGGAATGTATGAATTATGATTTGAAGAGTTAAGTGAGGTTTAAGCCCAAGATAGTAAGGGGAGGACATGGTTGGATGAGCTGTGGAAACCAAAACCTCAAATGTAGAGAAGCATAGCTCTTTTGGTCTTGTGGTCAGCCATCCACTGTGGGTGGGGATTGGATCGTAGAGTCATTTTAGTTTAGCCACCTTTAAAATTATTTTGTAGAGGAAACTTAGAGTGCACCCCAAGAGAGTTTAGTAAAATCAAGAATTACTTAAAGTAGTATTCAGGATACTATTGCAGCCATTGAGTTTATTAAGATATACGCATATTTGTTTTGCTTTAGAGAGTTTTTGCCTGGAACATTTACATCAAAATTTATTATAGCAAAGTTTACCCATGACGTTTTTTTGTAACGAAGTTTGAAAACTTCCTGTAGTCACTTTACTGAACTCAGGGACCTACAAGGTAGCAAATGTAATTGATAAGTACTCTCCTACTTATTAGTAGGGCAGATGGTTCCCAGGACTACTGAGAGATGTTATTAGTAATAATTACAATTAAAAATTTCTGCTTTATTAAGACGCACTTCTAAGGGAAAGTCTTTCATTTTAAAGGTTAAAGAACTTCTAACATATCCTGTTCACCAGAATCTGAAGTTCTTTTGTGATCATGTCATCAGGTCCTGGCTCTGTAGGCTGTAAAGGAGGAATGACCCTTCTGTGTGTTAGGAAACACTGCTATTATGGGTGGATACCAGAAGTGAAGAGGAGGAAGAAAAGAGACCAGACAGTGAATTATTATACTAGTTCAAAGGGATCTTGAGCTAGGATGAAATAGAAGCAGGAAAGAGGGGGACTGGAGAGGATTCCAGCTGTGCTTGTTTCCCGTTGAGGCCCAGGTTCTTCTTGCTTTACCTAACTTTTTCTTTGGTTACCATTACAAACGCTTCTTGAGGCACCTCGTCAGAGAATTTTCGCTGCAGCTCTGTTTACTCAGTGTTTTGAGAAACTATAGTTCTTTATAAATTTATGAAGATTATAGAAAAAGTAAATGTGGCACTTTGCATTTTATTAAATTATTTTTATTTTACATAGATAATTTATGAAACAGAATTTTGAATTACAAAGCCTTGACTCTACAGCTATGTGAGGTAAATACACACTGCTATGACTTTCTGTCTTGATAACTTGCATACCTAGCACATTTGACACTAGAGCACACTGGTATTTGTTAACACTCTCTTTGATATATAACAAGATTATTCTCAGTAACAATTATGGGTTAATCAGTAATATAGTTATGTTCCCATTTGTACTTTAACTTTAAACAATTAAATTATAATATATTTTAACTTTAATGCAAATATTATAAAGTAGTTCACAAATGAAAATATTAAACCTTATTGTTTATATGTTTCCCTGTTTTAAGCACAGAAATTCCAAGTCATTGCCTAGAAGGACAGAATTAAAGTTTTTCTCTTTTTCTCACTGCAGAGACTGATATTGTGGTTACCAGTTAAATATAGAAATATATAATACCACATATACTGGAGAAATGAGTTGCACCTGAAGGAGTCTCAAATGATTCTGAACTTTTATAAAATTACACTTGACTGTGTGTAGCTTGGGCTTCCCACGTGGTGCTAGTGGTAAAGATTCCATCTGCCAGTGCAGGAGACATAAGAGATGTGGGTTCGATCCCGGGATTGGGAAGATCCCCTGGAGGAAGGCATGGCAACCCATTCCAGTATTCTTGCCTGAAGAATCCCATGGACAGAGGAGCCTAGCAGGCTACAGTCCTTAGGATCCCAGAGTCTGACACATGTGAAGTGACTTAGCATGCACACATGTATATAGTTTAGTCCTTATCTATTAGGGGTTAGTTTGTATGCTTGCAAGTTTTCCAAATTTCTGTGTGGAATCCAATGTTTATGAAAGAATCCATAACAAAAGTATGTGACTTTGAAACTTGCATATTTCATTCAAAATCAACCATAAACATGCAGTTGTTTTGAAATTAGACTAATAAAATTATTTTTTTCAGTGTATTTTTGTCACTGAGAGTTTTTAAATTGTAGATGCATGTGGATAACAAGAAAAAAAAACTGACATTGTTAAAATTTTTACAGTAACTACAGTTAGTGTACCCCCTAATTATCTATGCCCAGGGTAAGCTGCTTCCCATCCCTCACCCTTGTGTGCTGCTGCTTTGACTGGTATTTTTTTCCTTCTGAAATGACTGCTTTCCCCCTCATCCTGCCTCCTGCCATATACCTCATTGCCCTTCCCATCTCAGTCAGACACCACCTCCATTAACTGATTCCCGCAAGTGAATAATGCTATTAATATGTCCCCTTCCTTTGAACTCACAGTATACTATTATCATTATTCTATAGATCACCTTGTAATATTAATTTTGTGAATATTCTTATGGAACGTAGAGCCTGACTTCACTTTTTATTTGTTATTACCTAGCATTAAACACTGTTTCATTTAGTCAACCAGTCCTCAGACACATCATATTGATTAAATGCAAGGGAAATTATTACAGTAACCAGACCACATTTTGTTTAATTTTATGATTTTTTACATATACTATTTCTCTTTATTTCCGTAAGTATTTTGAACATACTTGTTTACAAATCATTTTCAGATAATAGTTTTGTGTTTGGCATTCTTCCAAAATGAATTATTTCAAGATGTCTAGAATGTCAGCTGTCTTTTTGCGGCATCTGCCTCATACGGTATGAAATCTTTGTTTGCTGGCTCGTTTTGAGTAGGAAGTTTATTGATGTTGCTGTTAGTTTGTTTTGAATGCCCTTCTCTCTGGGCTCGTATACCTGACCTACTGGTTTTTGCCATTACCTGTTTCTAGCTCCCTGGAGCTCTCTGTCCAGAACTAGGTCACGTATTGGCATGTCTGGTCTCCGGTTCGGCAGAGTTATTGGTGTTACAAGTCTTGTTTCTGAGTTTGAGAACGCTTAAACCCGGGTTGAAGTGGGAAGGAGTCTTGGCTCCCACTCATTTTCCTGAATAGAGTCTCAGCTCCTGGCAGTGGTCACCATTTTGTTGAAACTCATCTCTCACAGGTCAGGCAAATTAAACCCAACTTCAGGTTTCATAGCCAGAGTCTGGCCCTGGTCCCCTGACAGAAGAGGAGTGCTTTGGGCTCCTGTTAGTACCCCTCCCCATTTTGCCATATCTTAATTTTACCCAGGAACCTATTAGGTTACTTTTACTCTTTGTGTTTCTATTCCAGGATGTTTACCTTGTTCCTAAATCCAGTTTTATGTTTCTAAATACTAAATATATAGTATATAACATAAAATTATAAATTTGTGTGTGTGTGTTTCTTTAATTACTATGGATTCAAAGCAGAGGTAGTGAGTGTTTATACCTGAACTCACTATTTTGTCTTAATAAAAAGTCAAAGACTTTAATTTAAATGAGATTAAACTTCTGACTCATCATATGGTAATCCTTCTTTTATTACAAATTACAGAGATTTCATTTTGATTTAGTTCCTTCCCAGTGGTTTTCATTTGATTTTAAAAAAGATTTTCTGATAAAGAAGAGGGTTTTTTTTATTTTTTGGTGTGGGGCAGGGAAATTTATTGACTCCAAAAGACAATCTGAGCAGCCGAGTCAGAATCATTAAATGTACCTTCCACTCAGTTTTCTCCTTTGTTACAGGCAATGAGTGTGGGTTAACTAAGCTTTTCAGTCTGCCCAGATTTGTTTTTCTTTTTACCCTTCATTCAATAGTAGAATTAATGATAACTTAAGTAAAAAAAAATAAATGAACAGGCATGTGAACATCTAGAGTAAAATCACTTAATAAAATGTCAGTAGCAGCCAAGTGAAGAGGTTATGCTATTGTACATTCATTTTCTGTGTTACTGTGAGTGAGATGAAAATCAGACTCTTTCATTCTGCTTTGGTGAGGCTTCAGGTGCCAGATCTCTGAAGCTGATAGAATATAAAATGCAATATTTCTCCAAAGGAGCACTCATGGAGATGGAACAATGTTTTACTTTCAAGATTAGGTTTTCTTTCATCCTTCTTTTGCTAAGTGTTTGCAATCACACATGAGAATATTTTTTATAGGGAATCAAAACATTGAAAACAATTTCAGGGATAATTTTCCACATTATTATAGAAGCCTTTCCTTTATTAAAATACTTAAAATTAAGCTTGCCCAGTGCATTTACTTATTTTTAAATAATTCCTTCTTTGAACAAAAAAATACTTTACAGAAGATAATCATTTTGGTAGAATAGTTCTAAAATTCGTGATATAAATGTTACCTTCTGTATTGGGTACAGAAGTACCAGTGTTCTTTCCAAAATTCATGTTCTTCTAGAACCTGTGAATTAGACTTTATTTGGAAATGGATCTTTGTAGATGTAATTAAGTTAAGGTGAGTTCATATTGTATTACGGTGGGCTACTATAATGGGAGATGATGTCCTTGTAAGAAGAGAGAAATCTGGACACCAACACACAGAAAGGAGAATGACATGTAAAGACAGAGACAGAAGTTGGAGTGATGTATCTATAAGCCTAGAAATACCAAGAATTGCCAGCAGTCACTGGAAGCTAGGAGAGAGATATGGAATAGGTTTTCCCTCACAGCCTCTAGAAGGAATCAACCCTGCTAATACCTTGATTTTGAGCTTCTGTCTTCAAAAATGTGGGAGCATAAACTATTGTTTTAAGCCACCCAGTTTGTGGCACGTTTTTTCTAGAAACCCTAGGAAACTAATACATCTTTTTTACAGAGTATATTTTACTGAGCATAATGCAGCTTTTATCTATGGTATAAACAATGTGAGTTTGTTTTAATGCCATGAGTGTTCCAAGGGACCTTTGAAGTGGCCTGGATTTACCTTGCCCCTCAAAGAAACTAGATAAGGCAATTTTGATATTCTTGCTGGTGTTTGTGTCTTGTGGTCATCGGTTATTATATTTCTATATATAACTTGCCTTTTCTCTTCCTCTCTGTGGCTATATAACTGTCATACTTTAAGAAGAAATGAAGGTTTCCAGGAGAAAAAAACCAACCCACCTAAGTTTATTAAATCAGTTCTTGATGTTTACATACAATTCTAAGTTTATCGGCTCAATTCTAAGAGTTCATAATTTCCCAAATTGTATTTGGTCATAAATACACTCTGGAGAAACCCTGGTGGTTCGTGGTAAAGAATCTGCATGCAATGCAGGAGATGCAGGAGGACCTGCGTTGGATACCTGGGTTGGGAAAATCCTCTGGTGGAGGGCATGGCAACCCACCCCAGTATTCTTACCAGGAAAATCACATGGATAGAAAAGCATGGTGGAATCAGTCCATAGGGTTGCAAAGAGTTGGACACAACTGAAGCGACTGAGCACGGATGATCTCAAGTTTCTACAGAAATCACTTTGAGGAACACTGTCTTAAAGGGAAAAATTTCTGTTCCTTAATAAACAGTTTCACTTAAGCCTAGAGCTGAGGTGTTCTTGGTGGGTCTTCAGCTCTGTGACTTTATTTTGAATATCTGAGGTTTCTGAAAACTGGAATGTCAAGAGACATGAGGAGTTGTTCTCATTTTTTCTTAGCAATAATTAATCTTCCTAAAGTACCAGTTATTTAGATAGGAGTTGATTTTTTGTTTGTTTGGTTTTGGGGGGGCATTTATTTTCCTGTCATAATCTAGGTGCTAAGAAAGATTAAGTGAATCTCTATTTGGAAAATTCTGCGTAAAGTTGAAATTGAAGACAGGCAAACAACACTTCAGTTGAACTAGTTTTTTTTTTTTTTCCCCATGTCTGTGTATTCAGTCCCTCACACCTTCTATGTTGTTCTGATTTTGAGGCTGCCTTTGAGTTAGTGGTGGTTTAGTAGCTAAGTCATATTCCACTCTTGCTACCCCATGGACTGTACCCTGCCAGGCTCGTCTGTCTGTGGGATTTTCCAGGCAAGAATCCTGGAGTGGGTTGCCATTTCCTTCTCCAGGGGATCTTCCCAACCCAGGGATCGAACCCAGGTCAACTGCACTACAGGCAGATTCTTTACCAGCTGAGCTACCAGGGAAAACCTATGTGGCATCCTGTCTATATCTAATTATTTAAATTCAGTAACTTAACAGGGTTGCTGAAGCAATGTTGTTGCCAGCCTTATGAGGAATCAATAACATGCCATGTATATGTTCAGTCAGTCAGTCTCATGAAATATCCTCATGTGCCAGGTATTGTTCTAGATGATAGTGGTCCAGGATCCTAAAGAAGCACACACCCTATTGAAGAGAGACACCAACAATGAACTATATGTGGGTAATATTTCCAGTCAGTTAGTTGGCAATAACTGTGATGGAGAAAACTCAAATAAGCCAGAGGGTAGGAATATGGGTTAGGGCAGGTGAAAGTTTGCAGTTGGGATAATGGTGGTCAGAAGCGGTATCACAGAGAGGGTGGAATTTGATACAAACATCCCAAGAAGGTCAGGAGAGCATTTTAGGCTAAAGGAACAACCAAAGCAAGGCCCAGAGCCAGGAGAATGTCTGACATCAGCACCAGCACAGGCTAGTATGTACAGAGCAGAAAGGACAGGACGTAAGTAGGAAGGTGTAAGATCAGAGAAAGGTGGTGGTAGGCATGGCATGGAGGTCTTCTAGATCATTATAAAAAAATTAGCTTCTCTGTTGAGTGGGATGGGACATCATTGGAGAAATTTGAGCAGAGAAATAACATGATCTAGCTTACGTTTTTTTTAGGTTATATAAGAGTTTATTTTTATTTTGTATACAATTTTAAATGTTACACTTTGTTTACAGTTACTATGAACTATATGCCCGATGTTTTACAATACACCCTTGAGCCTATCTTAAACCCAATAGTTTGTACTTCTCACTTGCCCACCCCTAGATTGTCTCTCCTCTACCATTGCTAACAACTAGTTTATTCACTATATCTGCATTTACCTCTTTTTTTGTTATATTCTCTAGTTTATTGTATTTTCAGATTCCACATATAAGTAATAGCATACAGTATTTATCTTTCTCTGTATGGTTTATTTCACTTAGTATAATGCCCTCCAAGCTTATCCATGTTGCTTCAAATGGCAAAATTTCATTCTTTTATATGGCTTAGTAATATTCTATTGTGTATACACACACACACACACACACACACACACACACATATATCTATACCTACCACATCTTCTTTATCCATTAATCTGTTGATGGAATTTAGATTGCTTCCCTACCTTGGCAAGCATAAATAATATTACTATGAACATTGGAGCGCACACCTGTCAGAATGACTATCATTAAAAAAGCACAAATAAGATATGTTGGCAAGAATGTGGAGAAACGGGACCCCTCATACTATTGTTGGGAATGTGAATTGGTGCAGCCATTGTGTAAAAGAGTGTGGAGATTTCTAAAAATACTAAAAATCAAATTTTCATATAACCTAGCAGTTCTGCTACTAGGTATACGAACAAAAACAACTGATACATGCACTCTGATCTAGCTTATATTTTACATCATGCTTTTAGGAGCGTGATGACTGTAGGGCTGTTGGCGACCCAGACTCATGTATCAGCTCTCATAAAGGCATTTGAAATAGACTGAGGTAGTTTCTTACAGAGGGGAACTCATACTTTGGAAGCAGATGTCCTAGAACTATAGGAATAAATTAAAATGTTTCATTTTCTTAGGGCTATCAAAGTAGTCACACTAGTAGGAAAACGTTTTTAGAAAATCTGACTTGAAAGTTTGTATCTTTCGTTAGCTCTCTGGCAAGGACTGCTCAGGCTGATATGTGTTATTATGAGTTCTGAATTCGTTTGTTTTGTTGCATTTAATACTGCAAGAACAAAGAAAATCTTGTCATAAAAAATCTTCAGTTATGGAGATTCTAGGTGAAGTTAAAACTCAAGATATAAGCTTCTCAACCTTCAGTGTGTTTGAGTATGCCATTGTTAAGTAGAATTTTGAAAACTGGTTAGCATGTGGTATTTGTCTTTTTCTCTGACTTGACTTAGTATGACAGTCTCTAGGCCCATCCATGTGGCTGCAAATGGCATTACTTCATTCTTCTCTATGGCTGAGTAGTATTCCATTGTATATGTGCACCATATCTTCTTTATCTATTCCTCTGTCAGTGGACATTCAGGTTGCTTCCACTTTTTGGCCATTAGATATAGTGCTACAGTGAACATTGGGGAGGGGGCGCGTGTATTTTTGAATTATGGTTTTCTCTGAATATATGCTCAAGAGTGGGTTTGCTGGGTTATATGGTAGTTCTATATTTAGTTTTTTAAAGAACATCCATACTATTCTCCATCATGGTTATTCTAATTTACATTCACGTGAGGTCATTTAAGTGGAATCTAAAAAAATGATATGAATGAGCTTATTTACAAAACAGACTCACAGACATAGAAAACAAACTTATGGCTTAAGGCTTAACAGTTTCTCAAGTCAGGGAATTAAGTGTTTTTGAAAATATGACCCTTGTTATGATCTTGCTGCGAACATCAAAAGAAATGTTAGTGCTTCTCAAAGGACCACCTTTTTCTTTAAATAATAGTTTTGTAAAATGCAAGAAAATACCACCAGTTGCAGTAAAAGTTTCTAAATATCTACTCTCAATACTGTATATATCTTGTTGTAGACCAGGAAAAGTAATAGGTGATGAATTGGCACCAGTCCTCAATTTGTGTAGCCCTAAATTAGTTTCTATAGTTTAACAGTCAATGTTACTGGAGAAAATAACAGTGTTCTCTCACCCTTGATACATTTGATCTTGTTATTGTTTGCTTTAAATAATAGTGCACAGTTGCAATTACATATATATATATGTATATTTATGTATGTATATACATATATGTTTATGTTTCTTACTGTAAAGAAGTATAAAGCTTTAGAAACGCATTTTATTTGTAATTATCCTGAGCCCTTTTCATGTGCATTCACAAATTGACTCACAAGCTTTGTCAGTCATGAGAGTTAAGAGAGTTAACTTTCAAAAAGGATTTTGTTACACTTAGGATGAAAGACATATGTCAATAAATCTATCAAATAAACACAGGAAAAATTTAAGAAATCACATGCAGGAGGAGTAGCAAATATAGTTATCATCTAGGCTAGTTGAAGACTTTTCACATCATGTATAATTTCTGCTCAATTGGTCAAGTACACCCAGAAAAAATATTGAGAAAGAGTTTCAGTCCAAGTGGGTTCAGCTGTGAAAGCCTGTCATGGTTGATTAATGATGTCTGGAAGAGGAGCAGGTGGGGTGGCAGGCGTGCCATGCATTTTCCTCCATCAACTCTTATACTGGTTCTGAGTTTCCAGCAGCAAAGGAACCTACATAGTGGGTTATATTCATTATCTAATGAAAAAGAAATGTTAATATTTGTTAAGAGAAAGGACCTTTACCTTGTTCTTAATTCTAAAATAATTTTGTTTTTCTAGATGGAAAGGATATTGAAAAGTATGAAAGGTATCCTAAACAATGACTTAATGATTTTTTTCAGTAGATGTACAGGTATATGCCTTTTAAAAATATATCAACTCTTGATAATCCAAGAGCATATCAGAAAAAAAAAGCTTGTCTTATTTTTATATCGGCAAATATTGTACTGTACTTATAAAAAGTAGCAAGGAAGGCTAGAATAATTTTCTGAAATGTTAAATGATTGATCTGTTGGATCTGGTCTTCTCCCTATATAAAGTTATAGGTTTCTATCTTTTAAAAAAATCTTTTCCCTTTTCCTCTGTGGCCAACAAATGACATGACATTGCACTGAAGAGGAAGGAGTTCAGTAATGAGGAATGGATTGGACACTTCTGGGAGATGAGACAGCCCTGTTACAAACTTCCAGCTATAACCGATGTCCTAACATTGGTTTTGACAACCTGTGACAATGGCAGAAGCAGCATGGAGATGATTTTTAACAATGCACAGAGGCAGTAGATATAATTGTATACCCTGAGTGTCTTCCCGCTTTCTTCTCTAGGCACCTTTCCCACTTCCTCCTCCTCTTTCCTTCTTCCACTTACCCATTTCTGTTACTTTTTTCCAAGTCCAAATGTTTTCTACCGAGTTCTTCCATTCCTGGCCTTCCCAAAGGATTAAATTATTGAATTTAATAGGAGACATTAAAGATCATCTCTAACCTAGTTATTAAGTTGACAGGACTGACTTTAAGTTGATAATTACTTAAGGTATTACCTCTTCCTAATAAAACCCAATATTGATTCTCTTTAGAGTTTTCTCTAATATTGCAATGCCTCAAGCTCAAACTAACATCTTCTTCTTTGATTTTCTTTAATCAAAATTAAAAACCCATCAGTGCTGTCCACACAGTAAGTAATACTGTATTATAAATAACTCTCTTAATGGGTAAGTGACTTTTAAAGTACTTAAAAATGTTGATTGGAGAGACTTCCACTTCTGGTTAAGATAGAGTAGCAGTAACAAATGAGTTCTCTGAGAACAATGAAGTTTAATGCAAAATCAGTAACAGAAAGATATTGGAGAAATCCCCCCAAATACTTGAAAAGCAATTGTAACACATTTCTAGGTAATCTAAAGGTCAAAGGAGAAATCAAAATGGGAAGTAAGAAGTAATTTGAATTGAATGTAAATAACCGCTTCCTAGGTGGTGCTAGTGATAAAGAACCCACCTTCCAGTGCAGGGTACATAAGAGATGTTAGTTTGATCCCTGTGTTGGGAAGATCCCTTGGAGAAGGGCATGGCAACCCACTCCAGTATTCTTGCCTGGAGAATCCCATGGAAAGAGAAGCTTGCTAGGCTATAATCCATGGGGTCGCAAAGAGTCAGACAGGACTGAAGCGACTTAGCACACACACCTGAGTATACAACATAAGTAGAATTTGAAGGATGCGGTTATAGCAGTACTTAGGGGTAGAGTTTTAGCACTCAGTGCCTATATTGGACATGAAAAAAGGTCTCCAATCCATGACCTTAGCGTCCAACTTAAGAAACTAAAATAAATAAATAAATAAATAATCACAAATTAAACTCCAAGTGAGCTGGGAAAAAGAAATACTAAGGGTCAGGGAGGGAATCAATGAAACAGAAAAACAATAGGGGAAGTCAATGAAACTAAAAACTGGTTCTTTGAAAAAAATCAATATAATTGTTGAACTTCTAGACATATTGTAAGGAAAAAAGAGTGAAGATTTAATAACCAATATCAAAAATGAGAGGTAACATACCTACAAAAGTTACACATATTAAAAAAACAGGAATGGCGTATTATGAATAATTTTATGCCAGTATATTCAACAACTTAAATATAATGGGCATGTTACATTTGATCTTCATTTAAAGACCAAAGCTCAAACCAGAAGAAACAAATAACCTAAAGAGCTCTTTATGTATAAAGAAATTGTATTTGTAGTTCACAGCTTCCAACAAAGAAAACTCTAGGCCCATAGAGCTTCCCTGGTAAATTCTGCCAAAGATTTAAGGAGGAAGTGACGCCAATTCTGCACAAATTATTTCATAAAATTTGAAAGAATACTTCCTGGCTCATTCTTTGTGGCTGGCATTGCCAAAATATCAAAACCAGACAATGACATTCAAAGAAAAAAAAAACTTGAAAGAGTAATATCTTCATAAACATTGATACAAAAATTCTAAATAAAAATTTTAGAACATCTAATCTAACAGTAAATTAAAAAGATAATCTAAAATGCCAAATAGGATTGTAATATAATGCAGCTCACCACATGGATAAGTTTTTTAAAAATTATCATTTAAGAAGATATACTGAAAGCATTCAACAAATTCAACATTCCTTTTAATAAAACTCTGAGCAAAGTAAGAATAGAAAAAAAACACCTTAGCTTTGTAAATGGCATCTACAAAAAGCCTCCTACAGCTAATGTTATAATTAATGGTAAAAAAACAACAAAAAAAGCAAAAACCTGAATGTTTTCCTGGAAAGATGAGTAACAATAGAGGACTGTTCACCTCACCACTTTTGTTCAATATTATAGAGGTTGTAGCTAGTCACGCAGAGTCAGACATGACTGAAACTACTTAGCAGCAGCAGCAGCTAGTAAAATCAGGCAAGAAAAAGTGTCTTGATTGGAAAAGAAGTAAAACTTTATTTACAGATGTTTTTATCATCTAAGTAGCGTATTTGATAAAATCAATGGAAAACAATACTAAAACTAAAATATGAGCTTCATAAGGTTGCAGGAAATCAACCCTGAATATTCATTGGCAGGACTGATGCTGAAGCTGATGCTCTGATACTTTGGCCACCTGATGTTAAGAGCCAACTCATTGGAAAAGACCCTGATGCTGGGAAAGATTGAAGGCAGGAGGAGAAGGGGGTGACAAAGGATGACATGGTTAGATAGCATCACCATCTCAATGGACACGCGTTTGAGCAAACTCTGGGAGATAGAGAAGGACATGGAAGCCTGGTGTGCTGCAGTCCATAGGGTCACAAAGCATCAAATATGACTTAGGAACTGAACAACAACAGTAACATGCTATGCTTTTTCTACCTCAATGTATTGAAACCTCTGCTTATCTGATTATCTGTAATAATAGAGACAGGATTGTGTTGGCACAAAGGTTGACTAATACATCAATGAAACAGAAGAAAGAACTCAAAAATGGCCTACACAAAGACAAAGAGTTGATTTTATACAAAGCTGCAAAACCAATCCAGTGGATAAGGGATAAGTCTTTTCCTTCTCCCAAAAGGGTGCTGGAACTATTGGATATGCATATGCAGTCCAAAAAGAAGAGAAAGGAAAAATAATTAATTGAAAATGTATTATAGACCTCTATGTAAAGCAAAAACTATAACATTTCTTGAAAGAATCATAGGAGAAAATCTTTGTGATCTTGGGTTAGGGGGAGATTTCCAGATATGACACCAAAAGCACAATTGTTAAAAAAAAATTGATAAATTACACTTCACCACAATGAGAAACTTTAGCTGTTGGAAAGGTGCTATTAAGAAAAGTCACAAAATGGGAGAATATTTTTACAAAGCATATACCTGATTAAAGGATATGTATCCTGATATCTGTTCATGGGATTTTCGTGGCAGGAATACTGGAATGGTTTGCCATTCCTTCCTCCGCTGGACCATGTTTTGTCAGAACTGTCCACTATGACCCTTCTGTCTTGGGTGTCCCTACTCATAGCTTCATTGAGTTACCCAAGCCCCTTTGGCATGACAAAACTGTGATTCATGAAGGGATCAAGAAGACTCTTGAGAGTCCATTGGACAGTAGGGAGATCAAAACAGTCCATCCTAAAGGAAATCAACCCTCAATATTCACTGGAAGGATTGATACTAAACTGAAGCTCCATATATTGGCCACCTGATGTGAAGAACCTACTCATTGGAAAAAAACCCTGATACTGGGAAAGACTGAAGGCAAAAGGAGAAGGTGGCGACAGAGTATGAGATGGTTAGATAGCATCACCGACTCAATGGACATGAATTTGAGCAAACTCAAGGAGATAGTGCAGGACAGGGAAGCCTAGTATGCTGCAGTTCATGGGGCTGCAAAAAGTTGAACATGATTTAGTGACTGAACAATAAAATCCTGAACATGTAATGGACTCTCAAACATCAACAATAAGAAAGCCTAATTTTAATTTGGCAAAAGATTTAAATAGAGACATCATGAAAGATGATATACAAATGGCAAATAAGCACATGAAAAGATGTTCAACATTATAAGTCATTTGAGAAATTCAAATTAAAACCACAAGGAAATATCACTACACACCTACTAGAATGTCTACAATTAAAAAAGCTGACAATATTGGCAAGAATGTGGAGGAACTGGAACTTTCATATGCTGTGAATGGAAATGTAAAATCGTGTAACCATTTTGCAAAGAGTTTGGCAGTTCCTTAAAAATTTAAGCACACATCTGTTCTGTCACTCAGCCATTGTCCTGGACAATTACCCAAGAGAAATGAAAGCATATGTTCATACAAAGATTTATACATTAATGTTAATGGCAGCTTTATTTATATTAGGCACAACTGGAGAAAACCTTAAAGTTTATCAATAGATGGTGGACAAACTGGAATATATTCATACAATGCAATAGGACTCAGCAGTATAAAGGAATGAACTATTGATATACAACATGGATGAATCACAAAATAATTATGCTGAATGAAAGAAGCCAGGAAAAAAGAGAACATACTGTATGATTTCATTATGTAGAATGCGAGTTGATATTTAATCACAGGAAGTAGATGAGTTTTTGCCTGGTGGGGCTAATAGGGTGGGGGAGCAAAACTAAAAGGATAAATTACAAAGAAACAGTATGAAACTATTGAGGGTAATGACTGTGTTCATTTTGCTGATTTTGATGGTGATTTCAGAGGCATATATGTATGTCAAAACTTATCAAATTGCATACTTTACATGCAGTTTGTTGCATATCAGTTATATGTCAGTAACACTGTTAAAATGCTGATTGTAAGGGCTTTCTGCTACCCTTTGCCTGCTCTCTTAGGGAATATCTTCCCAAGCAGACAATTTTAACTTTGAATAAAGTGAATAAAGATGCATAATTGGTGTTGCTTAGTACCAAGCAGCCCTACTCTCTGTTGAATTATTTTTCATCTTTCGATGTGACTCTGTAATACAGTTTTTGTAATAAAAAACTCTGCAAATTCAGTTTCTAATCTCCATGCATGAGACCTTAATGTCCTCACCAACCACTTTGCCAGGTACTTTGTCATTCCAGCTATGCTTGAACAGGGAACTCACTCCTTAACAGGAGTATAATAGCTTTGGACAGTTCTTGCTCTTAGAAACTTCTTGGGTATTTTGACAAGTTTCTACTTATATTTTGATTGATTGGAAGGAAAATACAGATTGTCAAAGAAAATCTTTGATATTTGAAAGCCCAAATCTGAAAATGAGATAAATCTTAAAACCAGCAGCGCAATATGCTGCAATGATTGGCTAATGGTGTCCCTCTTTAACTGCCACCAAAGTTTGGTGTGGGGAGTGTCAGGGGAATGGCCCAGTCAGTGGGGTGATGGGTTCCCACCTCTCACACATGCTTAATTCAAAGCAGATTTATTTTGATCTGTTTTAATACCCTGCTTTTGTGCAAGTTTTCTTTTTTTCTTTTTTCTTTTTAAGTCACTGGAGTGGTAAAAAGACCTTGTTCTTTGAGCAGAGAAAAATGAATTTACGTCTCTCTCACACATTACCTGGATATTTTGCACATTAGTCATGTCAGTAAGCCAGGTTAGGTGAAATAATCAGCTATTAGAATTGAGAGTTACTACAACAACGTTGTTTCTATATTAGTTTACTTTGGCTGCCATGACAAAACACCACAGTTAGATGGCTTCAACAGCAGAAAATTATTGACTCCTATTTCTGGATGTGAGAAATTCAAGATCAGGTGTCAACAAGTTTGGTTTCTTCTGAAATTTTTCTTCTTGGCTTGCAGATGGCCATCCTTTCATGTATATGCATGTGGTTATTCCACAGTTTGCATAGTGTCTGTGTCTTAATTTCCTCTTCTTGTAAGGAGACTGGTCATATTGGCTTAAGGACCACCATGTATCCTCGTTCTACCTTAATTATCCCTTTAAAGTTCCTATCTTCAAATACAGTCATATTTTAAGGTATTGGGGATTAGGACTTCAACATACAAATTTGGGGAGGCAACACAATTTATTCCATAGCAATTTAATTTCTTGTAAAATGAAGACTTGCTTTTCAAGATTCTTTTCAGCAATGATAAGATAATCCATATAAAGCAATAATAGTAAAACATCTGGCACATTTTAGCTACTTAGTCGATGATGATGATGATTGTAATTGTGAAATAAATGTATAAATCTGTGCTTATATAGAGAAAATATTATTTAGACCATTGATATCCTGATTGTAAAATGTACTGAGAGGTAAAAGGAATCTATAAAGACATCATGGAAAATGTTATTCAGGTTACAGTGCATGTTTATTGTTATTTTTAGCAGGCTGAATTCAATGGCAATGGCATGATTCAACTTTTAACACAGCTCTTTGCTGAACTGAAGAGGAACAATAGCACACAGTGCTCTAGAGAACTCCAATTAAGATGCCCAGTGAGGAGCACAGGGTATGCAGAATGCATAGGGTGGCAGTGGTGGCAACTGGCACAGCCTTCAATTTCATTCATGTTTACCTCCATTCCAGGGGAGAAATGAGAATTTGATCCACTGCATTTTAAGCTGGGGTCATAGGAACAGTTATTTTTGTTTCTTTCCCTAGTGAGAAATTTAAGAAGTAGGAAATTCAGATACATTTGCAAAATGTAAATAGTTTTATTTATTAATGGCCACTAATGGTCTGTAATCATCACAGCTGACTGTGTAAATAAATCATTTATGAGAAGAGTTTGCAGAGTTGAATTCACAAATTTTCGAATTGTTTTCCCTTCATATAGGTTTAGCCATATCTGATCTTGAATTGAGTTAAAGGACCAAGCTTCAAAAGAATACAATTTGAGGAAGCAGAGGAGTATCTTGTAATTATAAAACATCATGATACTCTTTAAAATTCTATATGTTACTCATAATTTTTAAGCTCAATGATCTGAGCTGTTATATTAATTAACTCTCAAAATTCTAATAGCTGAGCAGATCACTTGATTTCGCTTGCCTACACTACTTTACATTAATTAATGAAAACCATAAATTCAGAGCCTTTGCAAATTGTGCTGCTTCATTGCATATAGTGCTCTTGTAATTTCTACTCTTAATTAAATAATGAGCCTCCAGAGCACATTCCTAGCTGTGAGTTACACTATATTGTGGATATAGCTGGGATTCCTACTAGCCAGTCAGGCCAGTATGTCTTTTCTAACAGGTAGAAGAGTTTATTTTTCAGCTTCCATGCCTGATGTGGGGAGAGACATGTTATGGCAAAATCCACCTTTGTTTTGAACAGGTTGCCAGGATTGGGTTTTCATTTGCTCTTTCCCATTGAGGCCAGCCATACTGGAAGTGGTGAATTCTTTTCTTTCTTTGTGATTAGGGCAAGCCACACTATTCTGGAGACAGAGCAATTAGGGTATGTGTGCTCTTTTCTTTCTTTGAAGACACCTCTTTTGTAATTCATTCAGGAGTCAACAAATATGAATTGTGCAACCAAGTAGTACCCTGGGGGATGGGTGGATACAGCAGTGAATAAGACTGTTCCTTTGAGAAAACAGTTACATCTCCATTTACATCAGTTCCAAATTCTGAACCTTTTCAATGGGAAAACCTGAACAGTGTTTTGAGAGTCTCCGCATACAAAGGAATTTGAAAAACACAATATTCATAAGAAGTTGTCATAGTAAAAATGCATAATAGAGAAAGAATAATTTAAACTGTAAGATCTTACAGCTAATGACAGGCTTGGGTTTTGTCTATGTTTATGGCATTAATCCACTTTCCCCTCATTTCCTAAATACATTTCCTGACTGGTTTGTCATATTTTACTTTTTTACTTGCAGGATTTTTCATTGTTTGTGGGATTGTTTAGCACAGAGTGAAATAAGTCACATTTTGTTCTTTTTATGGCATAAGTTATTCAGCTTTACTGTTAGGAACTAAACATCAGTTACAGTTCATTTTTAATGAGTGACCGAATCATTTTTCATATATGTTTTACTGCAGAACAGAAGCAAGTGATCTATCCACCAGTGGCAAGATAACTCAAGGACCAAAATAACCAAAAATAGCAGGAGTTACTAAATGACTGCACTTGCAAGTCAGAAATATTTAATTTAACTGATGCAGCTAATTCTTGATTATTCATGAACCATGTTCAAATTGGTGGATTATCCAATATTCTTTCTTTCTTCTTGATCCCTGCCCTCAGCCATTTAATTTATTTGTGGCAAAGAAAGTGAAATAGTTGATTATACTACTTGTCTCAATTTAAGAAAATATGTTGATAATCATGATTCAAAATTGTGTGTAATAAAATATTGATTACAAAGGATTCAAAATTTTATGCAATAAACTTTAGTTATTTCAATATTTCATTGACTCTAACTAATACAGTGCTACTTAAAAATGTGGTTCACAAACTGTTAAACATGCATTAAAAGAATTTGAGAGAAGCATTTAGAAGTGTTAATAGCAATTTGACTTTTACAAGTACTCACATGCATGTTGTTCAGTCTCTCAGCTGTGTCCAACTCTTTGTAACCTCATGGACTGCAGCATACCAGGCTTCCTTGTCCTTCACTGTCTCCTGAAGTTTGCTCAAACTTATGTTCATTGAGTCAGTGATGCCATCCAACCATTTCATCGTCTGTCGCCTTCTTCTTCTCCTGCCCTCCTTGTTTCCCAACATCAGAGTCTTTTCCAATGAGTCAGTTCTTCACATTAGGTGGCCAAAATATCAGAGCTTCAGCTTCAGCTTCAGCATCAGTCCTTCCAATGAATAGTCAGGGTTGATTTTCTTTAGGATTGACTTGTTTGATCTCCTTTTTGTCCAAGGGACTCTTAAGGGTCTTCTCCAGCACCACAGTTCAAAAGCAAGTCAACTCATATTGAACAGGGTAGAGCTACATAAGAATTGTGCGTGCCTGCTCAGTCATGTCTGACTCTTAGGGACCCTATGGACTGTAGCCTGCCAGGCTGCTCCATGCGTGGGATTCTCCAGGCAAGAAAACTGGAGTGGGTTGCCATTTCCTCCTCCAGGTAGTTTGCCAAGTACTATTGTAAGTTGTCCTTGATTGATAAATTCTTCACCAATTTTAAGATGTATCTCAACTTTAGAGATGTTAAAATGTGAGTAAACTAGTATCTTGGAATTGTTGATATGGTAGCTTTCCATTATTAATTTATGCCTTTATTTCTCCATAGGGAATTTCCTTTTGGGAGTATATCCTAATGGTGATTATTTCATATTTTTTGCAATAATTCAGTGCTTGTGTGATGTAGTAGAAAGTGAGCTCCCTTTGACTGCATTTCCTGAGTTTATGACCTTGGACAAGGTTCACATCCTTACTGATTAAGAGGAATAAGAAACACATCTCAAGGTTGTTCAGACTGTCTTTTTATCACAACTTGACTCATGGAAGAGGGTGGTCAAACATATTTTCTTTCATTTCAGTTCAGTTGCTCAGTCATGTCCGACTCTTTGTGACCCCATGAACCGCAGCACACCAGGCCTCCCTGTCCATCACCAACTCCCAGAGTCCACCCAAACCATGTCTATTGAGTTGGTGATGCCATCCAACCATCTCATCCTCTGTTGTCCCCTTCTCCTCCTGCCCTCAATCCTTCCCAGCATCAGGGTCTTTTCAAATGAGCCACCTCTTAGCATCAGGTGGCCAAAGTATTGGAGTTTCAGCTTCAAAATCAGTCCTACCAATGAACACCCAGGACTGATCTCCTTTAGGATGGACTGATTGGATCTTCTTGCAGTCCAAGGGACTCTCAAGAGTCTTCTCCAACACCACAGTTCAAAAGCATCGATTTTCCGGCGCTCAGCTTTCTTTATAGTCCAACTCTCTCATCCATACTTGACCACTGGAAAAACCATAGCCTTGACTAGATGGACCTTTGTTGGCAAGCTAATGTCTCTGCTTTTTAATATGCTGTCTAGGTTGGTCATAACTTTCCTTCCAAGGAGTAAGCGTCTTTTAATTTCATGGCTGCAGTCACCATCTGCAGTGATTTTGGAGCCCAGAAAAATAAAGTCAGCCATTGTTTCCACTGTTTCCCCATCTATTTGCCATGAAGTGGTGGGACCAGATGCCATGATCTTAGTTTTCTGAATGTTGAGCTTTAAGCCAACTTTTTCCCTCTCCTCTTTCACTTTCTTCTAGAGGCTCTTTAGTTCTTCTTCACTTTCTGCCATAAGGGTGTTGTCATCTGCATATCTGAGGTTATTGATATTTCTCCTGGCAATCTTCATTCCAGCTTGTGCTTCCTCCAACCCAGTGTTTCTCCTGATGTACTCTGCATATTTTCTTTAATTTATAATTAAAAAAAATTGTGTACACATAAATAATTTTGAATATAAATTAATAGTTTCAAAATGTAGCTATATTTTAAATATTTATTATACAAAAAAATAAGCTATATGAATACTGTGGTCAAGTTTTGAAGTTGAGAATTACCTATCTCAGTTTTGATTCTTCTGACTCCTATTATAAGTAATAGCTCATTGAATAAATATTATAAATAAATTGTTTGATTATTCTCTTAATCTTAGCTAATTTTAAAATTATTCATGCATTGAACCAAAAAGTTTGAAATATATCTTCTACATAAATAATATTTTGTAACTCTATATTTTACATTTTTAAAAATAATTGTATGATCCCAATTTCTTACTTATTTTTTAGTTAGAGTCTTATTTTAAAAATTTCAACAGTAACTGTTAGCTAATGAAGATTTCTTAGGAGTGTGCAATATTTTCTCTAAAAGGGCATAACACTAACGAATTTTCTATAAGAAAATAAAGCTATCTAAATAATCTTCACCACCACACTTTATAAACATTCATGTTTAGATAGCTATTATTTTGAACTCTCTGATTTTATCACCAGAATTGTATGCTAACATCTGAGTCAGTTAAATGACTAGAGTCATATTATATTTACCTTATGCTTGGTAGGTATTAATGGTTTAATATCTCAAATTGAAATATTAGAATAATGGAACTGATTCCTTCTAGATTGTCAAGAAACTGGAACTTATATTTGGAAATGAAACGAATTGCAGAAAATGGACTTTATTATTTACCTTAATCTTTATTCAAATATTTAACTAGCATATATTTTGGTAGCATATTCTGATATACAAAGTATTCTCCATATATTTTAAATATTTTTTACAGTTATAGAAAAATGTATTTATTCTGGAAAAGTATAAAACAAAGAAAATTATTATTATTATTTTATGTTGGATGTGACATTTATGTATTTTCCCAATTTTATTTAAAAAATTATTATGTAATAACTCAACTATTAGTGTCCACTGATAGCTACTGTTAACATTATGGTGTGTTTTTCTTTTGGGATTAAGAAAAAAATTTTTTTACCTAAAAAGATAATATTTTATTCTTTAAGAATAATATTATATATTTGTTCAGTGTGATGAAAGTCTCTTAAAAATATCATCCATCATCTAAATGTATTAACATTTAGAAAACAATACACCTTTTATTGAATATTTAGGTTCGTTTCAATTTTTGAGCACCATAAATAATGTTCTGCTCACATCTTTAGGTATGCTTCACACGGCCTCTTTTGATCATCGCAACAACTCTGTGGGGTAGGCAAGGACTGGTCTATATTTTTTTTTACCATTGTTGCCAGGAAATTGAGAGGTCAAAATTCAGACTCAATGAATATCTCAAAAACAGAATCTTTGGGTGCAAGTTGATAAACCCAGGTGTTTAATCTTTAAATAATTGCTTGTTCTCTTAAAATGCCTTCTTCTTTGAAAGCGTTTAAAATAGAGGTAGCGCTCATAATGGCACCCCACTCCAATACTCTTGCCTGGAAAATCCCATGGATGGAGGAGCCTGGTAGGCTGCAGTCCATGGGGTCGCTAAGAGTCGGACACGACTTTCACTTTTCACTTTCATGCGTTGGAGAAGGAAATGGCAACCCACTCCAGTGTTCTTGCCTGGAGAATCCCAGGGACGGGGGAGCCTGGTGGGCTGCCGTCTATGGGGTCGCACAGAGTCGGACACGGCTAAGGTGACTTAGCAGTAGCAGTGCTCATAAAACATCTATAACAGCTGTGTAGCTGTTGCTTCTGCATAGGATTGGTGGCCATGTCACGAATTATGTGGCATTGTTTAGATGAGGTCTCAGTGTTGATGGAGAATGTGACCTGTTGAAGGACCTATGATACATGAAGATGTCATGTATCATAAAATTAATAAATATATAGAATGGAATCTTTGACAGAATAATGATGTCTCTGTACAACCAGGGAAAATAAAAGGGGGTTCTATTTAATCCAACCAGGTCAGATGAAATTTGGTAATTAAGAAGTGAACAGATGTGTTGGCAAAGCTGACCTCATACATGATTAACCAGAAACGTCGAAAATATATGACTCAAGAATTGATAAGTGTACAGATTTAACAGTTTATATTCCACATAAGCATTTCACTTTAAACTACAAAATTCTAACTCAGAGCATATATCTTTTAGAAAAATCAAACATATTTTACCCCTTGTTAGGCTAGCATTGTTATTTTCCCTAATACTCAGTAAAAGGTATAGTGGTACTATTTCCCCGTAATGGTATGGATTTCATCCTGTCGTCTGGTGCTCTTTAATTGAATCATGGGAGTTATTTGTGTTTCACACAATGAAAGTTGGCACATGTCATGGGCTGTGGACAAGCACGTAGGGCTATAAAAAGTGTACGTTTAGCCCTGAGCAAAAAAGTAACTGGCTCATTGGGACCTTTCACTTCTCAAAATGCTGAGGGCAGCTGAGAAGATAACCATATAGAGAAGAATGATTTTCAGTATTTATTAATGAGAAGTGCTGGCGTGCAGTTGGGTCCTACTTTGACTATCACATGAAAAAGCTACATCAGAATACAAGTTCACATAAGCATCTCCTTGAGCCCATCCTTGCTTGGCCACTGCTACAAGGTGAGAGCTATTTGCTTTTTTTGCTTTCTAAAATAAGAATTCTGACTTGATTTTTCATATCCCTAATTCTCCATAATAATGTTGTTCTTTAAAAGTATTTCAAGGTAGATTTCACACTTAACTATCTGGCAAAGTCACAGTCATAGTGATTTGAAGCAATGTACATTTTTTTGTGCTTTCATGAGTTGTTAATACACCTAAAATTTTCTGAGCCTTAATTTCCTTTCTGAAAAATGGGAAAACTAAATCTATCTAGAAGAGATAGAGTTGTGAAAATCAACTATGATCATATGGATAAAATATAGTGAATACTCCGTATTCTTAGCTCTAGTTATTTATACAAAAGTAATCAAAATAATAATGAAAGAATATAGGTTTTGATATTAGTTAAATTCGTTTGGAAGTTTTATTTTTGCCTTGTTAGCTGTATGACATTGGGCAAATATTTAGTCACTAAGCTCAGATATTATATTACTTGAGGTTTCACTTGAGTTCTTTAGATAAAAGAGAAATTGGGCACACATATTTTGTAGAATGCTTACAGTGTCAGAACTCTAATGAAATTATTTAGGAGCAAATTGAGAATAATTTTATACTAGCTATTGGTTTGGGGGAAATACATGGTTGAATTTGGTTGTCAGTATTTTGTGATGAAGGTATGTATCATGAATGGTTGACATTCACTGTTGCAATAATAATTTAAGCCCATATAATGAATCAGTTCAAATCACTGAGCATATTTATGAAGCTGTACACATAATTGACATTTTAATTCCCCTGAATATCTTATCTCATTATCCACACTGCTTAGGAAAATATATTAAAATAGACTCTGGCAACCTGGAAGCTTAAGCTCTATTAGACCATAAAAAGGACATTGCGTTTCTACTAGTGACCAAGTGGGTTTAACTTGTGAAGTGAAATTAGAGAAAGTTGCACATGTTTCTATGATTACACTCACTAACCAGAGCTTTGAAATAATGGGGGTTGGAATTTGGACTGAGTGGGTAAGATTTGGAAGTGGGCAGTTTTGTTAAGAAATGTCAATTTGTTCTAGCACAAATCAAACATTTTCCAGGCCAACAAACTGGTAATTTTACCAATGTCCTTCCCTCCCATGTTCATCCCATTCATAAGTCTACTTCTGCTCTTATTTTTCATAGTTGAACTGCCATCAGATTCTGAGTTTTTATTTCCTTTGCTTGGTATTTCTTATTTTCTTTCCATGTTACTTCTTTTTCTGAAGCTTATTTTCAAAAGAAAAAAGTGAATGTTCAGCAAAGGGATCAATTGTCAAGTAAGAAGCAAATATTCAAGTTATGAGAGAAAATGTAAGAGTTTCTGAATTTCCATTAAAATTCCCATTAGGACATAGTGGGGGGAAAAAAAGCCAATTTGGAACAGTGAAAGCCAAGATTTATAGTCAGTCTATTGCCAGAATATGGGAACAATTTGTGATAATTACTAAAGTGAAAAAATAAACAGATTTCACTTGGATAGGGCTCTTTGCAATTCACAAAATTGTTGAAGAGATATGTAAATCTAGCTATTCACTAGTAAAAATTTTGGAAAGATAAATAGAAATTACTGTTTTGAAAAATTTAATCACTTTAAGGAATACTTCTGCCAGTTGAGATGACCTAAAATCAAGATGTTAAAAATGAGGAAATCATTGTTTTTTTTTTTTTTAAGGACTTAAATTTGAGTTAGGGTTTAGTGAAAAACTTAAATCTAAAAAAATAATGATTTTTAAAAATTTGATAACAAAGTTCAGTGGAAAAGCTAAAGCATTTTAGAAGTGCTTATGGACAATGTAAACATAGCAATTTAATTGAAACTATATTAAACCAAGAGATTATATTGACTAAGACCTGAATGGAGAGAGTAGAGGAATGAAGAGAGGTAAACATGTCTTCAGTTCCTTATCTTGTGTGGTGAAGTGTGCAAAGCTACACGTGTTTAGATTACTAGAAATTTGATATCTATCAGTTCAGTTCAGTTCAGTCGGTCAGTCGTGTCTAACTCTTTGCGACCCCAGGGACTGCAGCACGCCAGGCCTCCCTGTCCATCGACGACTTCCAGAGTTTGCTCAAACTCACAGTCATCGAGTCGGTGATGCCATCCAAACATCTCATCCTCTGTCGTCCCCTTCTCCTCCTGCCTTCAGTTTATTTCAGCATCAGGATCTTTTCAAATGAGTTATCTCTTGGCATCAGGTGGCCAAAGTATTGGAGTTTCAGCTTCAGCATCAGTTCTTCCAATGGATATTCAGGACTGATCTCCTTTAGGATGGATTGACTGGATCTCCTTGCAGTCCAAGGGACTCTCAAGAGTCTTCTCCAACACCACAGTTCAAAAGCATCCAATTCTTCATAGTTTAAGTATAAACACTATAGTCTAAGTATAAATAAAGATAAGCATTAATGGAGTTACATAAATATTTAGTCCAATTCACAGGTTACTGGAGAATATAAAAAGTATTACAAGTTGTAAATCAAAGTAAGCATTTAGAAACAGCATGTGACTATAAAATGGAAGATTAAATATAATAGTTAAAATATAAGACTTGCACATTTGGTTAAAAACTAAACTGTGGTGCTTTCCTACTTGTCCAAGGAAAGAGAATTTTAAAGAGAAACAATAGTTAGGTTAATATACTAATAAACACAAACAGAAAGAGAACAGAGGTGGATAAATTAATTTCAGACAAATTTATTTTCCAAGAAGAATTTATTTATTTATTTTTGGTTTAGAGAAAAATTACAATCTCAGTGAAGCTATATTTACTAGTGTTTTATTTTTTACTTTTTCATGTAAGTGATATCATAGTGTTTGTCTTCTTCTGTCTGACGTATTTCACTTAGTGTAATACCCTCCAGGTCCATTAATTTTGCTGCAAATGGCAGAATTTCATTCTTTTTTATGACTAATATTCTATCATATATGTATACTGTGTGTGTGTAGATATATATGTATATATATCTATAGATCTATATGGATCTCTATATAGATCTATATATCTGTCCATATCTATCTATATATCTCACATCTTTAGCCATTGATGGATATATAGATTGCTTCCATATCTTCACAATTGTAAATAATGCTGCTATGGACGTTGGGGTGCACGTATCTTTTCAAATTAGTGTCTTTGTTTCTTCTTAGGAGTGGAATTACTGGGTCATACGGTAGTTCTATTTTTAGTTTTTTGAGAGAATTCCATACTGTTTTCCACAGTAGCTGTACCAGTTTACTTTCCTACCGATAGTATTCCCTTCTCTTTACATCATTGCCGACATTTGTTATCTGTGTTTTTTGATGATAGCTATTCTGATAGGTGTGAGATAATATCTCTTCGTGGTCTTGATTTGCATTTCCCTGATGATTAGCAGTGTTGTACATCTTCTCATGTGCCTTTTGGCCATCTGCATGTCATCTTTGCAAAAGATGTCTGTTTAGATCTTCTGCCTAATAATTGGGTTGTTTCTTTCTTTTGATGTTTTTTTGAGAAAACAGCAATTCTTCAATACCAGAAAGACTTCCCTGGTGGCTCAGAAGGTAAAGCATCTTGCTAACAATGTGGGAGACCCAGGTTAGATCCCTGGGTCGGGAAGATCCTCTGGAGAAGGAAATGGCAACCCACTCCAATATTCTTGCCTGGGAAATCCCATGGACGGAGGAGCCTGGTAGGCTACAGTCCATGGGGTCGCAAAGAGTCGGACACGACTGAGCGACTTCACTTTCACTTTCACTTTCATGCACTGGAGAAGGAAAAGGGGAGCTAGATGCATTTTAATTTAAGCTATGTAGCCAAAACTGAACATAAGGTAACTATCTTAGCTTTAGATCTTTTCATTATTAAATACGAATTAATAATATAAATTAATTAAGGATTAAAATCACAAATTTAGAAATAGTAAAACAAAGCAAGCCGGAAGAAATTAAGTACAAAATAATGAAACGCAAGGCAGATACCATTGAATTATTGAAAAGGAAAATAAAACATTCAATAATTTGTTCTTTAAAAAATAACAATACATTCAGAAACTTATTTTATTAAAAATCAGGAAGTAACATACATATTTATATTAGAGGGAGCATACATATATTATAAGTGAAATATTAATTTTTTTCAGTAATATCATATTAAACTCCAAGCTTAATACTTGAAAACATAAATGAAGCATTTCTGAAAACATACCAATTATCAAAGTTTACTCTAGCAGAAATCAAAGGTTAGATAGACCAATAATCTTAAAAAATTAGTACAAATAAAAGGTTATTCCCTCCACAAAAGTTTCTAGAATCAGATGATTTTACCTTAGTTCTGGCGACATCCTTGTGCATACTATTGCAGAACATGGAACATTTAGAATACTGAACATTGCATTTTAGGAAATCAGCATTAATTTTGATTATTGAAAATGATAAATTCAGTACAAAAAGAGTGTGGATCTAACTCACAAAAATTGAATAGGGAGAGTGGCAGACATATTATTAATTTTATCCTTGAACCATCTTCATTCTATCTCTTTCCTTGCTAATAGAAGCCTTATTTTCTGTGTGCTGTTTTTTCCAACCCAAGGTGATTAATTATGATTGGTCTAACTCTAAACTAAAGATGACAATTATGTTCCTCTTTGCCAGCAGTTCACTTTCCCAGCCCTCCTTAGAGCATGAGTATGGCTGACTGATTCAGTTCTAGCTAATGGAACTTAAGAGGAGCTTTGCTGGTGAGCATCTGAAATAGGAAATTAATGTCCTAACAGTAGGATCAGATGGAAGAGGAAGGCTCGTTAGTGTTGTCTGGAATGGCAGCAGATATTTTGCAAACTTTGAGGTGTCTAGTGTGAAAAACAAATACCTTTGACTGTTGTTAAAGATGATGGAGGAGAGAAAGATATAAAACTTAGATAACTGATGACATAATTGACCTACTGAAGCAGCTTGAAGTCACCTCTGTTTTTCCTATTAACTGAGTTAATATACATATACACAGGTGTGCACATGCGCGCACGCGCACACACACACACACACACACACACATCCCGCATGCCACTGTCACTGTGATAGGTATTTTTATTCTTACAGCTGGAAATGTTAATCTGAAATAAAGGCCAAAATCCAAACTAAAATACTGACAAAGAAAAATAAAACAGTAATTCTTGCAAAGAATCATTCACTATACTTTAATAAAATGATTCAAAACTGAAAAGTTATTTTAAGACACAGTGATGGTCCAATATTAGGAACTCTATTAAGGTTGTAGCACATCACTAAGTCTGATGATGCTACAGAAACTAACACCTATTACCATTTTTTAAAATGTAAATAAATTTGAAATAAATGTGATAAGTTTCAAGAGTAAGATTCTACGTCCATTAGATATAGTTAGGGCAAGTTCAGAGTGCTCGGTATCATTATTATAATTTAAATACTGTTCTGTAGTTTCTAGTCAATGGAATATGTGCTGAAATAGAAATACAATTATAAATTTTAAAAAGGAAAATAGTACTATTATTTGAAACAAATATGATCATGTTCCTATAAATCCGGAGAAAATGCACTGAATTGATAAGGATGCTCATGGAAGTGGCCCAGGAGAAATAGATATTGTCTCATTTAAGGGGATTAATAGAGTATACACAGGTCCCATAGAACATAGTGATGATAACACCGACACATCTAACATTGAAGTTTATCCAGAGACAAAAGCTGTAATGAGCATCTATTTCTATCCAGGGGAGTGATTCAGTCACTATGAAGGTCTGTTGAGCTATGTTGTAAGGCTATTTTATCATCTTCCATCAAGATTCAGATGAAATATCCTTAAGAACATTTGTCATCCTTCATCCTGATTTCATTTGCACCTAGCAACACTGATGAATTATTTGACTTCTCATATATCTTGGTCCTGGGAAGGTATGAACGTGTGTGTCCTGTGAATAAAGTCTTTGAGTATTTTCATTACTGATAAAGGTTTAGTTCCGAAAATACACTAAAAAACTGGTATTCCAGTTAACCCCAATAGAACAAGAAATATATAACTTGTTCAATAAATGGCATCTTGAAAATTGGTTCTATGGAGAAAAGTCAAGATGGTATATTCGCCTTTGTATGTATATGTGTCAACAAGAATTCTATATGAATTAAATGGAAAATTTTAAGATAAATAGATAAATAAAAAGAATTTTAAAAAAAAATATCTAGAAAGAACATATACATGAAGATTTCACTTACATCCCAGGTTTAGGAAGAATCTCCTAAATTGGGAAATGATTCAAGTGTGATGAGACCTTTCCTAGATTAGTATTCAACAGATAATATTCACCAAGAATGTATTTGAAATTGAAATACCCTAAAGTAGTCCAGTAGGCCCACTTATTTGAGGGAGAAATGTCTCCTCTTGTAAAGCTAAAAAGAATGATAAAATTCCCAGTATGGTTTCTGCACTGCCTGGCCCTCTTGGAGCTAGGAAATCTGGAGGACTTCTGAGATCCTCCAAGAACTTCTAAGAACTTTTTACAAGCAGTGGGATTCTTTGGCTGCTGCTTTTAAGTTCTGTAATCAATCTTTTTTCATCGAGGATTCAAGTCAGACAAACATCCCCTTTTCCTGTCCATAACTGTCCCCTCATCTCTTCACAGTCAGAGACCAGATAAACCTGTTTTTAAACCTCTGTGCCTGGACCTACTAGGTTCCTGGAGCAAGGAGAGAGGGAAAGATGGGACTTTCTGCATCTCAGGAGATTATACTGTGAGTTTCTCTCTGAAGCCTTCCCCCAGCATTTTTCCATTGAATAGGGATGTTGAAGGTGCCCTGTTGTACCCTTGCTTGTCACCATGCATTTGTCCTTGTGGTCTTGCCCCACAGTGAAAATGAAGAAAAGAATAACATGAGGAGAGAGGTAAGAAAGTTGAATCTCCTGGGTGTGACCAGTGATCCTGCCTGAGTAAGCTAGCTGGAAGACCCAGATATCCAGAGGCTTTGTGAAAGACCACCACCCCTTCATCTAAGCTTAGCCTGAGAGACAGGTCTGGATGCAATTCTGTCCATATTTAATGTCACAAAAGCAAGTCTTCCCTGTCCTACTCTGGCACTCTAGATGCTATGTCGGGTACCTAGAATTGGTATTCCAGATCTATTGAATGGTTCAGAAGCATCCTTCACCATTTAATGTGTAAAATGCAGACTCAGGTATAGGAAAGGCATTGTAACGGTGCATGCCTGCGTGCTAAGTTGTTTCATTCTCATCCGACTCTTTGCGATCCTATGGACCATAGCCCACCAGGCTCCTCTGTTTATGGGATTCTCCAGGGAAGAATACTAGAGTGGATTGCCATGACCTCCTCCAGGGGATCTTCCTGACCCAGGGATCGAACCCTTGTTTCAGGCATCTCCTGCATTGGCAGGCGGCTTCTTTACCACTAGCACTACCTGGGAAGTCCATTTTAACGGTATCAGCATGTAATTATGAAAGTGTAGGGTGTCTGAAAATTGTCTATATCTTTATCCACTTTAGGCTAAAAATCAGCAAACATGATTGAAAGTGTTATGGTATTTCAATTATGTTTGCTGCTTTTTCGTTTTTAGAATCAATCTACAGGCAAAGCACAAAATAAATATAGAGGATAATTCAAATTTTATAAAACTTGACAATATAGTAATAATAATAATGTAGTGAATTTTATAAAATGAAGGATGAAAGAGAGGGGAAAGTAATGAAGATAATCATATTTTTAGATTGTAATAAATTATATATATGTATAAAATAAATCAAGAGACCTAGCAGAATGGAAAAAGAGTTTACAAAGATTGGCAGGAAGTTTAGGTGTTTTGAACCTCTCATTTTTCATAATGGGTGGTGATAAATACTGTCTAAAATTAAGGGTTTGAGGGCATTATGATTTTTAATAGTAGTCACCTAAAAACTATAAATACTGATAATAGTGATTATCTCTAGTAAGTAGGACTTGAAGTTTAGAAAATAGAGAAAAAAAAAACTTTCATTTTTTTCCTTCTATACCATTTGGGTTTTTTAACCATATGTAAGTGTATGTATGTGCTGTGCTGTGCTCAGTCATGTCCAACTCTTTGTGACCCCATGGACTGTAGCCCACCAGGCAAGAATACTGGAGTGGATTGCATGTCCTTCTGCAGGGAATCTTCCTGACCCAGGGATCAAACCCACATCTCTTATGTCTCCTGCATTGGCAGGTGGGGGTCTTTACCATTAGTGCCACCTGGGAAGCCCTCAAGTTTATGTATGTATGTGTGCATATATATATATATATATATTTTTTTTTTTTTTTTTAAAGAAAAAGATGGATGTTGTGTCTCTTGGATTTTTTTTATCTATGACTCTTACTTATTACTCTTCTTATCCATTTCTTTGCTTTTCATTCTTTGACATGTTCTTACTTAACTTTTATCCTATAGACTAATCCCTTGATTTTAGGTTGTTTTTTTTATTCTATAATTAAACCAACTTTTTTAAAACCCTGATTACAACACATCAATAAATCACAAGTCTTTCTGACAAAATAAATAGAATTATCATACATGAAATAATAGCTGGATGTAACATATACATACATATAAACAATGTGTCATAATGGTAAATGTATTTATTGGTCAAGAAAGTTTTAAAACCACTGATTTAGTAGGTAATTAATTAGTTATGCTAAAGAATTTTCAAATCTTACCTTGTTTGCCCTTGAATAGCTTCCTAGTCATGAAAATTCTTAAATTATGGGTGTATATAATATCCTCTTGTATCTCTCTGAAGACACTACTATTTTTGAAGAAGTATTTTCTCTGCAATTTGATTCAGTTTTATCCCAGATTTACTACTTTATTTCTTTGTTTGCTTCCTTATTTCCATGCTTTTAATATTCCTCTAATATTTGATGACCCTTGCTTGAGTGTTTGGATTTTGGAATAAAGAACTAGTTTACTTAGTAGAGTTAGCTTGCATGGGATTATTATGCAGTTTTATAGGTCTTTGTTCCCAACAGCCCTTGAGTGTGAGATTCTGATTTAAAACTCTAAAAGCACAGTCTGGGTGATATCCTTGTGGTCCAGCGGTTAGGACTCGATGCTTTCACTGCCAGGGCCCCAGGTTCAGTCCCTGTTCAGGAAACTAAGATCCTGCAAGCCATGTGGTGTGCCAAAAAAAATAAAATAATATTAAACACAAATGAAAGCACAGTCTGACAGGAGGTACCACACCACAGTGTTGTTGAGCAACGTGTATTGTCCTGTGACATTCTCCATTGTCAGGAGAGTTACTTTGGGAGAAGCAATCTTAGTGAATCTTATTTCTGAGTCAGTATATTCTTTCTTGTCATATGTTATAGAGCTTTGACATGACCTTAAGCCATGTTCTTTCTCTCAGATGTTGACACCCACGTGCAGAACCGTCCCCTGGGAGATGACACATTTTCTTCGGAGAAAGGTTCTCTGGGTGTAGTCATGAGGGAAAGGACACTAGCCTCTGTCTGCAAAGGAACAGAAAGGGCTTTCTGGTCCCTTCTCTTAAATAAACACAAGAAATGCTTTAATTAATCTACTCATATCATGTATCCCAGCTCCTTTCTGTTATTGTACTCGCCGACTTTGAACTCGACAGAGCTCCCTTGAGGAGAATCCTGCTAACAGTAGTGTTTGATGCCGTGATTTCTCTTCTCTGTATATCCTATAATCAGATTACCTGATTTTTATGTTTCAGGAATTTCTCAAATATATGGAGTAAATTGACACCCTTTCTTCCATTTTCAAAAACAACCTACTGAATGAAGAAGCAGATATAACAATCCAACTTTGTCTTCTATTAAGTCAGAACACCCAAGATATTTACAAGATATCAATATAAACATGGTATTATTCTTACACTTTTGGACAATATATTTGTTTTTTTACATGTGTCATAATAGGTAATGGGCTTATTATTTTTATATTTATATAAAGACTAGTGTCTTTTAAATCTCAAGTTAAATGTCTAGTATGGTGAATATTGGACTTCCCAGGTGGCACAGTGTTAAAGAATCCACCTGCCGATGCAGGAGACGCAGGAGACGCAGGTTCAACTCCTGGGTTGGAAAGATCCCCTGGGGTAGGAACTGGTGACTTGCTCCAGTATTCTTGCCTGGGAAATTCCATGAACAGAGGAACCTGGCAGGCTGCGGTTCGTGGGGTATCAAGGAGTCCGACACCACTGAGGACCGAGTGACTGAGCACACATATACCCATAGAATGAAACTCTTTGGGTTCTTTGATAATCTTTAAAATGTAAAGAAGTATTCAATATATCCACAGCTTCTTTTGACTTGTAACACTGTACAATATTACGTGACTTTCCCAAAATAACATGCTACTAAAGGGCAGAGGCAGGCCTTGAACTAATATCTGATTGCTCCAAAGTTCTTCTTGCTAAATATTTCTGCATTCAGTTTGAGAACTAATGGGTTTTTTTTCAGATGTCTGTCAATATCTCGTCCTGAATAATTTCTTGCTTGATTGTCACTTTCACCAGTCTGGCATCCAGCAGGTTCTGAGAAGTGATGGAATATGTTTATGAATAGAAATTTTGAAGAATCTTGTATACATTTCTGAAATATCCTTGACATCCCCAGCAGTTATCAACCATTTTTTCTTTGGATAGGGCTGACTTTTGGTTATCACACCTGTGCCTATTCAGGCTCTCAGACACCCTACAAACATTTTTTTTTTTTAATTTCTTTGTCTCTTCCAGATTTGAATGCTCTCAGTTCTTAGCATATTGTTATCACAGTTGTTGTTAATGATTGCTATTGTAGGTTACAAGCAAAACAGATATTGTTAAGTGGCTTCTATAATTTGCTTCCAATCACTATTACAATATATCTCATGCAATATTAACAATTGGGATTGAAATTTCAATATTCCTATACAGCATTCATTTGACAGTTCAGTCTCTAGTTTAATACTCTCCCTTACTCATAGTTTCAGTTTTCATTTAAGAATATGCTAAATTATAGTACCCACCAATATGGCCTCCTTCCCAAGCCATGAATTATGCAGCTCTGCAGCTACTGCTGGCTCTTCTTGGAATTTATTGTCTGTAGCTTCTCCATCCCAGGTGGATCACTTGCCCTCTTCCTGCCAAACCCTTCTCTCTGCCTGGACTCTGACTCAGTTCTCTCTTTGTGGCCCCCAGAACTCTGCCAGCTTTTTAGAGCATTTGTAATAATAATAAAATGACACCCCTTCCTCCAGGCACATATGATCCTGAAACAGAGACCCATGAACCCCTCATTCCACCTACCAGGCCATTGTGGAAACCACACTCCTTGACTCGGAACATCTCTGGGAGGTCATACTGGGAAATTGGTGGAGAAGTTTAATGACACGACACTGATTTTTGAATATCATCATTTCAAAAGCCTTATGGGTAGTGTCCCACTTTCTGTGTAAGAACACAAACCATACTCTAATTTTCAAAAGAAAATGCATATCTGGTCTCTGTAGAAAAAGATGTGACACTTCAATACAGAATAACTGTATTTCAAGCATTCAATCCCTTTGACTTTAGTCTCAAATTGCCTGCTTTCCAAAATGTTACAAAAAGGTCTAGATATCATTTTGTCAGTTAAGAGATACTATGGAGCTTCAATAAAATGAACATCCTCAGGGGTTAACCATCATTTGTGTCCTCTCTCTGTCCTGTTTTTCTGCTGATGCATTGCTTGTTTCTCAGTGTCAGCCCTTGCTTGCTCAGACCCTTCCCAGTTGGTTATGTCGATCCTGACAGTTTCTTCTATCCTTCTGGCCTCCTGATCTTGGATTTCTCCACCTGGCAAATTTATGTGGAGATTTCTGTTGACAACCTTATCCTCATGCAGAAGGTCTGCTGTCTTTCGCTCATAAATACTTACTGGTAGGCAGCCTGCTATCAGGATAGCTCCTATATGTGGATGTAAAGGTGCCAAATCTCTATTCTTCTGTATTTTCAAGCCTGGGTAAATTCAGACTTCCAAGCAGCCATATATTTGGACCTCATGTAAATGGTTTTACTTTGCTTTAACACAATGCTTTTGGCTTCACTGAGACTTAGATTAAGATATGTTCACATGAAGAAGATTCCTAGAGCTTTTATTAATGTCATGTGAGGTCTTTCCTATATGGTAAAGAATCTGTCTGCAACACAAGAGTCCGCCGTTTGATACTTGAGTCAGGAAGATCCTAAGGAGAAGGGAATAGCAGTCCACTCCAGTATTCTTGCCTGGAGACTTCCATGAGCCTGCTGGGCTACATTCCATGGGATCGCAAAGAGCCGGACACGACTAAGCGACTACCATTACCACTATTATGAGAACACCTGACCCACTGTAATTGTTATTGTTTTTTTATGGTCTTTCTATAAACATCCACATGGTAAGTTAATCTTAACATGTTTTGCTGGGTGAGGTATGTCTTCCATGATGAAATCGTACTTGCAAATTATTACATAATTAATGGCAACTAATCTGTCATACACCATGTTTGGCATTGTCTACTAAGAAACATAGAGCTATATGTTAGTATCATTTTTCTGTAGGTATCTTTAGCTTAGGTTTATTGATACTCACCTTTATGTTTTATGTTTATGAGATTCCTTAATTCAAGCTGATGACTTACTCTTATGATTTTATGATTTTATGCTTTGCCTCATTCCTAAAGTCACCTGAAAGCACAGAAATATAAAAAAAAATCAGCACAGGAGCTATGCAATGAAAAGAGCGTATAGTTATAGAGACCCTGCAGGGTTCAGAGAAATTACAGGAAATTAGAGATAATAAAATAAGCTAATTTTATCTGGGCCAGTAATAATCAGTATAACTGCAAATCGTCTTGTTGGCAGCACATGAAGTGTTTCCACCAGCCTGACCTCCCCCTCAGTGGCACTACAGGCCTCTTGTCTGGACTCGTGCAGAGTGCCCTAACATGGCAGCTTTCCCTTGAAGTCCTTTCCTTCTGGCCTAAACTGCTTGTCCATTAGAGGGAATGTCACAGAAGGAAGAAGTGGTAGGAAGCAGCTCTTGCAAAGTCACAGACCTAGTGGAGGTGGCTGTGGCATTAGAGCGTATCAGTTCAGTTCAGTCGCTCAGTTGCGTCCGATTCTTAGCGACCCCATGGGCTGCAGCACGCCAGGCCTCCCTGTCCATCGTCAACTCCCGGAGTGTATAAAGATGTATATACAGTCACCAGCATCAGTATGAGAATATTTGCATACATTATTTAAATCTCTTTCTAAAAATATCTCAAAAAAAGCTGTTTATGATGATTAGTGGAGGGGATTAGATCTTGTCAGTACTAACTGTCTTATTGCATAGGGAGTTTATAGACTACACTTGTTTTCTCTCTGCCATATTTTAATTCACCTTTATGAATCCCTTTATAGTTGTAGAAGAAACTACTCCTTTTTCTCTTTTCCTCTTCAACCACATCTTCTTATAAGGCCCAGGGACTTTATCTGAGGCCACGGTTCTTAGGTAATTTGTCCCATGATCTTTATGTCACAGCTTATATGATTTTTTAGAAGTTGATTGCTATTTTCTGTGAAGTAAAATGGGGGAATTTTTTTTCCAAATGTTAAACTTTTTTATTTTGTATTGGGGTATAGCAGATTAACACTATTGCAGTGGTTTCAGGTGAGCAGCAAAGGGCTCAGCCATATATACACATGTATCCATTCTGGGGGAAATTTATTTATAAAATATAAAAACTAGGGTACATAAGAGTTAAGTGTTTATCGAAGCTTCCTAGCAAGGAGATCAGAGTGAGAAGTCACAGCTGTGAGTGATGAGCCTACCGCATACCTCTGGGGACATGTGGTACAGGCTTCTCGCCTGTTTCTTGACATTTCTGTGGACTTATTTGTAACCTTGGTAGTCACAGTGTGGGAGAGGGGAGGGAAGAGGCGAGCTAAAGTAAAGAACAATCTAATACATACTCTCTTTTTCTTCCTAGAGGACATTTTATGATCTTTAATGTATTCCTACAAAAGGAAATAAAATTTTTAGCAATTCACATAGAAGTTCAGAGAATCACCATATGCAATGTTAGCTTTTAAATCTCATATATATGCATGTATATGGAGAGATGTACATTTTTCTTTTTCTCCATCCTCACATCCTTCCTGACAAAACTCAGATTTGTATTTTAAGTATTCTCTGCTTGGTTGTGGCTGCTGCCATTTTCAGAAAATTTTTCACTACATATTTTTTTCAAAATTTGTTACTTGGAAAAGTGCTCCTCTCCCCCCACTCCCTGTCCCTGCCAGGGTTATGTAAGGTGGAGGTCTACACAATTATTATCTGCTCTCAGCAAAACTGAATAGCTGGGAGGGGGTAATTCTACACACCCTGGTGCCAAAAGCCACTTCTAAACATTTTGCAATATATACTGGATTCATTTTAAAGTGGTTGTAACTAAACAAATCACAACCTTTTGGGGATAGGGTAATAGTATATTAAGACTGTGTATAGTCTATGAGTAGTCAGTATATTAAAATCTGTCAGAAAAGGTCATCATTGACTATGGGTTAATATCTGCAGTCAGTACCTTGAATAGTGCCAATATGTGTTGGCCCTTATCTTTCCCAGGGTTCAAGTCAGGAAATGAGATCTGAAACTTTAGCTGAAGGGGTGTGAACCAGATTGCCAAACTTCTTAGTGGAGAGAAGTTTCTGGGTTTTTTTTGCTTTGCTTGTTTTGTTGTTTAATGATTCTGAGTATTTTAGAGTTGAAGAGTTGAGGTATATGTAGGATTTTAGTCTTTGGCCTTTTGGATCCAGGGAGAGAAAGGATATGCCCTTTTCCTCTCACCCTACCCCCAACCAATTACCTTTGGAGAGGTATCAGCTGTGTTTTGCTAATGAGCATTGCCGGAGGACGTTCTGGAAGCTCACTTAACACAGAGACTTGTGAGCCTCCTCGCAGTGGAATCAGGCAACCTGTCAGTCTGTTTGTACGTGTGCTGGTGTTTTCTTTGCAAGGCATACAAACCAATTAGAGTGTGGCTCTCTTAGAACATTTCTGAGGAGGTGGATACTTCTTTTCATGTTTGGCGTGGGCATCTGTTGTATTGGGGAGAGTGAGATCAAGAACTGTACAATCAATTTCAGGAGGAAAATTAGGATGAAGGGAAGAACTAAGTTTGTTTTAGTAGATTTAGTAGAGATTTAGTAGAGGATTTAGTAGAGAAAATGATCTGAGTTCCATATATCTGTACAGTTTGAAAGTTCAAAAGAATGAGGACAGACATGTTTCCTTGACTGCCTTTCATTAACTGCCTATTGTTTTGATAATTAGTTCATTATAGAGGAGAGATGTGAATGGTGACCTCTGTCCAGTCTGGCTCATGAAAAACAAATGGACTGATTTCCTCTGGGCAGTGTGATCAATTACCAGTAATGAAGCTGAAATGAATGATCCCGATATGCCTTTGCGCATTTTATTTTGCAAGGAAATCAGTGTCTTATGCCGCTTGAGAGATGGCTCCGACTTTATATTAGCAACGTAATGTTCAGCCTTCCTACCCTTTCCTCCCCAAATCAAGACTTACTGTCAGATAAATTCAACTAGTGCCTTAAGGAGAAATCAAGTGAATATGGGGCAAAGATGCAGAGTTACATTTCGACGATTTCCCACTATGTGAATAGCAGTCAGCTATAGAATAGGTAACCATCAGCAATTTTATTTTAATTCTTTGCTATATGGAACCTCAGGGAGGAAATGTTCTTGTGTGGGGATGAAAGTTCTCTTTTTTTTTCTAAATTGTAAAATGATTGAAAACTGTGGCTATCATTACTTGTAGTTTTACTATTTGCACTTATAATAAAGTGATGGCGATGCTATTTAGAAGTTGATGCTGAGCAGCAGCAGCTGAGAGTCTATAAACGTCTATTATAAAAGCTAGTATTTAGCATCCACATTCTAGAATTACTGCCAGTGAATCCCATTGAAAAACTGTTAAGGATCTCTAACAATGGATGGTACCTGGGTATTGTCATCTCATTCTTTTTCTCTTCTGGCTGGAAGTATTGGAGCTAGTATCTGTAACTCTCTAAGAGATGTGGGACTAATGAGATAAATTTTAATCTCCCTCTAGTTTTGTGTGTCCTGTTTGCTGCTTGGACCAAAGTCTAATTTTAAAATATGCATGTTTTGTTTGTTATAGCAGTCATGCAAAAATAAGAGGTCTAGAAAGACATAAACTCATTATTTGCTTCTAATGGTTGGAGAAAGAAAATGTGGGGGTCTTTCAGTTCCTGGTCCATATTACTGCAGGATGAGGGAGTAATACATGCATTGATTTAATATCCTTATTTATAGGAAAAACTTATTAAAATTGTGAGTTTCAATGTAACTCACAATGTAATTGTTTCAATGTAATTGTGAGTTTCAATGCAGCCCTTAGTGTTTTAAAGGGGAAAGAACTGATTAACTGTCATCAGTAGACCCAGTCTGAGTCTTTGTGGTTCTGTCACTTATTAGCTATGTGATCACAATGTAATTGTTTCAATGTAATTGTGAGTTTCAATGCAGCCCTTAGTGTTTTAAAGGGGAAAGAACTGATTAACTGTCATCAGTAGACCCAGTCTGAGTCTTTGTGGTTCTGTCACTTATTAGCTATGTGATCAAGGGAGAGTTGTCTAACTTCTAGAATATAGTCTCCTGATGTATTCCATAACATTTTTGTGTTAAATAATCTTTAATATCACTTCTAACTCTAATATTCTATGCTTTAGTGACCATTAACTGTAATCATTCTTTAATATGTTAAGCAGACAATATTTAGAGTCACCTGGGTATGAGAACTTTACTACGTGGTATTATCTGTGGTAGTGTTTAGTCACTAAGTCGTGTCCGACTCTTGTGACCCCATGGACTGTAGCCACTAGGCTCCTGTCCATGGGATTTCCCAGACAAGAATACTGGAGTGGGTTGCCATTTTCTTCTCCAGGGGATCTTCCCGACCCGTGGATCGAACCTAGGTCTCCCGCATTGCAGGAGGATTCTTTACTGACTGAGTCACTAGGGAAGCCCATAGTACTCTCTACTAGTACCGATTAAGAAGGTTATAAATGAATAGCAACATACTCTCCCTTTCAGAAAGCTTATAGCCTAGAGGAGAAGACAGACAAGCAATGTGTGGCAGATACTGGTAAGACCTATCTGCTTGTCTACTTCTGAGGTAAGTATTTAAGGGGGTTTCTTAGCCTGTGGACCTCACACATCTTTTGGGAAGACAGATGAAAAGACTTAGGGTCTGACCCTCTGGCTGTAGGATTCTTCTTGATAGGAGTTTTCAGAAAAGGCAAGGAGCTCATCCTGAGATAAAATGGATGCCTGCTCTTTATCTTAAAAAGCATGTCAATTTTTAGAATTGACAGATATTTTGGTGTGACTCTGGATGCTGCCCCTCAAAACGTCCTCTAACCTAGCTCTGAAGAGATAAGCTCAGTTTTATCAAGAGAGTGAGAGAGAGAACTGAAAAAAAAAAAAAAAAAAAAAGACAGCATCAGCAGTGGAAGAGCTGCTGCACTGGTGGAAACGAAGTTTTCCTTTTCTGTGAGGGCAGCATTAATGAATACAGAAGTGGCATGGTGGGATTACTAGCTGTGAAGACAACACCCCACAAATGAGATCAAGGCCAGTGAAGCTTCTGTGGGAGCCCTCGGATACTATACCAGCAGAGATAAAACAAAAAATTGAAATTTAATGATCTTAAAATTTTTAATGTGTGTCACAGCCCATTTAAGAGGGCCAAAACATCCTTTGCTCCACCCTTCCCAAGGATTCATCTTGCCTGCCATGTATAAAATTTGCCACTACCGCCTATTTTTTAATCAGAAATAAATGTCATTAAATGTAGAATGTGTCATTATTTTAGGTATCACCGAAAAAGCAAAATGTACCAAGTAAACTAAGGTTTTTTTATCACTTTATTTTCTATGTACTGAAAGAGCTCTTTAGAAGGCATGTGCCAGGTAAGTTTTCTGATTCAGCTTTACTGAACGTAAAACAAAGAAGAGTCTCTGGCTTCCCCAGTGGCTCAGCAGGTAAAGAATCTGCCTGCAAGGCAGTAGACACTGGAGACTTGAGTTTTGATACTTGGGTCAGGAAGATCCCCTGGAGGAGGAAATGGCAACCCACTCCTGGACAAAACAGCCTGATGGGCTACAGTCCAGGGGGTCCCAAAGAGTCTAACAGTACAAGCATTCACACACCTTAGCTGGCAGATATCAAAACCCAGCAATGGTGCGAAGAAATCTACCCATTCCAGCAGTGTATTTGCTTGGCATACAAGCATCCCAAGTTTATAGTGCAGTGGTTCAGAAAGGGAAGGATAGAAAAAGGAACAGCTCTAATCTCACAGAGGGAAATATGAGGAAAGTAGTATTAGAGCAATTTGCAGGTGTCCCCAAAGGCTACCCTGATTTCAAAGATATTAAAATGATGAGAAAACTGCATTTTTGAATAGAGAAAATAGGATATGTGTATGTGTGGTGTAGTAATTTGGAGCTTTGCAATGTCACCAGGTAGAAGTCTAAAAGGCAACTAGACCCCAGAGAAAAGTGAAAATTGATAGAATGGCTTGTTCTTATCTGTGAATGAGAGATGGAAGAGAAAAGGAGACCAGAGATAAGGACTGATATTTTCTCCATTGAGGACAAGTTTCCCGGACTGATGTTCAAACATTTGTGGAGCCTAATAATGGGCTTTCCTGGTGGCTCAGATGGTAAAGAATCTACCTGCAGTGCAGAACACCCAGGTTTGAACCCTGGGTCAGGAAGATCCCCTGGAGAAGGGAATGGCAACTCACTCCATTATTTTTGCCTGGAGAATTCCATGGACAGAAGAGTCTGGTAGGCTCTAGTCCATGGGGTCGCAGAGTCAGACATAAGTGAGCAACTAACAGCTTACAAACAGAAAAGAGTAATGGTCAAGGATCTGACTTTGAAAATCATTTGGTGGTTTAAAAGACCACTGTGGTGCCTACGAGCCACCTGCAGCTATTGAGAAAAGAGACATAGGATCTGAGTGGTGTGGCAGATGACAGACCTAAGTTAAAAGAATTATTATTATTTGTGCTTTTGTTGGAATTCATGTACTTTATAGATTTATCTCAGATTTTCCTGGGCTGTAAAATCATGGATGATATGATAGAAAAAGATGATAATGTATATTCCTTTCATGCCCTCCATTCCCCTTTGAGTAAACCTTTTGTGTGCTTTTAAACTAGGTGGGCAAATTGGTAAAAAAGCTATTAAAAAACATTTTTTTGCATAGAAATATATTTCTTGCTAGAAATTTTTAGATTTCACATTGTAGAAGCAAGCTCAGTACCTCAAAATGCATTTCATTACTCACTGCATCCAGGCACTGCTGGGCTGCCCAATTGCAAACATCATTCCGATATGCAATGCTCCTTAGCTTTGAAGGCTACCAAAGCACATTCAGTCTTTTCTGAAAAAATAACAGGAGATACATTCATGTGTTAAATTATTTGCTTGGTAATACATTCAGAGAGAAGAAAACATACAATGACATTGTTAACTGGGTGATACAAACGTTCGTGATAATGAGCACATTGTGCAGAGTATGTAAGGTGGATGGTTGTGTGGTGTGGATGAAAGTATGTCAGCTGGCTTCCAGCCTACTGGTGAAAGGTTTGGACCATTTGTGTTGGATAATTTTATAGTGGATTTAAGAGAATTTGTTTTCCTTCAAGAAGGAAATGGTGCATGCAATATTCCATATGTAATTCCTTGAGTAAGAGATACTTGCATTGCATATTAACCAACTATTTGCATTTAATTAGCAATGGTTTCTGCTACTGTAATTTTTCTTTTAAGTAAATGTTTGGAAATGTGTTTGTCTTATTTAGTAACTTTTTAAATATGTTTCCACACCTCAGTGCTTGTCAAAGGTTATCTAAATGTACTACTCAAGGAAAACATTTTTCAATTACTCAGCATCATAGGCTTCAGTTTCCTCATCTGCACTAGGTAATGTGTAATATGTAATAGTCTTACCAGCAGAGTCATGCAATTGCAGTTATGTATGTGGTGTCATGGGGCTTCCCTGGTGGCTCAGACAGTAAAGAATCTGCTTGCAATGCAGGAGACCCGGGTTCAATCCCTGGGTCAGGAAGATCTCCTGGAGAAGGGAATGGCAACCCACTTCAGAATTCTTGCCTAGAGAAGTCCATGGGCAGAGGAGCCTGTCAGGCTACAATCCATGGAGTCAAAAAGAGTCAGACATGACTGAATGATTAGTACTTTCACTTTCACATATGGTATTATAGAACATGTCTTAGAGTTACAATCAGTGACAAATTTGTTTTCCTTTTAGGAATAATTTGTGGGAATAGTTTCTAAAGCAGGACCTCTCAAAGCCAGGTTCTTAGACTACTTGCCTCAGACTCACCTAGGATGCTGGCTGAAAATGCAGATTTCCTTGGTGCTATGGACCAAATTTTGTTCCTGTCTCCCTGCCCCATTCATACATTAAAGCTCTACTCCTCACTGTGACTGTATTTGACAATAGGGCAAATACATTAGAAAATAATGTTAGAAGATATATTAGAAGATAATGTTAAGTGAAGCCATAGGGTGCAGTCCTAATCTGGTAGAATTGGTGGCCTTATATGAAGAGAAAGAGAGAGATCTCTTGTTCTACATGCACCAAGGAAAGGCCAAGTAAGGACATAGCCAAAAGGGGACCATCTGGAAGCCAGAAAGAGAGTTCTCACCAGAAACCAAATCAGTGGGCCTCTTGATTTTGCACTTGCTACTTCCAGAACTGTAAGACAATAAATCTCTGTTGTTTAAGCCATCCAGTCTATGGTATTTTGTGATAGCAGCCTGAGCGGCCTATGACACTTGGTTCTACCCCGCTTTTACTGGATTCAAAACACAAGGAATGAGAAGACCCCACCCTGGACACGTGGGGACAGCAATACGTGGCGAGCATATAGGAGAGGACTGATGGTGTTATAGCAATGGGCTAGCAGGGGTTGGAGAGTAGGTACAGTGGAAGTATTTGGTCTCCAGGTTTAACTGTCTGAGTGTCCAAGACCTCAGGCACAGTCAGGGACCTGAAGGTCAGCTATGGTCTCTGCTTAGACAGCCAGTCAAGTGTTTAGATGGCATATGGAAGATCCTGATGACCTCTAGAAGAAGCCAGCCACACCCTGAGCCAACCTTGCTTTCTAGGAAGTAAGAGATGATATATGCCACCACAGAATCTGATGGAGCTCAGGACTTTGACTTCTCCCCTGCAGAGCCATAGGATCTGTGAGAGCCATCTCGGGTAAACTTCCTAAGGGGTAAGAGACTGGATTTGATACTGCAGTTGTCTCCGAAGGTGATTTTTTATCCTCTCTCTAGGTTCTTGGCATTTTTTATACTTTATTTATTTATTTTTTTGGTCTCACCACATGGCCTGTGGGATCTTAGTTCCCTGACCTGGGATCTAATCCACACCCCTTGCATGCAAAGTTCAGAGTCTTAACCACTGGACCACCAGGAAAGTCTCTCCTAGCATTTTTATACTGTCCCTGATGCAATCTTCTCAGAGAGTGTTTTTCCAGGCTTTGTTTCCATCACTATCTATGTTATCATCCTCTTTCACAGAACTTTGGGCTTGTGCCTGTGTGCACACTCTCACACTTGGAGTGAACTTGTCTTGGCCCAGCCCTGAGTTAGGGAATTGATAAAGTCATCCTTGCAAATACATTAATGGATTTGCATACCATGACTTTTCAGGTAACTTATTTACATTTTGATAGAGAGTCTTCAGAAGGCAAAGCTTCAAAACAACAAGTCTCAAAACACCAACTACTGACAAAAATTTCAGGCCCTTTCCTTCTCAGATAATCCTGTAGGGAGCTGTCTTGTTGACTTAAGTCCAGAAACAACCAATCTCAAGTTATAAATGAAACAGTTCTGGTCAAAGTCATAAAAAGTACTGAGAGAGACCCACTATCCCCTGGCCCAATCTATATGCCCCTGGATGCTGTCCCTTCCTATTCCTATTTGCTAAGGGATCATGCTTTACCAAAATTCAGCCTTTGTCTCTCTCTCTATCCCTGTAGTCTGCTTTCTTTGGCTATTTCCACTTAAACTTATTTCCATCTTTCTCCACATAAGACCTAAGACTGTTCCCTCTCCTTCGTGCTTTTGAGCAAATTGTTAAGAAAAATGAGGCTATACAATCGCTGTGCCTGTTTTCTCACTCATTTGTTAATCTGGTCTCTGCTTACACTCTCACCCTTTACACAGCTCCAACTGAGGTCATTAAACATGTCTTTTTCTTTTAATTTAACATGTCCTGATGTTTAGACCTTGAGCAATATTGCCCACTGTTAACTCTCCCCACCTTATCTAAAACACCACCACCCACACAAATACCCACAGCAATTGTGTGTCCACCACATCCAAAAGAGAGAAATTCCAAATTATCACTGTAACAACTCTTAAGAATATGTTTTTGATCCCCAATCCCTTATTCCCCTGAGCCCAAATATGAGGATCAGAAACTACTGGTAGGAGTGGTAGGGAAATGAATCTAAAATAGAAGGAAGATCTTAATCCCCCCCAACCCCCCCCCACCCCCACCCCATCATTGCCTTTGCATATTGCCAGGTCTCAAACTCCAACAAGAAGACGGCAGTTTTCTTAAGGTAGAATTTCTCAACTTCAGCATTGTTGAAATTTTAGGACAGAGAATTCTTTATTGTGGGGGCTATCCTGTGCATTGATCCCATAACATCAGCACTGGCATCTACTCAGTTGATGTTAGTAGTATCCACATTACCCAGTTGTGACAGCTAACAATGCCTCCAGACAGTGCCAAATATTCCCTGAGGGCAGAACACCCTTCCCCTTTCATACTTATCTCCTAGCTGAGAACTGCTACCAAGGGAAATGAAATTTGGAGAATCAATGACTGCACTACAGATTACTGAAGTGAACTTTCCTGGTAACTAAAGAAGACAGGAAAAGTTATAGGATCTTCCAAAACTTCACACAGTGGTAGGGAAGCAAAGTTTGAAAAGATCCATGCAAAAAAAGTTCTTGTAAGGATTGTCCCCCTCCTCTTGTCATCTTTTGCATAAAATTGTTATACTTATTTCCTTGCTAAAGAGTAAATATATGATTATATATTCTAATCTTCCCCAGATAGTTTTGTCCTAGCTTAATTATTAACATAACCTCCTTTCATTATCACAAGTGTCCCATTTTGGATGAAAATGATATGGTCATATATTATTTTCTCAACTACACTAAAGGCATCAAGAGGGAAGCTAATTTTTTGTTGTATGCTGATGGATCCCTATGGTACTGTCATTGTGGCTAATTTTATGTGTCAACTTGACTGAGTCAAGGGATGGCCAGATTAAACTTTGGAGTATGTCTGTGAGGACATTTCTGGGTAAAATTAGCATTTGAATCTTTTTAGTCAAAGTAGTGTCATTTCCCTGATGTGGGTGGGCATCATCTGATCCATTGTCAAACCCACAGTGAAAATAAAGCTCAATTATGTTATGTACTTCATCAGCAGGATTGGCCTGATCCTTAAGAAACTGCATCACTGTTGGCTCAGACAGTAAAGAATCTGCCTGCAATGCGGGAGATGTGGGTTCAATCCCTGTGGGAATATCACCTGGAGAAGGGAATGGCTACCCACTCCAGTATTCTTGCCTGGAGAATCCCCTGGACAGGGGAGCCTGATGGGCTACATTCCATGGGGTCGCAAGGAGTCAGACATGACTGAGTGACTAATGCTAAGAAAATGAGGCAAGCATGTGTACAAGGAGTTTCATGCTCTAAGTGATAGTGCAGTTTAGAAGTCTTTTCTGGAGGATACTGGGGTTTTCTAGCTACGTTTCAGCCAGATCACCTTGCCCAGGTTCAGTGAAGAGAGTAGACTGGTTATACCCACAAATAAATACATTTCACTGCCATTGCTCTACAAGCCTAATTATATTTTGAAAAGATAATCACTATTCATATGTTTATTCATTATAGGTAGGTCAGTCCATGTGATTTTTTTTCCCTAAGGGAAATCAATGAGTCTAGAATTTAGATTGTGAAGGATATTTCTTACATAATAGTACAGTGCCAAACAGATGTGCCTCAAATAATTTTTCTAGATTAATAAACTTGCACCCTCATCTTTACTCTGTCATTCATCATTGCCGAGCATGTACTGGCCCACTCATCCACAACACGTTCAAAATCTTTTACACTTTACCTTCTCATTTTCAAGCTCCTATTTTGGAGTTACTTGCTGAAGAAATTGAAGAGCTCTTCATTTAAGAACAAATCAGGAATGATATGTAATATGACTGGTAAAATCTTCAACATGGCCTTTAATAAGAACTAGATGCCATAATTGGGATGCCCTTATCATCTCTTTGAGGAAAAGTTTAACATCCTAAGATTATAGCAAATACATATCTGTAATAATACCCTGAAAAATGCCTTAACGCCTCTGGAATTATTGATATGTGTCCTTCCAAAATAATGGTAAACTTCTGGAATCATTTATGATTCAAGTAGGTTGAAAATGAAATAATATTATGTTTCTGTCCTATATGGAAGCTTTTGATTGTATTCTTTTCGATTATATTATAATACCTGTGAGTCAGGTATTAGTAGCCTCATTGTATGTTTGAGTAAACTGTGATTCTTGAGAGTTTAGGATTTAAATACAGGTCTCCTTGACTCTGAGCCTTTGCATCTTTCAGTATTTCATTGGGAATCTTTCAGCCAACATTAGAAAGTAAAAGAACAAATAATGTAACATATTTATTTCATTTAATATGGAGAAATCCTTGTGAAAATTCTCGGACACATTGCTTGACAAAGCCTCTATATCTTTCATTTTTTTTATCTGTAAATTGAAGATGGTAAGAGTAACTACCTTATAGAATTGTTAAGAGAGTGTATATTTGTAGTAAATGAATTTACAGAACTTAACAATGTCTGCACACAGCAAGTGTTCAGCCTTTTTTTTAAAGAGCAGAGCAAGAATGCTTTTGATACACCTGTAAATTATTTTTAATATGTATAGGAAATCATTTAGGGACATTAGTCACTCTTCTAAAATTATGGCATGGTTAAGGATTTAACAACAATCTATTACTTTTGCAGCAATATGCTAGATATCACAGAGAATGTACGGAAGCATCCTGTCTGCCTATGAGCCTCTTATGTCCTGGTTATGAAGATAAAATATACACACAAGATAGAGAACATGGAGTTGTGAGATTTTACATGGAAGAACAACAGGAGTTTGGTGGAGAGAGAAACTGTGGACCCTAAACTGAGATGGGGTTGATGTGTTTAGTTGGTTCCTTAAGAAGAGTAGACAATAGAGAAGGAGAGAGAGTTGGGGGTGGGGTGGTGGGGTGGGGGATAGGATGGGGCGTCGGGCGTGGAGGTTGGGGGCAGAGTTAGGGAGATGTGAACAGCAAGGCCCTTTGGGGAGGAGCAGACAGACTGACCCAATGACTCTGCCTTACTGGAACAAAAGAGGAAAGAAGGAAAAAAACAAGAGGAAAGAAGGTTCCCACCCTCCCCAAGTGGCTATTCTGTTAAGTGTTTTGTCATTTTCCTTACAGAAATCTTAAGAACTAAATTTGTAAACTAGACCTAACTGGAAATAGCTGTGTTTCTCCCTTCCATACAGCAACCCTTACTGCAGTGAAGGAAATGGAGAACTTGTGGGAAATGGGAAGCCTAAACAATGAATAGGCTCCTAGTGTGGATTTTCTCCACAGAAATTAACACATACAAAAATGAAAAGACTGTGCTGTTCTGAAACATTTTATATTTACATGTGAAACAAATTGTTTGAAAATGTTACTCGATTATTTATATGCATTTCTAAGTAGTCCACTTACCCTTTGACCTTTGCTTTCACCAAACAGGTGAGGAATTAGATTGATTTGACCCCTTTGTTCCTTGACTCCAACACTTACCTATCACTTATAGGTCTTATAATGCCTATTACAATGGATGGAAGATTACTTTTCTTTAGATAAACTTCTGCAGAGATTTTTAATAACTTTAAAGCCTTTGTGCTTACATTCATCTTATGTATGCTTTCAACTGTCCTTTCATATTATCTTTTAACAGCATTATTGAGATATGATTCATATACCATCCAATTCACTCATTTAAAGTGAACCATTCAATGAGTTTTAGTGTCATCATAGAATTGTGCAACCATTATCACAATCAATTTTAGAATATTTTCATCATGTCGGAAAGAAACCCTTTTCTTTTCAGCTATCATTCCCCCAGCCCTGGGCTATGAAGAAGCTGCTTTCTATAGGTTTGCATATTCTGGACATGTCATAGAACTGGAATCATGTAATAAGTAGCTGGCTTCTTTCACTTGGCATGATGGTTTTAAGTTCAGTTCAGTTCAGTTCAGTTCAGTCACTCAGTCGTGTACAACTCTTTGCGACCCCATGAATCACAGCACGCCAGGCCTCCCTGTCCATCACCACCTCCCGGAGTTTACCCAAACTCATGTCCATCGAGTCAGTGATGCCATCCAACCATCTCATCCTCTGTCGTCCCCTTCTCCTCCTGCCCCCAATCCTTCCCAGCATTAGGGTCTTTTCCAATGAGTCAACTCTTCGCATGAGGTGGCCAAAGTATTGGAGTTTCAGCTTCAACATCAGTCCTTCCAATGAACACCCAGGACTGATCTCCTTTAGGATGGATTGATTGGATCTCCCTCCAGTCCAAGGGACTCTCAAGAGTCTTCTCCAACACCACAGTTCAAAAGCATCAATTCTACGATGCTCAGCTTTCTTCACCATCCAACTCTCACATCCATACATGACCACTGGAAAAACCATAGCCTTGACTAGACGGACTTTTGTTGGCAAAGTAATGTCTCTTTTTTAAGTTCATCCAGTGTTATAACCACTTCCCTCATAGCTCAGTCGGTAAAGAATCTGCCTGCTATGCAGGAGACCTGGGTTCAATTCCTGGGTCAGGAAGATCCTCTGGAGAAGGAAATGGCAACCAAAGGCTACGTTTTTATTTTTCTTGAATATATTTCTAGGAAAGGGAATGGCTGAATCATATGGTAAGTCTGTGATGAGCCCTTTCATGCCTTTTTGAGTCAAGATGGCCTCACAACGTACCTGTATCCAGGCACGCTAGACACAAGTACCTGCCCTCAAATGCTCTCGTTTTGCTTGACTTCATGGTAGGCTCTCTGCTCTTCTTGCATTTATGTTCTCCTTTATGTCTCCTCACAAATCCAGTGCTTAAAATACCACTCAACTTTTCATCTCTAACCCAGACTGCTTCTCTGAACTCTGAATCTCCGTATCCATACGTTCAATACAAGACCTTTTTGAATACTCTATAGGAACTTCTAAATCAATCTTTTATTATCCTTCCTTCCATCATGCTCCTCCTTATGTGTATTCTAAGTAGGGAATGACATATCCTAATAAGAAATCCAATAGTCATACTAGCCTCAGTCTTTCCTTTAAACTATCCATCACCAAGCCCTGTTGATTCATTCTCCTAAACATTGTGTCTATCCTCTCATTCTTATCCTCTCTGCCATTACTTTGGTTTAAGCTCTCAAGTCTTTTTCTATGAAACAGCCTCTTAACACATCACTCTGTGGTTCACACCCTTCCTCCTCTCTCTGTTCTTCCTGAGACTTCCAGAGGAATTGCTCTGAAACCAAATCTAATCATATCACTCCTCTGCTAACATCTCTCAGTGTTTCCCCATAGTCTACAGAATAAAATACAAGCTATGGGGCCTGGTGCACCAAACCTTCCATGAAGTGATAGTCACTCAGTCGCCTCCGATTCTTTGTGACCCCATGGAGTGTAGCCCACCAGGCTCCTCTGCCGATGGAATTCTCCAGGCAAGAATAATGGAGTGGGTTGCCATTTTCTTCTCCAGGGGATCTTCCCAACTCAGGGATTGAACCTGGGTGTCCCCACATGACAGGCAGACTCTTTACCAACTAAGCTACAGGGAAGCCAAAACTTTCATAACCTGGTCCTAATAATTTCTTCAGCTTCTTTGATTAGGCCCATCCTATGTCCAGACACAGCAAAATCTCTACGGGACCCCACATAATCTGCAGGTATTTTCACCTTTATGTCTTCACATCGGTTTCCTCTACCTAGACTGTCCTGGCCTTAAGCCTCTTTATGGTCTGACAAAATTCCACCACAATTTTTTGTAGAGGAAACAAGAAATCATGTATCATAAAGATAATAGTTTTTTGTGCTTTAGGACATCTTGAGCCTTTAACAAGAACTTTCCATAATCTCAGTTTGCTTTGGTTTGGTTCTCAGAGAATCTTGTACCTTCTTTCATCATAGGTATTATTGGGCTGTATTTTAAATATATCCCTTCACTAAGCTGACTTTCTTAATTCACTGATAGTTCTTTGAGATATAAAGCCACGTGTGTTATCTCTGTCATCTCAATACTCAGTACAATAATAGGTACTGAATAATAAGTTGAATGAATTCATGAATTATATCTGCTCCGGATATTCCAAGAAGGACACGACTGAAGCGACTTAGCAGTAGCAGCAGCAGCCTGTGTTTCATTTGACCCAACTTCTTCCATGCCCAGAGCTAGTGACAGTATTAAGTACCCGATAGACAGTACTAGTGGCCGTCTTATTCAGATGGCCTTTTCTTATACCTGCTTTTCTGCCATCTGCTTAACTTGCTTTTCTTTCTGGTTTTCGTAGTTATTCTTGCTCTTTTGCCTCCTTTTAGCAAGGATGGCTGCTTAGACTGATCTCCAAAGGCCGTGGGGCTTGAACTCACTCTATGACTGGTAAGGGCTCTATGTGCAGCTGGTCTTCATGCTGTGGTCTTATTATTCTATGTCACCCTTCAGGTGATGCTCTTTGCAAATGGACATAAAAAGAAACCAAACATTTACCTCTGCAATGGCTCTTGCTTAACAGCCAAAGAAAAGCCCAGACAGTTTTATAAGCTTTCTGTAAATTTCTTTTGATTCTTCCTTTAAACAGTTGAATTTATTAGTTAGACTTTTAAAAAAGAAGGGGAGTAGAATGATGCAGAAATTTAAGCCCTGTGTACCTCTTACCCCCACACATAGTTGTAGAATCACTTCTTTAAATATTTTCTTCACTGAAGAAAAATAGCTTTTATTTCAGTACCTCCCATTGGACTTACGATTCCTCTCATTAAAGTGAATGTATTTGCAGGTTGGAAGAAGAATTAATAGGGCCATCCTTGTGAATGTGGAATGGAAGAGTGAAAGGCAGAAGAGGCTCTTGCTGTATATACATAAAATATGAAATACTGTATAAAAATAGAGCAAACATCTAGTTTCAAAAATGTATTACTAGGCTCTTAATCTAACAAAATATCTCAGTGGTTTTTTGGTCATTTGAGTTTTGATCGGTAGCTTTACAGTTTCTTGTATTTGGATATTGATTAGCATGAAGTATTAGAATAAAACAAGAAATATTTTAGCATTTTTATATTTCATACAGTGTTCCAAATGGACAAAATAAGCAATTACATTGATGCTTGTGTAATTCAGTATTTATCATCAAAAAGCTTTATCTCCATGCTTTTTACCTCTGAAAAGTTTATGGTTTACAGGCATTTGTAAAGATTTCAGACAAAATATAGAAAATCTATTTCATAAAGCAAAGAGAGGTAACTATGGTATTGTAAGGATTGGAAGTAGTTACTCCACAGAATTGTTTTCAGTTTTAAATACAGTATTTTGAAGAAAGATGAGTAGGTTTTCAAGCCTACCAATTCTCCAAGACATTGCCAATAATGTCCAGTCTGGTAGGAATGAAAGCAAAAGACAAAGTAGTAACTTTCATAATGAGACTTTGTTCATTCCAGGAGATAGATGGGATTCACAAATGGATACAGAAGACATCTGCCTTAAGTGCAATATGCTGAAGGACTAGTTTGTAATTTCCTTTTGACATTTCTTTTCTGAAACTTTGAAGTAATTCTCAACTCTGAAAATTCCCACAGGCTGTTTCACAATTGTCTCCTTCATGTCTTGTAAATATGTTTCTTGAGATTATCACCCAGATCGTCTTAAATTTACAAAAATCAAACAGAATCAGTTTTTTAAAATCTGTTGGAAAAAATCCAACATTCCTCTAAGTTCTGTTTATGTACCTCCTCATCCTGAACAAAACGACCTCCAGTAGAAGATAGGGTACAGAAGCCCGGATTTATTGCTGGACCTTTGACCCATTCTTTATTGGTTATCGCTATGTGGAAACAACAGCAGCAAGCATTCCCCAAACCGACAAGGTTGAGGAAGGTTGAGGGGCAAAGAAGCAGCTTCTTCTGTTGCTTTTGTTGATGACTGTCAAATCAAAATCTGTAAATACAACTCAGGGTGTAGAAAGAGTCAGCGTAGACTTGTCTTTTATAGCATAACATATGAATACAGAACGCACTGGGGAGGATGTTTTATGAAGAAGGAGTTTTCTGATGGAAGGTATCCGTTAAACTTTATGCTTCACTGTATAAAAAGAGATAAACTGAAAGACCAAGTCATTTTCCAAGTTAAGAGCAAAGATTTATTGAAATGACACTTTTTTTTTCCCCTTTGCACTGGAGTTCACACCATAAGACAAGGCTTTTGGAGTGTTGGGTTAGAACTTTTCAAGTATATTGACAGTAGAGATGTTTTCTTTAGCTTCTGAGTAGATTTTCTTTCTTTTTATGTTTTAGTGATAAATAGTATTTCCTATCCGTTTTATCAAAAAGGAAATGGCTGTTATTAACTCAGTTCCTACTATCAGTGGTGTAAGCCTGATGTTGGAATATTGACTTAGCTGAAACAACAGCAATTCTGACTCTTACTGTTGAAAATGATGATAAAGTTGCATATTGGGCCTGGTAAGCAGTATACCATGAAATTTAAAGGAAATTGAAAGTTACCCCACTCTCTTCTTACATGGCCAATATTTCACAGCAGTCTAAATCCTGATATTTCCAATATGTATATACTTATTTATTTGTTTGCTCATTTATTTAACAAACATTTATATGCTCTTACTGTTTATCTAGTCTTAAGAGAGCCCGAATGGATAGATACTCTTATTATTCTTAATTTGCAGATGAGAAAATGGAGACAAAGTAGGGAAACATTTTTCTTCCAAGACCACACACTGTAAGTATCCAGATTTAGGTAGTCTGACTCCAGAATCTGTACCTGCAGTTTCCTTTTCTCATCTCTTCCTTCCTCTCCTCTCTTGGCCTTTCCCATCCTTCTACACTATTTAATACTGGGGTCATACATTCTATTAGCCTGTACGATTTTTTGTTCACAGAACCCAAAGTACTTGTGCTCTTGTATGAGTGTGCTCAGTACCTACTGTGGCCAGTAGGTAAATTCTGACCCGCATTGGTGTGTGGATCCCTGTTCACTGACATCGTGTTGTATTTGTGTTTTTAATTGAGTTAGTAGCTATATCAGTCAGGAGAAGCTATTTATGGCAAACACAGGAGCACACATGTGCACACACATATACACACACATCTCAGCAGTTTAAAATAACAGTTTTCTCTCTCACTCATGTGGCACGTATATCATGACAATTGTACTGAATTGTCTTCACTCTGGACCTACTTTGATGAAGGACTCATTATCTGAAATACTAATAGTTGCCAGAGTATAAAGAAAAGAGCTTTGGGAGGTCTTACATCCACAATTGAAATCTAGTTTACAAGTAACCAAACAGAACTACTCCCTTGGTGCCATCCAGGAGAAGCTAGGCAGTCCAGTTCTACTATGTGCTTAGAATCTCGTGACTCCTTCAGTTATGGACATTTAAAATTCAGAGGGTTCACATAATGATTAGAAATTTTAAGAATCAGAATTTGACAGTATAGCTCACCAATCCCTGCTAGGAAGTAGCTGGTCAGAGCTGAAGTAGCAGATATCCCCTTGATATGTTTTATGGCAAATCTCCCATTTACCAAATCACCATAACCTCCCTGATTAGGTGCCTGTGCGTGCATGTGTGTGTTAATCGCTAAGTCATGTCCAACTCTTGCGAAACCATGGACTGTAGCCCACCAGGCTCCTCTGTCCATGGGATTTCCCAGGCAAGAAACCGAGTGGGTTGCCATTCCTTCCTCTAGAGGATCTTCCTGACCCAGGGATCAAACTTGTGTCTCTTATGTTTCCTGCATTGCAGGCAAATTCTTTACCCACTGAGCCATCTAGGACATTATTCAATATATATGTTTTTTGCAGATATGAAGTAACAGTAGTTCATCTTTGAAAAGAACAATAGCTCAGGTGGAATCCAAAATAAACTATGTTTATGATGTTATGTTTTTTCCCTCCTACTGTTTTAAATGTTTTAGAAGAGCTTATTTTCTTTAAAAAAATTCTCCAGGGAAGTTAATTTGCATTCATATACATTTTTAGCTTTATAGTAATAGGGAAAGAGTTGAAGTTAGTTAATGTTTACTTGCTAGATAAAACAGTTATTAATGTATACAGGCTGAATGTGAAATTTTGTTAAAAATATTGGTCAACCTAATGTTTTTGAAGTTTAGCTGAATCATTTTTGGGATTTTTGAATGCATAGTTGAAAGGAAGGTTAAGAGATTTTCCAAGGGGCGCTGAAGTCAAAACCATAAACTTTGTTTACCATTTCATATCAGAAGGTGCTAATTCTAAATGATCTGTGTTTCAGGAATTGGTTCAAAGAGGCTAAAAAATTGGTACTTCACTTACCACTAGAGGTGAGAAGACCCCTACATATTACAAAGAAAAACTGCTTTTTTTATTTTTCACTATTAAATTGGGATGAAATATGCTATTTTACTCTGTATATGAAGTATCACACTTTAAAGCATATTAAAATTTCGTTGGCTCAATACATATTGCCAAATCATATGAATGACCATGGGCATCTCAATGAATAATTTTGAGGAATGACAACTCAGTGTGTTATTCTTTTCAAATGAAAGCTGTAAAAACTCACTCTGCCTAGTCTACTTTTAGAAGTTAATATAAGTTCAATCTATTTTCGTATTTCAATTGTACCTGAATTTAAAATGCCAGGTTTCATCCATCTCATATGGTAACTCTTATGTCTAACCATTTCCCAAAATATTTTCTGAAGTGCATATGAAAGCCTACTGGAAAAAAAATTATGGTATATAGGCTCTTGTTCAGGTTAATCAAAGTATGGGTAGTTAAAATGACTCTCTTTAAAAGAAGGTTATTAACATTTTGAGTGAAGGTACATCTCATAGTAAAGTGTGATAGGGTTCATTATGCTTTTTCTAAAGGGTAGAGTTGAAGTCACAGCATATTCAGGGGAAAACAGGGATCCACAGTTTCTGGAAGAGAGGGAACTTTGAAATTTTTCTCCTATGGTTTCCCTGGTGGCTCAGATGATAAAGAATCCGTCTGCAATGTGGGAGATCTGGGTTCGATTCCTGGGTTGGGAAGGTCCCCTGGAGGAGGTCATAGCAACCCACTCCAGTATTCTCGCCTGGAGAATCCCCATGGACCAAGGAGCATGGCAGGCTACAGTCCATGGGGTCACAGAGTCAGACACAACTGAGCGACTAAGTACATCACAGGGAAAAAGAAACAAAAACAAAAATAAACAAATAGGAACTATTTTGCACAGCAAAGGAAACCATCAACAAAATGAAAAGACAACCTGTGGAATGGGAGAATATATTTGCAGATGATAAGATTGACAAGGAGTTAATATCCAGAATATATAAACAGCTGATACAACTCAGTATTAAAAAAACACACACAACCCAAACAAAAAAATGGGCAGAAGATCCGAATAGACCTTTTCCTAATGACATACAGATGGCCAACAGGCACATGAAAGGATGCAAGAGATATCACATAACATGTGTCAGAATGGCTGTTATCAAAAATTATACAAATAATTAGTGTTGACAAGGATATAAAGAAAACAGAATCCTTTTATTCTATTGGTGGTAATGTTAACTAGGGCAGCCACTATAGAAAACAGTGTGGAGGTTCCTCAAAATCTAAAAAAAGAACACACACACACACAATGGAATATTACTCAGCACATAAAAAGTATGAAATTCTGCCATTTGCAGCAAGACAGATGGATCTAGAAAATATTGTGCTTAGTGAAATAAATCAGACAAAGACAAATACTGTACATTGTCACTTATGTGTAGGATCTGAAAAATAACACAAGCTAATGTGGTCGCTAAGAGTCGGACACGGCTGAGCGACTTCCCTTTCACTTTTCACTCTCATGCATTGGAGAAGGAAATGACAACCCACTCCAGTGTTCTTGCCTAGAGAATCCCAGGGACGGGGGAGCCTGGTGGGCTGCCGTCTGTGGGGTCGCACAGAGTCGGACACGACTGAAGTGACTTAGCAGCAGCAGCAGCAGCAGCAATGTGTATAGCAAAACTGAATAGACTAGGGACATAGAAAACAAACTAGTGGTTACCAGAGGGGAAAGGGAAGGGAGAAGGACAAGATAGGGGTATTGGATTCATAGATACAAATTACTATGTATAAAATAGAAAAGCAACAAGAACATATTATATAGCATAAGGAATTATAGCCATTATCTTATAGTAACTTTTAATGGAGTACAATCTGTACAAAAATGAATCACTATGCTATATACCTGAAACTAATACACTATTGTAAATCAACTATACTTCAATTAAAAAAAATAATGAAGTATGGCATAAAGGCAAAAAGAAAGTGGGTTATTATGAATAAAAAAAAGAGCAATTGCTCACCCGTATTATTCTGGAAAGAGGTACCTGGCGGGCTACAGTCCATGGGGTTGCAAAGAGTTGGACATGACTGAGCAACTAAGCACATCACTCAAGAAATTATTATAAAAGGAATTTATGAACTCTGTACCAGAAACTGGGGATAAAGACCAAATACATACTTTTTATTTCATAACAACACCACAGTTTTTAATACTTACCATCTTTGCATATTAAGGATAGTTTTACCACAATATGGAGAAATCTCTAAGCAACTGTTTGTTTCCTGTTGTTTTCCCCACATATTTATTATGATCCATTATACGTTATCTGCAATTTTTTGCCGGGTACTTGTCTTCTTCTTCATTGAATTTTAATTTCAGCATTTCAATCTGTTGAATTTCTTGTCATATATATTCTTACCAGTTTTGTGAAGTTCACGTAATCTCTTGGTAGGAGAGAGATTACTTACTTAAAACATGATCTGAAAAATGTTGAATCTTTCCTTTTTTTCCCTTTTCTGTTACTTTTCCTGTGAAATATTCCTCTGAACATTTTCCTGAATTTTGAAACTTTTGTAAATTTCATGTGTTATACATGATTCTTTTAATATCCTATACAATGGTGTTCATTTTCTCCTAAATTATTATTTGGAAAGATTATTATTATTTAATAATAATATTCAATTATTTCCTCAATCAACCACTGAGTCAAAATAGTGTAGTGAGAGGTACTTCTCATTGCTTTATCAACTCCCTGAGATATTAAGTTGTCAGCTAGACAAGTAAAATGCTATACTCTTAACTGGATGAGAACATCAAGCTAGATGGAAAGCTTTTTTTACTTGAAGCCACATCTGAGTTCATCTCATCACAATTAGGGAAGCACTATGGACACAAACTCCAGGTTATCCAACTGCCTGTAATAGTGCCATGTCTGATAAATAGTTGCTCAATAAACTCTTGTTGGATAGTGTAATGAATCACTGACTCTAGCCCAGTCTTCAGTGTATTGAGACCTCTTCTGTTTCTTCCTTTATCTTTACCCACATGTTTTCTCCCTCAGGTGTGTAGATTTCAGTGCCTGTCTTCTACATGTCATGCAGTAGTCCTTTCAGGATGCCACTTCCTGTTGAGTCAAGAGTGCTACCCAGTGCATTAGGGGAATCAACAAGTTTGTTCACTAACAGTTTTGCATCTTCAACTTAATTTATTGATTATTCATATTAGCTAACCTTTCATTTTCCATTTCTTTAGTTTTAAGGATTGTATTTGACCATCTTTCCAGTTATTTGTAGCTGAGGATGGATGAGTTCCAAGGTATTCTTTTCAGACTGTGTGTGCTACCTTCATAACATCCAGTTGTATAGTTTATTTGAGCATTTTATTACTCCTCTGCCTCATTTCAGTGTAAGAGATTCTACGGAATGCCTACTTTATGATCTCATGTCTTTGAATTTTATGTAGCTTTTACAATAAGAAACACAGTAGAATTACCATAGGGGTTCACATATTTAAAAGATGATTTCCAGCATGTAAAAGTGACAGTGTACGTTCATTGCACAAGAAGTTAAAACGTGTGTGTTGTGGATTTGAGCAAAGACCTTTCACCTCAGACTCAGATTATCTGATTATTAAAACACATTCACTTCTCAAATCCTCAGTTCTCTTATAATGTCATGACCTTTAACTGGAAGAAGAGATGCAAATACCACTTGTTCTCAAAAATACTCAAGCCATTAGAGAAGCGTTTTAGATTTCTGTAGGCTTTTCCACTTATTCTCAGAAGATTACCTGAACTGATGAGCATCTGATGGGTTTCATGCACTTGGGGAAGGAAGAGAACAAACCTCTCTATTAGTCAAATCTGTAATAGTGTGTGGTGCTGTCCCTGAATTAGCAGCCATTCGCTAAATCATCACCCACAGTTCTTTTCATCCACTGGCACCTAAAAGTTTTGTGCCATACAGAATATTGGGGCTTAATCAAAAAGGTCAGTGGCCACCTTTGAAAAAGGCCTAAGTCTTATACCTGTAATGTAACTTTAGAACTCCAGGGATATAAAGTTTCAGCTTTCAACCTTGGCCATACATTTGTAGCTAAGTCATGTCTGACTCTTTTGCAACCCCATGGACTGCAGCCCACCAGGCTCCTCTGTCCTTAGGATTTTTCAGGCAAGAAGACTAGAAGGGGTTGCCATTTCCTTCTCCAGGGGATGCTTCCAAATCAAGGATCGAACCTGGGTCTCCTGCACTGCAGGCAGATTCTTTACCACTGAGCTACCAGGAAAGCCCTGGCCCTCCATGGAGAGCTCTAAAAACGTGCTGGTACCTGGATCCATTTCCAGATATTCTAGAGTGAAAATTTGGGCATCCCTCGTGGCTCAAGTTGGTGAAGAATCCACCTGCATTGCAGGAGACCTAGGTTAGATCTCTGGATTGATTAGATCCTGGAGAGGGAAGTGGCAACCCACTTCATTATTCTCACCTGGGAAATCCCATGGACAGAGGAGCCTGGTGGGCGACAGTCCATGGGCTCATGAGAGTTGGATATGACTGGTTGGTGGTGACAAAACCCCCTGGGGATCTTGTTAAGCTTGCAGGCTCCCTCTCAAAAGGTCTTTCCATGGGAGCCTAAGAGTCTGCATTCCTAACAAGCTGACAGAGGAAGTGAATGCTGCTGGTTCATGGACCACGCTGTGAGTTTTAGGCCTTAGAATTTCTCTTTCTTTTCCTTCTGTGTAATGTTTTTCCACCATTCAGAAGTTTGATGCCAGGTTAACCTTATACCGCTTTCCTAGAATTTTTTCTTCCCTACTTTGTGGGTTGTTGCTCATGAGTTTTTCTAAGAATGTGTTCTTTTCTAATAAACCAGGGCACTGAGAGGCATTTCTCAACCCTTGTGCTTTTTTTTTCTAGTAGGGAGGCCAACTTGCATTTATAGTGCACATAATTGGTGAGTGCCTTAGGCAGGAAGATAAATATAACTCTGGTCACTGAAAGGTTTCCTTCAGTGGCCCTATCGCCCAGGTCTAGCTTTGAAAAAACTGCCTTTTATGGCTCCCCTGGGACTCCTTTTTGTTAACTTCTTGGAAAAACTGCATACAAGTGAACCAGACAACCTTCTTCCCCTGCAGCTAACTTCTCCTTAATTGCTTATTGTTGATATTTAACGCTAATTTACCCCCACTCTCTTGAACTTGGAAAGCAATATTCCAATATTCAATGTTCTGTTTTAAAATTCACAGCCTTTTCTGTCTCTCTTGCTCCCTCTGAGTTAGATTGAATGGTGGTTCTCCAATTGTATTTTGGATAGGTATCACCATCCACCAAAAAAATTGTACTGCTGATTAATAATCATGATTTCTTGTTCCATTTTCAAAGATTCTTGTTTGGTAGATCTGAAGTAGGCCCAGGTATTTATGTCTTTATTAAGTGGCCACTAGGATGATTTTTGAGAAACAGTATTCTTGACCTGATTTCTCAAGCTTTAATGTGTATTCAAATCACCTGGGGTTCTTGTTACCATGCAATTCTGGTTTAGCAGTTTGGGGACGGGATATTTTTAGAGACTTAAGGTCCTAGGAGTCACAATATTTTGACTAATAAGGTTTTAGTTCATTTAGTTCATACTGTACTATTCATACTTACATGTATACACTACCTTTAATGCAATATAATGTATATTTAATATCTTATGTGTATGGTTGAAACATGAACTTAAGGGAAAAAAATCTCAAATCATGGAATACCAAACTTAGAAGATAACTGCTAGAGAACTGAACTAGAGATCTTTTGCCCAATCCAGACCTTCAGTTCAGTTCAGCTCAGTCATGTCTGACTCTGCAACCCCATGGACCGCAGCATGCCAGGCTTTTGTGTCCATCACCATCTCCTGGAGCTTACTCAGCCTCATGTCCATTGAGTTGGTGATGCCATCCAACCATCTCATCCTCTGTCGTCCCCTTCTCCTCCTGCTTTCAATCTTTCCCAGCATCAGGTCTTTTCTAAAAAGTCTTCGCATCAGGCGGCCAAAGTATTGGAGCTTCAACTTCAGCATCAGTCCTTCCAGTGAACATTCAGGAGTGATTTCCTTTAGGACTGACTGGTTTGATCTCCTTGCAAGTCCAAGGGACTCTCCAAACCTTCAGTTCCTTTTAAAGGGAACATAGTAGCCATACAATGCTGTTTATTGCTTAAATTAAATCTGCATCAGAGTGCTGATTTTGAAGATTTGGGGGGGCTTCTATCTCTTATATAAAAAGGTCCCAGTTTTGCTTTGGTATTAAACATCAAAATTTAAAAAAAAATTGTCCTGGATTCATTGTTGATGGATATAAGGTTAGTCTTTGCCTTTCTCTTGCTTTAGTGGCTTTAACATAAGACTGATCCATCTAAAACATCAAAAAAAATGGCATTTCTCATATTGAAAGGAAGCCTTGGCTTTTCAAAACATCCTTTGCAGGCAAGATAAAATTCTTTTCCATTATCTCCTGTGAAATTTATTAGAGTGAAGAGAAATAAAAGACTTTTATTTGATAGGAAAACTGAATATAAAAGCCTGGTATGAACTAAGCAGAAATTTTGGAGCTGAATATAGCTGAATTTATGACCTAGACAACTTATGTTAGCACTTCTGAACTGATTTTTCCATCTGTGAAATGGACATAATAATTGCTATCCCATGGAGGAGCCTGGTAGACTGCAGTCCATGGGGTCGCCAAGAGTCGGATATGACTGAATGACTTCACTTTCACTTTTCGCTTTCATGCATTGGAGAAGGAAATGGCGACCCACTCTAGTGTTCTTGCCTGGAGAATCCCAGGGACGGGGGAGCCTGGTGGGCTGCTGTCTATGGGGTCGCACGGAGTCAGACACGACTGAAGCGACTTAGCAGAAACGCAGAACTATATAATTAGAAAACATAATAAAAATATCTGTAACATAATTCATAATAAAGAGCAATCCTTATCTTCCTAGATTTGTTTTTATACATATTATTGCTACTATAAATTCTCATTATTTTCACATATTTGCTCTGAGTCAAACATATAATTTCAATCTATTTAGGCTGTCTAAGTCCTAGAAATTTTACACAGATCACTTAAAAGACGTAAATATAGGTGAAGGATCATGGTAAAAGCATTCAAAATTACATATTATTATAGGACCTCTTAAATAAAAGCCAGGTCAGATATTCAGAATACAGTTTATGAGAAGAACAAGGTGATTAATTTGTACTGAATTTAAATTGAAGATTATTAGCTTTTTAGAAGCTGATAATTTGCTAAGATAAATCATTTCTCTGCAACATTTGCTATAAACTGTATACTGTTTTTCTTTTTGAGGACATTTTTGGAAAATGGAAAACTACTTGTTTGTAGTGCAGAATTTTCTTATTTTTCTTGTGTCCTTGGAAACGTAATTCCCTTATGTCCATTTTTTTTTTTTTTAACTCAGAAATTCTCAACTAGGGAAGAATTTGCTCCCTTTACTCCCAAAAGGGACATCTGGCAATGTCTGGAGACATTTTTTGCTGCTGTGACTGGTGGGGGCTGCTACTGGCCTCTAATGGGCAGAGGCCTGAGATGCTGTTCAGCACTGTATAGTGTGCAGGGCATGCTCCCCACAGTAAAGAATTATTGGCTCAAAAGGTCAATAATGCTGAGATAGAAACCCTGTTTTAGTCTATGGATTGATTAAAGTAAATGGTACAATGTTCAAAATCTGTGGGTCAAACCATGCTTTCTCGGGGGGGGGGGGGCAACATGGTTTTCAAGGGACCAAAAACTGGTCTTTGGTGTGCAAAAAAAATGTTTAGATATTACCATGGATTGGGCCCTCCAAAAGTCAATCCTACTCAATAAAATAAAAATATGCATACACACACACACACACACACACACACACACACATATATATACATATATACAGTATATCTGTGATGTTAAAATTTCATAGGTATGTGGATGGTCTATGTCAGGAAAAAAAAAAGTCTAAATAGGCTCCTTGTGCGTGGTTGCTAAGTCTCTTCATTTGTGTCCAATTCTTTGCAACCCCATGGACTCTAACCTGCCAGGATTCTCTGTCTATGGGATTTCCCAAGCAAGAATACTAGAGTGGGTTGCTATGCTCTTCTCCAGTGGATCTCCCTGACCCAGGGATTGAACACACATCTCTTATGTCTCCTGCACTAGCAGATAGGTTCTTTACCATCAGTGCCACTTGGGAAGCCCAGGCTCCTTAGAGGGTGGTATTGAAAAAGGTTGACAAGAGTGCTCAAACGAATGACCCTGGACAGGTCATTTCAGTTCTTTCTGCCTTAGTTCCCCATGTGCACTTAGCTCATAGGGTTGTTTTGATGTTTAAAGTAACATTAAGCATCATTTATTTATTGAGTACCCATCATGTGTTAATTATTGCCAATATAAGGAGAGTGTCTATACTCGGTCATTAAAAAGAATGAAAGAATGCTATTTGCAGCAATATGAATGGACCTAGAGAGTGCCATACTGAGTCAAGTAAGTCACACAGAGAAGGATAAAGATTGTATGACATCCCTTATATGTGGAATCTAAAAAGCAATGATACAAATGAACTTCAAAACAGAAATAGACTCACAGACTTCGAAAACAAGCTTATGGTTGCTAGGGGGAAGGATTAGGGGAAGGAATAGTCATGGAGTTTGGGATGGGCATGTACACACTGCTGTATTTTAAATGCTGTATTTAAAAACCAACAAGGACCTATTGAATAGCACGTGGAACTCTGCTCAATGTTATATGGCAGCCTGGATGTTAGGAGGGGTTTGAGGGAGAATGGATACATGTATATGTATAGCCAAGTCCCTTCTCTGTTCTCCTGAAACTATCACAACATTGTTATTTGACTATACCCCAATACAAAATAAAAAGTTCAAAACAACAACAAAAAAACCTATGCCAAAAATATATAAGGAGAGTGTCTAGACTGACACAACAAGAGAGAGAAATATTTTTATCTCTGTAGAGATGAAGAAACCGAGCCATATTTAAGGATCCAAACCAAGCGAATAGAGAGAACAACATATGATTTTGTATTTGACTTCAAAGCCTCTCTCTTACTCACTCACTCTATAGCAGGTGTAATTGCAATGTTGCAAGTAGTAAAATAAGCATATGTCTAGGAGTTTCTCTAGGGAAGTAAACATTATGGTTAATACTTGTGGCTTTTAAAAATTATACCCAGCTTCAGGAAACATGTTCCTGCTTCCTTTTGAGGTTTACCTTCCATCTCACTTCTTGATCCAGCATTTCCCTTCTCCACTGAGACCTAGAACAACTACCAGCATTTTTTTTTCTCTCTCTCTGTTGCCTGCATTTTTCACTCTGTCACTTTACTGGCTCAGTTTTTACTACCTATAACTTGCTCAAGTCTTTTGAATCTTATGAAACTCTTCTTCAAACCCACAACCCACTGAAAATGCCATCTTATTCTACTCCTCCCTTTTCCAGGCATCCTCTTTACAAGGTCTGTTTTTACTTCCTTTGCCTCTGTTTGCTCTTCAACATCCCCAACTTATGCTTCCACTCCTAATCACCAGATCTCACTGGACTTGACTTGTTTCTGGGATTGACACTGTGGACACTCTCTTTTACCTGAAGCTCCCTGCTCTGTTAGTTCCTGGGACATGCTTCTCTCTTGGTATTTCTCCTACTTTTCTGACCATTCCTTGTCAGGCTTTTATGCATATATGGAAGGGATGGTGGTCCATAGGACTTAGCCTTGATTGTCTTCTCTCCTCACACTGCTCATTCTCTCATTGCTCACCTCGTGTCCAGTCTCATAGAATCTCCAGCCAGGTCACACTGATGAGCTCCCAATCCATGTAGCAATGTCCTGCTACTCACTGAATATCGCCACAGGGGTCTCCAGGCTCCCCAGATTCATATTCTCTGAAACTAGACTTCTTTTGCACATTTATTTCTCCCGTGGTCATTCTTATCTTGGTACTGACATCTCAACTGAAGCGGTTACCCGAGATAACACGTGTAACAGATGTGTTCTACACATGGCAGTCACTAAGTAAACGGTAGTTATTATGAATTTAATCCTCACACAGTGCTGTGACATGAGTACTATAATTATTGCCATTTTAGCTATGAGAAATTAAGGCACTTGGTGGCCTGCCTAGGGTCACTTTTACTTTCTGCATTTTTCTAACAACAGCCAGTTAGTCAGCAAGATCTTTTCATCGACCACATTTCCCCACTTCCGGCTGGCTGTGGTCAAGTTCATTTCATTTCTTACTTATAATAATAACCTGCAAGGGCTATTTCCTTCCCCTTTGACCTTTCATTTTCTTCATCACACTTATCATTGCCTGACATATGAATCATTCTTCTGCTTTTTTTCGACTTCTCTCAGTTCAGTTCAGTTCAGTTCAGTTGCTCAGTCATGTCCGACTCTTTGTGACCCCATGAATTGCAGCACGCCAGGCCTCCCTGTCCATCACCAACTCCCGGAGTCTACCCAAACCCATGTCCATCGAGTCAGTGATGCCATCCAACCATCTCATCCTCTGTCGTCCCCTTCTCCTCCTGCCCCCAATCCTTCCCAGCATCAGGGTCTTTTCCAATGAGTCAACTCTTCACATGAGGTGGCCAAAGTATTGGAGTTTCAGCTTCAACATCAGTCCTTCCAATGAACACCCAGGACTGATCTCCTTTAGGATGGACTGGTTGGACCTTCTTGCAGTCCAAGGGACTCTCACGAGTCTTCTCCAACACCACAGTTCAAAAGCATCAATTCTTCGGCACTCAGCTTTCTTCACCGTCCAACTCTCACATCCATACATGACCACTGGAAAAACCATAGCCTTGACTAGACGGATCTTTGTTGGCAAAATAATGTCTCAGCTTTTAAATATGCTATCTATGTTGGTCATAACCTTCCTTCCAAGGAGTAAGCGTCTTTTAATTTCGTGGCTGCAATCACCATCAGCATTGATTTTGGAGCCCAAAAAAATAAAGTCAGCCACTGTTTCCACTGTTTCCCCATCTATTTCCCATGAAGTGATGGGACCAGATGCCATGATCTTAGTTTTCTGAACGTTGAGCTTTAAGCCAACTGTTTCACTCTCCTCTTTCACTTTCATCAAGAGGCTCTTTAGTTCTTCGCTTTCTGCCATAAGGGTGGTGTCATCTGCATATCTGAGATATCTCTCACTCACTACAATGTAAATGTCATGACTTTGTCAGGACTTTTTGTTTATTGCTATATCTTCAGATTTAGAATAGTGCTTGACCTACAGTAGGTTCTTAAATACATTACTTGAATGAACAAATGAGTAAATCAGTGGATGGTATTAATATTATTACTATTTATTGCAGGTTCATGAATGGTAGAGATCAGATCCTTTTTGACTTCATACACCAAGTTCATTGGTTTGTAAACTTGTTCCTTGACCACACTTAAGGGTTTCTACCAACATTCTTCTGGAATTTAGGTGTCCTGGTTTTAGAATTATAGTAGCTCCAATTTTATTTGTTGTACAATTTAATCTGTGGTAGTGATTTCACTGCTAAAAGACTTTGAAATCCACAGGCCTACTGTGATTCTTAACACATTTCGAAAGTCAATCAGTAAATATTTGCTGGGTGAATAAATAAGCTAGAAATGAAAATGCCAGAAATGCTATCATCAACACATAGAATAATAGAGAGCTGACATGTTCTCCAATATCCTATGCATAATAAAATATCCCCAGTAGCATCACCCTATTTTACTCATCCTTACAAAGCTAATTTAGATTTAAAATTTTAAAAATACATATTTGAAAACATTTCCCTAATATACCATAATGGCTTTTCTGCTTTTGTGGCATGACTTTTATTGTTTTCTTGATATTAGTAAGTAGTCAATGAATACCAGTGCTAGATATGTTAATGGCACTAGTTTAATTACCATTAACTAGTAAGATTACCATTAAAAAGGTAAGATAATTGCTTTACTATTAGCAAAGTAAAAGATGATGACTCAACATTCCCCACATCTTACTAAAATATTTCTCACTAAAAATATTCTACATCTTCAAAATGTCTGATAATATTTGATTTGGATGGGATTAATTTTTTATTTGTACTTAATGACTCCTTTGAAAAAATTACCTATTAACACTTGACTGACATATATATCTAACACAAATAATCTCATTTGGTTTGACAGAATTAATAATGGCCATAATGAAGTCAAATTTCTAATTTATTTTACCTATTTAATTTAGTTTAATATAACATCTAAATGGTAACATATAAATAGTATGGCCATAACAGGATCAAAAGCAATTCCACATTTTAACACAGAGTGTATTCCTAGTATTTGTGACTAGAATAATTCCTATTCTTCAGGATCTTTCCACTACAATAATTTACAAAAAGGTTTTGATTCTCCCCAGGTGATATCTTTTCCTTTTTCTGAGGAAGAAAGAAAAGAGTGTGGTGGTCATGTCAGTGGGGATTTGAGATAGATGTTGAGAATACACAGATATCAGGACAATGTGATATGAGTATGTTATAGAAAATATTGGAATGCACATATATATTTGTTCTTGAAAGTGTTAGTCGCTCAGTAGTGCCAGACTCTTTGGGACCCCATGGAGTGTAGCCCACCAGGCTCCTTCTGTCCAAGGAATTTGCCAGGCAAGAATACTGGAGTGGGTAGCCATTCCCTTCTGCAGGGGATCTTCCCAACCTAGGGACTAAACCTGGATCTCCTGCATTGCTGGGAGATTCTTTACTTTCTGAGCCACTAGGGAAGCCTCAGCCTATTACAACAAATTACCATAAACTTGGTCTCCTAAAAAAAAAAAAAAAGACAAAAACCAGAAATTTATTTTCTCATAGTTCTGGAGGTCTGAAGTCTGATATTAAGGTGTTAGTAGGGCCACGCTCCCTCTAGAGTCTCTGGAGAGAATCTCTCCTACCCTCTTCCAGGTCTGGTGGTTCTCCTTTTCTTTGTAGCTGCCTCGCTCCAATCTTTTGCCTGTATTCACATGGCTTTTCCCTCTTTGTTCACGCTTTCTTCCCTTCTGTCTGTTTTAAGGACACTTGTCATTTGACTTAGGGCCTACTCTGGCACTCTAGAATGATCCCATCTCATCCTTTTTCCAAGTTAGGTCACATTGACAGATTCTAGATGGACTTGTCTTAAGGGAAGGATGAATTCACTCACTACAACATACAAAATCATATTTGAGTATAAGACCAAATACAATCTGTGTTCTATAAATGAGAGGTGGTCTGGGGGCTATTTACATTGCCATAGGGTGAATGATAGAGAGTTGGTATGGAAATGAGTAAACATAAAGGTACTGATTATTTTGCAATGCATGTTTTGTCTCCAGGACAATGATGCTCGAAATGTTCATGTAAAGTCACCTTGTTGCAGGAATGGGGACCCTTTCCAGGGCCCGAAACTGGGCTCTTGTCTAACACTCGGAAATGAATTGTCCGAGGAGACACATGTGCTGACAAAGCAAGAGACTTTATTGAGAAAGGGCACCTGGGTGGAGAGCAGTAGGGTAAGGGAACCCAGGAGAACAGCTCTGCCACATGGCTCACAGTCTCCGGTTTTATGGTGATGGGATTAGTTTCCGGGTTGTCTTTGGCTGATCATTTTAATTCAGAGTCTTTCCTGGTGGCGCGTCACTCAGCCAAGATGGATGCTAGTGAGAGGGATTTTGGGAAGTGGACCGACACGCAGTGTCTCCTTTTGACCTTTCCCGAATTCTTTCGGTTGGTGGTGGCTTATTAGTTCCATATTCCTTACCAGGATCTCCTGTCATAAAACTACTCATGTGAATGGTTACTAAAGGGCCTGGCCAGGTTACTGAAACCCTGGCGGTTTCAGTCAGTGTGCTTCTCCTAACAACCCTGGGTCTCCTATTAAAAATAAAGACATTTTAGTCTTCATTTCCAGAGAATTGGATTTAATAAATCTGGTGTAGGACCCAGGGATCTGCATTTGGATAGACAGAGACTGGGAAAGACAGCCTAAGTTTTGTAGGACCAGGAAAAAAAAAATCTAGGTTTTGTAGGGATCGGACTTAATGCACATTTGAAAGGGCTCTTCTGAAAGAAAATAACACAAACTTATAAAATTAGGCACAGCGTCACAATAAATATTCCAGAAAGTGAAGCTTGACCAGCAGCTTTTTGGGAAATTTGCCCCAGCAGATACCACTAGAATCTAGCATATCATCTATGGAACACTTTGTAGAACACTGTTTAAGAATCCTTCTCCTACCTATCTTTTCTTGTTGTTAAACATCATCTCTTGTGGAAATACAATGCTTTTACAAATGGAACTTCCCTTTGCAATCTTATCCTAAAGTTAATTATTTAGCAGAGGCCTTCATGTTATTAAGAATCTGCCTGCAATGCAACAGATGCTGGTTTGATCCCTGGGTTGGGAAGATTCCCCTGGAGGAAGAAATGGCTACCCACTCCAGGATTCTTGCTGGGAGAATCCCATGGACAGAGGAGCCTGGTAGGCTACAGTCCATGGGTTCACAAATATCTAGATACGACTGAGCACAGCAGCACCAAAGCTGCAGTAGCTTAATTTTATTAGAATTATGACTGTATCAGGGGATGGATTGACCCCTGGCATTAAATGTAAGTCTTGTGAACTTCAAAACTTCCTCTGACATAGTCTTCTTGCTACTATTAGTATTCCCTTCATGCATTTTCTGGGAAACCATGAGAGAATCATCAAAATCCAAGGTATTCTTTGAGACCCTTTTGCAAGAGATGAGTATCTCACCAAATTGATCCAAGGATTAAGTGAAATCATATCTGAGTGCCTGACACAGGGGCTGCACAGATTCTTGGTCAATATTTCCTTCCTTGCTTTACATTTTTTCTTTTCCCCCCTCCTCTTGTCTCCCCACGTTCTCTAAAGTAGCTTTACCCCTTGGTTACTAAAGAACTCCTAAAGAAAGAAACTATAAAGTTTACTGTGGAACCTTGCATTTTAGTTATTACCCATTTCACTCATAAGCAGACCAATGACATTCTGTTACTTTTCCTATATGATAGAAAAATTTGGTTCATAATAATAATTGTCATATTAAAGGTTTTTATTTGGGGCTATGTCTACGTAAGTCTTTGCCATCAGTACTCTGTACTTGTTACTGTATTCAGTTCCCACAAAAAACCTATAATGTAAACGCAATTGTCTCCCATTTTGATGATGAGAAAACTGAGGCTTACAAAACTTTATATAATGTTTCCAAGAACTTATACAGTGAGGAAGTGACAAAGCAAGGTAACTGCGCTGGCCTGACCTGAAGTCCACCTCTTGGCTGTAATTCTATGATAACATTTCATAGACCTGAATCAACTTATTTATAATAACTGATTTATTTTACTTAACAACAAACTTCTGTGTTTATTAGCTGCTGGTGGTAATAGAATGATGCTTGCTTTATTTAAAATGCTGGTATAGAGATATTGTAGTTGTGGGCACTTTAATCCAGGAAATTACTGAGAGTACAATTCTCAGTGATTGGGTAGAAATGCTTTTAATTTCCATCTTCTCTTGGCAGTTATACTTTTTAAAATAAAATTCTTTGCTGTACATTTCAGTTTTACTAATGTGATTATGTGGTCTAACATCAAAAGGGTTCACTGCTTAATGACCAGGAACCAAGCATGTCAGGATGCAGGAGTTGGAAATGGTTTTAAATAAATCAATTTCAAGTGAATTAATCTTTGAAAACAGTGCTTGAGCATTTTCCATATGAAAGTTATTTCCATTATGACTTCATAGAGTCATTCAGAGTGTCTTTTTGATGTTTATTGTCTTTATGGTACCGAGAGTAGCTACATTGCGTTATAATAACATGGTTTATTTCTGTCTCTAAATTATCTACGGATGAGAGTGGATTTATATAGCTGTGTATATTTGCTCAGCATCTCTTCAATATAACTCTAGAATCACTCATATATCGCCTTTGGTTGTACATGTATCTTTGTGAAACCGACAGCAAGCACTGAATCAGAGTAATGTGCCATTTCAGTGTGGTGCTTTATGTATTGCCACTACAATGGCATGTTCTCAGGCAGCTTGTGTACTTAAGATTTACTAGTCATTTGTCTGCTTCCAAGTAGTCATCAGTGATGATACTGTATATTAAAGTTGCTAAACAAATTATATTTTTGTTCCTAAAATTTCAGTGATTCAAGCTGTATCAGCATCTTCCTTTTCTTCCTTCCTCTCTTCTTTTCTTCCTCCTTTCTTCCTTCCCTTTATTTTTCTTGCTTTTTTTATTTTTTTACTTCCAGAAAGCAAGGTATCTTTTATAATTTGTTGGGTAGCTTCATGGAGAACTTGAAATTATTTTTCTTAGAAATTCCTTTTTTTCCAGTTTTTGCCTTTGCATTTATATTATCTCTGTGACCCAACATAATATTTAAGTCTCAAAGCAATTCACGTATTTCAAGCATTTTCTTCACTGATATTATTAAACTTAGATTTTATCTTTCTCCATTCAGTCACTAAATCAATAAGATCAAAATCTCAGTTATAGATGTGATATACCTTTAGGAATAAACTTTTAAACACTAAGAGTATATAAAAAAGAAAAAATGAAGCCAGGGTCTGAGAAAAAAATATTGCTAGGAAAACCTAATACTCTCCACAAACTAATAAAAAATTATCTTAATTTCCATTAAAAAACCACATGGAATTCTTACACATGTTTTAGATGAACATTAAAGCAAATGATACTTAAACATTTTTTTTGAATAGTCTTGGGTGATTTTAGGTAAGTTGCAACATTTTAGTTTTTCTATTTTTTTGTGTGTTTAGAGAGTTTTTTCTCTGTATTCCCAAAGGAGAGCTCAACTGCTTATTATTAAATTCAAAGTAAGAATTGTGCCACTATGATAGTGCTTTATGTAGAACAATACAAGGAATGATAACCACAGGCAGAATTGTAGAAGCCTATACAGGCAATGGCAATCCACTCCAGTACTCTTGCCTGGAAAATCCCATGGAGAGAGGAGCCTGGTAGGCTGCAGTCCATGGGGTTGCTAAGGGTCGGACATGACTGAGCGACTTCACTTTCACTTTTCACTGTCACACATTGGAGAAGGAAATGGCAACCCACTCCAGTGTTCTTGCCTGGAGAGTCCCAGGGATGGGGGAGCCTGGTGGGCTGCCCTCCATGGGGTCGCACAGAGTCGGACACGACTGAAGCGACTTAGCAGCAGCAGCATACAGTATTTGTAATTTGTGCTCATGACATATAACTTCTAATTCTGATAGTTCCAGGAAGGTAAATACAGAGAATGTAATTAATATCCTTGTATTTATTCTTCTTTGTTTATTTCTGCTTCCTTCTTTCTTCCGATCCTAAATATAGTTTTGAGTTAGAAATGAAAATACATACAGATATGAAAACAAACCTGGCTTACATAATGGGGAACATGGAGGGAAGGTGTAAGTCAGGAACTTGGGATTAACAAACGCACTAATATATATAAAATAGATAACCAACAAGGACCTACTGTATAGTACATGGAATACTACTCAATACTCTGTAATAACCTATATAAGAAAAATAATCTGAAAAAGAATGAATATGTATATACGTTTAACTGAATCATTTTATTATGCATCTGAAACTAACACAGCATTGTAAATCAACTATTTTTGTTCAGTCAGTCACTCAGTCGTGTCTGACTCTTCGCGACCCAATGGATTGCGGCATAACAGGCTTTCCTGTCCTTCGCTATCTCCCGGAGCTTGCTCAAACTCATGTCCATCGAATCAGTGATGCCATCCAGCCATCTCATCCTCTGTCGTCCCCGTCTCCTCCTGCCCTCAATCTTTCCCAGCATCAGGGTCTTTTCCAGTGAGTCAGCTCTTCACATCAGGTGGTCAAAGTATTGGGGTTTCAGCTTCAGCATCAGTCCTTCCAGTAAATATTCAAGGTTGATCTCTTTAGGATTGACTGGTTTGATCTCCTTCTACTCCAAGGGACTCTCAAGAGTCTTCTCCAGCCAATTATACTCCAATAATTTTTTTTTAAATAAAAATTTAAAAAATAAAATAAAAAAGAAGAAATGAAAATACGGAAGTGATTGAGTCTCTAGGGAGCCTTCTAGATGTGAAATTTCTGAGTACCTGTGAAGAACTTTGTCATATAATTCAGTCTCATTTGAATTGTATAGGCTTTGAATCATCAAATTTGAAGGAATTTGGCAGTTACTCAGTCCTCCATCTGCCTCCAATAAAAGCTGCTATTATTAAGTCATCCCAGTGAGATGAAAATCTATGCTTTCTTTTAGGCTTTGAGAGAAAATGATTCAGTAATCTCTTTTATAACTTATTTCAGTGTTTAATAACTGAAACTGTCAAAAAAGATTTTTTCATCATTAGCCTAAATTCTTTTTATTGTCATTTAAGCCCAATAATCAGATGAAAAGCCTTCTAGAATTAATCTACAAGTACAACATCAAAGGACACAATAATCATAATCCAAGATGTTTTGCATCAGCCATGCCATCCTAATTCTAAAAGTCCAGAACTGGGACTCTTAGTGATTAAGTTTTAGAGTTTAATACTCGTAATACTTACAAGAACAAAATATGTTGATGTGTCTCTGAATACCTGTTAACTTGGTTAAAGCCCTATTCAGAATGCTATTTATTAATGATGTACATACTGTTACCCTTACTGTTTACTATGGCTGAAATTGTGAGTCCCCAGTCCTCACGTGACGAGTTGACTCATTGGAAAAGACCCTGATGCTGGGAAGGATTGGGGGCAGGAGGAGAAGGGGACAACAGAGGATGAGATGGTTGGATGGCATTACTGACTTGATGGACATGGGTTTGAGTGAACTCCAGGAGTTGGTGATGGACAAGGAGGCCTGGCGTGCTGCGATTCATGGGGTTGCAAAGAGTCGGACACAACTGAGCGACTGAACTGAACTGAACTGAGTCTAGATCTGTTTCCTCTGATCAACTTTCTGAGCCCTTTGATACAGGTTCGTTCTTGTCTACTTTTATTCCATCCCCAATTCTGCAACTCCAAGCCCACCAGTTATGGGCCTTGGTCCTCCAGCTTCTGTCTTACTGTTGTCATATTGATGTTGGTCTCTGCTGCTGGTCCTGGAGAACCTGTAGTTGATGACCTCAATCCTTGGCTGCCTTCATTGCTGCTGCTACACTTATGCCACCTGGTCAGAAGGTGCCAGAACCTGAATAGTGCTGGACCTGATCCTGGGACAAGAAGCAGAACCAGAAATGAATACACTATCTAGATGTTTTGCTTTCATGTATTATCCAAAATAGATTCTATTATTTTAAAGAAAAACTATTACTTGTTAGAATTTACTCAAGAAGAGAGGGAAAAGGCTTTATGTGTGTGATTTTAAAGTTCATCCTGTAGTATTACACATTGATTGGAATGGTTTTCCACCAAGTGAGAAAAACCCAATTCAGAATCACTCAGGCAGAGGTGTAGATTGTATCAGCCTAAGTAATCAAGTAATTGGAAGGAGAACACACACACATCTGGCACCAGGAATATCAAGATCGGAGAAACCAAGTGACACCAGAATTTGCTCCATCTCCCTTTTTTTCTTTTTTGGCTGAGCGATCTCTTTCCTCCAGACACATTCCCTACAAGGGGTGGGTCTGATGCTTCACAATTCATAGTTTTGCCACTCCTTGTGTCATCTTAGAAGACTTTCCTTAGCTAGAGTATAGAAAATTCTGATTTTTAACAAGTGATATTTGGTGATGTTAAGCTGGAGTGTATCTTGATCTGTTTACATCTGAGAAGAATCACCTTGGCTGCTCTGTTTGATGGGTGGAGGAAAGAGGATGGGAAAAGAGGGAAGCCAGATAGGAAGTTTTATTACTGTAATTCTGGCGAGAAATAATGGTGACTTGAGATAAGATAGTTAGAAATGAAGAGAGTGGTTCAACTGGGATGTGATTTGAAGGATAACTAACAGCCATCAGAATTATGGCTTGGTAGTAAGATATGAGGAATCAAAGAGAAACCTAGGGTAACTCCTGTGTGCTGGGCCTAAACAATTAGATAGATGATGCTATCATTAATGAGAAAGAAAGCACTGTGAGGAGCTTGAATGGGAACAGCACTTGATGTATGCTTAATAAATATTCTAGTGGAGGTTCAAGTGATCAGTTGGTTATCCAGTTCTGGAGTTCAAATAAGAGACCAAGAATGGAGATACAATTATTGAAAAAGAGCTATGTGATTAACATCATATGAGGATAGCATAATTCTTTACCTATAAAATCTAACAGAATCATCACGAAAATTCACAGAAGTGGAATAAGGGAATTTAAGACTATGGTAAAACAAAAATAATTATATTTTTATATATACTACTAATGATAATCATGATAAAGTGTTTATTCTAAATTGTATGAAAAATCCACTTACTTCCCTTATATGTAATATGTGGCACATATCTTTCAACAAATATTTGTAGATTTCTTTTTCATAGGTTCAAACAAATGAAGAATACTATGTCTTTATATCCAAAGACAGAATGTAATAAGCATTCTATCCAATTTAAATTGATACTCAATTTTGCCTTTTAGCAGAATCAGAATGAGGCAGAACAATTGGTAGGAACAACTTTATCAAATATAAGACCTCACTCCTCTCTGCCCATAAATGATTGGACTTGTCATGGACCCATATAAAATCAATAATGTGCTTAGCGTCAAAGTGTTAGTCGTTCAGTCATGTCTAACTCTTTGCAACCCCATGGAATGTAGCCCACCAGGCTTTTTGTCCTTGGACTTCTCCAGGTAAGAATACTTGGCAAGAAGCCATTCCCTTCTCCAGGATATCTTCCCAACCCAGGAATCGAACCTGGGTCTCCTGCATTGCAGGCAGATTCTTTACCACCTTTAGTGTGTGATTTTGACTAAGTAATATAGAAACTATTCCAGTTACATGGAAAGAGAAAAAAGTTGGTCTTAATATGGGGCTTGGGTTCATGCAAGAAGGCTGGAATCACTGGAAAACCAATCTGAGGGGAGAAGAGTCACAAGAAATCCAATAAATGGCTCTGAGAGGAAACTCAGGACAATGCAGCAGAAACAGAAATAAGGGACACTCCATGCTATCAGGGGATAAGAAGTTGCTTCCATGCTGAGTTCCCCTTCCAGACAGTGTTGTTGTTGTTCAGTCACCCAGTTGTGTCTGACTCTTTGTGACCCCATGGACTGCAGCACGCCAGGCCTTCCTGTCCCTCACCATCTCCCAGGGTTTGCCCAAGTTCATGCTCATTGCATTGGTGATTCCATCCAGCCATCTCATTGTCAGACGCCATCTTCTTCTTCAGCCCTCAGTCTTTCCTAGCACCAGGGACTTTTCCAATGACCAAAATACTGGAGCTTCAACTTCAACATCAGTCTTTCCAGTGAATATTCAGGGTTGATCTCCCTTAAGGTTGCCTGGTTTGATCTCCTTGCTGTCCAAGGGACTTTCAGGCATCTTCTCCAGCACCACAGTTTGAAGGCATCAATTCTCTGGCGCTCTGCCTTCTTTATGGTCCAGCTCTTACAACTGTACATGACCACTGGCAAGACCATAGTCTTGACTGTAGGGACATTTGTTGGCAGAGTAATGTCTCTGCTTTTCAACATTCCTGTCTAGGTTTGTCATCGCTTTCCTGCCAAGAAGAAGTTGTCTTCTGATTTCATGTCTGCAGTCACCATCTGCACTAATTTTGGAGCACAAGAGGAAATCTATCACTACTTCTACCTTTCCCCCTTCTATTTGCCATTCAGTACATGGGGCCGGATGCCATGATCTTAGTTTTTTTTTTTTTTAATATTTAGTCTTAACTGGCTCTTTTAACTCTCCTCCTTCACCCTCATCAAGAGGCCCTTTAGTCCCTTCTCACTTTCTGCTATTAGAGTGTTATCATCCGCATATCTGAGGTTGTTGATATTTCTCCCGCGTATCTTGACTCTAGCTTGTAACTCATCCAGCATGACATTTCTCATGATGTGCTCAGTGTATAAGTTAAACAAGCAGGGTGACAGCAGACATCCTTGTTGTACCTCTTTCTTGATCTTGAACCAATCATTTTTTCCATACAGGGTTCCAACTGTTGCTTTTTTATCCACATACAGGTTTCTCAGGAGACAGGTAAGATGGTTTGGTATTCACATCTGTCTAAGAGCTTTCCACAGTTTGTCATGATCTACACAGTCAAAGGTTTTAGTAGTCGATGAAATAGAGATAGTTGTTTCTCTGAAATTCCCTTGCTTTTTCTATAATCCAGCGAATGTTGGCAATCTGATCTATAGTTCCTCTTCCTTTTCTAAACTCAGCTTGGACATCTGGCAAGTATACTGGGGTGGTTTGCCATTCCCTCCTCCAGTGGACCACATTTTGTCAGAACTCTCTGCTATGACCTATCTGTCTTGGGTAGCCCTGCATGGCATGGCTCATAATTTCATTGAGTTATGCCAGTCCCTTCACCACAACAAGTCAGTGATCCTTGAAGGGGCAGACAGTGTTATAGACAGCCAAATTTCTGTTTCATCTCCCTGGATATCAATATTTCCTGTTCTAGATGTAGACTTGGGATAACATCCCTCCTCTCTTCAGGCAGAATCAGTAATTCTGATTCAGGTAAGAAAACTCACAGTTGCAGAAAAATATGCATAACACAATTATTTAATAGCAAATAAAAAACAACTTAAATCCTCAATAAATAGAAATGGTTAGTTTGTAGTAATCACACAGAGGAATATTATACAACCAGTAGAATACTGACAGTTTGGTGATATATACAGATGCTCATACGTTAAAAGCAAAAGCAGAATACAAAACTGGAAGTAGATATAGTGACACATTTACATATGCATTCCCATATGCCATCAGCCTCACCAGCCTAAAACATGATTGCATGTTATTTGTATATACCAACTAACTGGCCAGCAAGCAAGCCCTTAAACTATCTCTGAGAGCTTCTTATGATCAGATCTATTCATGCTCTGTAACAGGTCCTTCTCTGACCTTTGTTCACATCTTTGTGTCTTGATCTTGCTGCTTAATGGATGTTGTGAGATCTCCGCAGGGGCTGGCTGCCATCTCATGACTACTGTGGCCAGCACTGGGGCCCTTCTCTTCCTAGCACTCCACAGGAAAGTGCCTCCAGATGTAAGTGAAGCCATCAGACTCTCAAGAGTCTTCTCCAATGCCACACCTATAAAGTGATAGAGGGCCAGTCAGGAAGACACATCCTACCTGCCAGGATTGACTCTCCCAATTTCTTTGTGACTGCATGTTTGCCTGAGAATACACCATGTCCTAAAGATAAATTTGGTCATAGGGTAAACCAAATGTGGATTTAGGAGACAAGATATTTTCTAACTTTGCAAAGGTACAATCCTGCCAGTAGAACTATTAACTCTACCAAGAACCCCCATCCCCTCAATCTAATGCAGGTTTCCCAACGAACAATGGAAAGGCACCAACCAAATCCCTGATTAACTAAAAGGCTTGCAAAATAGACACTTTCAAAATGAAAATTCCCTTAAGTTTTCCCTTAAGGGAAATTCATGAATTGCCTACAATTTCTGATTTATTATCCAAAATAAAATAAGTTACAGTCTGGTCACTTATGTACTGTGATTATATCTAGGAAGGAAAGTTGATGACAAACCAGTGAAAGTAGAAAATGCTAGTCTGTCAGTCATGTCTGACTCTTGTGATCCCATGGACTGTAACCCGCCAGACTCCTCTCTCCATGGGGATTCTCCAGGCAAGAATGCTGGAGTTGGTAGCCGTTCCCGTGTCCAGAGGATCTTCCCGACTCAGGGATCAAACTCAGGTCTCCTGCATTGCAGGCAGATTCTTTACAGTCTGAGCCACTAGACAGCATATTAGAAAGTGGAAACATCACTTTGCCAGCGAAGGTCTGTATAGTTAAAACTATGGTTTTTCCAGTAGCCATGTATGGATGTGAGAGTAGAACCGTAAAGAAGACTGAGTGCTGAGGAACTGATGCATTTGCATTGTGGTGCTGGAGAAGACTCTTGAGTGTCTCTTGGACAGCAAGGAGATCACATCAGTCCATCCTAAAGGAAATCAACCCTGAATATTCATGGGAAGGACTGATGCTGAAGCTGAAGCTCCTGTACTTTGGCCACCTGATGCTAAGAGCTCGCTCATTGGAAAAGAGCCTGATGCTGGGAAAGATTGAAGGGAAAAGTACAAGGGAGCAGCAGAGAATGAGTTGGTTAAATAGCATCACCGACTCAATGGACATGAATTTGAAAAAACTCTGAAAGATAGTGAAGGACAGGGGAGCCTGGTGTGCTGCTGCCCATGGGGTCACAAAGAGTTGGACATGACTTAGTGACTGAACAATAATGTGATTATACTTTTTAAAATGTCCTGTGTTGAACATGTATTATGAAAAAATAATTTTGAAGAAGTCTGTGTTACAGTGTACTTTCACTGCTGTAAATATTTAACAGTTATTTGCCCAATTAACTTATTAATGACTTGAACACCAATGATTTGATAGTTTTAATTGTAATAAAAATTTCTAATTCTGAAGAAAACCACATGCTTCTATTTGTAAAGTTATGATTACATCTGTAAGAATTTTAGTCAGAATTTGTAGCAGTTAAGAAAAGAGTTGAAAAATTCTAGAAAGTAGCACGCATGATAAGATCTCTCCCCCCATTAGCTTAGAAGATGATTAACTCTCTGTTAATTTTTGTGTGTATTTCTATTTTGATGATGGAGAAGAGCTTTATCCAAATGAAGTTAATTACTTGAACTGTCAAATGTACTATTTTAAAGTGCAAACCCATGGATAATTCTATGGCATGGGCTCTGAGGTCATCACAGGTTTCCAGTATTAATGAGATTATTAATATTATGTTATTGTTTGTGATAACATTTTATGTATTGAGTTTAAGTAACCATCTAAGCTCTGATTTTTCAGCCAATAATCGTATACGCTAACAGAATTCAAATTGAGTTTATTTCAAACCCAGTTCCCTTTGATTGTGGTGAAAGGTGACAAGAAACTTTAATTCACTTTTAAGTGTAAAAATACTTAAATAGCTTATTAATGGAATCTTGTGATTGAAAATGCTAGGAGGTCGGTTAAGAAGTTTTAGAGGATTTCTGTGAGTTAAAACATATATCCAAGTAATGTAATAAATTTTCACTTTATAGGACTAAAAATATGTTAAATTAACTATTTATCCTTTAAACTAGTCTGCATTATATGATTTCTTAGATTTTACAAAAACCACTATACATTTTTGAAAGCACAATTTCTTAATAGAGATTTGATGAGAAAATCTTTATCATCCCTTTTTCTGGACTCATATAAAACTCTGGAGATACTTTATCTCAATTTTCATTTCTTTTACTAATGTGATGTTTCTTTGCTAAATGTTATGGAATGTATATAAACCACATAGTTTTGGATATTGAGATTCAATTCAAATGGGTATCTTTTAGCTACAGTGAAATAGCTGTTTCATAAAAGCTATAAATACAGCGGTTAGAATCACACCTGGAACAGTGTGATCTTCCCACTCATTTGAGGTATTTTGAAACAATGCACTTAGCACTGTTGCTCTTGGATTCTTACCTCCTTCCATCAGTTGAAATGTCAACTTTATAATCGTTTCTTAATTTCACTTTCTCACTTTCTTTTTCAGTATGTAACTTATTCATTCTTTTTACTGACCTTGATAAATGGTTCTCTTTGTAATAAGAACAGAGTAACTGTGCCCTATAACTTGATAATTATCAGGAAAGGAGATCAAAGAAGGAATAGCTAATTTCATGTCTTCTTCTTTCTCTAAATCTTCTGTGCTCTTTGATGTCACTCCTTATGGGCCAGAAAAGAAAGACTACCTTCAGTGTGGGGGTACAGGTCAGTAAACATAGCTCCTGAACTCAGACAAAGGCCATCTTTTAAAATACGAATTGAGTTTTCCTTTAATTATACTTAAAGAGGTTAGCTACATTTTTTTTTCCTATCAAGCAAATAGCAAACAGGTCAAATTGAAATTGTTTCCATTGAAATTCACATAATCTTTGTATTTCAATATTGAATTTGCTTATGTTAATTTGCCTATTGAGTTGCCAAGGACAACTCCACTTCTTACAGAATAAATAGATTAGGCCAAAAACTATAATCCTTGTCTGCAATTTATGATTATCTCTGCATAGAGAGTTAGCAAAAGGAGTGTTTGTTGTCTTGGATTTTTTTTCCTAGGTACATTCTTATGTGTTAGGTAGCTATCATTTCTGCTGGATAGTTTCTGTTAATTAAAGTTGATAATCCCAGAAAATGAAGCCTGGTATATTCATGTTTTGAGTCATTACTACCTTCTCTAAGTTTTGCCTAATGAGGTCAACTGCCTCTGAAATGCTTCAAGACTTAGTGTTCAGAGAGACTGTCCATCTAAAACAGAGAGCATGAAGCATAGAGACACCTTTTCAACCTCCTGGTGAAACACAACATTATTTTCTTCTGCTTAGAAATGATATGTAGAAATGAAATTATATATCCAACATTTTATGACTAACCATTTCTCCTTCAGAGTTACTGTTTTTCCTGTTTCTAGTCTAATATCTCGTGTTAAGCAATGAAGCGGTTAACACTAGTGTTTGGCTTTAATGTGTGGTTTCTGAAAAGCCTCATCATTCATCAAATTTATTTTTAAATTATGGTTCCCAAGGCCATTCACAAGTATATGTTAAAACCATTTCTTATTGTAAAGATTAATTGTAGTAATTTCATTGTCTGGAGATTAGATAGAGACCTTCAAAAACTCATTTTGATGAAATAAGTAATAAAATATAGAAATAGTACTGTAGTTTAATATTTATGTGTCTGTGCTAAAGTTTTTACATGAATTTGAAAACTTTTAGTAGATATTTTCAGAGTGAAAATATGCCAACACTTTCAGCACACTTATAAACCCCTCTTGTCTTCAGTCTTACTGGCTGTGTCCAATAAAGTTCTATATCTCCTGAAGGACTACTATGATTTACTGGCTTAATGAAGCAAGTTGGAAAAAGGTTTGTGCAGCACCTTTGCTGTGCTCTGTGTACTTTATAAAGTTGCAAAGTCTGTTCCAATTTTAAAAAAATTTTCAATGATGGATTTATTTCTAGCATGGGTGAAACTGGACCTGAGGGAATGGTTGCATGAGTGCCTTAAACACACACACACCAGCTCCATCACCTCTGTTAGATCACATTAACTGCTCCAAGGAGAGAATACTTCAAGCAGTGAGGAACAAAGTATTAATTTCCTCTTTTGGAAATTTGCCAGATATCATCGTCAGCATAATTGTTTGGGGAATGGGTTAGGAGTTTGATGATTAGCATTTATTTATACAGAAGGTTTCTAAAAAACAGATCCATTCCCTATTATGCAGATTTTCTCAATATACAATTTTCACAGCCAGACCATTGGTGTTGGATACTGAAGAATTCGGATTTTCCTCACTAAGATCAGTGTCTAAAGGAAAAACTTAGAAATATACTTTTTGATTTAGAGAAAGGAAATAAGGAGAAAATAATATCCAAATCTGTTTGGTGTTTAAATAGGAGAGATGAAGCTGGCAAATGTCCTTCCAGCAAGCATGAGTAGCAGTAAATCTTTTCCTCTCGTATTTGTGATTTTGATTTTTAAAATACTGATTTCCAAGCTCTCATTTGTAGCTTAAAGGATACATTTTAAAGATCCTTTATTTCATTATTTTCTAAATTTATTTTCTTAATATGTATTAAGTTATTATATTCTGGTACTGTTAAGAGTTAAGTATCAGAAAATATGTCTCTGAAAAAGTGACTAAGTCTCTAAGATAACCTGTTGTTGTTGCTTAGTCGCTAAGACGTGTCCGACTCTTTTTTTGTGACTCCATGGACTGCGGCCCACCAGGCTTCCTTGTTCATGGGATTTCCCCGGCAGAAATACTAGAGTGGGTTGCCATTTCCTTCTCCAGGGGATCTTCCTGACTCAGGAATCTAACCCACCTCTCCTGCATTGCAGGTGGTTTTTTACCCTTGAGCCACTGAGGAAGCCTCAAGATAACCTCTTAAGTTTAAGATACTTGAATGATCTGGCTAGAGAAAAACTCGAAGTGTATTGTTAAAGTATCACTTTTTAAAAAGATAAAATTATAGTTCTTATGCAAAGATAAACTGAACATATGTCAGAGATTTTATTTGACTCAATGAGTAAACCAATAAGAAGCTACAACTAGTTCAAAGGAGAATTTACAGAAACATGTATCTGAGCAATAAAGAAAGCAAAAATGAATGTACAAGTAGATGCAAAAGTGCTCTGCCCATGAGGCAATAATGAATTGCATTTCACAGGTCTCATTTTTCATTTGCATTTCTATAGAGAGGAATGATCTGCAATATTTTCAGTAATTTACAGGATTATCAAATAGCTCCAGAACAATGAAAGGCAGAAGTTACCAAGAAAGATGCACCAAACAGGGCATTCAGCAGTCTTTTTGCCCTTTTAAACCCTTTCCCAACTTTTCCTGAACGTAATAAAGCTGTTGACATGTCATCTTCCCATGAGCTCGCTCATTAGGTGAAAAGCCATGCATTTTTTTCTGTTAATTTTTATGAGAAAATATCTGGCAAAAAACAGTTCAGTTAGATTCAAACCAATAATTTTAGGGCAGCTATTAACAACTAAGATTCTTAAAATGAGTAGAGTACACTTGTTGCCACCAGAGGCCATTTAACCTACTGAGATCAGCAAGGTCTGACATGTTATGTGCTCTGTGTAAATTACAAAGTGCTGGTGAATGTTGGTGGAACTGTTAACTTGGGTGGATGAGAGAGAGTAGCCTTTAATGATATTAAACTTTTCACTTCACTGCACCCGAAAGGGATCTTCGGGTAACAAATTTTAATGCAAAGGTACTCCAAGTGGAGAATTTCTAGATCCAAGATACTTACACCTACTCTGAAGGTGTAGAAAAAATGTAATGAATGAAAAAAATGTTTTAAAGGTCAAAAATGGAAAGTGGGAAACTCAGTTTGAAGAATACTGTGCCCACATATGAACCCATGGCTGATTCGTGTCAATGTATGGCAGAAGCTACTACAATATTGTAAAGTAATTAGCCCCCAACTAAAATTAAAAAAAAAAAAAAAAAGGTAAAAAAACCAAAAAAAAAAAAAAAAAAAAAAAAAAAATACTGTGCCCAAACTGGGATCTTACAAGTATGGGCATGTCTGAAAACCAGTGGATGAGGCTGCCAGTGAACCTGATGAATAGAATCAGTTCAGTTCAGTTCAGTCGCTCAGTCGTGTCTGACTCTTTGCGACCCCATGAATTGCAGCACACCAGGCCTCCCTGTCCATCACCAACTCCCGGAGTCTACTCAAACCCATGTCCATGGAGTCAGTGATGCCATCCAACCATCTCATCCTCTGGCGTCCCCTTCTCCTCCCGCCCCCAATCCTACCCAGCATTAGGGTCTTTTCCAATGAGTCAACCCTTCACATGAGGTGGCCAAAGTATTGGAGTTTCAGCTTCAACTTCAGACCTTCCAATGAACACCCAGGATTGATCTCTTTTAGGATGGATTGATTGGATCTCCTTGCAGTCCAAGGGACTCTCACGAGTCTTCTCCAACACCACAGTTCAAAAGCATCAATTCTTCGGCACTCAGCCTTCTTCACCGTCCAACTCTCACATCCATACATGACCACTGGAAAAACCATAGCCTTGACGAGACAGACTTTTGTTGGCAAAGTAATGTCTCTGCTTTTAAATATGCTATCTAGGTTGGCCATAACCTTCCTTCCAAGGAGTAAGCGTCTTTTAATTTCATGGCTGCAGTCACCATCAGCAGTGATTCTGGAGCCCCCCAAAATAAAGTCTGACACTGTTTCCACTGTTTCCCCATCTATTTCCCATAGAATAGAGCAAGAATTTAGGGGGATTAAAGACCATAAGCCTTGTATCTTCTCACAAGAGAAGGAAATTTGAGTGCATCCTGAGAGAGTTTAGTAAAATTCAATAATTACGTAAAGTAGTTTTTAGCATGCTACTGTAGTCATTGATTAGGATATATGTGTATTCATCTTGCTTTTGCTGGCACATTAATATCAAAATTTATTTTACCAAACTTTAACCATGCTCTTTTTTTGCAACAAAGTTTGAAAGCTTCCTATAGTCGCTTAACTGAGCTCAGGGACTTAAAAAGTAGCAAATATAATAGTTGAGTCCTGTCCTACTCATTAGTAGGGACAGATGATTCCCCAGGACTACTGAGAGATATTCTTAGTAATAATAATTACAATAAAAAAATCACTGCTGTATTAAGATGTGCTTCTGAGGGAAAGTCTTTCATTTTAAAAGATAAAGAGCTTCTAACATGTTCCATTCACCGTAATCTAAATTATCTAATGCATGCTGCTAGAGTGTCCTAAACCCAAATACTTGGGATCTCTTTCCCTAACTGGCATGCAATAAGTTACCAAAATGAATAAAATAGAGGTAGTTAAGAAATCAATTTTGACTCCTTCTAAACTAATGACATCAAGAAATTTTATTTTTGTAAAATAAAATTGTCCATACTGATTATTATACTCTTCCTCTTTACAAAACTCTGCTGCTGTAGTCCCTCAGTTGTTGGCTAAGTGTTGTGGAGGCACTTTGGTCCAGCATGGAGACTGATTTCTATTTCTCAGAATGCCATTTCCTAACTTTGCAATGTTCTTCTTGACTGGACAGGATACAAGTTTGTGGTTTTTTTTTTTAATAAACTTTGCATTTTCTAATACAAAGGAGAGGAACACAAGATTAAAGATAAACATTTTTGCAAACAGATTTCCTGGAAATTCCAGTATGTTTGAGCACTGAAGATATGACTATAAAATTAATAGACTCAGTTAAAAATTGTCACCTGTTAAAAAGATAGTTAATAAGAATCGATTAAATATGTATGGGATTTGAATCTGAAGATGTATTGTAACCTAAAAAAGAGAACTTCGCACATGTGTTGCTGATGGACTTTAAGGAATTATAGGAAATAGAGATATTTTCTACACCTCAGGAAAAAAGATGATGATATCCTCAGTTTTTAACTAAAATATCACCGATATAAGATTCTTCGTTCCTCTTGAGGTAATGTTAAAATAAGTGTTCTGGTTGATTGGTAATATAGAAAATGAAATAATTTACCTTCAATTTGGGAAGAGAATCCTCTCTAGTGAATATAAGTGGCAAATAGAAAAGTCTCTGTAGCATAAAAGTGATTTGATACTCGATTCGGAGTTGGGAGGCATCTGTTGGATGCTGTCTTGCTACTTGTTAACCATTTATCCTTAGGAATACTGTGAAACGCTATCCTCTATCCTCATATTTGAAGTGAAGTCAGTGATACCACTATAGGATAGTTAGGGATAAATTAAATACAACCTGACTTCATTTTGAGCATATAAGAAGCATTCAGTAAGTATTTATTGGCATTACCTCTTTCTAAAATCTGACTGGAATGACCCATGAAACAACTCAGGTTGTTTGTTTTGATACTGTGAGAGCCATCCTTGTCTGTTTCACCACAGCATAGAGGTACCACTTTCTATCGTATTACTAACAGAGGCATATGCTACATTCCTGGATGATGCTAATATATCTGGGTGAAATAGTGAAAGCTACAAAGATGTGTAATTTGAAAAAAGCCTCTCAACTGATTCTGCTATGATTCTTTCTAATTGGAGAGTTGGCATAATTACACATTTTTTTTCTGAAGTACACTGATGACAAGAAGAGGGCCTGTGAATGAATTGCACAATTTGTCTGACTCTAGAAATATACACAGTGTAATTGTCACATTATTATTGTGGATTATAAATTAATCGCTCATCATCTTCAGGTGAGCTATTAAGATTCAAGCCAGTAGACCTGAGGACTCAGAGCATCAAGGTGGTGTGGCCAGGGAACTGATTTTTTCTTTCACTTATTTTAATCTACTTTTTTGCCCAGAATTGGACTATACTTTTCCCTTGAAATGTGCGCTGTTCAATCGGCCAGCCATCTCAAACCAGAGATAGTCTTAGGCATAGTTTTAAAAACAAGTGACATCCCATCAGTGGAATGAGAAATCCTTTCTCTAAGACTATTTACTGGTTTCAACAAAAGGGGAAAAGGTTTAATAATAGAGATTGGACTTCTAAGTGTGTTGTTTTTCTTGGGCACATTGTATATGCTGAAAAGTTAATGCTGTTTTTAAAGTTAATTCATGATAATTGAACTGAAGTGCTGGGAAAGTGCTGTTAGAGAGTCTATTTATGAACCTTGTGCCCTCTTTGTCAATTCAGTAAAAGCACTGCTCCGGGAAAGAAAGGAGAGTGAGCTGAGTGCATGGTGTGCACTTAGTCATATGTGCCTCCTTCTGCCCGAAAGTATCTGTTTTTCTAAGTGCTGTTTTTCTTTTAACCCGTCCGCCTCATTGAGTCAGCAGGCCTGCTAGCCCCATTATTGCTCTACTCTGAAGTCTGGGAAGGGCTGCTGAAATGTATTTTGGTAGCGATTCACTGCAAATCACTTTTGTTGCTCTGAGGTGTAGATCAGAGTGGACAAGATGAAACAGGAGGAGGAGACTGTGTGGAGACCTGTGAATTAAATAAACTACTGTTTGGATGATCACATTGACAGGTATTTTAAGTAAATACAATTCCCAGTCTCTGTTGGGCTGTGGGATATTGTTTTCTCCTGAGTGCTGCTGGGGGCAAAGCCTTCGTAGGAAGCGTTACACTTTTCCCCAGCGATTCCATTTTGTAATGAATGGCTGAAACTTGATAACAACTTTTATCTTCAACCATAGCAGGTTAATCGACCTATGCTCTATTCAAACACTGGGATACCAAGAGAGCATTAAAATGGTCATTTCAAGTAGTATTTAATTACATGGAATACTATCCCTGATGAGTTATATGAAAACAAAGAGTAAAAGACCATATAGTATTTTTTGTTCCTTTAAAAAAAATATTTATGTGAAAGAAAAGAGACAACTAGAATATACAGATAATAGTAACAGTAAATTTTTGGTGATGAGATTTGACATTTCCTTCCTTGCTTTCCTCATTACCTTCAACAAGTATGAATTATAAGAAATTATAATAAAGTTATGAGAAAATTATAAACAAATAACTTTTACAGAGTATGTACATGTCAAAGAAATCATGCTTGTAAGCAAAAAGAAATTAGAAAGCAGGAAAGGCTGATTACAGTATATTTCTAATTAATTACCCAGCTGTGTTATTACACTTTTCCTAAGAATTGAGCCTTCCAGAAGCCCCTTGGCAAATAAAATGATATTAAAGGAGAAACATATATTGACCAAGAACATATAATTGTGAAAGAAATGTAGAAACAGTATCAATGTGTAAAGTCAAAAAATAATTGAATCCACAGTTGCTTCATATCCTGAAAACAAAATCAGATGGCAGTTCTTTAGAGGTGATAAATTAGAGTACGTTATTGTGTGTAAAACTGTTTTAAAAGATTTGTAATACAAAATATTTATAATAAAAATTATTTCATGAACCAACAATATCATGCAAGCAAAGACAACTTCAGCTTGTGGGGGAACTGGCTGAGGTGCTCACAGCACCACAGTTTAAAAACAGGCAGTCTGGGAGTTGGGCTGGAGGTGATGGAAAGAACAAAGAGTCAGAATGGCTTTCTGTCCACTTCATTGAATTGTGTGACTTCTTTGGACCTTGAGCTTCTAATCTGAAAATTGGAGAGAATAATAATAAATAACTATTAAAGTTGTTAAATAAAAAGCATTTTTAAGGTACCTAGGGAAATGCTTGCCAGAAAGCAGTGATTCAATGAATATTAGCTCTGTACTTGAATTTGGAGTCTCCCTTGGTGATTCAAATTTAATTATTGAAAAGGCTAATGGCTTCAAAAGTAGCCATTTTAGAGAGTGAATTCACAGCAGGGAGAAAAAACTCAAGCAGTTATTCTTTCACAGAACTCCAAGAACAGGTCTTGGGCTAATTTATTCAATTTAGTACCAAATGGCCATGGAACAGCAATTTTTAAAATTTCTATCATTTGTTTGGGTTCATATTTGACTTTGACAAGTTCACAAGTGCAGAGATTCTTTCAGCTTGAGAACAAGTTGAGTTTTCATCCTAGAAACTTCATATCCAGCAGGTTGATTGGCAGCCATTCTAAGAGAGAGAGCAGAAGCAGAATAACAAGTCGGTGGCAATTAAAGACCGAACAGTTGAGTAAGGAAATTAGGTTGGAATTTCATCATTGTGAAATCTATTTGACTTCCATCATCCTTAGAGCGTATTAAACCTAGACAGTGTATTAAAAAGCAGAGGCATCACTTTGCTGACCAAGGTCCATACAGTCAAAGCTATGGTTTTTCCAGTAGTTGTGTATAGATGTGAGCGTTGGACCATAAAGAAGACTGAACTCCAAAGAACTGATACTTTCAAATTGTGGTGCTGGAGAAGACTCTTTGAGAGTCCCTTTGGCCACCTGATGTGAAGAGCTGACTCATTGGAAAAGACCCTGATGCTGGGAAAGATTGAAGGCAAAAGGAAAAGGGGGCAGCAGAGGATGAAATGTTTAGATAGACATGAATTTGAGCAAACTCCAGGAGATAGTGAAGGTCAGGGAAGCCTGGGGTGCTGCAGTCCATGGGGTCGCAAAGAGTTGGACATGACTTATTGATTGAACAACAACAACAAAAATTCTTACATCGAGAAAAACAAATCATGTCTAACTTTTCAAAAGAATAATTTTTGTAGGGGAAAGGAAATGCTAAAACAGCTTTATGAAATTACATCCTCTGAAGTGTTGTATAAAACAGTACTCTCTCTGACACGTAATTTGCCTTTAAACAATTCAGAAGAGTCTGAATGGTGATTGTTACCCAAATCTTTATCTAAAATATTCAGTGGTAGGGCAGTATCTGTACCTGGCGAAGTCTCTGGTGGAACATCTATTCAGCTAAGACATGGAGGTGAAGGCTTTTTCTGGGGTCACAATGATACCACAGTTAAATTCAGCTTGTAAAAGCAGAGACTTACTGGTTTTCTATCTTACATCTTTGAGTCCATTTTGTTTTAAAATCATTGCAGCCTAGATTTATTTTACCTGTTTTCAAGTTGCAATAATTCTGAAATAATCATTTCACCAATCACAACACAAAATATTCTCAAAGACTTTCACACTACTCTATAAAACAAAGCAATTCTATGATCATAAAAAGCTTTAAACATCTGAATTGGGTCTGGGAAAGAGTACTGTGTAATATCTTTTCAGACTTGTAAAGCACAGAGAAATGGATAGTATTCGACATATGGAGTTGTTCATTTTGCAGAACACTTGCTATCAGATATTCTTGAATAACAGGATGAGGAACACATGCTTAATTAGCTCAATTGTCTGTGGATAACCGTGGTGATGCTCAACTTTCCTTTTAGTTTCAAGTTTATGATGCCTTGGAAATTCTCTCTGAAATTTGCTCTAGCATATAATGCTTGTACATTGTGCTTTAATAAAATTATCCAGCTTTAATGAAATCCTGCTGTAGTACATCAAAATATTTCTACTCAGCAATAATATTATCACATAAAGCTACAACCATACCTTAAACTTCCAATTTTATGGGCTATGTTTTGAAGATATAATATTCTACAAATTTTATTCAATTGTGAACACATTTTCCCATTACCTTTTATTTTTAAAAATTACAACCTTTGCCTTTAATATTAGATCTAATAATATTAATATCTCTTTTGGTCATCTAGTCATTGAATGGCTGTTTTAGGTGTCATGAAATCAAATGCTTATGATATCAACAGTAGGAAGAAGAAATAATTGTGGAGAACTGGAACTGTTCTGGTGCAACAGCAGGGGTCTCATGTGTGCATATGTATCAGTTTCCTATTGCTGCTGTAACAAATCGCCACAAACTTGGTGACTTGGACATAAATTTATGTTCTTACAGTTCTAGAGATGAGAAGTCTGAAATGAGTCTCGTTGAGCTAAAGTCAAGGTGTTGGCAGTGATATGGAGGCTCTAGGAGAGAGTTTTTTCCTTGCCTTTTCTATCTTATGTACGCTGCCTGCATTTCTTAGCTCCTAGCTGCCTTCCACCCTCAAAGTCACCAGTGACCAGTCAAGCCTTTCTCATCCTGTACCACTCTGGTCCTGATTCTTTTTATTTCCTTTCCCATATTTAAAGGACACATATGCTTATGTTGGGTCCACCTGGATAATCCAAGATAATCTACTTTAACATCTGTTTATTAGCAACCTTAATTCCATAAGTAACCTTGATTCCTGCTTTCTATATAATATATTCACAGGTACTGGAGATCAGGGCATGGATATTTGTGGGGTTGGGGCTTTGCTGGTGGTGAAGAATCTGTCACTGCAGAAGACTGGGCTTGGAAGATCCCCTGGAGGAGATAATGGCAACCCATTCCAGTATTCTTGCCTGGAAAATCCCACAGACAGAGAAGCCTGGCAGGCTATAGTCCGTGGCGTCACAAAAGAGTCAGACATTATTGAGTGACTACTGCTACTGCTAAGTCACTTCAGTCGTGTCCGACTCTGTGCGACCCCATAGATGGCGGCCCACCAGGCTCTGCTGTCCCTGGGATTCTCCAGGCAAGAACACTGGAGTGGGTTGCCATTTCCTTCTCCAGTGCATGAAAGGGAAAAGGGAAAGTGAAGTCGCTCAGTCGAGTCCGACTCTTAGCGACTGAGTGACTAAACAACAGCAGATTGGTAAGGTGGCAGTTATTCTGTCCAGCATGGAATGTATTTCCATTTTAAAATAAGCTTCAAAGTGATGTTTCAGGTAAAATATCTGGATACTTAAATGTTTAAAACTAATTATAGGTTTTTTAGGGCTTCTCTGGTGGCTCAGAGGGTAAAGTGTCCGCTTGCAATGCGGGAGAACTGGGTTTGATCCCTGGGTGGAGAAGATCCCCTGGAGAAGGAAATGGCAACCCACTCCAGTACTCTTGCCTGGATAATCCCAGGGACAGAGAAGCCTGGTAGGCTATAGTCCATGGGGTCGCAAAGAGTCAGACAGGACTGAGCGACTTCACTTTTTTCACTTTTTATAGCTTTTTAAAACTATACCATGTATGGAATCTCAGTAGGACCATTTAAGTCTACAGGCTGTCTATTTACAACCACTTGTGTATCGCATGTCTGACTCTATGAAAAGCATCATGCCTTTTTTACTTATGGTTTTTCAGTCTAATTGAGGAAGAAGATGGCTCAGCAGCTAAAGAATCCACCTGCAATGGAAGGGACATGGGAGATGCAGGTTTGATCCCTGGGTCACGAAGATCCCATGGAGAAGGAAATTTAAACCACTACAGAATTGTTGCCTGGAAAATCCCATGAACAGAGGAGTCTGGCAAACTACAGTTCATGGGGTTGCAAGTTCAGTTCAGTTCAGTTCAGTTGCTCAGTCATGTCTGACTCTGCGACCCCATGAATCGCAGCACGCCAGGCCTCCCTGTCCATCACCAACTCCCGGAGTTTATCCAAACTCATGTCCATCGAGTCGGTGATGCCATCCAGCCATCTCATCCTCTGTCATCTCCTTCTCCTCCTGCCCCCAATCCTTCACAGCATTAGGGTCTTTTCCAATGAGTCAACTCTTCACATCAGGTGGCCAAAGTATTGGAGTTTCAGCTTTGACATCAGTCCTTCCAATGAACACCCAGGATTGATCTCTTTTAGGATGGACTGGTTGGATCTTCTTGCAGTCCAAGGGACTCTCAAGAGTCTTCTCCAACACCACAGTCCAAAAGCATCAATTCTTCAGCGCTCAGCCTTCTTCACAGTCCAGCTCTCACATCCATACATGACTACTGAAAAAACCATAACCTTGACTAGATGGATCTTTGTTGGCAAAGTAATGTCTTTGCTTTTTAATATGCTATCTAGGTTGATCATAACTTTCCTTCCAAGGAGTAAGCGTCTTTTAATTTCATGGCTGCAATATTCGAATACAACTTAGCAAGTAAGCACAAAAACCTTTAAGCATGTCTGTACAACAGTAGGTGAACAACACGGTATGAGGAACATTATGTAGGGGGTGCTTAGGGGATGATCAGTGTAGGGTAAAATAAGCTAGTTCTTGGAAAAAAAAATAAGGATCTGTATTGATGAAGGAAATTTAAAAGATGTTATGATTAGACAGAGTTAGCCTCTAAGCAGCAGGCATAGGAAAGAATTGTGTATTGATAGACACACTTAGAAGGTGACCTTGCTGGGGTAGGAGGGGTCAGTTCAGGGCAGATCAAATGATGTAGTGACACAGGTAATACACAGCTTCAAGGCTTTCTTTAGAGTTTGGCTTTATTTTGATACATATTAAGTTGTTCTGGGTTCTTGGGCCAAAGAAACAGGTAGATATAACACTGGCTAAGAGAGTTGTTTTGAGAGTTATCATAACAGAAATGAAAGCATAAAGCCAGAAAGATGACTCTTTCAGTTATCCAGGTGTGCAATAATGAGAAATCTATACTGAGGTGCTTGATGTGGATTGAAAAACATCTAAGAGCCATTTCAGAGAAAGGATCCGCAGGGTTAGTGAATGACTGGCTTGGAGGAACTAATGAGATAAAGACAATGATAAGATTTCAAGCCCAGGGACCAGGAGGATGATGGCATCATGGGCTTAGATACATAGATTTAGGTAATTAAAAACATTGGATTAGATGTTTTTTTTTTTTTCCCCAAGGGAAAAGAACATGGGGCCAAGGACCAGACTTTAAGTCATGCCTATATTAAAGCAGTAGGAAAAAGATGAGGGAGTGGAGGAAGGAGGGAAAGCAGAACCATCATAATACAGTGCCTGGACAATCAGGGAGGGGAGAGTTTTAGGATAAGAAAAAAAAAAAAAAGAATTCTGTGATAACAAATACAGTTTTGTTTTTCCAACATGAGAATTGTTTGGTAGAGAAGGTGAGGGCAGGATAAAGAAAACTTGTTCAAAAGAGTTGGCAATGGAATTTGAGGTACAGCTGGAATGCTCATTAACAGTGAGAAGATAATTTCCTAGATTTGTTCATCTTGAAATGGTTACAAGATAGAAAAAAGCCATGGAAGAATGAGAGAGAGAGAAAGAGAGGGAGGAGCAGAGAGTGATGTAACACTATGATCCTGATCTTGAGAAGTAGATTTCTGTGTTTAATTGTTATCTTTCCCACACATTCTCTTCTTGGCTTAGAATCAGTTCAGTTTAGTTGCTCAGTCATGTCCGACTCTTTGCGACCCCATGGACTGCAGCACACAACGCCTCCCTATCCAACTCTAAAAAGTCTTCCCCACACCACACTTCAAAAGCATCAGTTCTTCGGTGCTCAGCTTTCTTTATAGTCCAACTCTCACATCCATACACAACTACTGGAAAAACCATAGCTTTGACAAGATGGACCTTTGTTGGCAAAGTAATGTCTCTACTTTTTAATATGCTGTCTAGGTTCGTCATAACTTTTCTTCCAAGAAGAAGCGTCTTTTAAATTCATGCCTGCAGTCACCATTTGTAGTGATTTTGGAACGCCCCCCAATTAAAGTCTCTCACTGTTTCCCCAACTATTTGCCATGAAGTGATGGGACCAGATGCCATGATCTTAGTTTTCTGAATGTTGAGCTTTAAGCCAACTTTTTCAGTCTCCTCTTTCACTTTCATCAAGAGGCTCTTTAGTTCTTCACTTTCTGCCATAAGTGTGGTGTCATCTGTGTATCTGAGGTTATTGATATTTCTCCCAGCAATCTTGATTCTAGCTTGTGCTTCATCTAGCTCAGCATTTCTTATGTTAAATAAGCAGGGTGACAATATGCAGCCTTGACATACTCCTTTCCAGATTTGGAACCAGTCTGTTGTTCCATGTCCAGTTCTAACTGTTGCTTCCTGACCTGCATACAGCTTTCTCAAGAGGCACGTCAGGTGGTCTGGTATTCCCATCTCTTTCAGAATTTTCCACAGTTTATTGTGATCTGCACAGTCAAAGCCTTTGGCATAGTCAACGAAGCACAAGTAGGTATTTTTCTGGAACTCTCTTGCTTTTTTGATGATCCATCAGATGTTGGCAACTTGATCTCTGGTTCCTCTGCCTTTTCTAAATCCAGCTTGAACATCTGGAAGTTCATGGTTCACATACTGTTAAAGCCTGGGTTGGAGAATTTTTAGCATTACTTTACTAGTGTGTGAGATGAATGCAGTTGTGCAGTAGTTTGAGCATTCTTTGGCATTGCCTTTCTTTGGGATTGGAATGAAAACTGACCTTTTCCAGTCCTGTGGCCACTGCTGAGTTTTCCATATTTGCTGGCATATTGGGTGCAGCACTTTCACAGCATTATCTTTTAGGATTTGCAATAGCTCAACTGGAATTCCATCACCTCCACAAGCTTTGTTCATAGTGATGCTTCCTAAGGCCCACTTGACTTCACATTCCGTGATGTCTGGCTCTAGGTGAGTGATAACACCATTGTGATTATCTGGATCGTGAAGATCTTTTCTGTATAGTTCTTCTGTGTATTCTTGCCACCTATTGTTAATATCTTCTGCTTCAGTTAGGTCCATACCATTTCTGTCCTTTATCGAGCCCATCTTTGCATGAAATGTTCCCTTGGTATCTCTAATTTTCTTGAAGAGATCGCTAGTCTTTTTCATTCTATTGTTTTCCTCTATTTCTTTGCACTGATCACTGAGGAAGGCTTTCTTATCTTTCCTTGCTATTCTTTGGAACTCTGCATTCAGATGGGAATATCTTTCCTTTTCTCCTTTGCCTTTCATGTCTACTTTTCTCAGCTCTTTGTAAGGTCTCCTCAGACAACCATTTTGCCTTTTTGCATTTATTTTCCCTGGGTATGGTCTTGATCCCTGCCTTCTATACAATGTCACAAACTTCCATCCATAGTTCTTCAGGCACTCTCTCTATCAGATCTAATCCCTTGAATCTATTTCTCACTTCCACTGTATACTCATAAGGGATTTGATTTAGGTCACACCTGAATGGTCTAGTGGTTTTCCCAACTTTCTTCAATTTAAGTCTCAATTTGGCAATAAGGAGTTCATGATTTGAGCCACAATCAGCTCCCAGTCTTGTTTTTGCTGACTGTATAGAGCTTCTCCATCTTTGGCTGAAAAGAATATAATCAATCTGATTTTGATGTTGACCATCTGATGATGTCCATGTGTAGAGTCTTCTCTTGTGTTGTTGGAAGAGGGTGTTTGCTATGACCAGTGTGTTCTCTTGGCAAAACTCTATTAGCCTTGGCCTTGCTTCATTCTGTACTCCAAGGCCAAATTTTCCTGTTACTTCAGGTATTTCTTGACTTTCTGTTTTTGCCTTATAGTTCCCTATAATGAAAAGGACATCTTTTTTGGGTGTTAGTTCTAGAAGGTCTTGTAGGTTTTTATAGAACCATTCAACTTCAGCTTCTTGAACATTACTATTTGGGACATAGACTTGGATGCCCCATGTCTTAGAATAGGCTTAGAATAAGTTGAGGGAATTCTGATACTTTAAACCAAAAGAGCCATGAATAAGACACTGGCTTATATGGTGAAGAATAAGACACTAGGACAGGTTAAATCTAGAACATTGACATTTTGAGAACAGTTCCCCCTCAAGTAATAGGGAAGTGGAGAGTTGGTACAATGAAAAATCTGGGAAACCAAAAAAACTACAAGAGGTACTTTGGAAGCTTGCATTCTTTACCCTACAATTAGTTCACGTCCGACTTTAAAAATACTTCTGAGAAGTCTTCTTTAAGTCACTATCCTAGTTAAGGTGCCCTTTCCATATATTATCACCCAGAAGAATGTACCCATCACAGCATTTCTTATACTGTATTTAAGTTGCATCTGGTCCCATCACTTCATGGCTAGTAGAAGGGAAAATGTGGAAGCAGTGACATATTTCTTCTTCTTGGGCTCTTAAGTCACTGCAGATGGTAATGACTGCAGTCATGAAATTAGAAGACAATTTCTTATTGGCAGAAAAGCTATGACAAAGCAAGACTGTGTGTTAAAAAACAAAGATACCACTTTGCTGACAAAGATCCGTACAGTCAAGGCGATGGTCTCTCCAGTAGCCATGTATGGATGTGCGAGCTGGACAATAAAGAAGGCAGAGTGCCAAATAATTGATGCTTTTGAACTGTGGTGCTGGAGAAGATTCTTGAGAGTCCCTTGAACAGCAAAAAGATCAAACTAGTCAGTCTTAAAGGAAATCAACCCTGAATACTCTTTGGAAGTACTGACGCTGAAGCTGAAGCTCCAGTCCTTCAACCACCTGATGCGAAGAGCTGACTCATTGGAAAGGACCCGACTCATTGGGAAACAGACTGATGCTAGGAAAGTTTGAAGACAGAAGAAGAAGGTGACAGAGGATGAGATGGTTGAATGACATCACCAATTCAATGGACATTAACTTGGGCAAACTCTGGGAGATGGTAAGGGACAGGGAAGCCTGGTGTGCTGCAGTCCATGGGGTCATGAAGAGTCTGACACAACCTGGTCACTGAACAACAATAGTTGTGGGTGCACATGTCTATACCAACCTCCAGACTTTAAGCTCCGTGAAGTCAGGGACAATGTACATTTGTTAAGAATATTTTATATCATCCCAGTAGAGACCAATACTATTCCATTTTGCACAATTGAAACAGCTCTTCCCTAAAATGTTTAGAATAGAAATTTAGAGTTGAATCATGCACTATCATGAGAACGTGCTTGAAGATGGTAAATATGTTAATTTGTTATTACAATTATGAAGTGTTTAAACTAATTTACTTAGCGATTGTTTTTGAAAGTTGTTGATTTGTTTTGAAAGTAATTAATGGTAATAAATAAATCTCAAGATGTTATTGCTTGATGATTTTTAGGGGTCTAGATCTTCTAAATATTAATATAGAGGGAAAGGAAAAGACAGAAGGCTCCTTTTGATTTATTTTAGCAGAAAATCTGTTAAGGTACAGAATGTGTAGTTAGAGGGAATGTGATTAAAAAAAACAAATCAAAAAAGGAAATAACCAGCTATCTCATTTTAAATAGTTGGGCACTTCACTGGTCAGTACTAGTAGCATCCAACTTTCACAAGCTTTGGATCAAGAATCCCTCCCTTTCAAGCAGGTCTGCATGTTCATTGCTTACTCCTCAAATGATTTCAAAATAGAAGAAATTGACATGTAGCTCTTTTTCACATTAAGGCCAGAGACCTTTAATAGTAAGCAGAAAGTATAACAGTGGTGAGTATGGACTTAGTTTGAATCTTGCATAGATTATTTTGGATTTTTAAGGTATAAAAAAAGTGGTAAGCTTAACCTTTATTTTCAGGACTTGATCATTATAGACTCATGCCATAGGTCACAGACAAATTTACCATCCCCTAAGAACTAATTTTAGCAGAGTTGACTCATGTGTTTGACAACAGTTTTGAAGATGCAGAGTCCTTAGTTCTAAAAATAAGAGCACATTTATTCATTCACCTCCACAGCCTGCCTTTACCTTGCACTAGAAAGCAGCTGATGTATAAGGCAGAAGCCTTCCTTGTCTCTGCTGCATGTCAGGGCTGGCAGGTATTAGACTGTCAGTCCAACTGGGTCTTCTTGTACACACTCCAGCTATCTGGATCAATTTTTTTTTCCCTCATTTAAACCCATTCCATCATCTTCTGAACATATTGATGTTCAGTCATGCACATACTCATCATACTCTTCGTGGTGTTTCTGCCTGCAGGCCTCTCCTTCTCATTATTTCTATATTGGTCACTCTGTCCTTACAGCTGATGCCAATCACACTTCTTACAAGTGCATTTCAAAGACGTTGAACCTCTGGTGTTTCACTCACAGGAAAATAACACTGAATCTCTCCTTTGTACCTGCAGTGTAGATTCACTTAGCTGATTTCATTTGAGCACTAGTCCAAAATTTTAAGAACTTTTGTAAAAGTAAATGCACTTTCAACCGCTCCACATGTTCCCTTTTCACCTGATATGCAAGTGAAAAGAGAAGGGTTTCATGTAAGGCACACAGAGAACAATAGTACCACGGGAAAAAGAAAGGATCAAAATTAATCATGACCTGCAGTCATACTACCTTTGGCTATGATCATCTCAGATCTCTTATCGATAGGGGCCCAGCTGGTTGTATCTTTTAAATAGAGGACCCTGTGGGAGAGCCATGCGGTGGTTGGAAGTACTTCTCATGGTTCTGTTTGTGACGCTGCATTCTGACACTCTTGCATCTCTGCCTTTCTCAAGAAGCTTATGTACGCTTGCTGAACTTCTAGTAGAAATTTTCACAAGCCTGTTACTCATCTGTTGTGGTCGGTGTGTATTGATCCTACATTACCAGTTAGATAGTGTGTATTGATTATACACTACCTTTAAATGATTTGGTCTGATTAGATTCAATAAAAATAACAAAAATAGTAATAGTTAAACCTGATTGAGATGTTAAGAAATGCCAGCTGCTGTGCAGCCTGCTTCATCTCATTAGATTCTCAATAATTTAAATTACCTCCTAGCCACAGACTACAGGTGAGGAAGCTGTGAATTAGAAATATTAACATCCAATTTCATCAATTTTGAGATATATGTCATCTTAGTCCATTCATGTTGCTAGGCTTGTGTAAATGGTAAATACTTATTTCTCATAGTTCCGGGGGCTAGAAGTCCAACGTAAGGATCTAGCATGGTCAGGTCATGGTGAAGGGTCTCTTCTGCCCTGCAGACTGCTGACTTCTGTGTCCTCCTGTGGCAGAAGGGGTTCTGGAGATCTGTCAGGCCCCCTTTTATAAGGACACTCACCCCATTTGTGAGGGCAGAGCCTCCGAAAGTCCCACCTCCTTAAACCATCACCAGGTGCGTTAGGTTTTCGAGTATGAATTTTGATGGGACACAAACATTCAGACCATAGCATACATTTTTTCCACATTTTCCCATCTCTCCAATTGGACTGTTTTACTATTAATGTATTTGATGAAGGTAAGTGGCAGTTCTGTTTTGTTTTACTGAGTGGCACACAAACTACTTGTATATCTTACTGACATTCACTGATGGTTTTAGTTTCACAAAATATGGCACCTTGTCCAAAGACATCCAGTTAATACATATTAAGGCAGACCAGAAACTCCATGCAATATTCTCAAATGTTATACTTCCAATAAAGGAAAACTTGGAATGAGGTGGAGGCATGCCAGCTGATTAGAAGTGACCTGCTCTTAATGAAGTTGTGACATTTTTTCCATGGCAAGAGTTGACACTGATAAAGGATTTGTAAAGACTTTTATTATTCTGGCTCTGGTTTTTAGGGAAAGCAATTAGGCAGATTGAAGGAAGCTATCTTAGTGTCACTGGATAGAGAAAATAACCTTGGAAACTCCTTTTCAGTTTTCCAAATTCCAATTCTGATACTTGCTATGAGGATTCAGGGGAAGACCTTTGAGTCTCTTTGATTTTTTTGAATCATATATTCTCTGAACCTTTCCCTCCTCTCTTCTGTGGTCCTGAGCAGTCCTTGAATATAACAGGTTATCCTCCCAGGATCCATAAGCCAATTAATCAAAGACAAGGGCAAACATCTCTTTGCTTAGGGACTGATAGTTTTCTGTTACACATTAGGAAATGTGTCTCAGAAGGCGTTTATCTTTCTTTACTTGCTGTTCACATTGAAGAGTGAGAGAGTGAGAAAGGCAATAAATGGTCTCTCTTCCTTCTGAGTGTTTCAGCATTCTTTGCGTGGCTTCTCATGTTCCCCTACCTCCTGTTTTAGTAGCACTTCAGCATGTCTCCCGGTCTGTTTTAGAGACAGTTTATTGGCTGTGATACTGAGAAACATGTAACTTATGTTTCTTAACTTTTTTCCTACTGTATTTTCCTTTCCAAAATAATACCACAAATGGCAACCATTTTAAAAGTGGGAACTTGTCAAGAGAATTTGAAAAAAAAAATCATCCCATCCCCAACTTCTGTGATACAATGTTAATGAAATATTTTGGTATGCTGAAACCTTAATTTAACACTGCCCTGGTAAGTGAAACTGTCTTGTAATGAGTATCTTCAAGTCACAGAGAGTCTTGAAATATTTCCAAAGATGATCAGAGTTCTATCATACAAAAATTTTATCCTGTAATAAGTCATATAAAGACTTTCAAATATTTAAGACATTCTCTCATCAAAGATCAACCTCACTTTAGTTGTTATATCAAATTTCTTATTGATCTTTGATCATGGTAAATGCTTATCTTGGGGATCTTTATGTAACTGGGTCATTTGTGATAAGATGGGTATTCTTAAAACTAGAACTTAGATACCAAATTCCAACTCTAATAACAGCTTTTTAAATCACAAGATTTTTTTTTTTTTAATGACTTGTGGGTTATTTTAGACCTTCTAAAACCATTATTCCAGCCTGTTCACTTATTCTTTGCCTAGAGATTATTTCTTTTTATTCAGCCTGCAAAAAGTTAAAGGTCAAAATCCCATCTGAAATAAGTTGGGGAGTTTCCAAATAGAAGTTATTTCTCTTTCATCTTTCTTCCACCTGCCTTGTAATTTCTCATCCCTGGTCTGCCATCCAATTAATGCACATCAGTTTTGTTTGTCACCTCTGTTGAGAAATGTGGTTGAGTGATTAGTCCAATTTTATGTTACTGTCTAACACATCACACATATGTAATTGAAACAAAATGCTGCAGATAGACTTGCCTAGTTCTGTGCTTCAGTAATTTCTCACACAGTATTGCTATAAGCATCAATTCTTCAGAAACAAAAATAACTAGGTCTAGGTACATAATTTGTGGAGCTAAGTGCCCCCCCCCAAAAAAAAGGCACCTGGTCCCATCTGGAGGTGAGGAAGTCAGTCTTTTCCCCTCAGTCTAGTGGCCAGGTGACTTCCAAAGGATTGCACCCTCTAGCACCAGATACTGGATTAGGGGTGGACAAGAGGTGGATCAGGAGGTGGGTAAGAGGTTCTTGCCAGGTGGACTGCTGAGTACATCATGGAGCTGGCAGGTTACCTGAGAGCTGGGTTATACCTGACCTGACTCCCTGCAATAATACTCAGGCTCCCTACCGGGGGCCAACCTGGTCAATTACCCCCTCACCCCAGAGAGAGAGCAGTAGCAGCCCACAGTGGAGCAGAGGCTGGTCTGGGAGAAAGAGGCTGAGAACACTTTCAGGGAATTCAGGACACTATGTGAATTAAAGTTCCAAACTCTGGTGCCGCTCCATTGGCCCATTGAATTTCACTTACAAAGCACAAACTCAAAAATAAAGTGAGTAAGAATTTTAAGACAAGGGAACTTCACTGGTGGTCCAGTGGCTAAGACTCCACACTCTTAATGCGCAGGGCCAGGGTTCGATCCTTGATCAGGAAACTGGATCTCACATGCTGCAGCTAAGACCTGGCACAGCCAAGTAAATAAATGTTTTTAAAAGAAAGAATTTCAAGATGGTGACCACAGAGCCCTAAAGCCATTTGCAAAACTATACTGGATGCAAACCCTTAAAACCTTCCCTGATAGATAATGCTTCTGCTGTGAACTACTTACTTCAATTACTGTATTTTTTGTTTAATGTTATAAATATTTATTCACAAGCATTTCTCCCCACTAGATTATTCACTGATGAGCAGTCTGGTGGAAGCAATGGTATCATTCTTAGAGTTCTTCTATTATATTTATAGTTTCCATATTTCATAAAATAGGTTTATTAATTAGACAAGCAAAGCAAACAAAAAAATACATGACTTGAATGCTGCCTAAATCCTACTATCTTCTAGATTGTTTAATTCAGGAATAGGGTATTATGTATACAATTTCCTAATATCTGCTTGAGTATTATATCCCTTTTCAGGTTTGAGGGCCCAGAGAGAGTAGAAAGAGGTTGCTTATTTTTCTTTGAGGGTTGTACCAAGCTGTTAATCTGTGGCTTTCCATCTTGGCTGCAGATTACAATCACCTGGATATCATTTTATAAACACTGATGCATGGGCCCTTCACTCTAAGATTCTTATTTAATTGACTAGGAGATGAGAGCTGTTCCTTAGAGCTTTTCAAAAGCTCACAGAATGAAAGGAGGATGTGGGCAGGGTTAATCCTGGCTGTGAGTTGGGGCTGTCAACCAGAGCCTCTATATCAGGCCCTCAGTAAGGCTTTGCCTTCTCAGAGCCTAGCATCTGGGTTCTGAGGAAGAGTTTCCCAGGAGCAAATGTTAGGAGACCCAGGTAGAAACTTTTAAGGCTTTCTCTACTCCTGTCCCCAAAATCCCAAAACATCACTTCTGTCACATTATACTCATTAAACAAGTCACTAAGGCCATCCCAGGTACTAGAGGAGAGGGATTAGACTCTGCCTCTTATTGGTGGAGTGTCAGGATCACATTTGAGACAAGCATGTGGAATGAAGATTATCACTGCAGTTATCTTTGGGCTTCCCTGATAGTTCAGTTGGTAAAGAATCCATCTGCAATGCAGGAAACCCCAGTTCAATTCCTGGGTTGGGAACATCCAATGGAGAAGGGATAGGCTATACACTCCAGTATTCTGGCCTGGAGAATTCCATGGACTGTATAGTCCATGGTGTTGCAAAGAGTTGGACATGACTTAGTGGCTTTCACTTCACTATCTTTGGGCATACAATCTGCCCAAGGTGTGCTTTGTTCTCCATTTCTTTTTCAGTTCACAAGCTAGGCCTTCCTTGAAGAGTTATCAGCCAGTGATTCCCAAGTCTGTAAAAATTCTATGCATTTTTTAAGATATTTGTGATGGTGAAAGTACATTGTTGAATTTTTTTGAATTAAACACATGATAGATAGCAAAATTCCTTTATACTACTATACTACTACATTTTTCTTCCCAGCTTTACTTCATAAATGGCAGTGTATAAAATCTAGGACTTGGACAATCAATATAAACTTCCAATTTTATACCTGTGTATTCAAAAATCGAGAATACTGAAAAGCCAAAATTATCACCCTTCACCTTGGCACTACCTCTCGGTACCTACTGCTTCGATTAAGAGGCTTGTTAATCCTTTGTCCAACTTGATTGACCCCAACCACCAGGCTTATGTGGTAACAGGTGTTCATCCATACCTGCCTCGCTCTAGGTCTTTCCTGGACATGGTCGTGTTCTGGAACTTCATGGAAGAAGACATTTAAGTTCAGTTTGTAGAAGCATGATGGTATTGTTTTAATGTTATGAATGTTCAACCAAAGTTAGAAAACAGTAACATAAAGCTTCCTCATTTGGCATATTTATAATATCTGTTGAGTAACCTAAAGCCATTTAGGCAACCTAAACTCAGTGTACAGTACACATAATATAAAAATACTTTATGTGACTCTAAGGAGCATTCATCTTTGCTGAGAGCACACTCAGCAGCACTAAATGCAGGCTACAGAAACATCTGTGCATTTGTTTTTATCCTAGGTAAATTTATGCTTATGTCATATTTTCTTTCCAAGAACATTGAGCTATAATTAGTAGCAGCTTCCTTGGAATAGATCACTAGGCCAGTTTTAAAGTATAAATTGCTACATTCATTTTATGGGCCAAGATTTAACTGTAGCAGAGATTCATGAAACTGGACTGCAGGCAGGCAGTTACTGGCACCATTCAAAGACATCAGTCTGTTACTGTCATTTTGGTCATTATTTTTTAAAAAAATTCTAATTGAAGGCCTCTTGTATACTTCCACAAGGAAGAGCTTGTTAGGAATACAGAGTTGTCCCATCCATGGGCTTCCCTGGTGGCGCAGTCAGTAAAGACTCCGCCTGCAATGCAGGAGACCAGAGTTCAATTCCTGGGTCAGGGAAGATCCTCTGGAGAAGCAAATGGCAACCCGCTCCAGTATTCTTGCCTGGAGAATTCCATGGACAGAGAGCCTGATGGGCTGCAGTACCTGGGTTGCAACGATTCGGACATGATTGAACAACTAACATTAACACTCAAGACTGAGAAGCACCGATGTTGAAAGTTCAGTCCAAATTCATAAGACAAGCTCAACGTAATAGTTACTACCTACATCTCCAGCTCCTTCTTCTGCCTTTTTCCTCATGGTACACACTCCACTTGAGTCATTTCCAGCTAGGAAGATGAGCCTTTTAAAGTTATGGATATTCTATTCATTTTTGAGCTACAAAATAACAAATTCTATTCATAGCATATTTAGGTTCAACCATTGCACAGTTTCTTGTATAAGGGTTGATACTTCATGATTCCTCACCTTTGGGCATCTTGAACAACTGCTGCAATACCCCTTTTCCCACCTGGTGAATCATCATTCATTCTTTTTTATTTTTAATCTTTATTAGAGTATAATTGCTTTACAATATTGTGTTAACTTCTGCTCTACAGTAAAATGAGTCAGTTATATATATATACATATATGGCCTCTTTTTTGGATTTCCTTCAGATTTAGGTCACCACAGAGCACTGAATACAGTTCCCTCTGCTCTGCAGTAGGTTCTCATTAGTTATTTTATACCTAGGTCTCCTGCATTAATATGAATTCTTTACCACTGAGCCACTATTTTATACAAAGTAGTGTATATGTGTCAATCCCAACCCCCTAATTCACCCCCTCTCTTCTCCCACTCCATATCCATATGTTTGTTCTCTACATCTGTGTCTCTATCTCTGCCTTGCAAATAAGTTCATCTGTACCATTTTTCTAGACTCCACATACATTGTATGATATTTATTTTTCTCTTTGTGACTTACTTCAGTCTGTATTACAGTCTCTAGGTCCATCCATGTCTCTGCAAATGGCACAATTTCATACCTTTCTAACATTCCATTGTGTATATGTACCACATCTTCTTTATTCATTCCTCTGTTGATAGACATTTAGATGGCTTCCATGACCTGGCTATTTTAAATAGTGCTGCAGTGAATATGGGGTGTATGTACCTTTTTGAATATGCTTTTCTCCAGGTATATGCCCAGGAATTAGATTGCTGGGTCATATGGTAACTCCAATCCTTCTATAAAGCTTGACTTACATCTGCACATCTAAAGTCCTTGTAGGTTTTTTTCTGCTTGTTGTCCACTGCAGTGCCTAGAATATATAGGGTAATTTGTTAAATGAATGAGTGAATAAGCGAATGAATATTTCACATGTTTTCAAGCTATCTTCGCCATTACTACTGATAATGGAGGCCTTTATTATAATTTCCTTTGTGACACGCGTGTATGCTCAGTCTCTCGGTCATGTCTGACTCTTCTGCGACTCCATAGACTGTAGCTCGCCAGGCTCCTCTGTCCATGGGATTTCCCAGGTACTACAGTGGGTTGCCATTTCCTCTTTCAGGAGATCTTCCCAAACCAGGGGTCAAACTTGCGTCTCTTACAGCTCCTGAATGGGCAGGTGGATTCCTTACCACCGAGCCACCATTTCTTGTAACATCCAATATCAAAAGAAAACAGTAGAAATATATTTTCCAACTCTAAATATGTGTTTTATAAGTGTACTTTGCATCATATGAAGTATATGTCCCTAAAAAGTTGTAACTAATTACAGTCTTAGTCAAACAAATTATTCCTTTAAGGGAAATGCTCATCTTTCTAAGATTTGAACCCTACAGAATATTCTTTTTATAAGTGTTGACTCTTAAGATGGTAATAGTCACCCCTAATTTACCAATTTTGTAACTAGGTTTATTGCTACTGCTACTGATATGGGAGAGGATCGATAGGGCACCTCTGATTTTATGCTGAAAGAAATAGGAAAATTAGAGAACATCTTTACATTTCAAGTTTTTTGAATTCCCCCCCCCCCCATGATATGACAAAGAACACAACTTGGATTAGTTTCAGCTTGGCTAGAGAATACACACTACACATATGCTCTTTGACTTTGGCAGTGATATCTTGTGATTTAAGGATTTTCCTTTTGGTTGGCAAGTTTTTCTTCAGATGAATGTATCTTTGATGAAAATGAGATCTTAATGAAACCTTAATTCAGATACTGTAAAATCACACACATACCATATACTCTGTATATAAAAAAAGACATCCTAAATGGAAATTTCCACTTTACACCAGATACTAAGAAATACATTTCCCCAGATTGCCCAGTTCTTATTACCCATTTTGGTAAAAAACAAAACAAAACAAAACAAAATCTTTATTATTTTCCTGCTTGCAAAAATGTTTATGATAAAAATACAAATTATTTGGCGATACAGTAGAAAGTTCAGGTCTGTGGTAATAATCACTATTAAAATCTTAGCGTATAATCTTCCAGATTTCTTTCTTTGTAGATACTACTACATATATTCTAATCCAAAGGAGCATGAACCACTGAATCTAAAATGTATTGCAAAGAACCTCTGTGTTTCTGGCCCACAGCCATGAAGTATTTTTGATCCAGCGGTTCATCCTATGTATGAGCCTTACTTAACTGGGGGCAAGGGATGTACTTTTTCCTTTTTGTGTTTTGCATGTATGTCAACATTATAAATAGTTTTTAATATATACTTTCTGCAGTAAAATGTTAGAAATTTATATAGTGTTAAATGAAATTATCACTTCAGATTTTCATTTAACTCTATATCTTTTCCTGGCATGTGTGAAGTTTATTCTTTTTCATGAGCAATTGATCACTTGGATTTTGCAAAAACAAATTGTTAAATAATTCTTTTTATTGGCAACTGGAAAGCATTACTAAACTGAGAGCACTAATTTTAGGATTAATTCTAGAATTCTTTGAACTATATTGTTTCTAAAGGGAAAATTGGAAAAAAAAATAATGGTTTCTTACTAGCGAGTTTTGTTACGCAAGAAATTATCAGCCCTTCGTGATTCTCATATTTTGAATTTCATTCTTTTTATTTGACAGTAGCTTATGTCTATTCAAAAGTTCAGTTCAGTTCAGTCGCTCAGTCGTGTCCGACTCTTTGCGACCCCACGAATCGCAGAACGACAGGCCTCCCTGTCCATCACAAAATCCCGGAGTTTACCCAAACTCATGTCCATCAAGGCGGTGATGCCATCCAGCCATCTCATCCTCTGGCGTCCCCTTCTCCACCTGCCTTCAATCTTTCCCAGCATCAGGGTCTTTTCCAATGAGTCAACTCTTCACATGAGGTGGCCAAAGTATTGGAGTTTCAGCTTCAACATCAGTCCTTCCAATGAACACCCAGGGCTGATCTCCTTTAGGATGGATTGATTGGATCTCCTTGCAGTCCAAGGGACTCTCAAGGGTCTTCTCCAACACCACAGTTCAAAAGCATGCATTCTGCGGTGCTCAGCTTTCTTCACCATACAACTCTCACATCCATACATGACCACTAGAAAAACCATAGACTTGACTAGACGGACCTTTGTTGGCAAAGTAATGTCTCTGCTTTTAAATATGCTATCTAGGTTGGCCATAACCTTCCTTCCAAGGAGTAAGCGTCTTTTAATTTCATGGCTGCAATCACCATCAGCGTGATTTTGGAGCCCCCCAAAATAAAATCTGACACTGTTTCAACTGTTTCCCCATCTATTTCCCATGAAGTGATGGGACCAGATGCCATGATCTTAGTTTTCTGAATGTTGAGCTTTAACCCAACTTTTTCACTCTCCTCTTTCACTTTCATCAAGAGGCTCTTTAGTTTTTCTTCACTTTCTGCCATAAGGGTGGCGTCATCTGCATATCTGAGGTTATTGATATTTCTCCCCGCAATCTTGATTCCAGCTTGTGTTTCTTCCAGCCCAGCGTTTCTCTTGATGTACTCTGCATATAAGTTAAATAAGCAGGGTGACAATATACAGCCTTGACATACTCTTTTTCCTATTTGGAACCAGTCTGTTGTTCCATGTCCAGTTCTAACTGTTGCTTCCTGACCTGCATACAGGTTTCTCAAGAGACAGGTCAGATGATCTGGTATTCCCATCTCTTTCAGAATTTTCCACAGTTTATTGTGATCCACACGGTCAAAGGCTTTGGCGTAGTCAATAAAGCAGAAATACATGTTTTTCTGGAACTCTCTTGCTTTTTCGATGACCCAGCAGAAATTGGCAGTTTGATCTCTGGTTCCTCTGCCTTTTCTAAAACCAGCTTGACCATCTGGAAGTTCACGGTTCACGTATTGCTGAAGCCTGGCTTGGAGAATTTTGGACATTACTTTACTGGTGTGTGTGATGAGTGCAATTGTGAGGTAGTTTGAGCATTCTTTGGCATTCAAATGTTAGTTCTTTCTAATTTTTTAAGAGTTCAAGTTTACTTGCTTAAATTGTCATTATTATTTAGAAGTTACCACAAGTGAAATCACCAGTTTTCATTTCATTTTCCAAGATATGTATGACTCACAGAAAATCTACTTAAACCATTTACACACGGGCACACACAGACATTTATTCACTTATAGATATTGGAAACATATTTCAAGTTCAGAGTCAAGGCCTAAAAATTTCAGTTGATTAAAGTTAATGAGGATAAGGCATTTGAGATACTTAAATAGGCAATGCTATTCATAGTTCCAGTGATTACATGATAATTATTAAAAAAAAGTGGACCCAAAGACCTTTACTCTGTGAAATTCTCTAAAGAAAAAAAAAAAATCAAGTTGTGATCCTAATATGATATTTTTGTTCTTTAGGATGACTCCTAAAATAGACTTTTCATAGTAATTACCTTGGAAAACTTTGTAAATGTCATTCACCGATAACTGTGGGCTACGTTTAAGGCTTAGATCAGGGTCAGGAATAAAGTCACTCTGCTCAGCAAGAATATTACCTTGGTAACTGAAGTCCTAGAAGATATACACTAAGTATTTTTATTTCATTTCTCTGTGAGTGGGAGATTCTTTGTTGTTTTGTTTTTCTATCTTTTTAATAAGCTGAAATGGAAATATTTTCCCCTCTGCTTAGGATTGTATGGTCTAAATTCAGAAATGTAAGAGACAAAATTCACCTGTTTCTTGGGAGCTTGAGTTTTGACAAAACTGGATTCCATATTTTTTTCTCTGTAGATACTACTATATATGTATGTTCTAATCCAAAGAAGCATGAACCTCTGGATCTAAAATGTATTACAAAGGACCTATGTGTTTATGGCCCACAGCCATGAAGCATTTTAAAAAATGAAATATATTCTTTTCTTGTTGAAGGCACTTTCATATGTAACTTTTAATCTTTAATTGTCTCAAATATTTGCACAACTTATGAAAATGGGAAGAAAATATCTTTATTAAGCTGACTACTTTGCAATAGTCAAGCCCAACTTTGTTATGTTCTATTGGGTTGGCCAAAAAGTTTGTCCAGGTTTATTCCATAAGATTTTTTTTCATTTCCAAATCCCAAATGAACTTTTTGGCCAACTCAGTACTTGTGTTTGAAATGTCACAGCTGTGATCACCCTCTTGCTCAAGAGTGTCAGTGGTCCCTTGGCATTCTCAAAGAATCTGGAGATCGGAGATGAAACCAACACAGAGTTGTTTACTGATGTCTAGTGTGAAAAAAAAGATGTGGTTTGTGAATTCATGCATGCATGCTAAGTCGCTTCAGTTGTGTCTGACTCTGTGCGACCCCATGGACAGCAGCCCACCAGGCTCCTCTGTCCACGGGATTCTCACCACATATAGCAAGCACTGTAATAGAGGTGGTTCTTGCCCCTATGGGCAGAATTTCAAATTTGTGTGTTAGGGTTTATGAAGGAAAATAAAAGGATGATATGAGGGAAAATAATGACAGTGTGGAGCTAGAGGGAAATGGGTTTTTTACTAGAGGGAATGGGGAATGGTTACAAGTGTTAGAGAAGAACTTTTTTTTTTTGGACTGAACTGGCTCTTCACTGTGCTGTGTGGGCCTCTCTAGTTGTGACACCTTGGCTTAGTTGCTGCATGACACGTTATATCTTAGTTCCCCCATCAGAGATTGAACTCGCATCCCTTGACTTGGAAGGCAGATTCTTAACCACTGGAGCTAAGGACAGAGGTTTGTGACATTGTACAGGAGACAGGGATCAAGACCATCCCCATGGAAAAGAAATGCAAAAAAGCAAAATGGCTGTCTGAGGAGGCCTTACAAATAGCTGGGAAATGACGGGAAGCAAAAAGCAAAGGAGAAAAGGAAAGATATTCCCATCTGAATGCAGAGTTCCAAAGAATAGCAAGGAGAGATAAGAAAGCCTTCCTCAGCGATCAATGCAAAGAAATAGAGGAAAACAACAGAATGGGAAAGACTAGAGAACTTTTCAAGAAAATTAGAGATACCAAGGGAACATTTCATGCAAAGACAGGCTTGATAAAGGACGGAAATGGTATGGACCTAACAGAAGCAGAAGATATTGAGAAGAGGTGACAAGAATACACAGGAGAACTGTACAAAAAAGATCTCCACGACCCAGATAATCACGATGGTGTGATCACTCATGTAGAGCCAGACATCCTGGAATGTGAAGTCAAGTGGGCCTTAGAAAGCATCACTATGAACAAAGCTAGTGGAGGTGATGGAATTCCAGTTGAGCTATTTCAAATCCTCAAAGATGGTGCTGTGAAAGTGCTGCACTCAATATGCCAATAAATCTGGAAAACTCAGTGGTGGCCACAGGACTGGAAAAGATCAGCTTTCGTTCCAATCCCAAAGAAAGGCAATGCCAAAGAAGGCTTAAACTACAGCACAATTGCACTCATCTCACACGCTAGTAATGCTCAAAATTCTCCAAGCCAGGCTTCAGCAATACGTGAACCATGAACTTCCAGATGGTCAAGCTGGTTTTAGAAAAGGCAGAGGAACCAGAGATCAAATTGCCAACACCCACTGGATCATCGAAAAAGCAAGAGGGTTCCAGAAAAACATGTATTTCTGCTTTATTGACTACGCCAAAGCCTTTGACCGTGTGTATCACAATAAACTGTGGAAAATTCTGAAAGAGCTGGGAATACCAGACCATCTGACCTGTCTCTTGAGAAACCTGTATGCAGGTCAGGGAGCAACAGTTAGAACTGGACATGGAACAACAGACTGGTTCCAAATAGGAAAAGGACTACGTCAAGCTGCATATTTTCACCATGCTTATTTAACTTATATGCAGAGTACACCATGAGAAATGCTGGGCTGGAAGAAGCACAAGCAAGAATCAAGATTGCTGGGAGAAATATCAATAACCTCAGATATGCAGATGACACCACCCTTATGGCAGAAAGTGAAGAAAAACTAAAGAGCCTCTTGATGAAAGTGAAAGAGGAGAGTGAAAAAGTTGGGTTAAAGCTCAACATTCAGAAAACTAAGATCATGGCATCTGGTCCCATCACTTCATGGGAAATAGATGAGGAAACAGTGGAAACAGTGTTAGACTTCATTTTTTTGGGCTCCAAAATCACACTGATGGTGACTGCAGCCATGAAATTAAAAGACTCTTACTCCTTGGAAGGAAGGTTATGGCCAACCTAGATAGCATATTTAAAAGCAGAGACATTACTTTGCCAACAAAGGTCCGTCTAGTCAAGTCTATGGTTTTTCCAGTGGTCATGTGTGGGTGTGAGAGTTGGACAGTGAAGAAAGCTGAGAGCCGAAGAATGTATGCTTTTGAACTGTGGTGTTGGAGAAGACTCTTGAGAGTCCCTTGGACTGCAAGGAGAGCCAATCAATCCATCCTAAAGGAGATCTGTCCTGGGTGTTCATTGGAAGGACTGATGTTGAAACTGAAACTCCAATACTTTGGCCACCTCATGCGAAGAGTTGACTCATTGGAAAAGACCCTAGTGCTGGGAAGGATTGGGGGCAGGAGGAGAAGGGGACAACAGAGGATGAGATGGTTGGATGGCATCACTAAATCGATGGACATGGGTTTGGGTAAACTCCGAGAGTTGGTGATGGACAGGGAGGCTTGGCGTGGTGCAATTCATGGGGTTGCAAAGAGTCAGACACAACTGAGCGGTTGAACTGAACCACTGGATCATCAGGAAAGCCCTGGCTCTCTTGGAAGGTCCTAGAGAAGAGCATTTTGAGTAGATGTTGCCACAGATTTGCGTCCTGGGAAACAATCTCTTGAGATTTGAGGTCAAGAGATTAATTTGAAGATGACATGATGAAGGGTGAGGGAAGCAGAACCACGGGCAGAGGTTGAACTGGAATGCAGCTGCAATGGAGGCAGACATTCCAGTGGAGGGCTCTGGAGCTGAGGTGGTTCTTCTGAGTTGTCCCTGCTTTGAAGCAAGTGGGGCTGGCTTGGCCTTTCTACAGTATCCACCACCCCCAAATACCTTCCCAGGCATTGAGTATGGCGATGCTCTCAAGAGAGATCATCTCGGGCAAGATTGCTCTTCTTAGATGAGAATAATGCCTGGTTAGAAACTCATTCACTCTCACCAACACAGGCAAACACCTCAGTTCTAAAGAGGAATCAAAGCAGCACACCATGGCATCCACTATACTATAACTAATACCTGAATAAGGAGAAAGCCAAAATAAAATGGAGGAGAAGTGCTTTCTAGACAGGTAAAGCAGCATGGGCAAAGGCCTCCAATTGGGAAAAAGCTCCAGTTATTGGAGTAACTAAGAGTGTCAGTGGGGCGACTGCTATTACTATATGGAGAATGGGTTTTGTAGGAATATGAATGAAAGTCAATCCACTGCTAATGGTCCAAGGAAAATAAAATGATGACTTAGATGATGGTAATAGATATGAAGAAAACATATATTTTCAAATTATATTTAAAAGTAGACTGAATAGAACTTGTTGATGGATTGGGTGGTGGTGGAGTGAGTGAGAGGAAGGAACAAGAATATTTTCTACATTTCCTGCTTGAGCGGCTAAGTGAATGGTGGTGTCATTTACTAAGATGGAGAATACTGGAAAAGGAACAGGTTTCAGAAGCCTATTACAAAAGAGTGATTTGATTAAGTTCATATAAATCAAAATACAAATAAATCACATTTCTTTTGGGACACTACAACCCTATGGCTCTCCTCATCACTGAAACAGTTCCTAAAAAACAGTAGAGTCATTATTGGGAGCTACCAGAGAAGCAACGTGGCAAAGTCAAGAATTCACAATTCAGAAATGCCTATATGTGATGACAACAGCAAAATTCCAGCTGGTTCTAGATACACTATACGGATGTCTTGGCACAGAGCATATCACTTTAGATATCCATTATGCAAAACATTGCTATTCATCCAATCACTCATTCAATTGTATTTTGTTTTTTGTACTTACTATATGCCAGATACTCTCCTAATGTGCTGAAATATAGTTCTGAACATGGCAGAACAGCTCCCTGCCTTCTCAGGAAGCTTACCATCTCAACAAGGGAAAAAGATAATAAACTACTGGGTAACAAACTAAATAAAATCATTTCAGTTAGTGATTAATAGATAAAAATAAAAAGGCAGTGTGGTGGTGAGTGCTCAGTGTGATGAGGGTGTGCAGCATTTAAGAGGAAAGACACAGAAAGCTTTTTACACAAGGTGACAGGAGAGTTGAAAACTGAACAGGGAGAAGGAGGCATTATGTGAACATCTGGCAGATATTTTAGGGTGAAGGAATGAGAAAATTCAGCTACCCCATGCAGTAACAAGCTGGCTGTGCTTGAGAAGCAGAAGGAAGACCAGTTTTTGTTCAAGCACAGTAAGTGACATGGTGACTGGTAGGACATGAAGTGAGAGAAGTAATTTGGGAAGTGTTTGGGAAGCCATGGAAAGGATGTTGTCATTCAAAGAGCATGGGAAAGGCACTGAAAAGTTTAAGTAGCTTAGTGAGCTGATCTGATGGTTGTCAAAAATCACAGGCTGATGGAAGAATAGATTTTAAAGGGGAAATGGCTGGAGCACCAAGAAGCTCTTTAGAAGGACTTGGCAGTTGGTGGAAACAACATGAGTGTGACTTAGACTAAGGTGGTGGTAGTAGAGATGGAGAGAGGAACAATTTGAAACATACTTGGGGAGCAAATCCAGTGGATAAGGCTCCTAGCTAGAATCTGGAGATAAGGGAAGAGGTCAGTCCTCAATTTTTAACTTGATCAGCGAGGAAGCTTGTAGAGTACAATAGGAAATGGGGGTCAGTGGAAAGAACAGTTTTGTGCAAAGAAGCAGATATTCTCATATAGTGATGTTGGAGATGCTATTTGGCTTTATCTGGAGTTGAAGGAAAGAAGTTTGAGAAAAAGTTATAAATCTAGCATTCTTCAATGGATGTCGCTGTTGTTCAGTCACTAAATCATGTCCAGTTCTTTGTGACCGCATGGACTGCAGCACGCCAGGCTTCCCTGTCTTTTACTGTCTCCCAGAATTTGCTCAGATTGATGTCTGTTAAGCTGGAGATGCTATCTAACCATCTTATCCTCTGTCACCTCCTCTCCTTTTGCCTCTAGTCTTTGCCAGCATCAAGGTATATTCCAATCAGCTGGCTCTTCAGTGGATAAATATTAATTAATACTACAGGGCTGACTGGTATCATCTCCAGTGAGAGAATAAAGGAAGAAAGAACACGGCTCAAGACCAAGGCTTTGGTAGCCTGTCTTCCAGAGGTCTGGCAGAAGAAAAGAGTCCAGGAAAGACCCTTTGGTGTAGGTGTGTCACAAAGAAACATTTCATTAAGTAATGAGCTCAGTGGAAAACCAGAAGAGTGCACTGTCGCAGAAACCTATTAAAAAATATTTCAATCAAGAGAAGACAGTCAAAGGTATTGGTATAGGCTCCTACCAAACGATACAGGCTGCTGAAAAGTGACACTGGTAGGCTTGGTACAAGCAGTTCAGTGGAGGAGAGGGAACTGAAACCTGATTGCAGAAGACAATGCATGGGAGACAATGAAATGCAAATACCAGTAGACCACTCTTTTGATAAATTTTACTGAAAAAAATGGAGCAGAGAAAGGTAGTGGTCAAGAAGGAAGGAATGAGAAGACCAGAAATGAGTTTGCTAAGAAGGAAACCTTAGTGCAATTTGTGTGCTCATGGAATATTCCAGTTGAAAGAGAATAAATGAAGATGCAGAAGAGAGGGGGATAATTGCTAGAATGATGTTCTCAAGAGGTATGTTGGGTGGAGAACTAGGGCTCAAATGAAGAGAGCAGACCTCCATCTGAGTAGGGCCAGGATGTGTCTTCCAGAGAAGGAATGGAAAGAATGCAGGTACAGATGCAGAGAGATTGGAACCTTTAGTGATGAGAAGATGAAAGTGTTGGTGGTCTGTTGCATCCATGCTTTCCCCCCATGAACTATGAGGTTCTGAGAGTGGCAACAGTGATGGCAGAGGCTGGTGTGTTGTAAGTGGAGAGCAGAGGAATGCCCAGATGATAAATGTTGTGTACCTTTTGGAAGAAAGATTGTCACCAATTAACCGTGAAGTGAAGTGTTAGTCCCTCAGTTGTGCCCAACTATTTGGACCCCATGAATTGCAGCCCACTAGGCTCCTCTATCCATGGGATTTTCCAGGCAAGAATGCTGGAGTGGGTAGCCATTTCCTTCTCTAGGGGACCTTCCTGACCCAAGGATCCAACCCAGGTCTCCTGCACTGCAATCAGATTCTTTACCAACTGAGCTATGAGGGAAGCCCCAATTAACCATATTTTATAGAAAATGCAGAGTGATAGCCATCTGTAAGACTGCTTAACACTAATTATAAAGAGTAAGCAATACTAACCATAGTAGTGACATTCCCTCAAGTTTGACTGATGCATTTCCATTGCTCCTAAGGAGATGTAACTATTTCTAATTATTGAAAATTATGGACACATTCACTTAAGTTTTTTTTTTTTTCTGGGCCAGATGGCACGTGGGATCTTCCCTGAACAGGGGTGGGATCAAACCCATGATCTCTGCATTGGCAGTGCAAAGTCTTAATCACTTGATCACTAGGGAAGTCCACATTCACTTAAGTTTAGTATGACTTTCTTTTAAGAGGCTTCTAAATGTAGTGGGAATATTTAACTATTAGTTTTGTTGTAACCTTATTTAAACCAAGAGAATATTTCTTCTTTAGGGAAGAGGGTTTTCAATTTCATGTGCCTTCTACTTCTCCATGGGCTTCCCTGGTGACTCAGATGGTAAAGGATCTGCCTGCCCATGCAGGAAATGCCAATTTGATCCCTGGGTTGGGAAGATCCCCCTGCAGAAGGAAATGGCAACCCACTCCAGTATTTTTGCCTGGGAAATCCCATGCACAGAGGAGCCTGGTGGTCTACAGTCCATGGAGTCTCGAAAGAGGCAGACCCGACTTAGCAACTAAACAACAACATACTTCTCCATAAATAAGGAATGAGCACTCTTTTCAGAGCCTGTGAAAGGTCACTAATAAAGTATATATTTTAAAGCAGTAAAATTCACATAGAATGACCTTGTACCTCTGCATCCTCAAGTCCTTTTTCTCTTTCAGCTTCATGTGAAGATCGCAAGGGTGGGAGGGATGGTGCAACCTGCCCATAAAAATGCTTTATTATTATTATTTTTTCATTTGTTTATTGATTTGGCTGCATCGGGTCTTAGTTGTGGCACACAGGGTCTCTGTTGCATCATGCAGGATCTTTTGTTGTGGTGCATGTGCTCAGTAGTTGCCCCACAGCCTGGGGGATTTTAGTTCCCTGACCAGAGATCGAACCTGCATCCCCTGCACTGCATGGTGGATTCTTAATCACTAGACTGCCAGGCAAGTCCCCATAGAAGTACTTTTGAGAGCAGATTTTATCATGTATGATATTAATTCCTATTATAAAACCTAGTCTGTCATTGTAAGAACAGGTGATTCCAATGTTATGGTTATTTTGAGCATGGTTGACACACCTTTCTGGATAACTCTGAGAAGTAGGAAGGAAAGTCAATTCTAGCTGAAGATATTCTTCTATTCTGTTTTTACTGATGTTGCTTGTTTATTTAATATTAATGGCTGATAGACAGGAAACCAAACATGAGTTTTCAGATAAAGGGGAAAAAAAAACTTGCCAAAACTTTCTACCATACACAAAGCTGTGAATGTATGTATATATGTTGTTTGATGGATGTATTTCCTGTGTTCCTTGACGTTGGTGGTGGTTCTATTTGTTTCTGTGTTTTTGTTGTTGTTACATTTTTAACATTGTTAAATTACAGGAAAATAACTTGAAGAATTAATATATCATTTTATCCAATGCAAAGAAAAAAATGGAGAATGGGGTATCACTGAAATTAGATATTGTGGAAGTACAGATTTGGAATACCTCACTACTTTTTATTTAAGTTCTAAACTATTTTTTGAAAGTTTGGTTATGATTTACAAGGTGATAGTAATGGAAGTTTAGTTTTAAGTCTAATTTTGCAAAACTCTGAAATCTGTAACCTCTGGAGAACAACAGGCAAACACCTAAAAAGTTGAAACAGGACCTGGGTACATAGAGTAAAGCAAATATGACCATAAATTTTAAAGATTTGTGGGCTGAAGCCAATTTGTAAAACATTTCTGAGTCTTCAGTGATCTTATTAAAGTGCAGAGTCACACACAGTGTGTTGTAATGATATGCATTTAAGCACTAACTTTGTATGCCTCCAAGTTTGTTATTCTCAGCTGCAAAAAGATTTAAAATATAAAATTCTATTTAATAGTTATTTTGTGCCTGGGTATTAGAATGTTTGTTATTGCTTAACGCTTGCTCATCATACTCATTATATGTATGTACACCTGTTAAATGCACACTCTTTGGAGACATGCTGCACTGTAAGTCTAGGAAATAAATATGAAACTATCATTAATGTATAGCTTCCAGTGTTTATTTATGATACATGATATTTTTCTTTGCTCTTTTAGAATGATTGATTTTTGTCTCTCTGTAGCTTTTATGGTTCAATTGAGTGATGATTTTCTCTCTCAGAGGTATCAGTAGAAACATTTCTAACTGCCCAAGGCAGTCATATGCCACAGCTGGCATCATATTTAAGCTACTTCTCCACTTAAGTGCATAATTTTGTCACCTGGTGATAAACAGGGAAGAGCTACAAAAGGAAAATTTGCAAAAATAGTCCTATTTTCACTGAGATAATGCTGCAGCTCTGTCGGGCCTTTCAAGGTAGATGAAAACGTTTGTTTGCAAATTAAACAACCTAGCAAATTTCATCAAGACTCAGCAAAACTCAGAATGCTGCTTCCTACAGATGCAGCCACTTTCTATTGGGTATGGATGAACAGACACTTATCTGTGATATTTAGTGGCTCCCAAGGTATTGAAAAGCTTTTAAGTCAAGGAAAACCAACACTCTTCACTAAGAGATGGTCAAAGAAGATAACACATGAAATGAAAATAATGAAAAATATGAAATAATTTTTCAAAAAGATCTATACTGAGAAAAATGGTGGGAGAGATGATTAATTGAAATGGGTAGATCTTTTTTAAGTGTTTTATACTTTTTAATATTAAATTAATTTTTAGCTGTGCTGGATCTTCTTTGCCACAGGTGGGCTCTCTCTAGTTGCACGGAGCGGGCTACTCTTTAGTTGTGGTGTACAGGCTTCTCATTATGGTGTGTTCTCTTGTTGTGGCACAGGCTTTAGGGCATGGACTTGAGTAGTTGCAGCTCATGGGCCCACAAGACTTAGGGGATCTTCTGGGACCACTGATTGAACCAATGTCCTCTGCATTGGCAGGCAGATTCTCAACCACTGGACTACCAAGGAAGTCTAGAATTGATAAATCTCATTTTAGTTTTCAAAGTTTAGCTCTGATTTCTTTGTTGCTAAACAACAAAGCTTCTCAATGAAGTAACAGGGATATTTGTTGTCTGAATTAGTATGTTGTCAATAGTTTAAACCCAGGATGATGATTTAGTAAAACAAAAGTTTGTTATTATTTAGTCGTGTCTGACTCTTTGTGACCCCGTGGGCTATAGCCCACCAGGCTCCTCTGTCCATGGAATTTTACAGGCAAGAATACTGGAGTGGGTAGCCATGCTTTTCTCCAGGAGATCTTTCCAACCCAGGGATCAAACCTGGGTCTCCCGCATTGCAGGCAGATTCTTTACCGACTGAGCCACCTGGGAAGCCCAAACAAATCAACAAAAATCCCCTAGCTGTTTGCTTAAAGTGACATTTTGGGAATTACCTAAATAAAATCTACTTTTAAAATTTTATACTTTTGAAATTACTGCCTATTTCTTACAATCCCCTCAAAATTCATTTCTGTTCCAAAGAGAAGAAATAGAAAAATAGTCACAGTCATGCTGTACCTGGAGAAGGCAATGGTACCCCACTCCAGTACTCTTGCCTGGAAAATCCCATGGATGGAGGAGCCTGGTAGGCTGCAGTCCATGGGGTCGCTAAGAGTCGGGCACAACTGAGCGACTTCCCTTTCACTTTTCACTTTTCACTTTCATGCATTGGAGAAGGAAATGGCAACCCACTCCAATGTTCTTGCCTGGAGAATCCCAGGGACGGGGGAGCCTGGTGGGCTGCCGGCTATGAGGTCGCACAGAGTCGGACACGACTGAAGTGACTTAGCAGCAGCAGCAGCAGCAGCAGCAGCATGCTGTACCAAACCACCATCTACTGTGATATGCTTCCTGGCTTTCCCAATGCTGTCTTCTCCCAGGGTACCTGAGTCCCGCTTCCAAACCTTTCCTGACTTTTGGCTCCCTATTCAACCTTTCCAATTTGGGATCCATTTCTTAAATTCTCTACTTTCTGCTTACTATTTTTTGCTTCTGTGGCAAAATGAAACTCTTCTCCAGTGAACATTTGTCTCCTTACAAAAAAAAAAATGCAGTTCAAGGTATCAGTGGACATGTTGATCCTTACAGGAGCTGGTGAAATGATTTGCTGGTCTTTCTCCCCTATGTCCTCACCAAATTACACTGGGTTGAAATCTGCTACTTTTGCTTGTGCAGCTTGACCCTACATCTCTCTGCAGAGAATTGAACTGTCAGACTTTGAAATAACAGCATAATTTAGGTGATGAGGTTTTATTTATTTTTTTCTTCTAGGAGGATCATACTGAAGAAAAGACTACTTTATATAGAGAAAAAAACCCAAAATTCTAATAGATGAGTAAGAATAGTGCTTCTTTCAAGACAGCATTTATAAATAAAGTGAATAGTTCCTGTCATACGTTTGAGGTAAAAGTTTCAAGAACACTAATGGACAGCAAGATAATTAAGCTTTGGGGGAAGCAGAAGATTAAGAGAGAGAGAGAGTTGCTTTGATTCTGGGTAAATAGTGAAAGTAATTTCTCATAAAATTTTTTAAAATATGGTTATTTTATTAAATAACAAAATAATAGACTGGATTGGAGTTCAATGAATAGCATTACTTTTAGGAAATGTTAATTTTCACTCAGGTTTCAGGAAAAAAGACCAGACATAATAGTCAGCTTGCTATAAATGTCTTCCAGATTTTCTCAGGGCCCCACTGGGGGTGTATAATGTAGAACTATGAACTAGCAGGGTCAGTCTCAGCTGGTGGTTGAGGTAGTTTGTGCAGCTGAGTCAGCTGTTTAGCAGGCTAAAAATAGACCAGAGCAGTCAGTTTTAAGGGACAAAGGACTCAATGGTAGTTAATAGGAATTCGAGGTAATGTCAGATCTTCAGTTATTCAGAAAGAGCCAATAAACAGTTCAAAGAATGCCAAGTTTGAACAGCAGATTCAATCCAGGCACAAGCTAAGCATTTAGGGCTCTTTGTTCATTTACATCAAAGAGAAGTTGAGGAAAGTTTTCAGAATTTGGGTTTCATGGAGCGCAAAACTAATTCAATGATGGAAACCGTATTTAATAAAAATAATACAAAATTATGAATACAAAGGGCTTCCCAAGTGATACAGTGGTAAAATTATCCACTTGCCAATGAAGGAGATGCAAGAGACATGGGTTAAATTCCTGGGTTGGGAAGATGCTCTAGGGTAGAAAACAGCAACCTGCTCCAGTATTCTTGACTGGGAAATTCCATGGACAGTGAAGCCTGGCCAGCTACATGGGATCGCAAAAGGCTGGACTGAGCAACTGAGCATAAATACAAAATTAGACCCAGGTCCTTAGAAGGGGTTAATGGAAATGAGGAAGCTTGAAGCTTAACTTTGAGAAACTGCATATTAAATTTGTCTCTTGAGTGTAGAGATGGAGCCCCTGTCAGCTTTAAAAAAAGGTAAGTCATTCCAGAGAGAGAAAGGGCTGTTCTAGGAACAGGCAAGGAATTAACTCATGTTCAATCAGTGGTTCTCAGCCAGGACTGAATGTTAGAGTCCTCTGGGGGATTTTGAAATAAAACCTGCCTGGTCTCCAGATTTCCACCCAGAAAGTCTGGGTTGGTGCTCAGTCATTGGTATTATTTAGCCCCCCTCCTCCATTTAGTTCTAAAATGCAGTCAAGATGGAAATCTACTGAGAATTCATAATGATGGTGGTAAAGATGATCTTGTTGCTATCACCAATGGAACATCTGCTTTGTGTGAGAAGGTACAGTATCAAACACCTGGCAGGCATTATCTTCTTAGTATCCATGATTCCCCAGAGTTATATGTGTCATCAGCATTCTAACATGAAAGATTCTGAGACTCAAGCAATTGTCTTGGGTCCTACAGCAAACGTGAGATCTAAATGCAGGAGCCAGGATTTAAATTCTAGTCTGGCCAGTTTTCTGGCTCTGTTTATTGCTCTATATTTCTACCTTCTTTAGACAATAGCATCTTTGAAGGGATCAGAGAAAGCTTAAGACCTCATAGACTGAACCAAGGAGCCAACTGACTACCAGTTGAGATAATTATAAGGACTGCCCACCTGTCAAAGAAGTTCTTGGAAGTCCAGAACTTCCCAGCACATTCATGGGATAGTTCAGTTCAGTTCAGTTGCTCAGTCGTGTCCGACTCTTTGCAACCCCATTAATCGCAGCACGACAGGCCTCCCTGTCCATCACCAACTCCCGGAGTTTACTCAAACTCACATCCATCGAGTCGGTGATGCCATCCAGCCATCTCATCCTCTGTCGTCCCCTTCTCCTTCTGCCCCCAATCCTTCCCAGCATCAGGGTCTTTTCCAATGAGTCAACTCTTCGCATGAGGTGGCCAAAGTATTGGAGTTTCAGCTTCAACACCAGTCCTTCCAATGAACACTCAGGACTGATCTCCTTTAGGATGGACTGGTTGGATCTCCTTGCAGTCCAAGGGACTCTCACTTCTCCAACACCATAGTTCAAAAGCATCAATTCATGGGATAGAAATGACTATTAATGTTTCTGTATCTCAAAGAAATAATATGGAGGCTGAAGTTATATATGCTTTTTATCCTTCTTACTCTCCCAACTCCAACAATGAGGGTTAAATTCACCATCAGGAACAGCAGCACAACAAGCCTTTCTCACTCCTTTTCTCTTCATTCACAGAGGGTTCCTTTCTTCCTGGCTAGGTTTCATTGCTCCTGTCTATGGATTCCTTTTTTATTTTTATTTTATTTTTTTGTATTAATACTTTTCATGCCCCTCCTCTCCTCTCTCTGCATCAACTGTAGTCTAATACACTGTGTTTGTGTCAGTCACTCAATCATGTCTGACTCTTTGTGACCCTTTGGACAGGCTCCTCTGTCCATGGGGTTTTTCATGCTAGAATACTGTGGTGGGTTGCCATTTCCTCCTCCAGAGGATCTTCCCAACCCGGGGATTGAATCCATGTCTCCTGCATTTCCTGCATTGCAGGCAGATTCTTTACTGCTGAGCCATCGGAGAAGCATGGGTACACACCTAACTTCCCTTCCAATTCCTGACTTAAACTCATGAACTCTTTTATTCAGCTACTCAAATGAAGGGTCTGTTGCTGCTCTCAATTTCTTATAACACTTAAATTTAAAATTACTTGCTCCTATCTTCACAACTCCTTTTCTCCTGATATCTGGACATTCCATATCCTAGGAACTGAATGAGTGCCTAACAGACCAGAAGTAATTTGAAAAGCATCTTACCTGTGCTGGAAATCACCTGTAGCTACTGACCACCAATCAGTGTTCTGAGAGCAGGTTTATGCACTGTATTTTACCCATCTAGCTGCTGGTGGCTCCACAATCAGCCAGGATCCCCACTGGCCAATAAAATTCATGATGTCCGTCCAAGCTTCCTAACTTTTCCAGGCATGGGAGAATTTCCATAGTGGTGGTTACTTGGTGACTTGCCCTGGGTCTTTTGCTCCAAGTATATATAGGCAGGAGAGAAGCAGAGGAGGGAGTATGGGAGCTAGAGCAGAGACTCAGATTTAAGTGTGGCCCTACTGGTTTCTAGTTATGGGGTCTTGGGCAGGTTAGATGGTCTGTCATCTCCTGTATAAAATGGAACTAGAATGCCTATCAGATGTAATTTTTAACTGTGGTAATGTGAAAAAATTCTTTTGAAATATGATTGATACATGGGACTATCTAATGTATTTTCAAATCTTATTTTAAAATAAAGTGCTTCCCTTTATCAAGAAAGATGTCTGCCTTTATAAATTTTTCACAAAAATTCCCTTTCCTAGGATATCATTTTTAAAAAGTTTAGTGACCCTGGTTATACTTCTCTTGTGTGATTCCAATAACCTGTCAAAAAAAAGCAATGCCCATTTTTTGAGGGATGAGGTATAGAGTTAGAGATTCCAGATATTACTAAATTTTGTCATTCCTTGTCTGTTGATTTGAGGTCCATAGTCAACTCTAATACGTAAATCAAGAGAAAGCATTAGAAATATTTCAGACTCCCCTTTCTTGTTAGTGTAGCTGTGTAACATGTCTTCAGTCAGTATTGATTTATGCATGGTACCGAATTTTTCTTTTCTGTACTGAAAATGTGCTCTTTTTTTGTTTTCAGGTAATTGACTAGATTAAATGATAAAATATTTTATGATGTATATGTAGCAGAAATAAAAATATAGAATACTTTGTATCAGATATATATATTTTAGGAAAAGGCAAAAGGGAAAGTTATGTATATATGTATACATATATATATAAAATATTCATTCATTCATTAGATCAGTGAACTGGGTTCCTACTCTGTGCCAGGAACTGTTCTAGGTGCTAGAGATATAACTAAGAACAAACCAAACAGAAACCCCTGCTCTCGTCTAACATGAATTCCACAAACAATTAAAGAAATAGAGCATGGAGATGGATTTTTTCCTTGTTTATATTGCATATTACTATGACCAGTTAGCATGTATTTGTTCTTCTGTTTTATAACATGCTTTCACTTCATAATTTAAATCTAATTAAATAGACTTAGTAAGTTGGTGAAAGAATCTTTGCATTTAATCTGTTCTCTGTGTGAGAAAAGACCAGTTTGGCAGTAGCCTAAGTTCTCACAACAAAGCTAGCATTAGAGTTGAACATGGATTTCAACTCTTACGACTTACAGTGACTTCCACTTTCTGCTGCTCCTATAATTCTTATTTTAATATTCTTTCTTCTCCTATGATTTAACAGTTAATGCTATTGGCAGAAAGAAAGAATAATAGAGATCTGTTTTCTTCTTGCTTTGCCACACTGCAAGTGCAAGAAGTGCAATTATATCCATCCCAATTGATGGATGTAGGGAAATCTAAACATTTTAGAAGGGGAATAAAACAAAATTAGTTGTATTGATAAGACAGTCTTACACATTTGGCAGTAGCTTACATATGAGGTGGATTTATTTTTAATTTTTTTTCTGGCTTTTTAGTGGTCCAGAGACCACAAGAATGTTGTGCTAGCTACACAGGCAATTTAAGTTAGGTTTCAACTTAGATTTTTTTTTTCTTTTTTTCTGCTCTTGTTAGCTTTACTACTAGCATGATATAGCTGTTCCTTGTATGTAGCCTTAATGGTCTCCTTTATTGTTAGTTAACATTGAATGGCTTACCCAATGGCTCAGCCGGTAAAGAATCCACTTGCAAGGCGGGAGACACAGGAGATGTGGGTTCAGCCCCTGAGTAGGGAAGATTCCCTGGAGGAGGAAATGGCAACCCACTCCAGTATTCTTGCCGGGAAAATTCCATGGGCAGAGGAGCCTGGCGGGGCTACAGCCCATGGGGTTGCAAAAAGTTGGACTAAGCACATGGCACTAGTACTGCTAACATTGAATGAGTATCTGCAGGTAGATAGATGCTCCCTCCAGAAAGTGACAGTGATTATGATAATTTAGAGTGTCTCTGGACATGGCTTTGGGAACAAGAACCATCTAGTAAGAAATCTACATTAAAGCCTTTTTTGCCTAATAATCCTTTATCAGCTATTTTATAGATGCATTATTATGGAGAATTTATGGATTGGAGGGAAGCACATTTTTATCTGTAGGACAACAGTTTTGGGCTTCATTATCAGGAGCAATTGATGAGCAGCTAAAACATTCTTTTGCATTGATTATGCATAAATAAATGCTGATAGTATGATATTAATAGATTATTCTTGTCTCCTTGCAACAGAAAATGGTCCATTTCTTCACTCTCTAAGAAATATCCTTTAAGAAGGAAAGCAAAAATATCAATGTGAGGAATCCAGGAACAAAAATTCATAATCAACAGCTGAGAAAAATGAGTTGAGTGTTAGCATACACACACACATTCCCCACAGCCTTCTTTAGGTTACCCTATTTAGTGCCTTCAGAGCCAGTAGCCATTCTACAAAATGTATGGAATGGAGCCAAAAGGTCAAAGACCCTCAGACCTTGGTTCTCTCCCTCTCTGAGCGTTGGCTTTCAACATGAATGACAGAAACAGTCAAGTCACAGTGAAGTGAATGCACTGTCAGGAAGGGACATTATACAGCTTTGTTTTATTCATTTATCTTTTAAGTTGTACAAATGGTACAAGAATATGATAATGAATTTTTAAAAAGAAAAATTTAAGACATAATTCTACCTTACTATTTTTTTTTTACATGATTTGTATGTGTTGGTCTCACTGGCCATAAGCAAAATTTAGTGTAGAGATACTGTGACCACTTATCTAGAGCCAGACATCCTGGAATGTGAAGTCAAGTGGGCCTTAGGAAGTATCACTACAAACAAAGCTAGTGGAGGTGATGGAATTCCAGTTGAGCTATTTCAAATCCTAAAAGATGACGCTGTGAAAGTGCTGCACTCAATATGTCAGCAAATTTGGAAAACTCAGCAGTGGGCACAGGACTAGAAAAGGTCAGTTTTCATTCCAATCCCAAAGAAAGGCAATGCCAAAGAATGCTCAAACTACCGCACAATTGCACTCATCTCACACACTAGTAAAGTAATGCTCAAAATTCTCCAAGCCAGGCTTCAGCAATACATGATCCATGAACTTTCAGATGTTCAAGCTGGTTTTAGAAAAGGCAGAGGAACCAGAGATCAAATTGCCAACATCCGCTGGATCATCGAAAAATCAAGAGAGTTCCAGAAAAACATGTATTTCTGCTTTATTGACTATGCCAAAACCTTTGACTGTGTGGATCACAATAAACTGTGGGAAATTCTGAAAGAGATGGGAATACCAGACCACCTGACCTGTCTCTTGAGAAACCTGTATGCAGGTCAGGAAGCAACAGTTAGAACTGGACATGGAACAAAAGACTGGTTCCAAATAGGAAAAGGAGTACGTCAAGGGTATATATTGTCACCCTGCTTATTTAACTTATATGCAGAGTACATCATGAGAAACGCTGGGCTGGAGGAAGCACAAGCTGGAATCAAGATTGCTGGGAGAAATATCAATAACCTCAGATATGCAGATGACATCACCCTTATGGCAGAAAGTGAAGAAGACCTAAAGAGCCTCTTGATGAACGTGAAAGAGGAGAGTGAAAAAGTTGGCTTAAGACTCAACATTCAGAAAACTAAGATCATGGCATCTGGTCCCATCACTTCATGGCAAATAGATGAGGAAACAGTGTCAGACTTTATTTTGACATGAGTTTGGGGTTTCATGGACTGACATGTTGCGCAAAGAGTCGGACAGTTTAGCACCTCTCAATGTCTTCAGTGACTATCATTTATAAGGACATTCAGGTTTCATGACAGTTGCACCAGTTTAGCAGTAATGTCCTGGCACACCTGGCACAGAGTAGGTACTCATGCATGTTCGTTAAGTGACTGAAACCATAACCTCCTTTCAAACTTTCTTTTCCAAGATTCTCTCCCTATTTCCACCTCAGCCTTCCAAACTGTGTTTTTTTCCCCTACTTAGATATAATTTACATGCCATAAAATTCACCTTTTTTAAAGTATGCAATTCAGCAATTTTTAGTAAATTCACAGAGTTGTGGAACCATCATCACCATATAATTCAAGAATATTTTTTTTCTCCCCCAAAAGAAACCCCTACCCATTCATAGCCATTCCCTATTCTTCCCTCCCCCCAGCTCCTGTAAACCATTAATCTAGTTTCTGAAATTTTGGATTTTCCTATTGAGGACATTTCATATAAATGGAATCACACTATATGTTTGTGTTCTCCCCCTGTCCCTGCCCCCGACTTCTTTCATTTAGGGTACAGTTTTCAAGTTTTATCCATATTTTAGCTTTTATCAGTACTTCATGCCTTTTTATGGCTGAATAATTCCATTGTAAGTGTACATCACATTTTGTTTATTCATTTATTAGTTAATGGACATTTTATCCATTCATCAGTGATGGCCATTTGGGGTTTTCCACTTTTTGGCTATTATGAATAGTGCTGCTATGAAAATATGTGTATGAAATTTCTTGAGAACATATGTTTTTATTTTTCTTGGGAAGATGCCTAGTTGTGGAATTGCTGGGTCATATGATAGCTGCGTTTAAGTTTTGAAGGAACTGATTTTCCACACCAGTTGCATCATTTTTCATTCCCATCAGCAATGTATGAAGTGCCCATATCTCCACATTCACATCAAACGTTTTCTCCATTTAAGAACAAAATATAGCCATCATAGTTGGTATGAGGTGCTATCTTGTAGTTTTGATTTACATTTTCTACCGACTAATGATGTTGAGCATCTTTTCATATACTTATTGGCCATTTGTATTTCTTCTTTAGAGAAGTGTCTATTCAAATTATTTGTCTATCTTAAAAACTGGGTTATTTGTCTTTTGCTGTTGAGCCGTAAATGTTCTTTATATATTCCTGATACTATACCTTCATCGGTTGTATGATCTGCAAATATTTTCTCCCATTCTGTAGGCTGTCTTTTCCACTTTCTTTCTGAGTGGATGCATGGAAGTTTTTACCCAGGATGAGTTCCAGTTTATTTATTTATTTATTTGGTGGCTTATGCTTTCGGTGTCAGGTCTAAAGAACCACTGCCTTGTCTAAGGTTATGAAGAGTTACACCTATGTTTTCCACCAAGAGTTTTATAGTTTTAGCTCTTATATTTCGTTAATTCATTTTGAATTAATTTTTACATATGGCATGAGGTAGGAGTCCGGGTTCATTTTTTTGCATGTAGAAATGCAGTTGTTCTACTACTATGCTAGTGCCTTCAAGGCTTTTATTTCTGTGTCTGCTAAAATATCATTTCTCCAAGTGTGGCTCTTCATTATTTAAAACAGTAATGTGGATAATTACGTTGTTTAATTGCAATGGTTACATAGTTATTTTAGGAAAAATAAACTTTCATTTTTTATGCCTAACTTTATTGTAAAAACATAGTTATCTGTGTTTATTGTAAAAACATAATTATTTCAGTATATTGTAAAAACATAATTGCTTCAGTAAAAGTAATATTGATTTAAAGAAAAATACTAAGAATACCACAATATGGAAGTTACTTAGGTTGACAAATATAATGACAGTAAGGTAGGGTTAAGAAAAGTATGGAGAATACTCTTTCCTAGATTGTAATTGACTAATCTTTATATATTAAAAGTTAATGTATTGCAGGAGGGGAATGAACTGTTAAATCTTTTTAATTACTAAGAGCCACAAGTTTGGCCCTCAATGAGTGCTCACAAACAGTGATATAGGCACTTCTGCATGTATTATTGGGGTTTCTCTGGTGGCTCAGATAATAAAGAATCCACCTGCAATGCAGGAGACCGAAGTTTGATCCCTGGGTCAGGAAGATCACCTGGAGGAGTAAATGGCTACCTACTCCATAGTCTTGCCTGGAGAATTCTATGGACAGAGGAGCCTGGTGGGGCTACAGTCCATGGGGTTTCAAAGAGTCGGACACAGCTGAGAGACTTTCACTTTCATATATTATTACTGCTTTTAATTCATACTCAGTTACCTCCCCTAACATCAAAATGGCCAGGAAAGAGCAAAGCCAGATTGTGAATCTGGGTCTCTCTCCTACCTCTAAGCCTCTGCCGTGTCCTCTGTATCAGACTTCCTTTCACACTTAGGACGCATGACTGACCACACTGCTCGTGGTAGGCAGGCCACGTGCGCACAGGAGGCCAGGCCGAGGAACAACCTGTGAGGTCCTCAGTCACCTCTTCACACCCTTGAGGTAGGTGTCTGACCAGGCTCTCCCCTTCCTTGTTCACCGTTCTCTCTCTTCTTTTTCCTTTTCCTGTTTTCTCTTCTGAGAGGCTAGAATGAATATTTTATTATTTCCTTCATGTATGCGGTTACCTCTCACTTTCCGAGGTGCACACTTGAAACAGGGCTGCAGCAGTGAAAGATTATGCATTCATTGTTTTCGTGAGTTATTACACTACATATGTAATCTCGGGTTATGATACTTCGCTTTAGTTTTGTAACGTTAACCTTGAATCTGTTTATTCCCTTTACTCTTCCTTTCTTCCTCCCTCCTTTTCCTCCCTCCTTCCTTTCATCCTTCTGTCGACAGCACAAAGAAATCTGAAATATACAGGAAAAGGACAACTTCTTTGTTATTTCTCATTATCCTGCGAGACAGTGAGAAGATACATTGGCTTTTGAGTTTAAATCCTAGGATACTCCACTAATTATTAAATCTTTCTGAACTTTTTTCCTCATAAAATAGAAGCCATAACATCTACCTCATAGGACTATTCCGAAAATTAAATGAAATATATTTATAGTGTCTAGTCATATAGTGGGTTACCCAATAAATGTAACCATTATTCATTTTTTTGCAAATTATATTATCATTAATGTTCTTAACCCAAAAATTTTGTCAAAAATTAGAGTGCTTAAAAATCTATACATGATGGAAAACACTACTGTTCTGTTGATTGCTAAGTGGCTCCTTGTACGGATAGTTTGAGACTCTTGGATGTGATGGAAACATGCAACTAGTATTCTGAATGTGCAGATATTAGGATGTGCTTATGACTCTCAAAAAAAGGCTATTTTGTCCTTTTACTATCAAACATGATATTAAGTATACTTGTTGGCAACACCAACATATTGTTAATAACCAGAGATATATGAACTAAAATATGAGTGAACAGTCATGATCCTTGGCTAGTCCATTTCCAAAAATACCCTGCTGAATTGTACACACTGTCTTTATATTAAGTAATATACACTAGAGGATCTGTAATTTATATTTCTGTAGAAGAATTCTACAACACTTTGCAAACCATGATGCTCTGAGCATATAGAGCAACATTGTAGGTATTGTTTTGTCACTAGAGCCTGACTTGCTGTGTACTGTTAGGGTGATGTGGGCTTCCCTAATAGCTCAGTTGGTAAAGAATCCACCTGCAATGCAGAAGAACCTGGTTTGATTCCTGGGTCGGGAAGATCTTCTGGACAAGGGATAGGTTACCCACTCTAGTATTCTTAGGCTTCCCTTGTGGCTCAGCTGGTAAAGAATCCACCTGCAATGAGGGAGACCTGGGTTCGATCCCTGGGTTGGGAAGATCCTCTGGAGAAGGGAAAGGCTACCCATGCCAGTATTCTGGCCTAGAGAATTCCATGGACTGCATAGTCCATGGTGTCGCAAACAGTCAGACACGACTGAGCAACTTTCACTTTCACTTTCATTAGGGCGATGTAAAATACACTGGTGTAATTTTCAAGCATTTTGGTCTAGTCTGGCACACAGTGAGTTAATACATTTTTTTATTTTGCTAGTTAGCACATATGCATTCTTAACAACAACAAAAAAGGCTCATCTTTGCTATGTGCAATGTTCTGTGTTTTCTGATCTATTCTATTTCATTAACTAATGTCACTAAATTGGCTTCACAAGCCACTAAAATGTTTCTACCTGCAGTTTGATAAACATTTAGCTTTAAGATGTAACCACTTCACTTCTGAATCCCTTCCAGAATCAAACCAAGGAATTTTTTGAAACACCTAGAAAAATCTTACAAATATTTATGAACTTTTAAAGTATTTTCCGTTTTCTGCCTGATCACTCTCTTTGGTAATAGACCCCTCCTCCTTTCACAATGGTTAAAGGTACTTTATTTAAAATAAGAGAACAAAAGCACTCAAATGCACTGTAGAATTGGATTGTATTCCCTTTAAGTACAATAAAAGATAATTCCACTGAATCTATATTATGCTCTTTCATTTTTGCCTTCATGATTTCTATTAATTTTCCTGCACTTGATAAGGTTTGCATTTCATATGAAGTTCGTCTTAACAAATGATTTGTATTGAATGTCATGTTTTAAATGTAAAAACAGAGTATATTATCACAATGAAAAGGAAGCATGTCGAATAAAAGAGCAGACAGACAGGGCCTGATTGATGTTCGAAAGTCATTTTTGCTGTGAACTCCCGTCAGCCCAGAAATCATAAAGCAGAATGGAGGCTTGGTTCAGCTCACACGCCCTTAGGGGATGTATGGAAAAGGATTTAAAATTCTGATAGAGTAACTTCAAAAATGTAGCAGCTGAAATAATTTATTTCACTACAGAACAACCAAGTGAACTTTTACATTGAAATTATTCTTTTTGAACTTGCGCTTGGTGGCCGGAAAGCTCAGTGTTCTCTGCATCTCTGTGCGAAGGGTGCCTGCCTTCCTGTTCCCGAACCAAACAGCAGCACCTTCTCTGGGTTCTCTGGCACTTTCCCACTGATCGTTCCCTGACTAGAGGGCAGAAACAGCCAAAAGTCTATGCTTTCAAATAAAGGTGGTGAGGGGAGGTAAAGAGGAGGAGGTCGAGGCTAAAGGAGAAATTTTTCTTTTCTTTCTTAGGAAAAGTTTCCGAAGGTTGGTTTTGGGCATTGTGTGAAAGGAGTAAAGAAAAATATTGGGGCATTTTCCCCCGTAATGACTACTACATCCAGTTAGCTGGAATTGTAGCATTTGATCTGGGTGGACCTTCAGATCATCTTATAAGAAGAAATAGAAAAGTAATGAACCAGGCAAGGGCCACTGCTGCTTGTTGATACATGGCATTCCTTTTCATTCTCTGGGCTCTTTATCAAGCTACACCTGGGCAGCTCCACACATCTCTTTTTTCCGAGAGACGTTGAGATGATGACCACCAAGGAAAAAGCAACTCTGTCACTTGTGGAAAATGTTTCCCAACCTGACCCCATCTATGATGGTTGTGTGTTTCATCTGGTGTACCAGAATATACAGAATAATGACAATGATGACGCCAATAAACTATAAATGAACTTCTATTGTATTAATCATAAGCAACAATACATTTGATAAAGGGTAGATTTCTATGTATATTTACAAGGAAATGTAACCTATCATATATTCAATCTACAAAAATTTTCCCCATAAGAATTCCCAAACTCTTTGTAATCATTCTACTTATCTAGGTGGTCTGAAACTCACATGTTGAAAACCATTGCTCTAAAATTTTAAAGATCACTATCAATCAGGTGAGGCAAATGCACCTCAGAGGAATCCCTGAATTAATCATTTAAATGGTCAGACACAAAACAATAAAAATAAAAAGAGAATGAATAAAAAAATGTATTTATAATTTGCCTTTATTGATATCCTTAGATACAAACAGGGAAAGCCCAAAAGGATAGAAAGTTGTATGCTTATTTTTAGATAAATACTTCCCTGGAATAGACAGATTTTATTTTTTCAGATGAAATCGCTCTATACTGCTGCTATGAATAGTGTTTGAAATTTTAATAATTTCCTATGCTGATTACCTAAATATGTGGTTGATTATTAAAAATTGCTGATGCAGATAATTGGGACCAAAATAAACAAAAAAAGACAGAATGACAGTAACAATATCAATAAAACCAAGCTTTCACATACACTCCCGGCAAATGTGAAAGAATTAAAATTATAGAGTACATTTTCAGCTTATATTATTGAATTTTTTGTTTGCTTTTTATTTGAAGAGGAAATATTTTCATTCTAAAACAAACATTTTATGGTCAGATATAGAATTTGAAACCTGGAAAATTTTGTTTTGAGGTAGGTGTTAATATTGAATCACTTCATGATTTATAGTTAATGAGCATTTTTCTAATGTTGAATAGAGATAGTTAACTGGAAAGCGATCTCTAGTTAATAAGCTTTTACAATTAAGACTAATTTTTGTCCCCCATTGAGGAATAGCTGGATTGCATTCTATGCTAATGAAACTGTTTTTCAGTGAAGCATACAGTGATTTTCATAATTCTAGTCCTGGCTAGGATGTTGGGAAAATGGTGCATAGCAAAAATAATTAAAATGGGATTTAAGGCATATTTTGGAAAGCTTCTATTTTTCAAGATTGTTGTTTGTGAGTGCTTTACTTCTGAAGCCTCCAGAATTTCAGACCTGAGAGTAAATTTGGTGTTGAGGAACATTGTGAGCTTTGATTCAAATTCCAGCTTTGTTACTATTGAATCAGTGATCTTAATCGATTTGCTTAATAATGTGATATATAACTTGCAGGGTTTATTAGGAAGTTGTATATCATATCTAAAGTACTTGTCATGCTATATTCAATGTCTTAGTTGCTATTATTATAATCACTAGTATTATTACCACTATCATTCACAAAGTGGTTATTATACCTATATTATTTAGCAGTTGAGCCTTTTGCTGAAAGTAAACTCCTTTCTAATGAAGGCATCAGGTTAAATATATCCAATACAAAATAAACAAATGGACTTTGAATACACTGGTGTGATCAATGGATGATTATGAAATGCTGAATCTAGTAAGCTGTCTCAATCTCTCTAATAAGACAGAAGGGATGAAATTTCTAGAGGGACCCAGATTCTCACAGCATGAGTTGTTTGGTCACCTCTAGGATGTGCCCTCTTTAAAGTGAATATCGCTGCTCTCTCAATTGTACTTTTGTTGTTTAGTCGCTAGGTTGTGTCTGACTGTTTTGCCTCCCCATAGACTGTAGCCTGCCAGGATCCTCTGTCCATGGGATTTCCCAGGCAAGAATACTGGAGTGGGTGGCCATTTCCTCCTCCAGGGGATTTTCCTGACGCAGGGATCGAACCCAAGTCCTCTTATTGGCAGGCAGTTTCTTTACCACCGAGCCACCAGGGAAGCCTCTTGGCAATTGTATTCAAAGTTGTAAAATATCAGTACATTCCTCTGAATGCCCCAGCATCCCAGCCAGGACTTCTCTCTTAATCTTGTCCAGACTACAGTATTGATTTACCCAAGCACATTTCAACCTACAATATCCTTTCTGCTAGAAAGGTAAAGTGTTTACTCTACTAAGGAAATAGCAGGGTGGATGCGAGCTTTGTATGGAAAGAACAAGGAGAGGTGCAGGGCACAGGTAACTTGGATGTGGTTGTTGTCGGTCTCTCCACAAGGTGGCCCTCATTCTCCCTTCTTTTTTGTTTTATTTTCTCCTTTTTTAAAAAAAAAATGTATTTATTTATCTATTTTTTACTTTACAATATTGTATTAGTTTTGCCATACATTGACACGAATCCACCATGGGTGTACATGTGTTATTTTCAATTGACAAAAATAAATTTGTCACTTAATTTCCACCATCACAGAACACATATTGTTGGTTTATGTATCAAATGTAGCTGGTTTCAAGTAGTTTAAAGACATCCTATCATGTTTATTACTCTTAGTAGTAACAAGTATAATTTCACCTCCTCTAAGGCTCTATTTTGGATTGCCCTGGTGGCTCAGTCAGTAAAGAATCTGCCTGCAGTGCGGGCAACCCAGGTTCGATCCCAGGGTTGGGAAGATCCCCTGGAGCAGGCATGGCAACACACTCCAGTATTCTTACCTGGAGAATCCCTATGGACAGAGGAGCCTGGTGGGTCCATGGGGTCAGAAAGAGCTGGACATGACTGAGTGACGAAGCACAGCACCGCAAGGCTCTATTTGGATGTGAATACACTCACTACTAATACTTAGAAGTACATGCTTACTCCTACTCCCACCTCCAGATGTAACAAAACTCATATTAACCTCCAAATTTTTTTTCCCTAAAATATCTGTAGAGTACAAACTATGAAAAATACAACTGAAAAGCCAAAAGGCACAAACTTCCAAGTTATAAGATAAGTACTAGAGATGCAATGTACAATGTGATAAATATAATTAATACTAGTGAATGATATATGTAAAAGTTGTCTAGAGAGTGAATCCTAAAAGTTTCCGTCTCAAGGAAATTTTCTTTTTCTGTTTATTTAGTTTTGTTCCTGTATAAGAAGATGAATGCTCACTGGACTAAACAATCACTAAATGTAATAATCATTTCATTTTATTTGATAACCATTTCATGATGTATGTAAGTCAAATCATTAAGCTTATATAGTGCTGCATGTCAGTTATCTCTCCATAAAACAGGGATAAAGAAGTAAAATACAGTTGAAGACTAAAAAAGAATCAGAATAACCTAACTAACCCCCCTTTTGTTTTCATTATCATTTTAAATTTTAAGTGGACATACCTTTCCATTTGAAAGAAAATCTCTGATACCTAGATCTGGACATGTGTCAGAAGCATATTTACCACCAAAGAGCCTTGGGTCTCCTTACTCTTTTTAGTGATGGGAAAAGTTACCACTATAGTCTTGTCACATTAAGTTAACTTAACTGGAGTCTGTGCAATCATTCAGTTTTTCTTAAAGCAGGAAAAACACTGATTCATTAGATAATTTTAAGATTAGATACAAAGTAATACATGTTACTTCTTCAAACATTAAAGTTATGCTATCAGTTTCCTGAAAAATAGGTTTTAAATGATAGATGCTAAGTAAATAAACAAAAGGGGATTTAATGGACGATTTCATGCCTCTATCTTTAGCACTTGAATCAGATTTTCTTTCAAAAGATTTAGAAGGCATGGACTATATGTGGGCAAAATGATAGCTTACTTGATTTTTAACATGGTGATAATGAGCCCCTACTGAGAAACTCTTATTCTTACAGAGTTCACAGTGTCTAGATTTCTTTTGAAGGGTAGACTTTAGGGTCGTTTATGGTGACTGTAAGACAGATTGCTGAAGGTTAGAGTAAATTCTTTCCTGCCTTGATCATAACAACTATTATTATGGAGTCTTTGCCTCATCTTTTAGGATGCTAACCCTGTTGGAAGCTGATATTGTAGAATGCTTGCCCTCACGTAGCCAAGTCACACTTGGAGAGGAGGCATAAAAATCCTGAGAAGGTTCTAAGAAGAAAAAAATATTCCAGAGAGGAAACTAAGACATATCAGAATTTTCAACGGAAAACAAAGCTAAAGCTTCAGTAACTTTAGTAAAGATAAAAGATACTGCTCTAACTTGTTACATGGGCTAAATATTAAACTAAGCCCTTCCTAGTTACTAGCTCATTCATGCTCCCAGTGTTCCTAATATGACCAAAATCATTATCCCGCTTGTTAACAGAAAGGATGTCTGAGAATCAGAAAGGAATTAGATGTAAGATTTTTATTCCAAAGCCTGAGACTAATCAATATACATCCCTGGCTCACTGACATGTGTGTGTGTGCTCAGTCATGTCTGACTCTTTGCGACCCCATGGACTGTAGCCTGCCAGGCTCCTATGTCCATGAAATTTTCCAAGCAAAAATACTGGAGTAGGATGCCATTTCCTCCTCCAAGGGATCTTCCTGACCTAGGGATCAAACCCACCTCTCTTGTGTCTCCTGCATTGGCAGGCAAATTCTTTACCACTATGCCACCTGGGAAGCCACTGACAAAGGAGCATAGAATGGTAAAATTTGACTACTGGCATTAAACCTAAGTAATATTTTTATTTAAGTGTAGTTCAGTTAGTTGTTCCACCCTTTCAAATTATACAGGAAATTATGCTTCCCAGGTGGTGCTAGTGGTAAAGAACACGCCCACCAATGCAGGAGACATAAGAGATGTGGGTTCAATCCCTGAGTCAGGAGGATCCCCTGGAGGAGGGCTTGGCAACCCATTCCAGTATTATTGCCTGGAGAATCTGATGAACAGAGGAGCCTGGAAGACTACAGTCCATGGGGTTGCAAAGAGTTGGACACAATGAAGTGACTTAGCACAGCACAGCATGCTTTCAGTGAAATCGAGAGCAATTTTGATTTGATGCATGGAGGAAGTTCTAAATCCTCAGGGTGCAAAAAGAGTGAGTGAACTAAAAAGGGCCTTGTGGATCTGAATGAAAGATATTCAAGAAGCAAGGGGTCATAATTACTTTCCTAGTTATTTGGATCAATCTTCAGAACATAAGGAACTGCACAAATATTTCCTTTTAGAGATTTTTATTATGAGTGTAAACACCTTTATGTGAAATATATTTCATACATATTGAACTCAATCAGCATCATTCCTCATTCACTTCTCACCTCTGTCAGTATAAAGCCCTAGAACTTTCAGTAGTTGGCATGCCCCAGTATGATCATGTTTCTCATTAATCACTTTTTCATATTCTCATCAAACTAGGCACACATCTTCTTTCATTTGTTATACGGTGTGGAAGTCTCTTCTTGCTTTCGTTTATCTAGCAATTCATATACTGTGACAGAGGTAGAATTTTCTCCATGCTTTTTGCTATTCTTGAGTGAGAATGTACTGTTTGTTTTGGCTGGAGTGGAGGGGGGAAGGAAAGTTTAAAGAGATACATGTAAGTTTCTTTGAAATAAAGTGGAATTATTATTATTGTTCAGTTGCTAAATTGTGCCCAAATCTTTGCAACCCCATGGATTGCAGCAGAATTCCCTGTCCTTCTCTGTCTCCTGGAGTTTGCATAAACTCAGGTCCATTGAGTTGGTGGTGGCCATCCAACCATCTCATCCTCTGTCATCCCCTTGTCCTCCTGCCCTCAATCTTTCCCAGCATCAGGGTCTTTTCCAATGAGTTGGCTCTTCACATCAGGTGGCCGAAGTATTGGAGTTTCAGCTTCAGCATCAGTCCTTCCAGTGAGTATTCAGGTCTGACGTCCTTTAGCATTGACTGGTTTAATCTCCTTGCTGTCCATGGGACCCTCAAGAGTCTTCTCCAGCACCACAGTTCATAAGTATCAATTATTCAGCACCCTGTCTTCTTAGTATCAGTATAGAACTTCAAAAATTTATGGAAACTCTAGAAATCCAGGTTTTAGAAGAGATCTCACTACTTTCCAGCATTGACAAAACATTGGAAGTCTTTTTGAAAACTGTGAAGAAAAATATGTTGCTGGTCTGATCCAGCCATAGACTGGTCTCAGTGACCCTGAAGTATACATTCAAATTTCTTGAAGTCCCACTTTGAACTTTGTTTTTATTGTTATCAGTTGCTAAGTCGTGTCTGACTCTTTGCAACCCACGGACTATAGCACACCAGGTACTTCTGTCTTACACCATCTGGAGTTTGCTCAAATTCATGTTCATTGAGTTGGTGCTGCTACCTATTTCATCCTCAGTTGCCCCTTTCTCTTTGTGCCTTCATCTCCACTGAACTTTAGTATTTTTTAATTTTATTTGCCATCTCGGTAGTTATGCAAAAAATGTGCCTTTGTACTCAGTCGTGTCTGACTCTTTGCAACCCCATTGGACTGTAGCCCACCAGGCTTCTCTGTCCATGAAATTTTTCTGTTAAGAATGCTGGAGTGGGTTGCCATTTCCTTCTCCAGGGAATTTTCCTGACCCAGGGATTAAATCCCCATCTCCTGCACTGGCAGGTGGATTCTTTGCCACTGAGCCACCTGGGAAGCAGAATTATGCAAAGATACCTTTGCGTTATTTTAGTTATTATTTTTAATTGTTTGTATGGCTGCGTTTTAACCCCCCTTATGATAGTTCTCTACTTCACTATTCTTGTGAACTTTTATGGAGCCCCTTTTTGTGAGGCACTGCCTGGGTACTGATTTGCTATTTATTGTTTGTTTTTTCCTTGTTGTTGTTGTTTTATTTCTGAGCACAGCGTGACATGTGGAATCTTAGTTCCCCAATAAGGGACCAAACCCAGGCCCTCTGCAGTGAAAGCGTGGAGTCCCAACCACTGGGAAGCACCTGAGTACTGATTTGTATAACAGGTCAATTCTTTATACACACACAAATGTGTGTGAGTGAGTGTGAGTGTGTGGGTGTGTATGATAATATGTTTTAATCAGATATCAGTATATTTATTACATGATCTCATTATGCTGCTTTATTCTTTTATGTGTAGTAGATCAGATACTTCAGTTTTATATATCTGTGCTCATCCGTCTCGCCTCTGATGAGATTCTAATAGACTCCGTTTTTTCAGTATTAGGAATTTATCTCTTCTTGGTAGCTGAAGAGGAACTGTGTTTTGTTTTTTTTCCCCCTAGTTTTGAATAAAATGTTCAACTCTGACTCATCTGGAATTAATACACTGTGTGGTATGAGAAATGACTCTAAGATTTTTTTTTTTTCTATACCGATATCACATTGGCCCAATGCTATTTACTAAACAGTAATTTCTTTCTCTATTGTTGGAGATTATTATAATCACTTGAATTATATCAATCTTGAATTTTATCAGTCTTGGTTCTATTCCATCAGTCTGTTTTTTGAACTATTTTTAATATATAATTATTGCTTTGTGATTTTAATCTCTAATAGAATAAAACATGCAGAGATGTATTAAATTATTTTATTCTTTGGAAAAAATGATCCATTCACATCTTCTGTCTCCTTCTTCCAAGAAAAAGAAAAAAGTTATATTAACTTCTAAAACCAACTAAAATGGTCAAGGAGAATTAAATGTTATGAGTTGGGAATGAATGACAGATTATTTAGGATAACACAGTATGCCAAGTGAGTTTTATCAGCTGATGCAATGATGTGATTGACAGTTTTCACTGAATCATTTTATGTATCTATGAAATTAGGAAATGAATTCTGTGGTCTCTGAGTTCCTTAGAATGCTAGAAATCCTATGACTTTTTTTTTCTAAAATACTATAATCATTTCAACACCTCCAGTGTCTGACAACATGTAGGCTTTGTGATGGGACGACAAGCTGAGACATTGTCTCCTGTAGGAAACCATCCCTAACTGCCGCCATAACCCCCATACCTAAGTCTCCTGCAGCCTCTCCTCCTCTATACCCCCTTGGTACCCTGCAGATATTTCTTCACAGGCCCTGGAACAACACAGTAGAAGAAAAATAATTTCTTAAATGAATTCAGTCCATGCAAGGCCTGTGGAGTGACCTTCACTGTTACAATATTTTCCCCTGTGGGTGGAAGCAAGACTAATTTTCCAGACCTGAAAAGTTGGAGATTCAGGCATCACAGGAATCTGCCTGAGTTGCTTTCAGGAGGCAGCTTCATCCTGGCTATGGCTCAGATGTTCAAGATCGGAGTGAAAGCTAAAATGAGAACTGAAGTACCTGATAACCACAGTGACAGGATGAGCATATGTGGACGCTTTAATCTCTCTTCTTAGTCCAGGAGGAACAGCAGGACCTGTATATACATACAGAGTTAGAAACTTAGAATATTTTGGGTCTCTCTCCCAAAAAAGCTATAAAAATACTCTAAAGTTTCGAACTTAAAGCCATTGCATCTTTGCACTGTAATTTATTGTCTGCTACAAGTGATAAACTTGTTATTCCTGTTACAAGAGCATGTGGTGCTGAGACTCTGTAAACTGTATTTATCTAGACAATGATAATATATAACGCTGCAAATAGAAATGAAATTTTCCCATCTAGCATGTTTTCTGATTATATCTTAAAGAAGACCATTTTGGTAAATATATCTAAAGAGAAGGTGGGGATATTTTACAACTGTAAACTATCCTTGCATAGCAGAGATGTAGTCCATTAATTCTCAGAGCTCCAGGCAAGGCTGACAATTCATAAGTGGTAAATCCGGAGAGTTATGAAGATATTAAATCTCACATCTGGTGAGAAAATGTGTTATTTCACTGGGTTGATTGATGGACACTTTCCCGTTACAGTGCAATTTGGGAAATCGCACTGTTAATTGCTAGGGTTTTAGCAAAGCTCTGTAGTTCAATTCCAATTACTTTAGTTTTGAAAAACAGAACAGCTGGATGGTGAAATTGCCTGGAGCTGTCACCAAGGGAGGACACAAGCCAGTCACCCGACCTCTACCATTCCTGCCTTGGATTTTCTACAGAACTGTTAGGTAGTGAAATCACAGGCTCCTGGTATTATGAGATCTCCTTGCCCTGAGCTTTCTCTGGGCTCAGGAGCAAGTCTGTTTGCTTACCGCTCAGGTGATCACTACCCCATCATCTGGAGCCCTCCTGTGATTACGCATTTGCCTTCCTCTTCACAGGGGAGAGATGAGAAAAGTTAAATTTCATCACTTCCTGATCCCTTACTGCAAGGTGATCACTTCCTTGCCTTAGAGATAAGCGAAGCTTTAAACTTCCTCCTCAGAGTTTTCTTTTGCTGTCATGTTGACCTTTCAAGTCTCTGTCTATGGGGAAAATTACATGAATCCACACACTAACTCTTTGTCTCTGGCTAAATATAGAATGAACAGCTCCAGTCATGATTTGGAAGTGGCCTGGTACCAGCAGTTAACTGTAATCAAATTGGACGATTCAGCCCCCACCCCCTGCATCTCCAAGGCTCACTGATGGAGCCAGATATGTTTCAGATGCTTTCTTAGGTTAATATAATATGGGCTCCAGGAGGCTCTGCCTGACTTGGTACAGCTATGAATATATAAGAGGCTTTCTTCAGTAGCTTCAGGATTTAAGCACCATAATGAAATGAGGGCAAAGCAACTCTGACAAAATCTTGGTAAGGACAAAAGTTGGGGGTTTCCAGGGGAAATATTTGTGAAGAGAGGGGAAGCTTAGATAAGTAGATGGGATATTTAAAGAAAATATCTTGCTTTCCAGAATCTCTTCTTACTTTTCAAAATCTATTTTGATATTGCAAATTCAACAAAAATTTTAATGCCCTGTTGACACTCTTGAGCTATGTGTTCAGTGTATTTTGACAAGTTAAGCTGAGGGACAAGGGCTGCAGAGAAGAGATCTACTCCTCCAGAAGCAGGCCTGAGCAATGGACTCTGCCCCCAAGCCTACATAATATTAATACTTGGTGAATCAAGTACCTGCCCAAACTACTATTACTCTTGGGGGAATCCTTTTTGGGAGCCTTACTCCTCCTCCCTCCCTTGGTAGCATGCAACAGGACTATATATCTCTATGGTTTGTGCCTCGTTCTAACAAAATTATTAGTATGCATGCTCTGTCAGTCAGTTGTGTCCTACTCTTTGCAACCCCATGGACTGTAGCCCACCAGGCTCTTCTGTCCATGGGATTTCCCAGGCAAAAATACTGGAGTGTGTTGCTATTTCCTACTCCAGGGGATCTTCCTGACTTTCATCTCTTGCATCTCCTGCATGGGTAGGTGCCTTCTTTACCACTGTGCCACCCGGATTAACAACCCCCTGTACTCTCAAAAGAGTCTAGAATAAGATGATAGATTATATAGTCACCATGCTCATCATTGTATGTGTTTTGAACCACAAACAACATTGAACCTGAGAGTAAATCTTATAAGTGAAATTTTCTCAGTCTCCCTAGATTGTCCAGTCCTGCTCTGAACTTTTGTAGACAGATTCCCCTGGGAGTGGCCCATCCCTCAATCAAGCCCTGTATACAATCCGAAGGGCATGAAAATTTATGTCTGGTGGAACCCTTAAAACAAATTAAAAAAAAAAGAAAAACTCTCCTCTGCAAATTAAAGGGATTAAGTACTTTCAAAAACCAAGACTTAGTGGTGTTCGTCAACATTCATTGTTGTCAGTTGTCATTATTTTTTACTTTGTATTTTGCATCAGTGACAAATCTGTCACTCCTGGCGTCTTGATATATTACCTTTCCAAGCTGCTGAATTACTGCTTCTGTTTTCTTTGACACTTAACAGGCCCATTCCTTTCACTCTTCTCTCGTAGGTCCTCTTTTCCACCTTCTCATCTCCGGGTGTCTCGCCTGTTATCTTTCCATGCTAGCTTCTGGCTCATTTCTTTTCTGAAGACTGGGCAGAGCTTTTGATCAAGGTGTGTCTGGAGGTGAGCAGAGGTAAGATTGTTTATGTGTACCTTTTCAAGAGAACCCAAGCGCTGCCAACCATTCTCTTCCTTTCCAAAACCGTGTTCCTAATGTGCATTTTATCGATTGAGACTTGGAGACTTGACTCTTCAATATACCCCTCCAAAGCCATTTCTTGACAGTATGGATTTTATCACCTTATTTAAATGTATGTACTATATATTTTTCTGCATTGAAATTAATTTACAGTCAGCCTTCTGTATCCACTGTTTCTGCATCTGTGGGTTCAACCAACCACAAATCAAAAATATACAAAAAAAAAATCCAGATATTTCCAAAAAGCAAAACTTGAATTTGCTGCACTGGCAAATATTTACATTTATATCAGGTATTATAAGTAATCTAGATGATTCAAAGTAGACTGAAGGATGTACAGAGAATATATGCAGATACTATGTCATTTTTTCCAAGCTTTAAACTTTTTATTTTGTATTGGAGATTAGTCAGTTAATAATGTTGTAGTAGTTTCATGGGAACAGTGAAGAGACTCAGCCATACATATATATGTATCCGTTCTCCCCCAAACCCCCTCCTATCCAGGCTGGAAGATAACATTGAACAGATTTCCATGTGTTTTACAGTAGGTCCTTGCTGATTATCCATTTTAAATATAACAGTGTTTACATGACCTTACCAAAGTGCTTAACTGATTCTTCCCCTCAGCAACCATAAGTTTGTTTTCTAAGTCTGTGAGTCTCTGTTTTGTAAGTTCATTTCTATAATTTCTTTCTCACTTCCACATATAAGGGATGTGATACAATATTTCTCCTTCTCTGTCTTACTTCACTCAGTATGACACTCTCTAGGTCCATCCATGTTGCTGCAAATTCTTAGCCATCAAGACAAATGAAACTATGCCATTTTATATAAGGCACTTGACATCCACAGATTTTGGCATCTGTAGGGGAATTGAAACCAATCCCCCACAGATACTGAGAGACAACTTGTGTAATACTCCTAATAACAGGGGTCATTTATTTAGATTCCTGTTTGTACTGTCAACCAAAAGGAGAATGTGGGAGGTTGCAAAAGAAAGAATAGTTTATTTGGGGTTTTAAGAATTGAAGCTTGAGAGACCCAGATTTCGGTAAGCTGAAAGTTTGTTTTGAAGAAAGGAAAGAGTCAGAGGCTTGTAAAGACAGAAAGCCACTAGGTTATTAAAAGTTGCCTGGCAAGAATTTTTATTAACTCTGAAGCTAGTCAGAAAATATTTTTCCTTAAGAAATCATGAGTTATTTTAGGGTAAGGGTCAGATAAGTATCTTGAATTTCTGGCAGGTGTTCTGGATGATTTCATCAGGTCAGTAGGCTGAGACAGTGCATAAGTTACACTTCCTTAATGGCCTCCTGGCTCCATTTAAGAGAGTGCTCTTAGCAACAGCAACTCCATTTTGATTTTCCTTTCACAGTACTCAATCTTGATCTTCCAGAAAGTCCCCAGTATTCCATTGTATTTCATTCTCTTCCTTTCCAAAACTGTTATTGCACAGAAAATTGGATATTTTTTACTTTTAGTAGTTCAATTATTCATAGTTTTGTAATCATTTCCCATGTGTGACTTCTGTCTCCCTGGCCATATTTAAACCATACTGGGTAGTGGAAACCATGTCTTCATGCACTTTTCAGACCTCTTAGGGAACTGAGGTGAATGTCAAGTGCATGTAAAAAATTGCATTATTTATTTAGCTTGACAGATCCTTGACCAAAGATATCAGTACCATTTTTTGATGAAGGAACTGTTTCAGTCAGGGCTCTTTGATTGGAAGCATCAGAAGCACCACTTCTTACTTAAGTAAAAGTGAGAATGTTGCTGGGGGCTTCCTAGGTGGCGCAGTGGTAAAGAATCTGCCCGCTGATCCAGGAGACACAGGTTCAGTCCCTGGGTTGGGGAGATCCCCTGGAGTAGAAAATGGCAACTCACTCCAGTATTCTGGCCTAGAAAATTCCATGTTGATGGGCTATAGTCCATGGGTCTGCAAAGAGTCAGACACAACTGAGCGCACACACACACACACACACACACACACTGAAAGGTTATGAGGGTTGCCCAGAAAATTGAAGGAACAACAGGAAACCTAATCTCAGAAACAGTTGGACCTACAGCAGCCCTGAGATTACACATAATTGTTATTAAAAGAAAATTCTTTGTTCTTTGTGCTGTTTGGTTCAAGATTCAAGTTCTAGAACTGAACTTAGGTCTTATATTAACTTTTGAACAAGGGAAGGTGAGCATGTGGATCAGGGTTACCTTCATGACTGGGACCAGTGAGTGAATAAAGACTTCAAGTAGCCCTACCTCTAAGCCCTCCTCTTTCCTCTATGCTGCTTCAGACTCCACACATCTAAAGGTACAGTGATAGCATCACCAATCCATTGAGTGTTCTTGGATCCATCTCACTGTCTTTTGTTTTGCATTTCTTACCCAAGAAAACATGCATATAGCTTGACTACTCTTTCATGCATTTACTTATAGATCATCCTATGGCTTTCTCCACTTAGAGGTTTTATTGTAAGGTTTTATATCTCTGTGGCATCTACTTAATTGCTATGCAATTTAAGGGAATAAATGACAATGCAAAGTTGCTACGTTCGATAGAATTCTATTAACAAGGGGAATTTATGCATGATTTGAAAACTCTGAGTTATAACAATTTTATTATACATTCCCTTTAGTCATATGTTCAAAGTAATGTGCTGTCATATTATACTTACCAGCTAAATTTTTAAAATGGAATTTTTTAAAATATGTGAAGTTGTTAAAAAATTATTTTTTCTATGTTTTTCATATTACTTCTAGGTAACATTAACCTCCTCATTCCTAAAAGTTAGAAATTTTCTACAGAGCTCTAATATATAGAATATATATACTCAAAGGTAACCTCTTGGTAAACATTAAAGAGAAGGTGTCATAGACTCTGAAATTATTATGTCCTATACAGTAACATTTTTTTTCCCTTACACAATCAAGATATTATATTAGATATAAAAAATCACTTTTTAAAAGTTGTATCATCATATTATGATGAATGCAATTAGTAGTTTATTAACATTGAATATTTTATTATAAAATTGTCAATTTATCATTAATAATTAATAAATTCTGTATTTTAAATCATGATTAAATTATAGCATGATGCCTCTTTTTTTCTTTATGGTAGAACTTGTCTGTTTTTTTAAAAAAAAAGTCTATAGAAAAAAAAAACTGATACTAGCTCTTGTTTATAGTGTAATAACATTTTGAAGGACTTTTATATATATTGCAGAATATTTTGGTCTTATCTGTGATATGGGAATGACAGGTGATTTAGGGTGGGGGTTTTGAGTCACATGGTATCAGTCAACATGGAGATGGATGTCAACCATGTGAATAATCAATTACTTTTACTACATAAAGTGAAAGTGAAAGTGAAGTCGCTCAGTCGTGACTGACTCTTCGTAACCCCATGGACTGCAGCCTACCAGGCTCCTCTGTCCATGGGATTTTCCAGACAAGAGTGCTGGAGTGGGTTGCCATTGCCTTCTCCATTTATATGGAGCCCCAATAAAATCTCTGAACACTGAGACTTGGGTGAACTTCCTTTGCTGACAACACTATGCATATTGTCACCCACCATTGCCAGGAGAGGAACACAGAGAGAAGATAATGGGAGCCCCATATTGGATACTTGCCTGTACTCCACCCTGTCTGCTTCCTCCCTTGGCTGGTGTTCATCTGTTTCCTTCTCTGTAATAAGCTGTGACTATGAGTGTAGCTTCTTTCAGGAAGTTCTGAGAGCCCTTCTAGAGGATTATTGAGCCTGTGGGTGGTTTTGTAATACTCCAAACTTGCAGTTAGTGTCAGAAGTGAGGGCACATTTGGAGACTGTGCCCTCTAATTTTGCAATTGCCTGAACTCCCAGGAAATTGGTCTAAACTCTCACAATAATGTACTGATCTGTTGGATTTTTTGAATCACTATAGTATTGAAATCCTGAAGATACTTATTTTCCTGTTCTATCCTATCAAGCAGTTATTTCATAAAATAAACTAATTATGATTCAATTTGGTATATTTATGCCAGACTTCACTCCTAAATTAATTATTTTCCACATTTGTTAAGATAAATGTATTTGTTTAAAGAAACTAGTCAACTGAGGCCATGATACTAAATTTTTTTTCCTAAAAACTGTCTTATCAGAAAATTTTTTTAAAAAGCTAAAAGAAAGAAGGCAAGGAAAGAAATGAAAAGAAGTTCACACATAAGGTAAAAGCTCAGACAGTACAAAAATTTCAATCTATGGAAAATTAACCTCCTGACTTCTTCATCTGATGGAATCTTTAAAATTTCTTCAAACAAGAATTAGTTCTCCCCCTTTTAATTCTTACATTTATGTATTTATTGATGTTAAAGTATCCCTTTCAGATCAACAGAGGTCCTGAAGGTTTTATTGTGTGTGAAATTTCAAGCCACATACTCACTCACAATTTCTCAGTGTTCTTTCTGTCTCCTTATCAGTAATTAGCAGGCCCCACTTCATTTTGTGTCTAATCTCTATTTACATTGCTTCTTTGTCATCCTTCTTTTATGCCTGCTAGCTACCATTTCTTTAGCCTTTTTGATTTGGTGCGTCTTTTTAAAAATATTTGTTCCATTATTACCATATCAGTTCAGCTACTGGTTAGTTGTTGAATGCCTACTGTATGTGAAACACCACTTAATATTTTGAATCATATTTTGGAAAAATCCAAGTCTTAGGTAAGCCTCTTTATTGTGCTTTCCATTCTGATGTTAGATTTGGTGTATGTGTGTGTTGCCAGGCATCAGCAATGAATTGTATGATCATATCAACAAATATTGTCACATTTTAGCTAAAGGAACTGAGTAAATTTAATGACAGCTAGTTTAAGGCAAAGCAGGAATCAAATTATAGATCTCTGGACTTCAGTGTACAGCATTATAATTGCATTTCCTTTTGTTTCTACATGTTTTTGGTTCAGAAAAATCCCAGACTCAAAATTTTCAAACTGGAGACATACAGGACAACTTCACATACATTACAACTCTTACTGTAATTTCTAATACCAAGGTATGTGTTCAAGAAACAAAGGGATCCATTTCTCTCAATATATGGATTACCAATCAGCTTCCTTAGGAATGGTCAAATTTTCTTTTCAATGTTGCTAATTCATCTCCAACTTGCCCTAAGCAAATTGCTAGTTGACAGAATTGAATGCTTACCCTAAAACAAATGGAAAGATTCATACCTGAACTTGTTTAAATCTGGCTAACTATGACTACAGTATGCATTCATGGTGCCAGTGAAATATGTGATTTCTTACAGAAGACAGAGTGGGCAAACAAGATTTCTTTAACACAGTGTGTTATTTTTAGGCATATTCTGTTCCTTTTTATCTGTAAGTGATAAATCCAAACCTTAGAAGGCATATAACTTCTTTTCAATGCTGGACATGCTAGTTCCCCCCCCCCCTTGCAGATTGCACTCATCCTCAAAGAGTTCCATGGAAGTCATCTTCATGGCAGAGGGAAGTGGCTTCTAGCTGTTGGCTAGAGCACTTTTTTCCTGAGCAAAAGTGCTTTGAAGTAATAGCCTTTTCTTTGTTTTAATTTAAAAATTATGTTTATATCTCTTATTCTTTAGCAAAATAACAATAAAAATTGTCAACACTTTAGAAGTGGGTACCATACTTATTTTGTAATTTAGGATATGTCTGTCACATGGTAGTTCAACTTTAACTCAGGTAAATTTATACTCCATTTTAAGAAGCACTGAGATGGAATATGTGAATTTTGGAGGCCATAGGTTTCTGGTTGTAGATGTTCCCAGCGTTTTTTGCATATTAATATAGATTGAGGGTCAGAAAGGAAAGGCTTACTAAGCAGTATTTCTGAAGAATATTTTACTGTAAAATCTTTTTCACATACACAATGCCATCACATACTGGCATCTTATGGAATGAATGTTCCAAGGAACACAGCTTCAGAAAGACTTGTGTTACCTCTCCATTTCATTATGTATATATATTTTTTCTTAAAACAATTTTTGTTATTTAAAAAGTTAAATACTAAAATACTAAGTCTGTTATAACATCAAAAGTGATTTATTTTGTTATTTCTTTTAGAGCTTGTCTGCTACTTGAATAAAGACTTTTTACAAAATCTTCTCAGTGTCTGAAAATAATGCCATTATGTCAGTAGCCTAGAAATCAGAATAACTTGTTGCCTAGATTATGACACTTATCTGCTCTGGGATTCCAACCTTTCTAGTCATATAACCTCTTGTCACCTCAATTGCTTGTTTAAATTTTTAAAATTTAAAATTAAAAAAGATGTTATACCTGTCCTATCACAGTACATTTTATAGTGGATTAATTAAATTTACTATGTAAACTAGAAAGTATAACAATGTAGGACATATCAATTTAACTACCATTTTTATATAGCTAATCACATTCTATTCAACCTTTTGTAAATGTTGGATACAGTTGATGAAGACGTAGGAACATTGCTGAAAACCATGTGAAATACAGTGAAAAAAGTGAAAGTGTAAGTCGATCAGTCGTGTCCAACTCTTGGCGACCTCATGGACAGTAGCCCGCCAGGCTCTTCTGTCCATGGAATTCTCCAGGCATGAATACTGGAGTAGGTTGCCATTTTCTTCTTCAAGGGAGCTTCCTGACCCAGGGTTTGATCTTGGGTTTCCTACATTGCAGGGGAATTTTTTACCATCTGAGCCACCAGGAAAGCCAAAGATTGATTATTATCAAATGTGAGTTTCTTTTAGCAGTTTTTCCATCATTTTTTGCAGAGAATGTTCTCTATATGTTTACATGGGTTATATACCTGTAATTTGTTTCTTCTTATTTCCTCTCAGCTATCACAGCTACCATTCCTATGGGAGGCTTCCTTTTTCTTGTAATTTATTTTTAAGTGATATGGCAAAACTGTTTTAGTTTAATGCATTTTTTCCCTAAAGTTCCCTGTAAGTGGCATTTATGAGCAATTTCAGATTTATTCTGTTATAATGGCATTTAAAAAAGTTTATCCTTAGGCTTTATGATGGTTTTAGAATAAATCTAGCTAAAAAAATCATCTTTGTTGTGAAAAAGAAAGCTCCTAAATATCTTTAAACATAGTCCATCATTCAGGGAACTTCTGTCTGGAGACAAGTTTGTCTGGGTAAATTGAACAACAGTATTTCTTGGCCTTTATTCAATATTGTGTATTTTCAAAGCAATTTGCAATCATCAATTCATTTAACCACCCAGCAATGCCAGCACTGAGAAACAAATGTAGTCTGACCACCACCTGGGCTTTTGTTAGCACCCCAAATTGCCCCTGTGCTCACATTATCCAGCCTCAGTTCAGTTCAGTTCAGTTTAGTCATTCAGTCGTGTCCGAATCTTTGCGATTCCATGGACCGCAGCACGCCAGGCCTCCCTGTTCATTACCAACTCCCGGAGTTTACTCAAACTCATGTCCATCGAATCGGTGATGACATCCAACCATCTCATCCTCTGTCATCCCCTTCTCTTCCCACCTTCAATCTTTCCCAGCATCAGGGTCTTTTCCAATGAGTCAGCTCTTCGCATCAGGTGGACAAAGTATTGGAGTTTCAGCTTCAACATCAGTCCTTCCAGTGAACATCCACGACTGATTTCCTTTAGGATGGACTGGTTGGATCTCCTTGCAGTCCAAGGGGCTCTCAAGAGTCTTCTCCAACACCACAGTTCAAAAGCATCAATTCTTCGGCACTCAGCTTTCTTCACCATCCAACTCTCACATCCATATGTGACCACTGGAAAATCCATAGCCTTGACTAGACGGACTTTTGTTGGCAAAGTAATGTCTCTGCTTTTAAATATGCTATCTAGGTTGGTCATAACTTTCCTTCCAATGAGTAAGTGTCTTTTAATTTCATGGCTGCAATCACCATCTGCAGTGATTTTTGGAGCCCCCCAAAAATACAGTCTGTCTCTGTTTCCACTGTTTCCCCATCTATTTGCCATGAAGTGACTGGACCAGATGCCATGATCTTAGTTTTCTGAATGTTGAGCTTTAAGCCAACTTTTTCACTCTCCTCTTTCACTTTCATCAAGAGGCTCTTTAGTTCTTCTTCACTTTGTGCCATAAGGGTGGATGACACATCTGAGGTTATTGATATTGATATTCGTCCAGCCTAGTTTTGAGTAAAAATCACCCTTGGGGCAAATAAAACATTAAATGTAAGCTACTCCCATCTACTTCTTTGTCTTTTATTGGCTTGTAAGTATAATAATCCATTGCCATTTCAGTGGGAGCCATCTGAATAATGGAGAGAACTCCTTAGAGGTGGTTTGCTTGTGTAAATATGATGACAGGCTGTTGTGGGAGGACCCTCTCAGGGAACTTCTTATACTCACCCTTTGAGGTCCAACTCAGATGTTATTTTATAACGGAAATGTTCCATGAAACTTCTCCTTCTGTTTTCCCATGATTTAATTAATGTCTCCCTCCTGTGTTCTCACAGAATTTTATACACATTTCTGTTACAGCTCTTGCCACAATTTTGGTGTAGCTTCAAGTCTAGACTGAGAAAATTTCTGTGGCCTATAACGAAGTCTTAAATTCAGCCTTATTCCTTTGCACAGTGTCTGGAATATGTGGAAACCCAAGCATCTTTAAATCCCAGTTTAGAACTCAGCTTCTCTGGGTGGCTTTCACCAAGTCATCTACCCTTTGTTCTAGTTAATGTGAAGAATAGAAGCAGGGTATCCAGATCAGATGTGTTTAGTGCTGTCTCCCTGAAGACCTTACTGTTTTGGCCACTTTCTCATGATGAAGTAAGATTTTTTTGAAACTGATAGGAAGAAGCAAACAGAGTGGATAAAAGTGCCAGGGTCAGAAGCAGCATAATAGCCTGGACTGTGAATAGTCTTAATGACAGTGGCCATCATATGTCATCATTCTCTTCGTTGTCACCACTGCCACTGTCATCATACCGTTACCATTTATTGAACACTTTCTGAATTCATGGTCCGGTCCTAGGTGTCTTATAGACTTCTTTATCTCACATGATAATCACAATGGCCATGCAGTGTAGGAATTATCATCATACTCAGGCCAAAAAAAAAAAATTCAGAAGCCAGATTCAGAGAGATTAAGAAACACTCCCAAGATTGTGTAGCTAGTAAGCGAGGTAGCCAGGATTTGAACCTCATGGCATGAGGGTTCTATCTTTGTTGCTCACTATCATTTGGGTATGTTCTCAGGCCTGCTTGCTTCTTGGAATACCTGCTGATTGTATTGCTTCTCTTTTCCCCTTTGTCCATGAACATGCAAGTGGTGAACAACCCAGAGACTATATTCAGTGATGCTTTTCAGTTCTATCATTCTGTTCGGATTTCACTGTTCAGAAAGGCCTCCTATAGAAGGAGTTGCCATTAACTGCAAATGGAGCTCTGATCACAGGAGGAATGAGGACAAGAGCTGAGACCATTATTCTGTATTCTAAGATGTCAAAAGCCGACCAGAACAGCTTTCATGTTTTCATTCTTGCTTTGAGGTCTCCACCTTGAAGGCTGCCTTTTTTCTCAGGTCTCCCAAATGGGTTTTATTCTCAAAATTATAAAAGGCAATGCTATTAGTGCATGTTCTTGCTGTTTAAGGACGCAAAAACTTTTCAAACCTTAAGTACAATTACTTACGGGGTGTTTAATTTAAAACAAGGCACATTGAGCTCTATTGCTTGAGGTTAAAGATGTGACATGTTCCTCCTAGTGCTTTGGACCATGTAGAGGCTCATTGCAGAGTCAGCTAGAACCATTTGAGAGTTGCCTGACACAATACAGAGTCACTTGCAATTTACATCAATCAAAGAAATCAATGAAATTTGCAAAGCTTTGTGGCTCTCTGAAGACTTAGGGGTTGCTTACAATTCCAGCCGAGAGCTGCTTACTGTATTGAAGGGTTCCATTCTGTCTCCCATCCCTAACACACTATGTCATATAAGTAACTCAAAGGACATTAAGTTAATATGAACAGGATATAGAAGTGTGTGATGTGAAGATAGGTGGATACGTGTGTATAAGTGTCTTTCTATGTCTTTTGTGTGTGTGGGGGGGAACATGCCTTTAGAATTTTAGAAAACAAGTGATTGTTTTCATCTCTTCCTTTTCCTTTTTCTTTCATTTGTACTTTTAGTCCCATAAGTTGCTTATAGGTCCTTGAGTAAATCTTTGTTCTTTGGCAAACAAGCATATTTATTTGTAGATTAATCTTACCTGATTCATCTTATGTATAGTTTGTTAAAAATTCACCATTAAAGGTTATATTTTTCATCTTGCCCTATAAACATTTTTCTCAGATTGTAAAAATCTAGGTTTGAAGTCATGGATAATGGAAAGGTATGAAATTTTGGAAGCATTAAAATTTGTGAGCATCCAGAATAGGAGGAAAATAATATAGAGCACTGAATTTGTAGCCTTGTCAAATTAATGGATAGAGAACTAGTAACTGGTATTAAAATGTTCTTTGCAGTGTTAACTTGAACATTGTCATTATGATTAGGTTAACAAAGGCTACCCTGAGTAAAAAAAATACAGTGGCTTTCAAAAATATATATGGTCTAGATATGAAATTGCAGAAATAGTAGCACAAGTTCTAAAGATCTTGCTTGGTAAGAGTGAAAGAGTTGAGTATCTTTCAGGTAAAGGCAAGTGGAGGGAGAGAAATGGAACTTTCTTAATTGAAGTGAGAAAATAATAATTTTCTAATACATCAGGGAACATTTAATAGGACAGTTGGATTTCAGAAATAATTTTTTAAAGGCCGTAATGATAAATTACAAAAAAACAAAAGATATGTGAGGTATATTTATCATAATGATTAGGTTTGTGAAAGTCTCTCAAGTACCTAGCTTAGATTTGAGTTATTTGAGATCTAATGATTAAAAATAGGATTGGGGGATAACGGTAAGGAGTAATTTGCCAAATGCTTTTATATAAATATTTTATGTACATTAAGATAGAGCAATTATGGCAGCACACTAGATATGTATCATATCGATGCAATGTAAAGGCCTTAAAATTAGTAAAGTTTTTTACTATATTTCAGAATTTCCATCTACCATTTCCTCTCCCATGTGCTCAGTTATTCAGTTGTGTCCAACCTTGTGCAACCACGTGGACTGTAGCCCACCAGGCTCCTCTGTCCATGGGATTACCCAGACAAGATACTGAAGTGGGTTGCCATTTTCTACTCCAGGGGATCTTCCTGACCCAGAGACTGAACCCTCTTCTCTTGCATCTCCTGCATTGACAGGCAGATTCTTTACTACTGAGACACTTGTTAAGCCCTTCCTTTCCCATAGTAAATATTTTATTCTATTTTATTATTATTTTTATATTTGGGGTATTTTCAATCTTTTTTCCATTATGAAGAGCATGACATTAAGCAATCTTTCATCGTTGTGTGACATAGTAAATGTTTTAATATCTTATGTCTTAAGAAACTGCTTGTAAATATCCTGTGCTTTTTCAGTTATGAGGTTATGGCTCCTCCAGGCACCCTCTCAGCATTTAATGGGCTCTAGTTGGATCACTGAGAGTTGCTGACTCTTTGTCCCAGGATCGATGGGTCTCCCCTCCCCTCCCCCCTTCCTCTCTCCCCTCTTCTCCTCTTTCTCTCCCTCTCTATCTCTCTGTCTCTTTCTCTCTGGGAGATATGTATATTTCTAAGACTTCATGGAGGTGCAGAGTCAGAGAAGAAAACCTCTTACTCTAATTTTCCTTATTTTCTTTTTTTTTAAATGAGTGTCCATAGCTCTCATCCTAATTATCCCCACTTGTCAAGTCAGAGAATTTAAGCATATTCAAACTATTCCTTTGTAATTACTGACCAAATATTTAGGAGTATATTCACAATACAGGATTTGAACTTAGAATAAAGAACTGGTTGACAGCAGAGTTGTTAGGGAACTGTAAACCAAAACCTGTTGTCAACCAGTTCTTTATTCTAAGTTCAAGTACTGTATTGTGAATATACTCTTAAATATTTGGTCAGTAATTATGAAATTTTAAAAATTTCCTGAAATTGCTCCCATTGTTAGAGTTCCCTAATTCTGATTCTCTTGCTTCCTTTCTTACTGCATTCTCTTTCCACACTTTCACTTGTTTTCATAAAGCAATATGGAATTTTGTGGCCAATTTGTGCCCACCAAATGCTATGACTCCTTTGAGAAGACATTCCTAAAAGGGTCCCAGAATTGGCGAAGCCCCTAGCTTCATCTAAAACTGTGGTATCCTGCATTACAGAGGGGTCCGGTTCAGTGCTTAGCTTTTTGGTTCATAGTTCTACAGAGCTCTTGGATGGTGAAGGTCTTTTCAAGCTTTTAAAGAATTTATATTCATAGGGGAGCTGAACTTTATCTCCCCTCTCCAGTCATAGATTTTCAGCTGCAACTCAAACAAAAAGAGAGATTAACAAAGGAAAAGAGTTTATTAATGCAAGCAGCGCATATCACATGAAGAAAAAAATTTATTATAAAGAGAAGCTCAAAGTGGTGATTTAAAACTCTGGTTCATATACCATTTTCAACAAAGGACAATGCATCTATGGAGAAACAACAGGACAAAGGAAAGTGACTTTAGGCTCCCAAGGGTGGTGAACTGTGGAAACATAAATATACAGGTGGGCACTTACCAAATATGGGTTGTTTACCGATTCCTCTGCTGCCATCTCTAGATTGGATAGAAGTCTGTCCAGTAAAAGAAGAATTTATATCCTGCCTTTAGGCAGAGCTGGGGGAGGGTAGAGAGAGCTGTTCCTACTTTTGCTGCCTCTTAATTACCTTCAGCTCAAAATATTTTTTATGTCAAAGAGGCATGTTTTGGGGTGACATATTTTTGTTTCCTTCGAGGGCATGAATGGAGCCCCTGTTTCAAAATGGTTTGGAATAATGCACACTTGATCTGTTTTAAGCTATTAGGGATTAAGGCTCCAGGAACAGGTGATATCAGCAGTAATTTAAATTTGGAGAAAAATGTTGGCCCTTCCCTGAGTCTTCCCCACACTTGGAATTTTCACGGTGTTGATATCTGCATACTTTGTGTCCAGCATGCCACCCACCCCCACCCCCACCCCTGCCAACCCTGCCTGCAGATTTTCTTTTTGTTCATATTCAAGATGAGCAACACTGAGAGTCAGGCTTCTTGACTCTAGTCCCAGCAGAATGTTAATTAGCTCTGTGGTTTGTACAAAGGTACTTCAATTCTCCTGGCTTTAGTTCCTACAAATGTAAAATGACTCCTTTTCCATGACCTTTAAGAGAATTTACAGTTTAAAGGTCTTTAATTCCTTGCACGTCTGGTCTTCAGGTATATCTCACAATCTCCATTAGTTCATGGCTCTATATCTGACATATCTAGAATCGTGCTGGTTATAATTTAGGTATTCAAGAAATTGAATTCATTCAAAGTACATAAGGTATTAAGGAATACATTCCTATTTTAAGTTAAGGACTATCATATTTCCTTGTTCTCAGTGATGTGTTTCATTGATATATGGAATTGGGTTAACTCTGAAATTGTTTTTGTTGAGACGAGCCTTCTTTAGACTCAAGATGAAAGATTGTAGTAATGATGTTTTGAGCTCGTGAGCTATATGTCTATACAGATCAAGGATAGAGAGAGTAGTGGATCACCATGAATTTGTACTATTTCCTATTCAGCAGCAGAGAAAATGTAAACCCTTCCTCCCATACACTCCCACCCAAAACCCTCCTAAACAAATTTAGTTATAACTCATAGATAATCTATGGAGGATGACCCATTGCTTGCCTGAGAAATGTAACTCTTAATTTCACTCGATTGGGGATGATATCAATGAAGCATCATTTGCTGGTGAAAATGGCAAATGGGACTAGATTTCTAGTTAAGGGATTTTCATTGGCAGTAGATTTTCTTTCTTTTACTTTTTAAAATTATATTTTATTTTTGGCCACACCTCACATCTCGTAGGGGCTTCCCTGGTGGCTCAGCTGGTAAGGAATCTGCCTGCAATGTGGGAGACCTGGGTTCAATCCCTGGGTTGGGAAGATCCCCTGGAGGAGGGAATGGCTATCCACTCCAGTATTCTGGCCTGGAGAATTCCATGGACTGTGTATAGCCCATGGGGTCGCAAAGAGTCAGATAGGACTGAGCAACTTGCATACTCACAGCATGTGGAACTTCCCAAACCAGGGATTGAACTCACGCCCTCTGTAGAGGAAGCACAGACCACCAGGGAACCACTGGACCACCAGGGAAGCCCCTTTTATTTATTTTTTAACCAAGAGCTCCTGAACTTTGTTAGTTGGAAACACATATCCAACAGTTACAGTTAGATATGTAAGAATATTATTAAGAGTATGTTTTCAGTAGAGGAAGTCTCCATAAAGTGTTACTGCTAATCTTCTGAGCCATTAGTGGCATTCATATGATAAAATGTTAATGTTTCCTTCTAATTTAAGTGCATTTCTGAACATACCTCAAAGCCAAGCCATGCTGGGTTGAAATGAGGAATGTGATTGGATTTGATTTTAGCAGAACATAACATTGATGGAATTGAGATTGACCTCATTATGATGCTCAATTCCATACTAGATCTTTGCTTTAGGCATTAAAGAGCATATGGTAATAACTTTTTTTTAAGCTTTGCTGTTAAAGATTTAGTAGAAAGATTATCTGGAATACTTTTTATCAAATATCTTATTTAAATAAGAGGAATTCTTTAAAGCATTAGCATTAAAAATTCACAGAATGCATGAAATTAAATATAGAAAAATCTATTAGGTTATCTTCTCTCTCCCAGAAAAGGGTTACTTCAGAGGAAAATGAAAAATAAAAACTGAAACAATTATAATATCAACATTATAGATGAGAGCGTAAAGGATGGATTGGATTGGTTAGGGAAATCAACTAAAATAAATATTTTATTCTTTAAGAAGTCTTTTACCCCATTTTTATATATTTGCATGTCTGAAACATTAACAATTGAATCATCAATTCTTTCTGTTGTTTTTAAATCTGGTGGCTCAGAAGGCAAAGAATCTACCTGCAATGCAGGAGACCCTGGTTCGATTATTGGATTGAGAAGATACCCTGGAGGAGGGCATGGCAACCCATTCCAGGATTCTTGCCTGGAGCATCCCCAAGGGGAAAGGAGCCTGGTGGACTACAGTCCATGGGGTCTGGACTGTAACAGTAGGACACAACTGAGAGACTTCCACTCACTCACTCACTCACAAGTGATTCTGAGGCATTTCATTACAAATAAGCAACCAAAATAAAAATTTAATTGAAAATTCTTAATGCAAATGATCTGCTTGCAGTTAATATGCTCTGCCTTTTTTGTTTCTGGATTCTCAGCACAGAATCCTGTTTAAACACCACATGATATTTTTATTTTGTTATATAATATACACAAATATTGAAATGACTTGAAGTATTAGAAATTATTAACAGACTTATAAATGGAACTGTTTCTAACTTTATTTTTAAGAACTAATGAGCGCTCATCCTACTGAACATAATATAGATGGGTGCAGGGATGGAAATACTTGACTTTTTTCCTCCATTCACCTTAGAGTCATTGGTTAGGCCCTGTATATTGAACTGACAAAAGACAGACTATCAAAAGAAACACAGAGTTTATTAATGTGTGCATCTTTTGTAGACACAGATCACAGTGGTGAGTAACTCCAAAGGGCAGTTAGAACCCGGGCTTATATAGCATCTTAATAAAAGAACAGCAAATTTGTAGAGAAGTGACAACACAACAGAAAAACTCTTTGAGTTTCCAGGAGTGGCAAGTTGTTAAAATGAAAATATATAGGGAGAGTAATGGTAGATAAGAGGCAGTTAGCAAGACTTGTTTGTGTAGACTTTTGGTGCCATCTTTTCTGCAGGAATCAGGTTGTTATCTCTGGTACAGAAAGTAGGGGACCTGGACATCTTCACAAAAGGAGTTCACATATTTATGTTCTGCTTTCAGGCAGATGGATGGGTGGGTAGAGACCTTATCTTATGTCTGCTTTTTCTCAATTGCCTTCTGCTCAAAATAATCCTTTTGCCAGAGCAGTATATTTGGGGGTGATATACTCTGAACCCCTTCACAGTTATGCAACAAGCTTTATATTTGTCCATTTAGAGCATCACTGATGCTTTCAATTTTGATAACCTCTTTTGAATGACTGAGTACCTTTTAAGAAGATGTTTAAATTTTTAGATACCCCCTACCCTGACCCTGCTTCTCTCCCACTGGGTATGTGTGGCTTTGCTGCTTGTGGTGAGGGTATATCTAATCAGTAACAGTGTGGCTGGTCTGGTTTGCTCATGAGGCAGGCACCAATGGGATATGACTTGTCCCATCTGAACATTTGAGTGGAATATTGACACCGTCGTTGGAATATGTAGCCCAGCCAAGCGTCACTCACCATGATGTTCTATGTTCTGTAGCCTTTTCACAGTTCTTGTTTTCAAGATTGATCCTACAGGTTTAGGTAGAATTGATGCTAAGGGTCAGGTAGTCTTAGCTCTGGAGAGAGAAAATATGATTGAGCTAAATGAAATATTAGATAGTATTAGACTTACTTCATGCCAGTAAACTTACAGCTCTTAGTAAATTATGACCAAGTAGGCAAGGGGCCTAGTAGTGTTTGCTCTACCCGTCTCCTCAGACTTGTCCTCCTCTCTGTACTGCCTGTCAGCCACTCTGGCCTCCTTTCAGTTAGTCCAGCTTGTCAGACTCCTGAGACGCTGGTCTCTTACCCTAGAAAGCTCTCTGTTGGATAGTACCTTTTTATCCTTCCTCATCTCTGCACAAATGTTGCCTCCTCAGTGGTCTGTGTCTTTTATTCATTACAGTTTCCCTAGTGCCTAGAATATTGTCTGGTGTATGTCATAATTTATATTAAATGAATGAAAGTTGAATGGATAAAATAATATAGTTTAGTCTTTATAATAACTTGTTGAAGTATACATTGTTATTCTCAATTTATAATGGAAAAACTGAGGCTTATTAAGGTTCGGTGACTTGTCTGAATTTACCATACTAGTAAATACCATACTAGTATGAGGCAGGGATAAAATTCTCATTCAGGTCTATATGGATGCAAAGCCCATCTTTGGACGCTAAACTACACTGTCTGCTTGCTTCCATAGAGAAAATTTTGTCTCTTATTTCTCCTAGCTTGATCTGTATGCTAATAGGCTAGTGTATTATTTTTTTCTCTAGAAAGACATATACCCAGAATAAGCATATAATGCATATAATTTGAAGTAGATTTCTCTCCTTACATTTTTTGTGAGAGCAGAACTATATCTGCATATTCATTTTTCTTAAAGCCTCATAAAAGGAGTGGTTGAATTGTGCTCTTCACAGTAAAGTCGAAAATGTCATATCTACTCAGGTAAGGAGATAATTTTCATAAATAATTCAAAGAGATGGAAACATTTTTAAGCAGTAACAACTTTCTGCAACTCTTAAAAACGTGAAATTTCTTATGATATTTGGCTTTTTTAAGCTCAAGTTCAATTGAAAATGTTATCATGGTGTAATATTTCATTTCATTGAATGAAAATTTCAAGTTGAAAAATAGAGTTACTAAAGAATAACCAAAGCCTTTCCTGATAAATTAACATGAGTTTATTTGGTTTTGAATAGAACTCCAAGTCCTCTTCCTGACCATGATTGTACACCCTGCTTCTTGCTTTCTTGGCCACCAACACAGCAGACGATAGATAACTCCATTGAAAAAGGGTTGTTTTTTTTTTTCTTTATTTTCCTTATAATGAAAGAATTTGTGCCTCTCCTTGATACAGATATTTTGGAGTACTTCTGGCTGAATACCTCTTTTATTTCATGGATGAGAGATGGAAAAATAAAAAGTTTTTTTTCTATCAAATTTCCAACCTATACATGTTTTGCTTCAATGACTTGTACAATGGCAGGTAGAAAACCTGAGCAGTTTCCAGGTAGCATGTTTCTGTAGATCAATCCACAAAGGACAGGAAAGAAAGCATTCTGAGAGGTGGGGATTGGAAAATGAAGCCAAATCAGAGAAACAAAGCAAAACAAAAAGCCTGAGGCAAATTAATCATGACAAACTCTGTATAAAATCTGGAGAACAAATTGCTGTACCTTGAGCCTTCAATAAACAAAATCATTTTGAATTTTATTAGAATGGTAGATTTAAATGCAAACTGATTCTAGTTGTAAAATAAAGTCTCTCAAATATAAGGAGAGATTCATTTTGAGAGAAATTGATAGTAATAACTGAATACTGTGCTATTTTATAGTTTAAAAGAGAACATTTACTAAAACATTGTTATTGTAAAGATCAGGAAAGTGACAGATTTTTTTTCTTTCTTAGCAAACAACTTTGTTATCCCTTATTTAAGTGACTATAATTCCACTAAAATAAAATACTCATGTTTAATAATATTGTATCATAATATTTTGGACCATTATGTAATTTTGGATTATTATATAATAATTATTATTTGATTTTTGATATAGAAACTTTGACAATTTTTAATGCAAAGTTGTTATGTTGATGAAGAGAAATTTTATCTATTAAAAACAACCTAATTCTTACTTTTTACCACCATCTATTTCAATTTGTAGAATGTTTTCTCTTTAAGCGATCCAGATTTATTAGTTATCACTTACTGGTAACCATCTGAATTGATTGCAAGGTAAAAAGCTTTGGATTTGTTTTATGTTCCTTTTATGTTTTGGTTAAAAACAGAATGCTAAATTCTTAGTGAAATGCTCAAGACTCAAAAACTTGTCCTTGTGACATTTTGTTTCTTTTTCTCAATGCTAGAAACAGATTGCAATAATTGGAGATTCTCTGTTGAGTGAGAGACATAGATGCAATAGTACATAGAACAAAACTGGTTCATGATAATGACATGCATGTCAAATTGGTAACATTAGGAGGCAAGATTTGCTGAAATACATATTTAGGTATTGGGGCTACTACCTCTTATAATAATATATGAAAACTCAAAGAAAACATTGTTCTTTTTAAAGATGTAGGCAGGAGACTGAAGATTTGGGGAGTGTGGCTTGCTCTTTGCTTCTTTTAGTAAATGGCATGGACAAAGGAAGAGAGAAGACAGGTTGGGAAATGCGTAGTTGGCTTTGAATTTCTGTGCCTGGGCTTAAGACACATGTGGCCTCTGAATAGGAATCTAAAGAATGGCAGACAGATTTCTTCTCTCATAATAAATGTGCAGTAGGGGGAGCCTGGTGGGCTGCCGTCTGTGGGATCACAGAGTCAGACATGACTGATGCGACTTAGTAGCAGCAGCAGCAGCAGTTTTCCTAACAATGGAATGGGACTGTGCCATAAGGTAGAATTCCTAATTTCTGAGCAATGTTGAAACCAATGAAGAACTTTTTAGTCAGAGAACTGTAAAGAGGGTTCAAACATATGTGATAGGACTAGACAATTATTAACTGTTCTTATAATCTGAGCTTTTATTATTTAGTTAATTTTTCTGTATTAAGACATTTTTTGCAAGGGTATAATAAAACACCTGACCAGTTAACCTAAGTCACAGGATATAAATATAAATTTCAATCTTTTGAAAAGAATGCTCCAATACACAGAATTTAATATTTACAGAATTAAAAAGAAACCTGTGTTTTATATAACTCATCATTTCAAACAAAAATTTTCAGAGTACTATTTCATGTGACGCTGCACTAGGGGATTGTGATATTTCAAGTTAGCTCTATTAGGAGGACAAAAGTAAGGAGGAAAAATCTGGAACAATGGAGTAGAGTGAGAAGAGGACTAGATCTCCCAGATGAGAGGAATGGCAAAGGAGGAAGGTGAATTTTCAGATGCTGGTAAAACTATATGCAGAAAGTGAAGTAACCTATGTTAGGTCAAAATTCCAGCTCTCATTAGACCACATGTAAACTTACATGACAATTGTCATAACCGTTCAAGTTCAACACATATTTTTCCAGTCTTTTAAGTCAATGTATTATGCATTTGCTTCCCTGGTGGCTCAGTAACAAAGGAAAAAAAATCTGCTTATGTAGGAGACACAGGTTTGATCTCTGGGTCAGAAAGATCCTCTAGAAAAGGAAATGGCAACCCACTCTAGTATTCCTGCCTGAGAAATTCAGTGGACAGACAAACCTGTTGGGCTACAATCCATTGGGTCACAAAAGAGCCAAACACGACTTAGCAACTAAACAACAACAACATTTATGCATTTAACCATGTGGGACAATGCTCTTGATTTTATAATAAAAAATTAATAGAATATTTGAATTATAACCAAGTTTTCTGAGATATAGTCTATAAAATTGTAGAATCTATCCAAAAGACTACAAACAATAAATGCTGGAGAGGGTGTGGAGAAAAGGGAACCCTCTTACACTGTTGGTGGGAATGCAAACTAGTATAGCCACTATGGAGAACGGTGTGGAGTTTCCTCAAAAAACTGGAAATAGAACTGCCATATGACCCAGAAATCCCACTGCTGGGCATACACACTGAGGAAACCAGAATTGAAAGAGACACGTATACCCCAATGTTCATCGCAGCACTGTTTACAATAGCCAGGACATGGAAGCAGCCTAGATGCCCATCAGCAGACGAATGGATAAGGAAGCTGTGGTACATATACACAATGGAATATTACTCAGCCATTAAAAAGAATACATTCGAATCAGTTCTAATGAAGTGGATAAAACTGTAGCCTATTATACAGAGTGAAGTAAGCCAGAAAGAAAAACACCAATACAGTATACTAACACATATATATGGTATTTAGTTAATCGGTAAAGATAACCCTGTATGCGAGACATCAAAAGAGACACAGATAAATAGAACAGTATTATGGACTCTATGGAAGAGGGTGAGGGCGGGATGATATGGGAGACTGGCGTTGAAGCATGTAAATTATCATATGTGAAACGAATCGCCTGTCCAGGTTCGATGCATGATACAGGGCGCTCAGGGCTGGTGCACCAGGATGACCTGGAGGGATGGGATGGAGAGGGAGGTGGGAGGAGGGTTCTGGAAGGGGAAAACATGTACACCCATGGTGGATTCATGTCAATGTATGGCAAAACAAATACAATATTGTAAAGTTAAAAAATAGATAAATAAACTAATTTAAAATAAAAAAAATTGGAGGATCTTTGTTTCATGTTGCAGGATTTAATTGTCATTCCTTAATTCTAATTAATGAGTTACCTGAGTCAACATAGCCTAATTTAATTAAATATAATTAAATAAAATTCAAATCAAGTAAAATATAAGTGTCTACCATAATATATCTTTTAATTTTCACTTTCAAATAATTTCGAGGAAAAGCAAGTTGTCAAATGGAATATGCTATAGTTTGAAAAACCCTCCTTATAATGGCTGAAATCAAGGCTTTGACCTACGAGGTAAGGTTCTGAAATGACACATTTTCCATTGACTTCGGAAAATAGTTCACATTGTCATGGGTCCTTAGAACTGTCCCCTTTTATTCTTAAGCTTTGGGTATGTCTCTATTCTTAATGAATTGTATAGGTCATGTGACATCTAAAAAAAAAAAAAAAGAGAAGAGAGAAAGTGTTAGTCACTCAGTCCTGTCTGACACTTTGTGACACCATGAACTGTAGCCTGCCAGGCTCGTCTGTCAGGCAAAAGGGAAAAGCTCCACCAGGAAAGACCATGGGTGGGTCTAAAGACCCATTTCATCTAAAGACTCATGTGCTAAAATTCTATTCTATGTTTCTTTTCTTGAGGATCTGCATCAATTTTTTTTTTTTTTATGTATTAGAATTTACTTTTTTCTATGTTAACAATTAGCTCAGTGGTTTAGAAAATAGTTATCAAAAGGGTGAGCTCTTCTCAGTGATTTAGAAAATAGTTATCAAAAGGATGAACTCTTATGTAAAATCTTTAATATCGGGCCAGTTTTTTGTTTGTTTGGTTGTATGTTTTGTTAAACATAAGCAGCCACCTTGGAAATGTACATTATCAATTAGTTTTGCTGAACACAGCTGGGGCCCTTAGGGGAAAGTATGTGACTAGAACAGCATACCTATCATCATTCCAAGGGAATCCATTCTAAACACATCCCTGGGGCCCAAGTGACTTCTGTAGGCAGAGGAAGCTCTCTCATTCAATAAGATAAGGACCAGTAAGTAGTTGGTTGGGTAATGGGCATATTGGTTAGAATATGGAATTGAAAGTCAGTGATATATATACAACCTATTGTATTTATTTTAATCTAAGACAGACAAATGTATTTTTAGTCACGGAAAACTAAGACTTCTCTTTGAATATGGGCTCTCTTTTGTTTGTTTTGTGTCATATATTTTAGTATAAGCCACATTCATTTTGTATCCTCTCTATATCCAATTTCATTTTCTTGAAAAAGGAGTAAGAATGTAAAGATACTTGCAAAAGTTAACTGTGAAAAATTCTTCTAGGTTTTTATGATTTTTTTTCATACCTAATTCAACAGTTTTTTCAACTTTAGCAAGTCTTCTCAAAACTTTCAGCTAGTTCTAATTTTACACTCAGATTTAATCAACTCTTATAGTATTTAATCAAATGTATGTACTTACAAATGTATTCTAAAAGAAGAACATAAAAGCTCCTTGTGAAGATGTCCCCTTCCCATTTCCCATACCAAAAAAGGGGTAACAGCCTTATCACTGGAGGCAAGATGGCACCAAGAAAGAATTTAAACAAATAAACCTTACTAACTAGCCCTTATCCACCACTAGTTTCCCCATGTATTTACTTTCCTTCAATTGGTCAGACTTCTCTAGTGGCTCAGTGGTAAACAATCCGCCTGCCAATGCAGGAGATGAGGGTTCAATCCCTAGGCTGGGAAGATCCCCTAGAGAAGGAAATGGCAACCCATTCTAGTATTCTTGCCTGGGAAATCCCATGGGACAGAGGAGCCTGGTGGGCTACCGTCCATGGGTCCCAAAAGAGTCAGACACAACTTCTCGACAAAACAACAACAAATTGGCCACTTTTAAAGTCTATATCCCTTTTTCTTTTTTTGTCACTTCCCTGTAAAAGTTTTGCTCTTCATTAAGATGTCACATAAACCCAAGTTCTAATCGCCTCTTTGAGTTACTCATCACTGAATTCTCCCATGTGTATGTGCAATGTACATGTTAATAAATTCTGTGTGTTTTTCTCTTATTAGTCTGTCTTTTGTCAGGTTATTTTACAGCCCCAACTATTTAATTAAGAAGTTAGAGGAGATTTGTTCCTTCCCTCCATAGGCAAACAGTGCAAATGGTAGTTGAAGAAGCTAATGGTGAAAGAGTAGTTGCTAGCTTGAGTGTACAGCTTGCCATGGAGATCAGTCATATTTCAAGGAGAAAACAGCTAGTGAGAGTTAGTCTGACAAGTCACATAAATGGAGCTCAGTTGAGAGAGCTTCTAGTGTTTTAGTTTCTTTGATTACAAACTCCTCAAAAGAAGTGTCTGCATCTTATGCATCTTTCTCTTTCCTGTTTATCCAGCACAGCGACTGGCATATAATAAACATACACATTTGTTTCTTCATTTGAGTTCATATATTTTGACAACACACAATCATCCCAATGGGAAACTGTTTCCTCCGCAGGTGTGAGTGGTGGTTGTACTTTGTTTTGTTTTCTCTCATGCTCACTGAGCAATAAGGCAGTATTAACATCCTGTTTGTGTTTCATTTTGATTGCCATTTGGTCAGCTTGAGCTTGAGAAAATTTATGCGCAATTGTTTAAGAGGGTCAATTTATGCTGAAAGCTTTGGAATTATCTTAGAACCATCTTGAAGCCACTGCAAATTGCAATTGCAGTCATAGAAATACTAGAAAGCAAATGAATCAAGTGACATTTGGTATGCAATGTCAAAACATGTTTGGATTTCTCCCTGGAAAACAAGCATTGAAAAGAGCTGGTCATTAGTGGATTATAGGATTTTACTAGATCTTCGCTTTCTATAAAAATGTGTTTGTGTTTTGTGAAAGTTGCACATGTTCATAGTTTTAAAAGTCAAAGAGTAATGAAAGACCGATTTTTTTTTTTTTAAAGCTAGCTACTAAACCGCTACTCTCATTCCTCCATCTCTATTCTGTAAACTGGACCTAATTTCAACTCTTTCATAACTATTTCTTCTCATATGTAATTCTGCATCTCCAAATAATATGACAGTATTTCTGTTTTCTGACATTTTATTCAAATTGTCTGTCTCCTTACTATAGAAAATGAGGATTGAGCTTTCTTACTTCTCCACTTCTTACCATATACATTTTTTTCCGTTTCCTTATCCCCAAACTTACCTCATGTGTTTACTTCAATCCATATTCTGTTATATAAGTAACTATATAAATATTGATCATAGGTAAGCCATTTAGTGTACTATTTAGTGTACTATAATGACTACTTTTTTTCTTTTCTGAGTTTTTTTTGTGGAGCCAGAGATTGCTTCATTTTTCTCATTTACTTATTTTTCTCTATTAGTTCAGTTGCTTAGTCGTGTCTGACTCTTTGCGATCCCATGGACTGCAGCACGCCAGGCTTCCCTCTCCATCACCAGCTCCTGGAGCTTGCTTAAACTCATGTCCATTGAGTTGGTGACGCCATCCAACTGTTGTCCTCTGTCATCCCCTTTGTCGTCCCCTTCTTTTCCTGCCTTCAATCTTTCCCAGCATCAGGGTCTTTTCCAATGAGTCAGTTCTTCACATCAAATGGCCAAGCTGATGCTTCAGCTTCAGCATCAGTCCTTCCAATGAACATTCAGGACTGAATTCTTTTAGGAATGACTGGTTTGATCTCCTTGCTGTCCAGGGGACTCTCAAGAGTCTTCTCCAACACCACAGTTGCTTTTTCTTAACTGTGTTGTTTTCTCCCACACCACAGTTTTTCTCTGTAACTAATTCAATGCAAACTTTCTAAGAAAACTTAAAAAGAAAGTTATGTTGCTCAGTCGTGCCTGACTCTTTGCTACCCCATGGACTGTACCTGCCAAGCTCCTCTGTCCGTGGGATTTCCCAGGCAAGAATACTGGAGTGGGTTGCCATTTCCTTCTACAGGGGATCTTCCCAATCTAGGGATCAAACATAGGTCTCCTGCATGGCGGGGTGATCCCTTACCACGTGAGCCATAGGCACCCTTCAATAAAGTCAAACACAAAAAGGAATCTAACAGTCCTGTTTCTTTTCTTCTTCTTCTTCGTTTTTTTTTTTTTTTAAAAACAGATCTGTTACCCACCCAGTGGCTCCATTGGAGTTGGTTTTCCATAAGGTTGTAGCTTAGGACAGTTTTTGCTTAGGACTTCTCTGTCATTTGGAGGAAAAAATAGCAACCCACTCCAGTATTCGTGCCTGGGAAATCCCATGAACAGTAGAGCCTGGCAGGCTACAGTCCATGGGGTCTCAAGAGTTGAACAGGACTGAGCGACTAACACTCTCACTTTCACTTTCTTTGTCATTGCTCTGGAAATTTCCTCTGCCTTTCTCTTGTCTTGAGTCCCTTGTTTTCTGAATCTGGTTAGCTGGTTATTTCTTATGAAGACTACTTTCCAGTACCTACTTGAGAAAAACTGATTGAAGAGTGAATTCCTGGAAATTTTCATTGTCTCAAAAAGTCTTCCTGTACCCCCGCAAGAAATTGATCATGTCACCAGTTATAGGATTCTAGGTTTAAAAAAAAAATTACCCCTCAGAATTTTATAAAGTAATGCCCCATTCTATTCTCTACCTTCCAATTTGATGAGCATTATAGCCTCTGTTGTATCTGACTGGTTATTTTTAAAAGCTTTTCCAACTTTTTTCTTTTTACCTGATGTTCTGAAATCTCACAATCTCTCACTTGATATAAGTCTTTTTCATTCCTTTGTGCTCTGCATTTGTCTGACTTTTTTAAACCAGAAACGCATGCTTTCAGTATGGGATAATCGCACTCTTATTTTTAGGGAGGTCATTTCTGATCCTCTGTTTTCTCTTTCCGGAACCCTAATTCATCAGATACTGATCTCCTGGATTGATTCTCTAATGGATGTAAGTTTTGGACTCCATCCATTTGTTTTGCTTTTACATTCCTGAGTGATTTCTTCAATTTTTTTGTGGATTTTTTGAATAGTCATTTAATTTGTAAGCATTCTTTGTTGTTTTCTAAGTGCTCTTGTTTATAGTTTCCTAATCAAATTATATAAACACGGTATCTGCAATATATTTTCTTCTTTTATGTCTAAAGATACGCAAATACATTCACACTCACAAATACACATTTATTTAGTTTCTTCTTCTTGCACTGTTTGTTTACAAGGTTTTTTGTTGTTTTGAATCCAAACTTCAGTACCAAACAGTACAGAAAAGGCTATTGAGAAATGTGTGTGTGTGTGTGTGTGTGTGTGTGTGTGTGTGTGTGTAAATGGAGCCTTCTTTGGGTAAATGGACAAGAACCAGATTTTTTTTTTTTTTTTTTTTGAGGACCTTCAAATGTTACTTAGAACCTCAGGATCTTTTGATTGGACCACTTGGTTTCCCCAGGAAAAAAAATTCTTTGATTTAATTCAATATGGACAAGTATTTTTAAACTTTGTTTTCAGTGTAATGGGCATCCCTGGTGGCTCAGTAGGTAAAGAATTTGCAATGCAAGAGACCCAGGTTCGATTTCCTGTGTGGAGAAGATCCTATTTCACCCCCACTCTCAGAATCTTTCCTGAAGCACACTTTCTGTCTTCTGTGAGGGTGTAGAAAGAATAATTAACTAGTCTTCTGTGTAGGCCTTGGGATCCGAGACTCTGCATATGCTTTTATGGACTTAAGCAAACAATCCTGCTTTCAGTCCTTCCCTGAACCCTGGACTTCCAAGTTCCTGATAACTAATTCCTAAACCTAGCAGGGATTATTCGTCTGAGCTTGGTTTCATTTGGTAAATTTACTTTCCCTTCCCAGGCAGTGAAGTCTGTTTGGCTAACTGGGTAACCTGACTTCCACGCACTTTCTTTATTCCAAAATTTGCTGCCATCTCTTATCTGATGATGTCCCATCTCCTGTTGTCTACGTGCTTCTGTATTTATACTTGATTCCTCTATTTTCATTTTAGTGAGATTTACGGAAAGAATGAGATAAAATTTTGAGAGCTTTTTTTTATTTCACTAGTAAGAGGAAACTGTTCAATATTTGCTTTTAAAATGCTAAATACATTATATATTGATAGCAACTGCTGTTAATTCATTTATCAGTTCTGACCATCAGTTAATAAATAGTATTTTGACTTTGGCTATTAACTTTCCCAAATTATATACTCCTAAAACCATTTATCATTTATTTTTATAACTTTAAAAATAAGCAGTCTAAGAGCTACCATAAAGTGAAAACAGTTAATTTGCACAGTGTTTCTTTTGAATGTTAGTTTAGATTATTTTCTTAAGTTTATTTTATCTTATATTATAATAAGATGTTTTAATGCATATATGATTCCCTATCATTCTAAGAAGTATTTACATTTAATGCTTTATTTTCTTTATTTGATTTACCTTATGAAATATTCCCTTTGACAGAGATTATTACTTATTTTCTGAGTCAGTGAGATTTCATACATGTAAATATTGTAACTTTGTTATATGGTCAAAACACTTCTGCATACACGCTTGAATCATTCTCTCTGCTAACATAATTTTCAATTGAAATATATTACTCTCTTTTGAAGATAAAATGTATTAAGGGGTGCTTTTTTAAAAGAATGTATGAATTATGAATCTATGCTTATAAGTTTATGATGCCTTCAAGTAGGCCACATTGTCAGTGGAAAAATCACAGTGCGAGTTAGGTTTTATACTGCTAATAAAAAGAAAGTATGTTAGGTTAGGTAAGAATACATTAAAAATGATAGTTAAATAGGATGGCATTGAATTGTGTTTGTGTTCAAATTGAAACAAAAAACAGTATTTACCCAGCATTCCCTGAAGCAACCATTCCAGATGAAGTTTTTATTGAACTTGGCAAACAAATGATGATAGTCATATTCTTAACTAGAATAAATTGCTGGAAAAAAGAACAGCTCCATCTCAATGACCAGTGTTGCTATTCTTTTTAACTAGTCAGATTTTGACTTTAGATAAGTTTAATTGATGATTTAATTGTTGCTTGCATTAAACAGGATATTTATTCTGTACTGTGTAGGATGCATAAATTAAGAATTTTCATTGCTATACCTCCATTGAGCTAGTTCAAGATAAAACTTACTTGAAGAATTCTGACTTTAGGACCAAACAGTACAAAATCAAAAGCAGTGTGATAAACTAAGTAAATTCCCTAAATCTGCATCCTAATCCCCTTGACCCTGTGCATATGTTACTTTTTATCATAGAAGGGACTTTTTAGATGTTATTAAGTTAGAGGTCTGGAGATAGGAAAAGTATTCTGGATTATCGAGATGAGCTCAATGGTGCAATCACAAATGTCCTTACAAGGTGGAAGCAGGCAGGAAGATGAGACTACAGAAGAGGGAACGGTGATATTATGATGAAGATGAGACTACAGAAGAAGAAAAGGTGATGTGATGATGAAAGCAAAGAGATGCGAAGATGCTATGCTGCTGGCTTTGAAGATGGAGGAAAGGGCATGAGCTAAGGAAAGCAAGGAGTTCCACTCTTGAAGCTGGAGAGGGCCAGGCAAAGGATTCACTCCTCAAGTTCCAAAGCCTTAACTTTAGTTCCATGAAACTGATTTCAGACTGCTGCCCTATAGAACTGCAAAAGAATAACTTTGTATTATTTAAGTGTAATCTGTTTCAGCAGCGATTGGGAGACTAATACAGCTAGTTACACCCCAAATTACTACAAAACAGTATAAAACCAAAAATAGAAAAAAAAGCCACAACATCACATTTCCCTTCAGTCAGAAACTTCCTCTATTGAAGGAAGATTCTAATGGAAAAATTGCAAAATGATCCACTACCCCTGTTTTTGTAGAAAGGTTTATGAGGTTTTCCATTAGGTAGAATATTTAGGGAAATGGTTTATTAAAGTTATCCGAGGTAGCCAATCTTGGACATATCCTTAGGTTCAGCAGCAGCAGAACAATTTTGTTTTAATCCCTCCTGGAATTTTCCTTTTTATACCTGTTTTCTAGGGAGAAATGAAGTGAATTATATAATTTAGTAATTACAGAGGAACTTCAGGCTAATTTGTTGCCTAATTTTTTAAGAGATGACTATAGCAGGGCTTTTTTTTACCCCTACAAGTAAAGAAGGAAGAAAATGAGAACCAAATGTATAATTTTATGGAATGTAATGGAGAGAGATTGAATTGCAAAACACTTTATGAAGAAGAAACTTCAAAAATGTGTTACTTACAAATGGCATACAGTATACATACATGAAAGCAAGCACAGTAATCAGTTCTTTTGAATATTACATAAATTTCCATATCAGTTATCTCTTGTAATGTAACAAATCACCCCAAAACTTACTAGCCCAAAACTGTGACCACTTCTTTGCTCATGATTCCGCAGTTTGGGTATAACTCTATTGGTGGGTGTTTTTGCTGATCCTGAGGAGAATCCTGCTTGTGCTCACCCTTGCAGCTGGAGAAACTTGACAGCTCATCTGAGATGGAGGAGTCCAAAAGAATCTCATTGACAAGCCTGGCAGCTGATGCTGCTATTGGCTGTGGCATGGGCTTCCCAGGTGGTACAGTGGTAAAGAATCTGCCTGCCAATGCAGGAGACGCAAGAGACGCGGTTTGATCCCCGGGTTGGGAAGATCCCATGGAGAAGGAAATGGTAACCCACTCTAGTATTCTTGACTGAGAAATCCCATGGACAGGGGAACCTGGCGGACTACAGTCCATGGTTCGTAAACAGTTTCAAATGACTGAGCATGCATGCATGCACGCATTGGCTGTGGCACCCTGGTTCTCCTCTATGTGGCCTCTTATGAGCTGATAAGCTAGACTAGATTTCTTCACTGGAAAATTTCAAGAGAACAAAAACAGGAGCTGCAGTTCTCTTAGGCCTTAACCTGAGAAGTCACACAGTGGTACCATCACATTCTCTTGGTAAAATCAAATCATGAGGAGTAGAAAAATAGTGTTCACTTCTGAATGGACAGAGTAAAGTGACTCTGCAAAGAATGTAGATATAATATAGTATGGTTCATTAGGAAATACTACTGTAATCATTTACCACACCTTCTAAAACACACAATCTCCACTTTTTATTTTTACCCAAACAAGGTGGGTCCTTATTTTTGTCTTTTCCCCCTTAATCAGTGATGAGTAATAGTAAGAAATAGTAGGTATGGGGGAAAGGATTGTGGTAATTTCGTTGGGAAGAGCAAATTCATTGAATACTTGAGGACATACATAATGGGCGTTTTTCCCTTGCTTTTTTTCACCACTTTTGTTCAGATATATTCTTTGAATATAGAAATACTCTCCTATTAGTATTTGTATATAGAAAATGTGAGGTTTTTAAAATTATTTGTTAGAAATATATTGAAAACCAGAGTCCTTTGATCGCCGGTTCTGTGTGTTTGTGAAGGGAATGTGGTTAAATCTACAGTGTGGGGAGGTAGGCTGTGAAAATAGATGATAGGAATACCAGAAAACTGCTGTAGGGTGGCAGTTCTCAGCCCAGCTGCACCTTAGATCACCTGGGTAGCTTATAAAAACTTTGATGCTCAAGTCCTATCCCAACTCAATTACATCAGAATTTCCAGGTATCCATATTCTTTGGGAGTTCCCTAGGAGAGTCTGACATGCAGCCAGGATTTAGGACCACTCACTGCTATAAGGGTTAGAGTTTTGGGAGAGTGGTTTGAAATAATGAGGTTTGGGGATATAGGATAGAAAGGTTGGACTTGGACAGGAGCCTCCAGCCAGAGCTGATAAATTGACATGCCTCAAGGTGGAAAAATTATTAACCTTCCTGTTTGATTGTATAGGAGAGAAAGTGTCCTAATTTTCTGATGGAACGCTGCCTAATTTTTTAATATATTTTTACAAGGCGAAATAACATCAATGACAGTACATTATTTTGAACTAATGTAAGTAATTGAAACTTCATAGTGGAAGTGGCTGGAGATAAAATAATGGTAAAATAATTTTCATATACCTAATGCATTTTATGCTCTCTGTTTAAAAGAACAGAACTCATAACTAGAGATTTGTAATTTGCACCTTCTTTCCCCAATGACATTATTCTTCATTCACTTATAACTAGAATCGAAAGTATATAATAGTTTAAAAATCTGAGGCTTTTCAGAGGAGCAAGGGACGATGCTAGCTTCTTTTAATAATTCTTAAATATATTACCCCCAGGAAATGGAAAAAAAATCTGAAAATAGTATGCAAATCATTTGTCTAGTTGGACTGTAATATATAGGAGAGAGCTGTTAGCCAGTTGGGGAATTTATAAGGCTCTAGAGTAATCTAGGTTGGATAGAAATGTGCTCCTATATTGATGCCACTGCAGTTTTGCTTGTTACTAGCAAAGCTCCTTTCTCACTAACATTTTTCATAGTTAACAGAGTGCTTGTTTCTGAGCTATTCACAATGGACTAAAATAATCGGACTATTCATTTGTTGACCTTTAAAAGTGGCTGATTAAAAACTGTCTGGATGGCTCAACCCTGTCATCCCAAATCAAGACTTGATTGTGAGTGGGGACTGTAATCTAATACTGTACCTGAAGTGAAAGATTGATGTCTTAGACTGGGTGAAACCATCAAGTAGGTAATATTTTTTTTTCCATAAAAAGTAATTACTGGTGGAGTAAAGAATACATTCAGGCATTCAAAGATTTAAGATGACATGAAATCTTTGGAGTTAGAGTTATAAAAGTTGATTTATACCAAAGGATCCAGAAAAAATGATTCAATGAAGCCATCTCTGTATATTGAGACTGTTTACTTCAACACAAGTCTTTAGGATAGAAAAATCAGCATGGAGATGAAAAATTCCATCTAAGGAAAACACTAGATGTTAAGGCTGAGGATTAAAAATAAAATACAGTAAAATTACCCCTTTGATCCTGAAGCTAAATCTAAAGTAATCTGCAGCAAAAGACCCTTTGTGTTTAAGGATTTCCTGTTCTTTGAGGTGGGGTGTGTGCTGTGTTTAATAAAGATTATGTGACTGATTACTCTTCACATACTGACAGCCCCCTGTGGTGTCTTTTATGTGTGTCTAGGGGGGTTATATTAAAGCTCTGTTTTTCTGTATAGTGGCCACCTGTTCTTACAAAAGGTTGTATCAGACTTTCTTGGAAATAATGCTGGGCTCCAAAGCCTCATGCAGGCTGATGAGACTGGTCTGCATGTGAACTGTGCAGTATTGTGGATAGCAATGAAGTGAGGAGGACGGAGCCCCAGGCAAAGGAAGATACCTGCTCGGCTGTTATATTTATCAAGGGTTATACTGAAACCCAATTCTGATTATGGACGGTGTGATATCTTGAAGTAAAGATGATGAATAAACTAGGACAAGGAAGAACCTTCATTTTCTGTAATGTGTATGCATAAATGAGCTTTACAAATTTACTTTACTTCTCTAATTGATTTCATGGAAGAATCTTATTGAGTAAATATGGGGAAAGCAATTTTTACAGCAAGCCCTAGTGTAAAGTAAATGATTACTAGAGGTGCTCAAAGTAATTATATAACATGGAAATCAATATAAAACTATATTACAGTATTTATTTTACTTGTGAATCTGTGTGTGTTTGGTTGAGAATGATTGCAATCTTGCTATAAACTAAACTTTCAAGGTAACAAAAACATGAATATCTTCTATGGTGATGCCAACTTCAGTTAAAAACTGAGACTTAATAAAATAATACAAAAAAAAATTTATGTGTTAAAATATGTCTAATAAGATAATATAACGTCCTATGGCCTACACAAAAGTTGGCATATTCTTTCTCCCGATTTTCTTTCCCTTTGTGCTTAGTTGTTCAGTTGTGTCTGACTCTTTGAGTCCCCATGGACTGTAGCATGCCAGGATCCTTTGTCCATGGGGATTCTCCAAGCAAGAGTATTGGAGTAGGTTGCCATGCCCTCCTCTAGGGGGCATGTTTTTTCTCTCATTTTTTTTTTTTTTCCTTTACTGTCTTCTTGAATTGGAAGTACTTGTTTTTCTGTCCTCCAGTCATTACTTTGTCTCTGCATGTTGTCCTTGGGCTGTTTTGACCATTCTTTTGGTTTTCAAGTCTAGGATTCTCAAATCTTTTATTTCAAATTTATCATATTTAAAATCAAATTCTTTATCTACCTCCTTTAAATCTCTTTATGTTTTCTTGCTTACTCTCAATAAATAGCATCACAATCCACATGTTCAGGTAGACTGGAAACCCAGGTGTCATTATGTATTCTGTCTTTACCCAGTCTTCAAGCTCTATTGATGTTCAATGTTCTTTTCCAGTTCTCTACCACAAGTCTAAATTTAGGACCTCCTCCTTTTCACCTGAACATTGTAATGGCTGCCTAAGTAGTTTCTAGTATCCAACCAGTTACTGGTAAAACATCCAGATTCTCTAGCATTGCATTCAGGGCCATTCATAGAATAGCCTTTGCAAGCCTAATCTTTCATTGATTTTGTACGATTCACCTGAAGCCTCTCTCTCTCTTACTTGTTCTCTGGTTTTAATGAATTTCTAGGAGCTCCTGAGTCATTCATGTCTCTTGCTTTGTACACCTTTCTTCCTCCTCTTGGAAGGCCCTTTCTATTTTAATCGTAGTCTTGGTAAACCCCTTTTCATCTTTTGTAGCATCATTTTTCTACCTCATATCATGCATTAGTGGTGGTCCCATCAATTTATTATGTGACCTGTGCCCTTTGAGCAAGTGTTACCTTGACATGAAACTTTCTACAAAGAAGTTAATGTTGTTAAAATGCCATTTTCAAATTAAAGCATAGTGCTTTGAGAAGTACAGTCCAGTGACCTTGTAAAGAACTAGAAACTGTTAGCCATGGTGCTATATCTCTTGAGCCTGGTATACTTGTGAGGCATGGTGTCTACATCAGGAGCTGAGTTCATGTGTGTGTGTTGGGGGTTGTGGAGAGGTGATCATGGTGGAAGGGGAAGGGGAAGACCCAGACAGGATGGGTCTTTCCTTTTCAGGAAGCTGGAAAGGTAAAAGCCAAAGAGGTAATATAAGACAAAGTCTTTAGGGAGCACTAAAGATCAAAGCTAAGACACAAAATGCTGGTAATCAGGCTTAAAGGTTGGTGCAAGGGTTGACACAATGAGATAAAGTTGAATGGGGAGTCAGGTGGAAATGGAACTGAGGGAGGGAATAGAACAAGGTGGTTTCCAGGCCACTGTCAGGATCAGGCATGGAATATTGTTTGAATGTCATTCTTTTTGGAGGGTACATGGAAGCACATACCTTGCTTCTTGGGTGCCTTGGACAGACACAGGCCACTGATTTGAGCAAACCTCTCCTGCCCAATTTCTTAATTCATACTGAAGGCTAACAACTCCTGCTTTGTGGTCTCTAAATGATTGAACTTGGAATTGGACTATAGATTTATTTCTCAGGTATTTTTCAGCTCTTTGTTGTTGTTGTTCAGTCACCAAGTCATGTCCAACTCTTTGCCATCCCATGGACTACAGCATACAAGGCCTCCCTGTCCCTTGCCATCTCCCAGAGTTTGCCCAAGTTCATGTCCATTGAATTGGTGATGCCAGCCAACAATCTCATCCTCTATCGCCTCCTTCTCCTGTCCTCAATCTTTCCCAGTATCAGGGTCTTTACTGTACTACAAATCTTGATTTATTTTTATTTGATTATCTTATGTGGACCATAATTGCATTTTGCTAATTTAGAGGTAAGTGTCATATCAGCATGGCTTTTTCTCTGTTACTTCATTTCTGTTTTCCTTTGTATATTGAAAGATTGTGATACATTTGTAACATCCTAAATTAACAGAAATTATTCATTTTTAGAATTTCTTGAAATTATATGGTTTTCTTGACAGCTCTACATTTTCTAAATCAAATTTGTTAGATGAAGTTCAAGATTTGTGAAGAAAATTCAGTGGATTTATGTATTGGCAGTATATCTTAGGTGTTTTTTTTTTATATCTTTTTCTTTTGGTACCTCATACAAATATACATACTTTGTAAACACAGTGTGATGACTGAGAAAGTTAGACGTTTAAGTCTAGAATGATTGGAGTAAAGTACAATGGATGAGACCATGCAGTTGAATTTCCCAAATGATAGAAAATAGGTAGTAAAGAAATATATACAAAATAAATTTCAATGTTGTTGGAAGTCTACCTGTCACTGCAAATGACACTACAGATAATCTTAATGGAAAATTCCTCTGGGGCATTTTTAGCAGCTATTCTGTAAAATGTTATTTATCCAGTGATTTTTATGGTATCTTCTCTTGCTTTATTACTCTCCCTCCTTCTGCTGATTCTTCTGATATCAGACCTCTGTAAGATCTGCCCAAGAAGCTCTCCTGGCCTAAGAAATCAAGCGTGGGTGAGACCTGGTGCAGAACAGGAAGGCGACCCATACTTGGTTTCAGAGGCTGTGAGAATACCTACAGTCTAGAGAGAAAGGCTTTTATGTTAATGCAAGTCTTTCAGAGAACAAAGACTTCCAAATTAATCTTGGCTTATTACAGATAGAAACAGCTAAAACACAGATATAATTCATAACCTTTCTATAATTCCATTCCAATGGAATGTCTCAGAACTTTCTAAAGGAGAGGAACCAGGTTGACAGATAATGATTTGACACCTATGCTAATGATTTTTGTATGTGTGAAGCAGATAAAGCCTTTATTAGAGGCAGACTATGTGTGAAAGGACACAGGGGTGAACTCAGAGTGAGTTGCATGGAATGGAAGTGACTTAGGTCGCTTATGTGGGGGCAGTCATCTGCATTGTCTATGGCCAGTCATCTTGCTCATGCTCATATTTGGTCTGACTCAGGGCACTCCTCTATATATATGTGCATTTTTCATCCAGGATGGATTTCACTGAAAGGGTTTCTGGGAAGTTAGCAGGACATATTATGGGCTGGTGACCCCTCCCTCCTTTGACTCATGAGGATCTTCTCTGCTCATGGGTGAGTGTGGCCATTCTTGACCACAAGAATAAGAAAAACTGTACCTCACTTTGAGTTGCTTATGTTATTATTTTTAAACATTATCTAAAGAAAATACAGGGCTTCCCTGGTAGCTCAGTGGTAAAGAATCCACCTGCCAATGCAGGAGACACAGGTTCAATCCATGGGTTGGGAAGATCCCCTGGAGAAGGAAATGGCAACCCACTCTAGTATTCTTGCCTAAGAAATCCTATGGACAGAGGAGCCTGAAGGACTATATAGTCCATGAGGGTCACAAAAGAGTCGGACATGAAGGAGTGACCTCCTCCAAGAGGGCTGATGCCATAACCAGGTGTGCTGCACTCAGAGCCCCTGCCCCTGTGGCAGTCCACTGCTCACTTGTATCTCTGCAGGAGACACTCAAACACAGTTCTGTCTCAGTCTCTGTGGGGGCTCTGGGCCCTGGTGTACACAAGGTTTGTCTGAGCATCTCTGGTGGGTATGGGGTTTGATTCTAAACACAATTTCGCCCCTCCTACCTTCTTTCTGGAGCTTCTTTGCCCTTGGACGTGGGTTATCTCCTCAAAGTTGCTCTAGTGCCACACACCCGCTGCTCCAGTGACTACTGAAGGAGCAACTAAACAGCAACAAAAAAACAATATAACCCTTAGAATCTGCACCTGAATGGTGTTCTCACATCAACTTTCCCCCCCTCCGCTTCAGGTACTTCCCTTCCTTGGTCATGAACGAGATATAATTTTGAGAAATTCTGCTAACGATTTTTAAAACATTGTGTGCATATGAAGCTCCTTACTCCTTAAGTACATACCTCCTATTCCCTGACCTGTCCAGCTATGGTTGTCAGTTTTTCATGGTTTTGTGATAGCTCTTTAAGGGCTCGGAGAGGTGGATGAAGATGCATGGACAGAGTAGGATTTTGCGGGGGTCCCATTTACACTTTGGCATCTACTCACGCTTTCTCTAACTGCATATTTTTCACACACCAAGCCCCACTCACAGCTGCTTGCCTATAGGGCCAAAAATCTTTAGTTAGTAATCTGCCAGAATTCTACTTTTCTATGTAGGAGATTGGAGTAATTTCAAATAACCCATCTGGTGGGATGAAGAGAAGTAAAGAAACTGAGGTAAATGAAATATGTATTGTTAAATACTTGGTTGCATGCATTGTATCTTGACTGATAATTTATTTGTAGACTGTATCTGTTGAGCTGGTATCTGTTACTTTTTATTTGTTTGTCTTATACTCTTTAATTCTGCTGAAAGGGTAGACTGGGCATGGTAGTGTGGATATGTATTGTCATCTCCTAGGCCAGAGGAACCAGTTCAAAATTGCTTTTTATTTTCTCAGTCAGAATTCTGAAGACCTGAATCCTTGGCATAAAAATTTAAACTGGAAAGGCAAGTTCTGCCAAGTATATATTACATACCTCCTGGCCATGGATTTTGGTAGGCTTCCTTAGAGAAAGATGAAACTTGTTTCCAATAAAGACTTATTCTGTATTTCCTTAATTGATTTTCATATTTGTACATTTTTATTTATAAGCGGTATTACTCTATCCCACTTAGGATAGTTTAATTTATAAATATGCAAAATTAATAAAGGACACATCCCCATTTTGTTGAGTTCTGATACTTAAAGCAAATTCTTTGCTTAGACTTTTTCTTTGTTCTGAAATGAATTAAGAGAAACTCAGTTTCTTTTAAACTGTTATTTCAGTTAAAGAACTTCTCTTGGATGATCTAGAGAAGTGTTGTCCAGTGGATTTTTATGCAGTGATGGAAGTGACCTACCATATTAGACATTTAAATGATAACCAATAGCCAAAGGATACAGGAAATATGGCTAGTGCTGTTGAAGAACTAAATTCTTTATATAGCTTCATATGGCTAGTAGATCCTGTACTGTTCAGCAGAGTTCTAGAGTACTTTAATCATTTAGACAATTTCTTCTAGGTTAGAAATTCACCAAATGCATAATTAATCAGTTATTTTATGAATTTCATAGGTTTTGATTAATAACTTAGCCTTAAATGCTGTATTTTAGAATAGTTTTAATTCATTACCATGTCCTTATACAAAGAATAGCAAGGAGAGATAAGAAAGCCTTCATCAACGATTAGTGCAAAGAAATAGAGGAAAACAACAGATTGGGAAAGACTAGAGATCTCTTCAAGAAAGTTAGAGATCCCAAAGGAACATTTCATGCAAAGATAGGCTCGATAAAGGACAGAAATGATATGGACCTAACAGAAGAAGAAGATATTAAGAAGAGGTGGCAAGAATACACAGAAGAATTGTACAAAAAAGATCTTCACAACCCGGATGATCACGATGGTGTGATCACTCACCTAGAGCCAGACATCCTGGAATGTGAAGTCAATTGGGCCTTAGAAAGCGTCACTACGAACAAAGCTAGTGGAGATGATGGAATTCCAGTTGAGCTATTTCAAATCCTCAAAGGTGATGCTGTGAAAGTGCTGCACTCGATATGCCAGCAAATCTGGAAAACTCAGCAGTGGCCACAGGACTGGAAAAGATCAGTTTTCGTTCCAATCCCAAAGAAAGGCAATGCCAAAGAAGGCTCAAACTACCACACAATTGCACTCATCTCACACGCTAGTAAAGTAATGCTCAAAATTTTCCAAGCCAGGCTTCAGCAATACGTGAACCGTGAACTTCCAGTTGTTCAAGCTGGTTTTAGAAAAGGCAGAGGAACCAGAGATCAAATTGCCAATATCCGCTGGATCATCAAAAAAGCAAGAGAGTTCCAGAAAAACATCTATTTCTGCTTTATTGACTATGCCAAAGCCTTTGACTGTGTGGATCATAATAAACTGTGGAAAATTCTAAAAGAGATGGGAATACCAGACCACCTGACCTGCCTCTTGAGAAACCTGTATGCAGGTCAGGAAGCAACAGTTAGAACTGGACATGGAACAACAGACTGGTTCCAAATAGGAAAAGAGTACGTCAAGGCTGTATATTGTCACCCTGCTTATTTAACTTCTATGCAGAGTACATCATGAGAAACGCTGGGCTGGAAGAAACACAAGCTGGAATCAAGATTGCCAGGAGAAATATCAATAACCTCAGATATGCGGATGACACCACCCTTATGGCAGAAAGTGAAGAAGAACTAAAGGGCCTCTTGATGAAGGTGAAAGGAGAGTGAAAAAGTTGGCTTAAAGCTCAACGTTCAGAAAACTAAGATCATGGCATCTGGTCCCATCACTTCATGGCAAATAGATGGGGAAACAGTGGAAACAGTGTCAGACTTTATTTTTTTGGGCTCCAGAATCACTGCTGATGGTGATTGCAGCCATGAAATTAAAAGACACTTACTCCTTGGAAGGAAGGTTATGGCCAACCTAGATAGCATATTTAAAAGCAGAGACATTACTTTGCCAACAAAAGTCTGTCTAGTCAAGGCTATGGTTTTTCCAGTGGTCATGTATGGATTTGAGAGTTGGACTGTGAAGAAAGCTGAGTGCCACAGAATTGATGCTTTTGAACTGTGGTGTTGGAGAAGACTCTCGAGGGTCCCTTGGACTGCAAGGAGATCCAATCAATCCATCCTAAAGGAAATCAATCCTGGGTGTTCATTGGAAGGACTGATGTTGAAGCTGAAACTCCAATACTTTGGCCACCTCATGCAAAGAGTTGACTCATTGGAAAAAACCCTGATGCTGGGAAGGATTGGGGGCAGGAGGAGAAGGGGACGACAGAGGATGAGATGGTTGGATGGCATCACCGACTCGATGGACATGGGTTTGTGTAGGCTCTGGGAGTTGGTGATGGACAGAGACGCCTGGCGTGCTGCAATTCATGGGGTCGCAAAGAGCTGGACAAGACTGAGCAACTGAACTGAACTGAACTGTACTGATGTCCTTATACAATAAACTGTCCATGACATAGTGATATAAAGCAGTCTTCCAAGTTTTAAACTAATTCTGTTGTAGCTACTTTATTTTTAATAAAAACACTCATTAGATTTCTACTGAAAACTAAAAGCTGGACAGTTACCAAACACTGACCACACAGTAACTAAGCGTTCATCTTTGGCCAGTATTGCATAAAATTCTCCATAAGTTTCAAAAAATGATTTGATGTGATTCCTCTCCTCAACAATCTTACAGTCTTGCTAAAAGACAAAACTGGCAGGCATGAAATAATCAAAAATCAATCAGTGCTAAACTTAATTATACAAAATAGGAGTGAAGAAGAGAGTGAGGTTGCTGTAAGCATAGCAGCCAATCTCTGCACTTTAAAGTCTAAAGTATCCTTAGAAATCATGTATTCTCAATTGCAGACATGAAGCAATTGTATTCTAGTGGGCTTACTTATTCAAGATATCACAACCAGCTAAACACATGCCCAGAACGTGAGTGAAGGTTCTCTTGTCCCTCAGTCTATTTCCACATTGCCTTTAAGACTGCCTCCTAGAGGAGATTGTTTTTAAACAGTTCATTAAAAAGAAAGTTTCAAGTCAAGCAATTATAAAACAAATTCCATTTCAAATACCCAGTTTCCTCTAGCAGAGTGTCTTCCAAACTTAATTGTTCACTTAACACATTCATAAGATTTGCCATATCCTTTTACCACCGGTACTATTATTTATAAATACTTCTTTTACTTTAATTTAAAATTTATTACAAGGAAAATGGAAAGCCAATATCATTTATCATAAATAAATGGTAACTGGGAAATAAATACAGCAAATATAAAAGCTAAGCTGTGGTATATAAATTCCTAGGCAGACACTTCACCTAAGCCACAGGACAGTTTTCTTATTAAGAATATTAGTAAATGCTGGAAAGCCTTAGAAGCAGTGGTCTTCCATTACTATAAAGAGTAATCCTTTTCTTCACTTTCAGTTTCAAAACTGGAATTTACAAGGTCTCATTGCTGAATCTAATGCCTCATGGCTCTTTAAGACTATGTTACAAAGAAATGAGCCATGGATCCTCAGTTCTCTACCACATATAGCAGTTCAGTTCAGTTCAGTTCAGTCGCTCAGTCGTGTCTGACTTTTTGCGACCCCATGAAGTGCAGCACGCCAGACCTCTCTGTCCATCACCAACTCCCGGAGTCTACACAAACCCAATGTCCATCGAGTCGGTGATGCCATCCAACCATCTCATCCTCTGTCGTCCCCTTCTCCTCCTTCCCCCAATCCTACCCAGCATCAGGGTCTTTTCCAATGAGTCAACTCTTCACATGAGGTGGCCAAAGTATTGGAGTTTCAGCTTCAACATCAGTCCTTCCAATGAACACCCAGGATTGATTTCCTTTAGGATGGATTGATTGGATCTCCTTGCAGTCCAAGGGACCCTCAAGAGTCTTCTCCAACACCACAGCTCAAAAGCATCAATTCTGCGGCACTCAGCTTTCTTCACCGTCCAACTCTCAAATCCATACATGACCACTGGAAAAACCATAGCCTTGACTAGATAGACTTCTGTTGGCAAAGTAATGTCTCTGCTTTTAAATATGCTATCTAGGTTGGCCATAACCTTCCTTCCAAGGAGTAAGCGTCTTTTAATTTCATGGCTGCAATCACCATCAGCAGTGATTCTGGAGCCCAAAAAAATAAAGTCTGACACTGTTTCCACTGTTTCCCCATCTATTTGCCATGAAGTGATGGGACCAGATGCCATGATCTTAGTTTTCTGAACGTTGAGCTTTAAGCCAACTTTTTCACTCTCCTCTTTCACTTTCATCAAGAAGCTCTTTAGTTCTTCTTCACTTTCTGCCATAAGGGTGGTGTCATCCGCATATCTGAGGTTATTGATATTTCTCCTGGCAATCTTGATTCCAGCTTGTGTTTCTTCCAGCCCAGCGTTTCTCATGATGAACTCTGCATAGAAGTTAAATAAGCAGGGTGACAATATACAGCCTTGACGTACTCCTTTTCCTATTTGGAACCAGTCTGTTGTTCCATGTCCAGTTCTAACTGTTGCTTCCTGACCTGCATACAGGTTTCTCAAGAGACAGGTCAGATTGTCTGGTATTCCCATCTCTTTCAGAATTTTCCACAGTTTATTGTGATCCGCACGGTCAAAGGCTTTATATATACATGTTGACATAAATTTGTGTAACTGTGTTGATTGGTAATATGGGGTTAATTTTACTTACACTTGCAAATTATATAATTGTGTAAGTTTCCTGATTATTTTCCTTATTGAAATGAAGATTGATCTATTGGATGATGTTTTTGTGTTTTTATTTTTTACAGGGAAAGTAATAATTGTGTGATTAGCTAATCTTTTAAAAATATTAACTAATGGAATTTAGATAGGTTATCTCTGCATTTACAATCATGCAATCCTATTTTTCATTAAATGAAAACAACTTTTATGGTTGATGGCAGAGCTTTCAGGCGTCATAGGTAACTGTGATTTATGGAAATGGTTTATTAGGTATAAAGATGACATGCATGATTTCTTTAAAAGGTGGAAAGGGGTTTCAAAAGATAGTTTTAAAAATCTTAAACACATGACCTTCATTCAGATATAAAGTAAGGATACCCCATGCATGTTTGTTTACAGTTTTGTCCAACTCTGTGCGACCCTATGGATTATAGCTCACCAGACTCCTCTGTCCATGGGATTCCCCAAGCAGTAATACTGGAGTGGGTTGCCATGCCCTCCTCCAGAGGATCTTCCCAACCCAGGGATCAAACCTGTGTCTCTTGTGTCTGCTGCATTGGCAGTTAGGTTCTTCACCACTAGTGCCACCTGGAAAGCCCCAAGAATTCGTTATAGTTTGTTTAACTCAACCATGAGAGAATGCTTGGGATGGCTGAAGTGGTTTAAGGAACATTTGAAGAAGTGAGATTATATAGTTATTTGGAAAACGTGATAAAATAAGTTTGCTAAGTTAGAGAAAAGACCAACAGGGCAATAAAATCATAAACTTTGATTATATCTTTTCTACCAGAGAGAGATTATTTGTATCTTTATCAGACAAAAAACAAACAAACAGAAAGCCCACTACAAGTAATTTGGCTGATTGGTACACTATAATATATAGTAAATCAAATCAAGGTGCCTTTCTCAAGTGCGGTAGCTGTTGTGAATCGAGGTGATTTTGCACCCAGGGGATATTTGGCAAAGTCTGGAGATGTTTTTGTTTTTGGCAACCTGGATGGTGCTAGTGGCATCATGTGAGTGGGGTCCAGGGATGCTGCTAAATATCCTACAATACTCAAAAAGCCTTCCCTGCCCCCTCTCATACCCCCAGTGAAGGATCATCCAGTCTAGAGTCTCAGTGGTGTTCCAGTTGAGAAATTCTGCCCTAGGAAATTAAATAACCTTTGTTAGCTCTGATATTATTCCAGTATGACATTGAAAGAACCCATAGTCATTCTTTTGCCTTCTTTCCAAGTTTTGGATAATTTTTCCCAACAATACAAAGAGACTTTCCATGCAGTACAAGGGTTTTTAAAGGGCACAGTTTATATTTTCTGAACACGCCTAGAGAAAGCAGACATTGTGAGCTAAGCTCGAGGTCTCCTTTTTTATATTGTCTTTCTCTTTCATTCTGTGGTTGCTTTTGTACATTTTAATTTTTTAATCTAAAAATAAGTGGTGAAGAAATGTTCAAACATACATTATCTGTCACTATGACCATTTTAATGAAGGCTTCATTCCATTTTCTACAGAATATTTTTCTCAACTGACTGTATCTTTTCCTGATTGACACTTATGACTCTTGAAAAGGAAGTAAAGGCTGATGCACAATGGTAGGAAAGAAGAGATATTAGTCAAGCATAGATTTCCCACACTTCTTCCCACTAAATTTCCTCTCCAGTTGGGAAGTTAGGGAAAGCTGACACATTCTCTAAAAGGAAATATGGAATTGATGGCATCATACCCTAGTCTTTTTATTACGTTAGTGGATTGAACCAAGAGTCAGAAATCAAGGGTAGTCTTCTCTAACATCTAACTTACATCTAACATCTAGAATACATCTAATTTAGTGAAAAGCTAAAAACAGTGAGAACATTAATTCATAATCTATTATGATAATCCAGCAGCAACCGCTATCATTGTTTGTGTATTAGTTCAAGCTTTTACTTGGTACAGCCTCATGATTTTTTTTTCTTTTTAACCTTATGTGGTATAGCTCACCGTAAGCTTTTTGGACCAGGCACAGGTACAGAGAGATGAGGGGGAAGACTTGCTTCTGCACTAAAGAAATTCTGAGACTAGTACCTAAAGTTGCAACGCGTGATTTTATAGACTAATTTTTCACTTCATATTAGACTTTCAGCATTTTTTTCATGTTACTGTATTGTCTTCCTGATTATCATTTTCAAAGATTTTTTAATATGAATCATTTTTTAAAATCTTGATTGAATTTGTTACAATATTGCCTCTGTTTTATATTTTGTTTTTTTGGCTGCGAGACATGTGTGATCTTTGCTTCCCGACCAGGTATTGAACACAGATCCCCTGCATTGGAAGGCAAAGTCTTAATCATTGTTCCTTAATCAGGAACATCCCTCCTGATTATCATTTTGATATATAAAGGAGTTAAGTTTATCCTCCAACTCATCTAGCAAAGCATCTGCCAGCATTTTCTCCTCAGAAAATGTTCCTTTACTTCTCCTCAAATACTCGAATTTCTGTATTGGACAGAACTTTGGGTGTAGAAACATTTATTTTTTTTAATGGGAAAAAAACCTGAGACCTTGTTAATTTAACCAAAGCAAAATATCCAGCTCTGTATTTGAACTTAAAAAATTAGATTCAACCCCTGTTACTGCCCCTTATTGACTGTGTGGCATTAGATAAGTCACTTTGCTTCTTAGGGGAATTTTTCTGTATATTTAGGGGAGGGAGTTGCACTAGATAATAGGAATATTTAAGAGTTAACATTAATCCAGGATCTCACATTAACAGAATTGAGATAAAGATCTGTGGTTTCTTAAAGAAAATCCATCTAACAATGTTAATCTTAATTTATCAAATAAGCTCACTTTATAAAGAGCCCCAGAGTGCTACAAAATAATACACAGAAACACAAAAACTAGCATTTTAAGAACATAGTGTGTATTGAGGATGTCTTTAAATATTTCATGTGGATTTTCACTATCTTCAAGTATGCTCTTGGGTAGGTGTCATGCTTCTAACTGAAACTCAGGGAAATTAAGCATCTAGTATCCTTTCTAGTATATCATGCCAGTGTCAAGAATATGAATGTGTTCACTGAAAAGTAAGTAGCAGTATTTCTCCTTCTTTAAAGTTCTAAAAGGACCTTTTGAGAATGGTTTTGTGGACCACAGCTATCGAAAAAGCTCTTCAGGGAAGCAGGAAATAACTTCTTTCTGATCTCATGTTATTTGTTCCTGTAACAAGCAGACCATGAAAATCATTGTCCTCATTCTTGAGGAAATGTCATACCTTGAGGACAGATAGCTCCTTAAACTATGAGCCTAGTGCTGCAGTGGAAGGCACTCCAGAATTGAGATCAATGTTCTTTGCTCTTGCTCTTGCTAATGACTTGGTGCGTGAGTTATCTAATTTGCAGGAGGCCATTCTAAAAGTGAGGGATCTATACCTGATGATCTCCGAGATGTTCAACTCATCTTCTACCTCTCCTTGGGCGTCCGTTTTATTTATCTCTTTGCTGTTTTGTGTCTGAGAAGGGAGTGTTGGATCTACACTTCTGTTTGCAAGCATTCAATGATTCCTCTGTTTAGTAACATCAATCATCCACTCTTATCTGATTGCCTGCAAGCATACTAAGTCACTTCAGTTGTGTCCTACTCTTTGTGACCCTATGGACTCTAGCCCACCAGTCTCCTTGTCCGTGGAATTTTCCAGACAAGAATACTGGAGTGGGTTACCATGCCCTCCTCCAAGGGATCTTCCTGACCTAGTGATGGAACCCACATCTCTTATGTCTCCTGCATTGGCAGGTGGGATCTTTACCACTGGCACCACCTGGAAAGCCCCCTTACATGATTCTACAAGTCCTAAATCTTTTTAGATTTTTGTCTGTCAACTCACTCCTTTCAGTGACGACTTTTGGCTTCCACTCCTATTTTTTTCTCTGCTCAAAAGAATTTCCAGAATTATAATGAGAGCTCTCATCAAGAGATGGCTCCTTCCTCATTCTCTTTGTGTGTATGTGTGTGTGTTAAGTTTTATTATCATTATACCTTTTCAGTTATTGCAGTGTCATTTCTAGACAGAAAGGAAATTAGTATAGGTAGGGATATACTATATTATAGCCTTGAGAAAGTAAGTAGAGAGTGGTGATTATTTATAAATTGGAGTGAAAGGCAAATGATGCCACTAGAATGTTCCAAAGAAAATTGAGGGACCAAAGTTGTTGTTCAGTCACTAAGTTATTTCTGATTCTTGGCAACCCCGTAGACTGCAGCATGCCAGGCTCCTCTGAACTCTAACATCTCCTGGAATCTGCTGAAATTCACATTAACTGATTCATGTCCATTTATGTCCAGTGATGCTATTTGACCATCTCATCCTCTCCCACCTCCTTCTCCTATAGCCTTAAATCTTTCCCAGCATCAGGATATTTTCCAGTGAGTCAGCTCTTCACATCAGGTGGCCAAGTATTGGAGCTTCAGTTTTAGTGTCAGTCCTTCTGATGAATATTTAGAGTTGATTTTGTTTAGGATTGACAGATTTGATTTCCTTGCCTTCCAAGGGACTCTCAGGAATCTTCTCCAGCACCACAAATTGAAAGCATCAATTCTTTGGTGCTCAGCCTTCTTTGTGGTACAACTCTCACATCTGTACCTGACTACTGGTAAAATCATAGCTTTGATTATGTGGACCTTTGTTGGCAAAGTGATGTCTCTGCTTTTTAATACTCTGTCTAGGTTTGTTATAACTTTCCTTCCAAGGAATAAGTGACCCATAGATGACTAGAAAGGCCTCAAGAGGAAAAGGTGGAGGTGTGATGAATCACAAGAAAATTACAGACTTTTTCTTTTGCTTGGAGAGCTTAATGAAAGGTAAAGTCATTTACTAACTCAGATATTTACTGATGACCTATTAAATGTAAACTCTACACTGGGTGCTAATTCCATGAGGACCAGTAGGTACAACTTCTGTCTTCTATTTACTTGTGAAATTGAGGTAGAGACAGAGGCTTAGATAAACAAAATAGAAATGCAACACAGTTAGCATTAATGAGAAGATATCATTATTTAGAAGTAACTGATTGCACAAACTGAAAGGGAAAATTCCATAACACATATTTTGGTTAATACTTTATAGAGTGAAAGCTAATTACTTTTAAACTAATCAGGGGTTTGAACAATATTCATCAAAGAGTGGTTCCTATGATATATATATATAAACTAATCAGAGGTTTGAAAAATATTTATTAGAGAGTAGTTTCTATGATACATCCAATCTATGATTAATATGTGACACATAATTCCGAGAGTCATGTTTTTAGTATCTAATCATAAGGCATATGAAATGTGGAGTGTTAGAAGGGAGAGTTAATTACAGTTGGGATTCGTTCTTATTTTGGAAAATACAAAAAACAAAAGTCAACATTGCATCATTATGCACCAAGCATAACAGCTCAAGGCATTTACAGTGCTCTGTAAAGAGATACACCTTAATGCAAAGAAAATGCCTTGCAGGGTTATGGGGGATTGGCTCAGGTTTCCTTTGGTATAGAGGAGACCATGGTTCTCCAAACTGGGTAGATGTTCCTGAAGTGTTCCCAGATATCATAACAACTTCTATCCAGGCTTTGAAATAATGAGGACTATAGAATGTAGATGGGATCTCCTGAGAGGGAGAGATAACCAAATAAAGCAAACTGTTGTTACTAACCTTGGGATTTCTCTATGGCTTACCAATCCGTTATCCACTCCAACAATTCCCCTTACCTTGTAGCAGGAGAGGGGCCCCAGAAGGCCAAATCCATGTCTCCTGCTCTCTCCAAACCCCTTCCAGTGATCAGGAGAATGAGGCTATGAAATGGGAAACATTTACTCCCAGGCACTGCCTTTATTCATTTTTAATAAAGAATTGTTACCAGCACAAGTCATGCTGTTATTAATTTCAAATTAAAACTCAGACTATGTATGACCTCTTTAAATCAGCTATTTTCCAATTCATTTATTTTGGCTGTAATTATGACTGATTGCTCAATTCTTACTGGAATAGCTAGGGTGCAGTTTAATTTTAGTTGAGGTCTTTACAATAATAACCAGAGAATCTTTCCCACATATCTGTATAAGATACTTAATTTTTTGTATAGAATTAAAATAACAGACTTGGGCACCTGATATATTATTTCTCTTTACTGAATTGTGGAAAATAATTTGTCTGTTTATTCTGTGGCTGTAGCTTAGCAGTTCCAACAATTTGAATTTTGTTGTATTTAAAAGAAAAAAGAATGAAACCTATCAGGAATATGTTTATTCATGTCAGTGCTTCATTTATTGATATTATATGTGTGTGTGTGCATGCACATACTTGCATATACATACACACAGTCACATATATAAATATGTCCAGAGGTTGAAAGCAAAGTATTCCTTGATAAAAGAAAAATAATTTTTTTAAAATGCCATATCAAGGTCTGGGATATTCGCAGTCTGAAAAATGAGTCCTTCCCCTTTTATTGCATATTGAAACTAGAAAAGAAACTTCATTGATTGCTTTTATTATGTTAAAAGCCTCACCCTTTCTGTCTGACATTGTGTTCTATTTAAGCTCATCCTTTATCAACTGACAAAAATCCATTTTAAATATTGTTTGGAAACCAGATTTCTGATACTCTCCACTGCTACTAGACTTTATTTTTGTGTGTGTGATGTACTGCACAAAATTGTCTATTGATATGAAGCAGGCTGTGGAACGATTTTTCAGCTTTGATCACTAGAATGAATCGATTTTTAACAAGCCCTCGGTATGGCAGCAGCTGCTGATGTTGTGTGTCTAACAGCTTCATTGAAGAGTTCCATTTGATTTGCTGTTTCTAAGTACTCTCTTTCAGTGAACTTGTCTGTGAAGACTTCCTCTCCCAACTGAAGCTCTTTTATTGGGTTAGAAACTGCTGTTACATGTTATTTACTGATTAAAAAATAATTATAGGCAGTCTACATTACATGGAATCATCAATTTGCCATTAGTGCTACTTGGTAGAAGCTTCAAAAATGGGAATGAAACTCAAAACTAGCTTTCCCACTGAACATGCTGATTAAAATAAAAAGGTATTTATTTGTTCATTCTGAATATACAAGCTTAGTGGCAGAATCTTGTGGTATGACTTTCCCTTAGGGCTTATTATGCACTGTGATCAGCTAGTACGTTCACTGTTGTCTTCACAGAAGAGCCATACAGTTGGAAGTCAGCATCCCAACATCACTGGAGACATGACATCATAAACCACTGGTTATTTATGTCCCAGTTGTGAGCTATAACGTGGGCCAGTATGCTAAGTTGGACAATTAAAATTATCACTGGCATCCTGAAAACAACAATATGGTTTTTCAGATATGTTCTCAGATTGTCAGTTCCTTTCCCTTTAGTCTTTATTTGATTTCTAATGGTCAGTTAATAAACCAAACTGGGTAAAATATCAATAAAGACAGAAATCCTTCTTTTTAAAAGGAATTCTCATTAACGTTGCTGCAAGTTTTATTCACCAAAGTACATTACCTTACTTTTTCTTTTAAGCTCTGTTAAGGAGTTTTTGTATCAGGAGTTTATGTGTATGAGTATGTGAAGTGGGCTTCCCCAGTGGCTCAGCAGTAAAGAATCCACCTGCAATGCAAGAGGAGATGCAGATTTGATCTCTGGGTGGGGAAGATCTCCTGGATGAAGATATGGTAACCCACTCCAGTATCCTTGCCTGGAGAATCCCACAGACAGAGGAGCCTGTTTGGCTATAGTTCATAGGGTCACAAAGAGTTGGACATGACTGAAGTGACTGAGCATGCATATATATATGTGAAGTATGAACTCTCAGGAGTATAGAAAAGGTTTGTTTCTCTAAGAAAGTTTTTAGCCTCATGTCAGGTATTTACACATTGTGCTTTTCTTGTTGTATTCCACTAAAAATATAATGTCCTTTAAATATATTGACAGCATGACCCAGAACATTCATCATTTCCTCTTTCCATTTAAAAACGTAGTTTTGCTCTTTTCATTAATCTTCAGATTTTCATCTTGACCAAAGATTGACAATTTTAAGGGTATTTTTGACAGCTGTGACTGTCAGGAATAGAACAGAATCAATGATTAAGTGGAGAAGTGCAGGAAAACCAACCTGACATAGCAAAGAGAAAAATTATGTTTCTAGTTTTAGAAATAAATATGTCAAAATAAAATAATTTCATTTATCCTTAGCCCACTTTCCTGAGACGTTATCAGCCATTTTAAAGCCATGAAAGAATTCAGATCAGAGAGGGAGCAGATATTTTGCAGTTTCACAGCATAATCATGTCACAGAGCAGCACAAAAATTCACTCTCCTATTAATGTGGTTTAAATTACAGAATCACAGTAAAACTGAGTTTTGTTTTACAGGCAAACAAAATATGAAGGGAAACCAGATAATGGCAACATTGCTTATAAATTCATATTTACCATTTTCCTTCTTGTCTTTGCCCTTACTTTTTGTTTTTTGTGTTAGATTGACCAGAATGGGCTCCAAATTGTCTTTTTTTTTTTTCCTGTTCAATGTGTGATGAAGCACCAAGGATGTTAGGTACACAGAATGCCAGTTGTCAATATTTTTCTTGTCATCTCTCACTTTGCTCACTGTTAATAAGATTGATCAAAAGAAACAATTCATTGAGCTTCTGTGTTTATTCTGTTTTCTTGGGTGGTCTCTGAGTATCTGTATTCTTTTAGGAACACATTCACATTTCATTCCTGAACATGTAAATATAGAGCACAGTTTAGGGGCACAAGAGACATGGAGTGGACTGTTTGCTTTTATTTGTCTGCTTGTTCTTCAAGTTATCCAGGCACAAAGAGCCCTCAACAGTTTGGCTCAAGCCTGCCTTTTGTGAATGAAACACCCCAGACACAGAACCATAAATGTATAATAATTATCCGTGCAGTTAATAACAAGACCTCTCAGTCCTCTCTTATTTATTCACCAAATCAGATACTTAATGATTTACTGCTTACCATTTTTGTCACACTTCAGAATAAAATCAGACACTCCCTCTAAGTCTTTTCATTTTCTTTCATTCTTCTCTGGAAGAGGAAAAGCACTTTGTCCCTGTGGCCACATGTTTGAAGACCATCTTTTTTTGATTTTTTTTTTTCCAGAAAGTACCCAAAGTTTCCATCACTTTTCTAAAATGGCAATTCTATCTTCCTCTCTGAAAACATGTTAGAATAAAAGATTCCTGACAGCTGATTAGGAAAGTGACATATATTTTACTTCCTTTCAGATGAAGCCTTCTAAAAACGTATTTACTTACCAGGGGCAGTGACAGCCTGTCTGGCAAAAATAATTGATATCCTTTCTTCTTATTGTAAGAAGGGAACAATGAAACAAGAAAGACCTTTCTCATACCTTCTGAGAGGAAGAAGCTGGAAGAAATTGATTGTCATTAAATTAAGGTTTTCTTTTGGATACTCTGGCCACTGACACATTCTTGAAAAATTGTAGCAACTCTTTGCCTCACTGGTGTTAATAATTAGGCTTGATGTGCTGTTTTCAAATATTTCTTCTAGGGAAGCATGCATATTCTGTCTCTGACGAAGGGTAAAAATATTTGAAAATTACCAGGTTTATAATTCACTACATATCCTTGAAATATCATCCCATATAAATATAGTGCAACTTTAGTAATTCAGATTAATATATACAAAAGTATTTCCTAAATTAAAGCTCATTTGCTTTTGAATGAAATTTGAAATTGGTTCTAGTAGTTGTAAGCTAAGTAATCATAAGGAAGACTATTGTACTTTTTGAAGTTTTGACTAAAAATAGGCTGTAGTACTCATTTTACAGGGTTGTTTGTTGTGAGGCTTATCCACGGCCATGTAAATATTATTAATTATTATGAGATACCTTTAAAGAGATATAGTTTTGGCACTTATTTATACAAAGAGAAAAAAATTAATGCGCATATATATGTGTGTGTGTGTATATATATATATATATATATATATATATATATATATATATTCTGAGAGAGGGTCTGTCTTGTCTCCCTTAAGAAACCAATAAAATCTGATTTTTCTCAAAGAGTCACAGCGAAGTCAAAAATTGTTCTTTTAAGCACCACAAGCATTTTCACAGGTATATTTACAACATTAATTTCTTAAAGATTTTGTTGTAAATACCTTTTTCTTAACACTTCAACCTAGTCTAGTTCAAACCATCACCTGCAGAGATATTCATATATATGTTTTCTTGTTTTTCAAAATGCAATAATGGATCAATGGCGCTTGCTTTAAAGCTGGGCAGCATGTGGTTTATTCACTATTCTAGAAACTTTGATAAATCTATGGCAAATCTAGGGAGCAGACTCTGAGCTACTCTGCTACATTCCATATTTTACAGGCATTGTGAAATATCTTTGTTTCTATATTAAAACCTTCTGTATACGTAAATCCGTCTATAGCAGATGCCATCTGGTCAGCGTGTGGTTGTGGGGCAGCTGTAGAAGTCATGCTTTGTTGACCTAATGGAAGCTCTGTCTTCAGAGAAGTAGAAAATTGGTTGTTTCTGTGGGTTATAAAGTTCCAAACCATTGCTTGCCACCTGAGAGCATTAATTTCATTTTATTGCTTGTTTCCATAGTTAAGGAGTGGCTTGTCAGAGGGCTAACTGTCCCTGTCTCTTCTCCAAGCCATTAGGTAATAAATTGGATATCATATGTAATTTTTCAGGTTTTTTTTTTTATATAATGAAAGATACTATGTTAAATTCTGTGCCCTCAAATGCTCTTTAACCTCGTATAATCATGCCTTTTCAAACCTGTGAAAACTGCAAAAACTCTTCAGTTTTCAGGAAAGACTCACTAGGTTTGTCACTAGGTTTGTTTGTTTTCTCCCTTTAAGAAAGCTTGACTTTGGGGAATCCCATGTAGGGTTGTTGACTTGATTAGATGTACATTTTATTAAATCTGCCCTTGCGACTTTTAACTCCTAAATAGCTGTTCAAAGGAATTTTGCTTAAACTTTATATTGCCAAGCTAATAACTTTTTGATGAACATCCATTATAATCTTGAAGTTTAGCATTGTAAACCATAAATACATTAATTGAAACATCAAATATAAACATAAAATGTTTCTTAAGATATATGTTAAAACATTTTATATTTTCCAGCATGTTATAACGTATAAACACATTCAGTTATAATGTTTCACTTATTTTTTATTATTATTTGTCTAAGTATGGAAATTGAACTATTTTTTTCATCTGCAAATTGAGCAGATTGAAGTGAGAAGGTTGAGTTGATCAATGAAAGGTCATATGACTAGTCATTGGCAAAAGAAAAACAACTAGACCATAGATGTAGTTAAATAGCATCTCTGCTATAATATACTGAAAGTAATACATAATTCCTGTTATCAGAAAGGTATTTTATGTAACATGTCAAGCCTACTATCTCAATAATTGTGGCTATTTACTGTTTTCTGATAACAGGAATGAATCATGATGCTGAAGAACTGTCCAGTTTACCCACTGTCAAAATTTCAGATTTAGAATCTATCCTATTGCAAATACAGGCATTCTGGGTTACCTCATGAAAAAAGAAAACGTGAATGAGGACTTTTTATTAAACAACAGCAACAATGACAAATTTCAACTCAAATGTTAAGATGACTGTATGCAAAACAATGCTATTTTATGACAAATCAGAGCAAATTCCGAAGCATCCGCCATATTACCAGTTGCAATTCACTGCATTATTTTTTTCTTCCTTAGAACAATGTAATTTCTGATTGCAGATTCTCAAATAACTGAAAAAGCCACAGAGTTTTCAATCAAAATTTCACCAACTTTTTGCATCCCACTTGTTTTGGTTGAAACTCAAAGAAGAGAAACTGTGTTCCCAGTTGAAAAGCCACAAGGAAGGCTTTTTGTAGAAGCCAAACTTAAAATGATGCCAACAGGCAGATGGAACCCAAGTCTGAATGAGAAAATCCCAAGCCAGACCTCTTGCTATGGTTTTAATATAGCCTACTTGTGTCCTGATTTCCCGTCTTTATTACTGGGGTTCCAGTTATTATGAATTGAATTCCCATGTATTTATCTTGCTGTTATTGTAAAATGCCACATGATATTTTGTGCTAAGTCAATAAATGACTTGTGCCACCACTGTATTTACTTTGGGTTTGTAATCTCTGTGCTTTTACCCTTTTTCTGACATTTTCCAAGCCTCTCCCTGCAAATCAGCTGGCCATAGAGCAGCACTTCCTTTGAGCAATTGACAGTCTGCTGCTGCTGCAGGCCTAACCACCAATTCACACCGCAGGGCACTTTCCACCCCAGGAAGAGATTTGTTCTCAGTTGTCTGACACTTTGGTTACTTTAAAAATTACTCCCAGGATTTAGACTTCTTGCAGGTAATTCTTAGAGAAACATGAAAAAAATATTGGTTATTTGACACTTAAATGAAAAATAAGGAGAAGAAATAATGCAGAATCATTTGAATTGGAGACGTAGAGGTGATTCAAGAGGTCATGGGATAAAATTTCTAATTCAGAAACTTTCAAACTCTTTTGAACAATATCCACAAAGAAATACAATTTACAGTGTGACCTCTTATATTCATCTCTATACTACAATTTAAACCAAAGCTTTACAAAACAATACTTATCCTTATTTCATAGGATTGTCAAAGTGTAATATTTTTAAAGTTAAAGATATAATTTTCCTACAAAAAATAAAATGAAAGCCTAAGCCTAACCCTAACCCCTAATTTTTTATTTATATATATTTCATTCAGCTTACTGCTTATAGAGGAAACCAATACAATGTTGAGATTGATTAAAAGATTATTTGAGGAGCTGGGTATTTATAGACAATAAGATATTAAAATGGCTAAGTTAGATATAAAACTAGCCAATGTGCTATAGTACAATCAACTCTAAGGGTTATCTTTTCTACTGGACAGAAATTATTAGTGTAGCTACTGTACAAAACCTACAAGTTAATGTGTACTTTCACTGAATCTAGGACTTTACATTAGTAGCAGAGTCAAAGTTTATTCCTTTAGGTAATACTTGTTCAGACCTCTCAAATGATACCCCCATATAATGTTGAAAAGCATAGTGCCCAAATATTTTACTCATTTCTTCTAAATTTGACTAATTTTTCTCAATAGGATATACTCTGATATTTTTATTAAGTTCTATTTTATTTTTAAAAGGTGATACATCTCCCTAAATTATTTTCATCTGCCATAAGTAGTTCATGACTTGGTTTAAATACTACTGCACCAGTGTACAAATAGGATACCCCTAAGCACTTTCAGAAAGAGGCAAGTTTTTTGCTCTGTCTTATGAATGAAAATCAAAAGGGAGGAGGAGGGAAGAGGAAAGAGCCTCAGCCAGCTGTCTTCAGGGACCTCAGCATTCTATAAAGTGGTATGACTGTTTATAAAAGTCGAAATTCTTTTCTCTCACAAAGCACACATTTTGCTTAGATTGCAACTTAGACTCCTCCTCCTGATTAGAGTAGAATGTAGACAACTTTGTAAAGTTCATATAGCTTTGGGAGAAGGTGAATTAGTTATCTGGAAAAATTACCTCAATTCACAGAGTTCAGAAAACTGAGGTGACTGGCTACATCACACAGAAGTTTCATGGGGAAGCCCAGCAGGTAGCAACAGAACAGAGGATAGTCCCTGGACTCAGAAGGGTGTGGGTGACAGTCACCACACAGAGGATCTCAAGCAAAGCTCTGTTCTTCCTCATCTGAGCTGCCTTATCTCTAATGTAAGGAGGGAACTGTAATGAGAATTAAATGATGGACTGCATGTAAATTTCTTTGTAAAACTAAAAAGCACTCTGAAAATGTAAATTCCAGTCACTACACCCAGTATACATTTTTCCATCCTTGTATACCGTCTAACATATAAGATATAAATGTTGACCTACTTGCACATATTTATTTGCACATATTTACTTTTGAGGCACTTCCCAGGTGGTGCTAGTGGTAAAGGACCCTCCTGCCAATGCAGGAGACATAAGAGACTCGAGTTTGATCCCTGGGTTGGAAAGAGACCCTGGAGGAAGGCATGGCAACCTACTCTGGTATTCTTGCCTGGAGAATCCCATGGACAGAGGAGCCTGGAGGGCTGCAGTCATTAGGGTCGCAAAGAGGCAGACACGACTGAAGCGACTTAGCATGCATTCACGCTCCAGTGATTGAGATAATGGATACAGTGTTCCCTAAGTCTAGTGAATTTTGTAAGTGCTTTCTGTCTTCTACACACAGTTGTATGTTAAAATATGTAAAGTTGTGCTAGTTATCATCTCTGTAAAATGCTCTAAAAATTTCAATTTAAAGAGCACCATTCTGATTAAATAGGGCTTCCCAGGTGGTGCATTGGTAAAGAATCCTTGGGCTAATTCAGGAGACAAGAGTTCAATCCCTGGCTTGGGACATGGCAAGCCACTCTAATGGCCTTGCCTGGAAAGTTCCATGGACGGAGGAGCCTGGTGGGCTATAGCCCATGGTGTTACAAAGAGTTGGAGACAACTGAGCACTCACATTCTGATAAAATGTACTGTAAGATTTTCCACCGGTATAGGCTTCTAATTATGCTTCCCATGCATAAAAGAAAATGCACCTAGAAAAACTGATAAATGGCGAACATCTACTTCCCTGCTGATTTTAACAATATTTCATTATAGTAGAACATTTAACAGTTTAATTCTGAGCTCTCTCAGGAGTAGTCTGTAAAATGTTTTGCTTAGGTCTCTTTTTAAGCAGTGAATTCTCAGCTAAAATAAAAGGTACATTGAGCCTTTGCCATAAGCAAAGATAAGTCATTAAATCACAAGAGGTGAGCTTGAAGATGACAGATGAAGACAGAAGAAATAAACACAATCAAAACATGCCTGAATGTGGTGTTCTCTCTTTCTCATTCTTAGACAATAATTGCTGAGATGGAAATGAGACAGCTTTACTGAAAAGGCAACTCTCTTGATTCCTAAGAAATGTGTTTTAAAATAGCCTATAAATATTAGGAAATGTATTTTAGATGTATTTATGTCTTTTGCAAAGTACTTCAGACAGTTGAAGTAATGGGTCTCCTGAGTTTTCGCTCTTTCAGTGCTTTCTTCCCTCTTCACCTCCTCCCCTGATTCTTCTGATTACATGAGAGAAAAGAGCAGGCTTCACTTAGGCACTAATTTGTCTATTGTACTTGCTGCATCAACAATGGGGAGGTGCTGTCCCCCTATTTTACAGCTGAAAAGGCAGGCTCCAGATGGATCATCTTGGAACCACTTCAAGCAACAGAGTGGTACCCAGACATGTGGAGAATGAGTCTGAGAAACAGCACCAGTGGAGCCTAGGTTGGCAAACTGGGGGACATTTATTCATATACTTTGCACCTTGACTCCAACAGGTATATATGCCATCATAATCGCAAGAAATTTCCTTTGGTTTCTCCACTATGTGACTTAAATCACCACTTTGCACACCATTTCCTGTTGCTAACTTTTAGGATCTAATACTCTTCCTTTCTAAGGATGCTGGAGGAAGACTAGTTACTTCATTTACACCTGATAACACTTCCTTTTATTCCTACTAAGATATTCTGACCCTCTGTTATCAACCCCTTCTTAGTCATACATCTGTTCTTGTTTTACCCTACGCTTCAGCCACAGTACACACCACATACTTTCTTGCCCATGCAAAGGGAAGACACTTAGTGTAGAGAAGGTCACTGGCTTGGTTCAGTTTAATCTGTGCTTGAATCTGGGCACTTAACAGCCACACAACCTTGTACAGAAGGGAACATACTTTCTCTTACTTTCTGTCCTAGGTTTTTATGTTCAGTACCTGGGAGAATGCAAATTAAACTGACAAAAGGCAGATTAGAAGGATAAATGGTTTATTATGTAATACACATATGGAACCTTCACAGAAAAAGAGTGAGGACCCAAAAGAAGTGGCTGGAATCTGAGGTTTATATACCATTATAACAAAGAACAATAAACTTGAGAAAAGTGACAAGAAACGGGAAAAGAGGTTTAGGTTTTGGGGACGGCAAACTGTGGGAAGGTAAATATACAAGAACAGTAATGGAAGAGAAGAATTGTCTGTAAGATTTGTTATGATACCCCTTGGTGCCCATCTCTGGGCTGATGAAAGTCCAGTGTAGGTGAATAAGGGGAAGGCAGAGTGCAGAGCTATTTTTAAAAGCTACATTTAGAAGCTTCTACATTTAGAAGCTGTTGTTTCTCAATTGCCTTCAACTCAAAATAATCCTTCCACTGAAGTGGTGTATTTTAGGATGATGTATTCGGATTCCCTTCAACCTTAACAAGGTTACTTACTCACTTCTTGGAATCTCAACATCATTCTCTGTAGAACAGAGTGAAACCTCCTGTGATTGTTGGGGGAATAAATGGGATGCAGAACACCATTCCATGTTCTATGCATGGGACGGATGCTCAGGGATGGAGCGTTGGGATGACACTGAGGGATGGGAGTGGGAGGGAGGGGAGGGAGGAGGGTTTGGGGGGGGGAGCACATGTGAATCCATGGCTGATTCATGTCGGTATGGCAAAAACTACTACAATATTGTAAAGTAATTAGCCCCCAACTAAAAAAAAAAAAAAAAAAAAAAAAAAAAAAAAAAAAGCTTTCATAGGGCTCTACCCCCTATTCAAAGCTTCTGAGAAAGTGCTTCCCTGCTCCTAATGTTCCTGGTCTTTGCTGCTCAGTTTCCTTTGTCTTTTCTCTCTCTACCTCTCTTTTCTATTAACTTATCTTATCATCCTCCAGTTGGGCAATCTTACTTAGAGGTTGAAGGGAGCAGAGAGAAGCTGAATAGGGATAAAGACAATCAAGTGGTAGGAGATGAAGAAATTTTCAATGTTTGTTGTTTTTGTCATGCATAATAAATCCATAGAAACCACATAGTAACCTTGACTATAATATCCGCATTTTACCCTGCATTTCCTCCATACACAAACAGTGCATTTCTCTAGGTCTCTGAAGACCCAGTCTGTTGTTCCATGTCCAGTTCTAACTGTTGCTTCCTGACCTGCATAAAGATTTCTCAGGAGGCAGGTCAGGTGGTCTGGTATTCCCATATCTTTAAGAATTTTCCACAATTTGTTGTGATCCACATAGTCAAAGGCTTTGGCGTAGTCAATAAAGCAGAAGTAGATATTTTCTGCAACTCTCTTGCTTTATTGATGATCCAATGGGTGTTAGCAATTTGATCTCTGGTGGTCTGCCTTTTCTAAATCCAGCGTGGGCATCTGGAAATTCACAGTTCACATACTGTTGAAGCCTGGCTTGGAGAATTTTGAGCATTACTTTGCTAGCCTGTGAAATGAGTGCAATTGTGCAGTAGTATGAGCCTTCTTTGGCATTGCCTTTCTTTGGGATTGGAATGAAAACTGACCTTTTCCAGTCCTGTGGCCACTGCTGAGTTTTCCAAATTTGCAGGTATATTGAGTGCAGCACTTTCACAGCATCATCTTTTAGGATTTGAAATAGCTCAACTAGAATTCCATTACCTCTATTAGCTTTGTTCATAGTGATGCTTCCTAAGGCCCACTTGCCTTCGTGTTCCAGGATGTCTGGCTCTAGGTGAGTGACCATATGATCGTGATTATCTGGGTTGTGAAAATCTTTTTCGTATAGTTCTTCTGTGTATTCTTGCCACCTCTTCTTAATATCTTCTGCTTCTGTTAGGTCCATAGCATTTCTGTCCTTTATTATGCCTGTCTTCGCATGAAATGTTCCCTTGGTATCTCTAATTTTCTTGAAGTGATCTCTAGTCTTTCCCATTCTATTGTTTCCCTCTATTTCTTTGCATTGATCACTGAGGAAGACTCTCTTATCTCTCCTTGCTATTCTCTGAAACTCTTCATTCAAATGGGTATATCTTTCCTTTTCTCCTTTACTTTTTGCTTCTCTTCTTTTCACAGCTATTTGTAAGGCCTCCTCAGACAACCATTTGGCCTTTTTGTATTTCTTTTTCTTGGGGATGGTCTTGATCCCTGCCTCCTGTACAATGTCATGAATCTCCATCCATAGATCTTCAGGCACTCTATCATATCTAATCCCTTGAATCTATTTCTCACTTCCACTGTATAATCATAAGGAATTTGATTAGGTCATACCTGAATGGTCTAGTGGTTTTCCCTACTTTCTTTAATTTAAGTCTGAATTTGGCAATAAGGAGTTCATGATCTGAACCACAGTCAGCTCTTGGTTTTGTTTTTGTTGACTGTATAGAGCTTGTCCATCTTTGGCTGCAAAGAATATAATCATTCTGATTTTGCTATCGACCATCTGGTGACGTCCATGTGTAGAGTCTTTCCTTGTGTTGTTGGAAGAGGGTGTTTGCTATGACCAGTGCATTCTCTTGGCAAAACTCTATTAGCCTTTTCCCTGCTGCATTCTGTATTCCCAGGCCAAATTTGCCTGTTACTCCAGGTATCTCTTGACTTCCTACTTTTGCATTCCAGTACCCTGTAATGAAAAGGAAATCTTTTTTGGGTGTTAGTTCTGGAAGGTCTTGTAGGTTTTCATAGAACCATTCAACTTCAGCTTCTTCAGCATTACTGGTCATGGCATAGATTTGGATTACCGTGATGTTGAATGGTTTGTCTTGGAAACGAAAAGAGTTCATTCTGTCTTTTTTGAGATTGCATCCAAGTACTGCATTTCAGACTGTTTTGTTGACTATGATGGCTACTCCATTTCTTCTTGGGGATTCTTGCCCACAGTAGTGGATATAATGGTCAGTTGAGTTAAATTCACCCATTCCAGTCCATTTTAGTTTGCTGATTCCTAAAATGTCAATGTTCACTCTTGCCATCTCCTGTTTGACCACTTCCAATTTGCTTGATTCATGGACCTAACATTCCAGGTTCCTATGTGATATTGCTCTTTTCAGCATCAGACTTTACTTCTGTTACCAGTCACATCCACAACTTGGTGTTGTTTTTGCTTTGACTCCGTCTCTTCATTCTTTCTGGAGTTATTTCTCCACTGATCTCCAGTAGCATACTGGGCACCTACTGACCTGGGAGTTCATCTTTCAGTGTCCTATCTTTTTGCCTTTTCATACTGTTCATGGGGTTCTCAAGGCAAGAATACTTAAGTGGCTTCCCATTCCCATCTCCAGTGGACCATGTTTAGTCAGAACTCTCCACCATGACCCGTCCATCTTGGGTGGCCCTACATGTCATGGCTCATAGTTTCATTGAGTTAGACAAGGCTTTGGTACAGTCTATGTGATCAGATTCCAAATATGGAAAGGAGTAGGTCAAGGCTGTATATTGTCACCCTGATTATTTAACTTATATGCAGAGTATATCATGAAAAATGCTGGGCTGGATGAAGCACAAGCTGGAATCAAGATTGCCAGGAGAAATATCAATAACCTCAGATATGCAGATGACACCACCCTTATGGCAGAAAGTGAAGAGAAACTAAAGAGTCTCTTGATGAAAATGAACGAAGAGATTGAAAAAGCTGGCTTAAAACTCAACATTCAGAAAACTAAGATCTTGGCATCTAGTCCCATCACTTCCAAGCAAATGGATGGGGAAACAGTGGAAACAGTGACAGACTTGATTTTTTTGGGCTCCAAAATTACTGCAGATGGTGACCGCAGCCATGAAATTAAAAGGCGCTTGCTCCTTGGAAGAAAAGTTATGACCAACCTAGACAGCATATTAAAAAAAAGAGACCTTACTTTGCCAACAAAGGTCCATCTAGTCAAAGCTGTGGTTTTTCCAGTAATCATGTATGGATGTGAGAGTTGGACTACAAAGAAAGCTGAGTGCTGAAGAACTGATGCTTTTGAACTGTGGTGTTGGAGAAGACTCTTGAGAGTCCCTTGGATAGCAAGAAGATCCAACCAGTCCATGCTACAGAAAAATCAGTCCTGAATATTCATTGGAAGGACTGATGCTGAAGCTTAAACTCAAATACTTTGGTTACCTGATGCGAAGAACTGACTCATTTGAAAAGACCCTGAAGCTGGGAAAGATTGAAGGCTGGAGGAGAAGGGGACAACAGAGGATGAGATGGCTGGATGGAATCACCAACTCAATGGACATGAGTTTGAGTAAACTCAGGGAATTTGTGATGGACAGGGAGGCCTGGCATGCTGCAGTCCATGGGATCGCAAAGAGTCAGAAATGACTGAGCAGCTGAACTGAACTGAAGACACAGCGTAGATTTTTCTCTCTGTTGCATTTATTGAAGCGTGAGAGGTGGAAGTAATTTTTATTACTCTAAACTTTCCTAAAGGTTTTTTAAAAAATGTTATTCAGTTCATTTCAGTCATTCAGTGGTGTTCAACTCTTCGCAACCCCATGAACTGTAGAACACCAGGCTTCCCTGTCCATCATCAATGCATGGAGCTTGTGCAAATTCATGTCCATCAAGTCGGTGATGCCATCCACCCATCTCATCCTCTGTCATCCCCTTCTCCTTCTAACTTCAATCTTTCCCAGCACCAGGGTCTTTTCCAGTGACTCAATTCTTAGCATCAGGTGGCTAAAGTATTGGAGCTTCAGCTTCAACATCAGTCCTTCCAATGAATATTCAGGACTGATTTCCTTTAGGATGGACTGGTTGGATCTCCTTGCTGTCCAAGGGACTTTCAAGAGTCTTCTCCAACACCACAGTTCGAAAGCATCAATTCTTCAACACTCACCTTTCTTTATGGTCCAATTCTCACATCCATACATGACTACTGGAAAAACCATAGCTTTGACTAGATGGACCTTTGTCATTAAAGTAATTTCTCTGCTTTATAACATGCTGTCTAGTTTTGTCATAGCTTTTCTTCCAAGAAACAAGCATCTTTTAATTTCATGGCCTCAGTCACCATCTGCAGTGGTTTTGGAGCCCAAGAAAATAAAATCTGTCACTGTTTCCATTGTTTTTAATTTTAATTTACTTTTTTGTTGTTAATTTTATTGCCTGATTACTTTCCATACTTTAGGATACATGCATGTCTTAAGTTTCTGCTATCTGACCCATAGAATGACCTCTCCCCCAGTGTTTCACAACATGATTTTAGATAATGATTGCACTTGAATAGTTGAATTTAGGTCTAGATTTAGAAATGTTACATTTAACCAAGTCTTATTGATGGGCAGCATCTTAATACTATTACTGTCGTGCCATCGCTGAGTGTTGTAGAAGGAAAAAAAAAATCTCTAAATTGTTAATTCCTTCTTTGGGCCTGCGTTTACTCTCTCCTTGCCACGTGGGTTGCCCATTGTGCCAGTTCAGCAGTATCAGAGATGATTATTTTTCTTAGATTTTTTCATGGATTCACTGCTTGGTAGCAGTTCTGATCACTGTAGGTTTAGGCAGAATTCAAAACAGGAACTTTACAATGAAAGCTGCTCTATCATTAGTAAATATGTAAGAGCCCTCATCTTCCAGTATGAAAGTTTCAAATGAAGGTCTTTTTTATTCCCTTCGTATTTCACATACACTTTGTTTCAAGTGAGAGCAGACCACTCCCAAATCTAACCTTTTCTTGAGTTTTAGAAATTGAATAAAGACAGTGACTGATTTCATTTCAACTGAATTTCCCATAGGAGGGCCAAGGAGAGTCCTGGATCATGTTTCATGTCATTTGATGAGAATGAATCCATGATATTCTATGGTTTAAAGCAAGATAAATTTCCCCATTATGGCAAAAAAGTCTTGTGTTAAAATATGACACTTTACTACAGGTCACTGCTTTGTTTCTTTAAGACTTTTGGTGAATTGCCTTTTGTAAAACATCAAGAACACGTTTGTACGTTCTACTTATTTAATGACCAAAAAACACAGTGTGCCAGATATTCAAGGAAAAGAAAGTTATTCTTGGTGATAAAAGGACTATATACATATATATATATATATATGTGTGTGTGTGTGTGTGTGTGTGTGTGTGTGTGTGTGTGTGTGTGTGTATATATATATATATATATACTTGAAATTAAACTTTCATTCATTTATCTAGAAGATTAGCCAATAAATCCCTCTATGTTCCTATAATTGGCTCCATTTACAATTTGAAATTTTGCAAACAAAACTCACTACTTTCTTGACACCACTGACTTTGTACAATTAAATTCATATGTATGCTTCAAGGGGAAAAAATGGAAAACATGTCTTTCTTTTGCCATCTATCTGTGTTATCACAAATTTATATTCGTTGTGATTTTTCTTCTATGGGAAGGTAAAGCATGAATGATTTTCCTTGTAACATAAAAAATTCTGGTTTAATTGTTTTTAATAGTTGATTCTGGTTTCTGACTTCAGTTGTGTTCTTCTTGACAAGCACCTATTTCCTGATCCCCCAGCCACCCCCCTTCCCATCCTGTAGCTTGACAGGAAGACATTAAAAGACTGATGTAAAACTGCCTTATTCCTCTGGTGCTCTGCATTTAGCCCTAAGAGTTACTTAATAATTATTTTGTTGAATGAGTGCTCAATTTTCCCTTTTATGTAAGACTTGGTGTGTGGTGGACGGCAGTAGTTTGCAGGTGGTAGCCTATGCGTGGGGCTGGTGAGAAAGTGCACCAAACACCAGTGAAGAGCAAGGTGCAGGGATAGAAGGATGGATGCCTTTACGTTTGTGCCCCTGACATGGAAGCTTCCAGAACATTATCTAGCCATCCAGGATCACTAAGTCTGTGGGATCCATGAGGTTAGATACTAACCCTTCCTTTGTTCTTGTCCTCATATAGCTCATGCATCTGACAGGATACTTGGCATAGGGGCATAGAAAAATTCTGCTAATAAGCTCACTGTTAATACAAGCAGAAGTAACATTCTATAGATACAAAGTGGAACTAAATGAATCTCTTTTTAATCTCTGAGATACTGTAAGTTCTTTCAGAGTGTTTTGAAAGATGATTCTTTTTTGATAGAAAACATGTTCATAGAGGAAAAAAATACATTAAGGCTACCTGAATAATTACAGTAGAAACAAATAGCAAAGTTTTCCATTTATATATTTTAAATCTGAAGTGGCATGACAGTAGCTAACACTGTGCAATAAAATATTTGGCGATGCACATGCAGAACTTTTACAATTTCCATTTTTGGAGCAAAAGAAGGATTTCTAATCAACACAGCACCCTTTAAAATCATTCAATTGATGCCTGTGTGTTTAGGGAGAAAAGAAATGAGGAACATGAATAGATTTCCTGAGAGAGTTAGAGTGAACAGTGATTAAACTTAGAACATAAAATTACCATTTATGATTAGTTCAGTTCAATTAATTCCATCCATCTACCAATCCCTTAATTCATTTATTCAATCAACCGGCATTTATTGAAAAACCTATTTTGTGTCAGGCTCTGTGCAAAGCCTTGGGGATTGAGGACTCAAAGACACCATCCAAGAATTAATAGTTGGCGGTGAAGTCACAGATGTCATTTCAGTACCTGAGGGTAGCATAGGATTTCTGCTAGGGAATGATCAGTGCAGGGAGGATTGGGGACAGAGAGCACCTAGGGCAAGCATGTGGTGCAGTTGTAAGCCACAGATTAGGTGAGAACCACATGGAAGACAGGATGATTATGTACCTAATGGTGACCAGAACATAGTCCCCACCAAAATAGAAAGTATTTACTACCCTCAGAGAGCTTAAAATTCTTATTTCTCTTAATTTTTAATGCATATGCTTAAGAATAGCAAGGAGAGATAAAAAAGCCTTCCTCAGCGATCAATGCAAAGAAATAGATGAAAACAACCGAATGGGAAAGACTAGAGATCTCTTCAAGAAAATTAGAGATACCAAGGGAACATTTCATGCAAAGATGGGCTCAATAAAGGACAGAAATGGTATGGACCTAACAGAAACAGAAGATATTAAGTAGAGGTGGCAAGAATACACAGAAGAACTGTACAAAAAAGATCTTCACGACCCAGATAATCACAATGGTGTGATCACTCACCTAGAGCCAGACATCCTGGAATATGAAGTCAAGTGGGCCTTAGAAAGCATCACTATGAACAAAGCTAGTGGAGGTGATGGAATTACAGTTGAGCTATTTCAAATCCTAAAAGATGATGCTGTGAAAGTGCTGCACTCAATATGCCAGCAAATTTGAAAAACTCAGCAGTGGCCACAGGATTGGAAAAGGAAAGTTTTCATTCCAATCCCAAAGAAAGGCAATGCCAAAGAATGCTCAAAGTACCACACAATTGCATTCATCTCACACGCTAGTAGAGAAATGCTCAAAATTCTCCAAGCCACACTTCAGCCATATGTGAACCGTGAACTTCCAGATGTTCAAGCTGGTTTTAGAAAAGACAGAGGAACCAAGAGATCAAATTGCCAACATCTGTTGGATCATCAAAAAAGCAAGAGAGTTCCAAAAAAACATCTATTTCTGCTTTATTGACTATGCCAAAGCCTTTGACTGTGTGGATCACAATAAACTGTGGAAAATTCTAAAAGAGATGGGAATACCAGACCACCTGACCTGCCTCTTGAGAAACCTGTATGCAGGTCAGGAAGCAACAGTTAGAACTGGACATGGAACAACAGACTGGTTCCAAATAGGAAAAGGAGTACGTCAAGGCTGTATATTTTCACCCTGCTTATTTAACTTATGTGCAGAGCACATCATGAGAAATGCTGTGCTGGAAGAAGCACAAGCTGGAATCAAGATTGCCGGGAGAAATATCAATAACCTCAGATATGCAGATGACACCACCCTTATGGCAGAAAGTGACGAGGTACTAAAAAGCCTCTTGATGAAAGTGAGAGAGGAGAGTGAAAAAGTTGGCTTAAAGCTCAACGTTCAGAAAACTAAGATCATGGCATCTGGTCCCATCACTTCATGGGAAATAGATGGGGAAACAGTGGCTGATTTTATTTTGGGGGCTCCAAAATCACTGCAGATGATGATTGCAGCCATGAAATTAAAAGACGCTTACTCCTTGGAAGGAAAGTTTTGACCAACCTAGATAGCATATTAAAAAGCAGAGACATTACTTTGCCAACATAGGTCCATCCAAGGCTATGGTTTTTCCAGTAGTCATGTATGGATGTGAGAATTGGTCTGTGGAGAAAGCTGAGCACCAAAGAATTGATGCTTTTGAACTGTGGTGTTGGAGAAGACTCTTGAAAGTCCCTTGGACTGCAAGGAGATCCAACTAGTCCATCCTAAAGGAGATCAGTCCTGTGTGTTCTTTGGAAGGACTGATGTTGAAGCTGAAACTCCAATACTTTGGCCACTTCATGCGAAGAGTTCACTCATTGGAAAAGACCCTGATACTGGGAAGAATTGGGGGCAGGAGGAGAAGGGGACGACAGAGGATGAGATGGTTGGATGGCATCACCGACTCAATGGACATGGGTTTGGGTAAACTCCAGGAGTTGGTGATGGACAGGGAGGCCTGGCGTGCTGAGATTCATGGGGTCGCAAAGAGCTGGACACGCCTGAGCGACTGAACTGAACTGATGCTTAAGGCAGTCATCTTTGGAGATATTTTTGGCCCTGAGTGGCTTCAGCAAAATTTCTCATAAAAAATCACTGGGTATGTAATCCTAGGTTTCCAATTGCTTGTTTGTCTCAAGATTTTGGGGTTTACCTACCACCATTCCCCTCCACCAAAGAATTCCATCATGATTATGATTTTTACTCACTGCTGTATTCGAAAGTCACCCAGAAATACAGGACGACAATCCAACCAACTAATGTTAACTTTGGTTAATGGGACATATTCATACATTTTTGAAATGGTGTAATCCTGTTTGTCCCCCCAAAATTCTTGCATTCCTTTCTTAGTTAAATCTCTCAAACCACACAGTTTTCTGCAGGATATAATCCATTCACTCAGGTGTGAAAGGACAGAACCTATTTACATATTCACAACCCTGATAACTATGTCTGGGATAAAATAAATTTATTTCTGAGTTGTCTGTGTTCTGCAGTAATTGCAATTATAATAGTATCGTATATTCAGGCTTTCTCCTAGAAGGCTCATTTAGGGCAGTTTTGAAAAATACTGGAAATTCAAAAATAGATTGTAGGCTCTTGGGGCAAATACCATACCATGTTTTGATTTCGGTTTTCTTTACTGCTCTGACAGTGCTGTGTATGTCTAAAGCTGCTTATAAGTATGTAAATAAAAATAAAATGATTAGCTGAACTGGGATAAAGAAAAGGGACTTTTATGAAAGGACATTTATTAGCAAAAACAACCAGATTTTAGAAAACACAGCCATTGGGAGAAAATGTCCTGTATTATATAGCTCTAGTTGTACTTTGTTGGACTCATCACAATGGGAATAATATTTGGTTGAAGTTACAGAAATGACTTTCCGTGGAAGAGGCTACAAGCACACCAGTAATTCAGTATACGGCAAGTAGAGTAATTACAGTTCTGAGTTAGCTGTTCAGACACTTGTAGTGGGGGGTGGAGCTGATGACAGATACGAAGGAAAGGGAGATACCAAGAATCACAGTTCAGAGAGGGATTAAAACAGTAATGGTTGAGCTTAGCATGTTTGAGGGGACTCGCTGCTGGGCACTGACACTCAGAGGAAAAGTGGTGAAAACTTGTTCTGGGAATTTCTTTAAAAGTTAAAAAAAAAAAAATGACAGTATTAAAGGCAAAGCATAGAGATGCCCATGCTGATGAGAAGAAAGATAAGAAAACAGTAGGAGGTCGCCTATAGAGCACTGGACTGTTTTTAAGATCTGAAATGCTAAAAGCAATTATCCGCTGGATAGAACAAGGGCAGATCAGCAAGGACAAGAGGAAGGAAAGAGCAGAAGCCTGGGGGGTGGTCAGAGAGGCCGGGACACAAAATGAGTTCCAATTAGAGCAGGTCAGCGAGGAGGAGAAGGAACCTGCCTTTCATAACACATTTGAAACAAGAGCAAGGCCAAAGGAAGTACTGGCTCCCCAATTAATAAGGAGAGGAAACAACACAGGAGAAGCCTCAGGTTTTATATCTATTTATTTTTAGATTATGAGCAAGAAAATAAACATCTACACTAAGAGAATGAACATAGACCACAAATAGAGGCTCACAGGTAGGCCTTACAGGAGTGATCAAGCAATTGAAATTTTTCTCATTTTAGCTAAATGCAGTAGATTATCTATGATAATCAGTGAGATGGATGAGAGTATTCTTTCTGAAGAGTACATTTTTCACTGAGTCGTTTAAGCTTAGACAGAATTCTGCAAATCAGAGGTTTGAGAGACCTTTTGGGAAAACTCACCCATTGTTATCAACGAGCTAGAGATAAAACCATTGTAACTGACTTTAAATGTAGGAAATGCTAGGGATCTGTACCTTTTAACCAAATTTCTTTCCATTCTTAGGAAAGAAACTGGACCATTTATTCCCAAGTCAAGTGTTCATGTCTTAATTAATAACAAACTTAGGGTTTTCATTAGAAAATTAGATGAACTAACTAAATATCTTTTAAGAAAATTACTGAGCATCTGCTGAGCATTAAATAGGAAATGTGTCTATATTTAACTTGATATTATTTTCAGTTAATACAATAAAAGGATAAGGTAAATGACAGTGTTTACATCTAGAAATATGAGACTATGTAAAAATGATATGAGTAGATGGTCCCTAGTCCCTTCATAATTAACAATATTTTATAAAAATGGATTAAGCCAATTGTATTGATATGTAATCAGTTTATTGAACAGCTGATCTCAGTAGGACAGTAATATGAAATGGTTTTGTTTTTCCAGTCTTCTCCTTTAAACACTCATTTGTGTCTCCTTTTGTAATTCTTATTTTGTAGAGGTAGAAGGCAATGGCACCCCACTCCAGTATTCTTGCCTGGAAAATCCCGTGGACGGAGGAGCCTGGTAGGCTGCAGTCCATGGGGTCGCAAAGAGTCGGACACGACTGAGCGACTTCACTTTCACTTTTCACTTTCACGCATTGGAGAAGGAAATGGCAACCCACTCCAGTGTTCTTGCCTGGAGAATGCCAGGGACAGCGGAGCCTGGTGGGCTGCCGTCTATGGGGTCACACAGAGTTGGACACGACTGAAGCGACTTAGCAGCAGCAGCAGAGGTAGAAGACTGTGGTGATTAACAGGCAAGACCTGAACTGCCTGGTTCTGATATATGCTAGCTGTGTGACTACAGAAAAGTTGCTTAACTTTTGATGCATCTGTTTCCACATCTATAAAATGGGAGTAATAATTGTATTGGAAAATATTTTCCTCCTACCCTTCTCCGTTCTGACTGGTTTAAGAATTAAATTGACATGAGACACATTAACAGGAGAAAATCAATATTTTAATTATGTACATAGAGTGGTCTCATAAGAAAAATGACACCCCAGGATAAGTCAGGCAATTGAGGCTTATAGGTTATCTGAAAGGAGAAGGGGTAGGGGTTTTAGATCTCAAAGGGGAAGAAAGCAGTTTATAGGAAAATGGGAAAAAACAAATGTTTGGTCAACAAATGTTTATTTTGAGGCAGAGATAATGGGATGCAGAGATGACGGATCAAACAGGCCTTGCTGAGTACCTGTCTGACTCCTTATAGTTGTGGTTGGCTCTGGAGATGGCTCCCTTCCTGCGATAAGTTGTTGCTGTTGTTTCATCGCTAAGTCATGTCTTACTCTTTATAACCCCATGGACTGCAGCAGCATGCCGGGCTCCCCTGTCCTTCACTATCTCCCAGAGTTTGCTCAAACTCATGTCCATTGAGTCGGTGATGCTATCTAACCATCTCATCCTCAGCTGCCCCCTTCTCCTGTTGCCTTCCATCTTTCCCAGCACCAGGGTCTTTTCCTGGCACAAGCCCCTATCTAAATCCTACAAAGCTATTCCGGGGAAGGCAGTAAAAGCTCTTACTGAGATTTTTGTTTTTCGAAAGCAACCAGCCTAGAATAATCCTCATGCAGAAGAGACGTATTTTGAGGTGGCAAATTTAGCTTCCTTACAATTAAAATAATGATTTAAGAGATTGTTGTGAGGATTCATTGGATTACCCTATTTAAATCACAGTGCCTAATTCATTAAACTTTTGAGAAGTATTCAGCTCAGTTCAGTCACTCAGTTGTGTCCGACTCTTTGTGACCCCACGGACTGAGGCACGACAGGCCTCCCTGTCCATCACCAACTCCCGGAGTTTACTCAAACTCATTTCCATTGAGTCAGTGATGCCATCCAACCATCTTGTCCTCTGTCATCCTCATCTCCTCCTGCCTTCAATCTTTCCCAGCTTCACGGTCTTTTCAAATGAGTCAGTTCTTCACATCAGGTGGCCAAAATATTGGAGTTTCAGGTTCAGGATCAGTCCTTCCAATGAATATTCAGAAAGTATTAGCTATAGTATTATCTCAGTGAAAGCCCATCTTTTCTAGTCATGTTGGGTTATCAAAAACTCACCTAAGATTTTTAAAAATTCTAATCCCATCTCTTTTCTTCTAGGTTTGACCCTAGATTTCAGGAAACTACTTTAAAGAACAAGGCAAGATCTCTTTCTTCTTTTAGGTTTTAACTCTTCTGGTATTGAGACAGGCATTAGAGTTCTTGGGATAAAGGCAAGAAGAATTCCCATGATAAAGCCAGACTTGGGGTTCCCACCACATACAGGGAATTGACACAGTAGGTAGTGGTGGGAAAAGCAGGAGCTGTATGGCAGAGTCCTTCATCTGACTTTCTCGAGGGGCATGCAAGTGTTCTTGGGGGAGGTTGCAATGGGAATTCCCCAAAGCCTGGTTCCTTGATGGAGTTTATAGCTTCTGTTCACGTCTTTGACTCTGTATCACTCTTGCTTGCCCTATTTCCTCTTAACTGGTGAACGCTATAGCTGGGGTTTCCTCAACAGGTAAGCCACAGTCTTGGGAAGGCATTGATTGTGCAGCCCGGATGCTGTTATTTTCGAGTTCTTTCAGCAATCATAACATTGCTGAGCCAAGTGGCAGGAAGACAGGCTATTCCATCCACCATCAGCTTTCTGCTTATAGAGGTTGAGAACAAATGGGTAGCAAAGAGAATGTGAGAACCTCTTAAGAAGCCCCAGTTGTTGGTAGTTCTTCTCAGAACACAACATGTTCAATAGCTATTTGGTCTTAGTTTGGGGACTAGACACCAGTTCCAGGGTACCAGGGAAAATCTGTCAACTTGTCACAGATTCAATAGTTGGAAGCCAAGTTTACTGATTATAGTCTTTTTAACTTCAGAAATTCTCTTGATTTCATTCCCTTCTACTGTTCCCCAAGAACACCATTCCTTCTTTGGGTGCTGTATATCTGATTTATCACTCTTCACCTTTGAGTCTCATATGAAACTAATTTTTAATGAGTTCTTGGAAATTCCCATTAAGAACATGTGATGCAGAAGGACTTATGTGGGTAATTTTAAGACTAGTCTATTACAGTTTTCCCAGCCTCATGTATATGATTTAAGTCTATTAAATATGCTTTAATAGCAGATTTTTTTTAAAGATGTTTATTTATTAGATTTATAGGCAGAAAGGATAAGATGGAGAAGGTTCCACTCATTAATTCCCTACTCCTGCACTCTTGGCCCCATGTCTCCTCTCACATATCTGAGTACATTGGATGAGTGTGGTTGATTATGATGCAAATAGATCCACTTATATCACTGGCTGGCTCTTTTCACCCATTTTTTACATCTCTAAGAGAAAGATGGGACAAGCAGTAGGTAAGGAGCCGTCACTATATTAATGACAGAAATGTGTCATCAACTGCAGCTTCTCTGAAAACAGGACACAGACTCTGTATAACGCTCATCCCAGGACTTCTTTGGTTCTGTGTAAAGTCAACTGTTTCCTGGTCCCTCTCCCCTATTATTATTACCCTTGAAGAAGTTTGTTTTATCCTTTGTTTACTTCCTTTATCCCAAAATTCATGGGAGAAAAGGATAGCTGATACTGAGTCTTATTTGGAAAGTTATGTTTAATGATTCAGATCTTTAAAAATATAGCCTGAGTTCGTAACTTTATTTTTTTAAACAAGAGGGGAAATACCCATGAGGAAAAGTTTCGAATACAGACTGAAACTTCTTCAACTTTCGTGTTCTAACTATCAAGTTTCAGTAATAAAAGAAAAATTGAAGAAGTCTTTTCATCGACACTTCCCTCTCTCTGGGTACTTCCTGTATTAATTCATTATAGCAACTTTTCCTTTGATGTTGTATGTTAGTCCCTTCTCAGTTTAAGGCTGGTTTAAGAAAATTGGGAAACAACCTTTTAATCCAGGGGGACCGATTTCATTAAAGATCTTATTACATGTTGGTGACCCAACCTTGCCCTCTTACGTATGGCTCAGAGATGACACTGTGAAACCCCTCCTGTCATTAAAGGCAGGCCTGACACAACTGCCGGAGGCACAAAAGTGCAGAGTCATGTCTTAAGACTCTAAATTAAGGATTGAAATTCTTGGCTTCTACCAGTTTAGAAAACCACTCAGTCTTCGTGGACCTCAGCCCCAAATGAAGTTGGGAGTAGTTTGAATAAACCAGAGAGATAAAGAACAGCTCTTTTCATTACTACTACTTCAGTTGAGGTCTCAACTCAAAATTAATCTTGTATTTTGTCATTGGTGTTTCCAAATAACTTTACAATGCTGTAATAATATTAATATTTACTAAGTATTTATTATGTGCTAGGCACTGTGTTAAGTACTTCGTATGCATTAACTCAGATAATCCTCACAACCTTTTGAAGTAAATCATATTCTGTAACTGAAGAAAAAATTAGAGAAAATATCCATCTTTCTCAAAGTCTGAAAGTTTATGAAGTGAGAATCCAGATCTCTTTTGGCTTCAAGGTTCACATTTTTAAACAGATTACAAATGTTGCTATTAACGTTATTTGGACTGTGTTCCTTATTTCTTTATCAATTAAATCCCTTATTAGGATGGGACATGCATGCATGCTAAGTTACTTCAGTCCTGTCTGACTCTTTGTGACCCTATGGACTGTAGCCTACCAGGCTCTTCTGTCCATGGGGATTCTCTAGGCAAGAATACTGGAGTGGATTGCCATGACCTTCTCCAGGGGATCTCCCTGAACCAGGGATCAAACTCGCATCTCTTATGACTCCTGCATTGGCAAGCGGGTTCTTTACCACTAGAGCCACCTGGGAAGCCCCAGGATGGGACAGGATACGGTTGAAAATTTTACTGACAGGTTTACAGATCTATAGTACAGAGACTCAGATTCTCACATAGAACAAGTTATCCACCTCATGGATGATGTTGTTTAATTTATTCAGATCACATTGTTCTGTTCTCCTTTTTTTACTCAGTTTTTTTGCTTCAATTCTGTTGACATTTTCTCTTTTTCTGCTCTTAATGTCCTGTTTATGTTTATTCCTTGTAGTTTAGTCAGTTGCCGAGCTTTTGTGAAGTATCTGAGGCAGTATTGTTAGCAAGCAATTTTAAATTACTACCTGAAAAGGGTACTTATCTATTGTTACTTGGGCAATAGCAAATGAAAAGAAAATGCTTAGAAAATGCAAATTTATCTTTTAGAGAAATTGTTTAGACTTTTTATTAACCAGGCATGAGTGTAGATGCTACTATTGGTAACAAGTGGTACCACAGACAATGATCCTACCATGTGCCAAGTGGCTCACATGAAATATTCTATCAAAGTTGCTGTTACCCTAGTGCTTCTCTTTTTCCTGCGTTGTGTGTGCTGTGCTTAGTTGCTCAGTCATATCTGACTCTTTGCAACCCCATGGACTGTAGCCTTCCAGGCTCTTCTGCCCATGGGATTCTCCAAGCAAGAATACTGGAGTGGGTTGCCATTCCCTTCTCCAGCCGATCTTCCCTACCCAAGGGTTGTGTTCTTGTTTGTGATACAGCAGCAGCTTCACTGAAGTAGATGAAGTTGGGAGTAGTTTCAATAAACCAGAGAGATAAAGAAAGAACAGGAAAAAGAGAATTGCTTTTGTGAACACACACTCAGCTGATTAGAGAAATCTTTTTCTAGCCCTCCCCAAATACCTAAAGGAACCTGAAATCTTGAGGTCATACAGACTAAGTTTGGGCTAAGCCAGATCTGCTAATGCCTAGGTTTTTGAAGTGAGTGAGTGAGTGAAAGTCACTCAGTTGTGTTCAACTCTTTACGACTCCGTGGACTGTCCATGGAATTCTCCAGGCCAAAATACTGGAGTGGGTAGCCTTTCCCTTCTCCAGGGGATCTTCCTGACTAAGGAACTGACCCGGAGTCTCCCACATTGCAGGCAGATTCTTTACCAGCTGAGCCACAAGGGAGGCCCAGGTTTTTGAAAGTTGCCTTCCACTGGTCCTGCCATCATTTTCTAAAATAGATTCAGATTTGGGGGAGATTATTTTGTTTCATTTTTATTTTTAATTGGAGGATGATTGCTTTACAATGTTGTGTTAGTTTCTGCAGTACCACAAAGTCAGTCAGCTATAATTATATATGTATCCCCTTTTCTTCAGCTTCCCTCCTATCCCGGATCCCACCCCATCACAGAGCAACAAGTCAAGCTCTTAAGGAGATTCTTGTGTGTCTGTTAGTCAACTGCATAGGCTGTGTGCATCATAGTTTCTTAAGACATGTTTTTTAGAGCATGTTTATAAGTCAGAATGAGATCAAGTGCTATAAAAAGATAGGGGTATTCAGTGAGAAGTGTATTTGATAAATATGTGGTTTAACAAAGTTAAGCAATTGTCTTTCTGATGGATATTACAGAACTTTGAATATGCTATTGTGTAAAGCAAATCTCAAAGAGGTTAGTGAGAATGTACTTTCCTTATATTTGACCCTCAAACCTTCTTCAGGAAGCAGCAATGGAGAGGAGTGTTTCTAGGAATGCTCTATGGAAAAGAAATACAATTGTAGAAAATGATATTTGAAAGGTTCCCACCTGCTTGGGTACCAAATGTCATATTCCCTTTGCCAGCAGAAATTCTTAATAAATATCCCCCACCTCCTATTTCTGATGGAGTGTCATTGTTACAACCATTTTAGAAAGAATTTGACAGTACCTACTGAAAACTACTAAAGTGTTCATATCCTTGACCCAGTCATAAGACCCACATTGGAAAATATATCCAAAATTAGAAATCTAAAGCAGAGAACAACTTAAATACCCAAGATAAAAAAAAATTATGCTGAATTAAATGTGAATGATATAATCATGAAAACAATGATTATACAACTACAACAATATGAAAATCCTGAGGTCAATATTAGTCAAAAATTGTAAAAAATGTTGCTCAGTCCTGTCTGACTCTTTCTGGCCCCATGGACTATACAGTCCATGGAATTCTCTAGGACAGAATGCTGGAGTGGGTAGCTTCTCCCTGCTCCAGGGGATCTTCCCAACCCAGGGATTGAACCCAGGTCTCCTGCATTGCAGACAGATTCTTTACCAGCTGAGCTACCAGGGAAGCCCCTTGCTTATAAGACCTCTCATTTTTCAAATGAAAATTAAAGTATGATTTATTAAGGTACTTCAAATACATGTTTTCACTTTGTTCACATGAAACTTGATGAAAGAGTTCATTTTTCAGTGACCTTGACTATATCTTGTAAATCTGAAATCTCCTTGGGGAATACTTCAAGGATAAAACAAATTCAATGGAATCTACCTCTAGAGAAATCATTTGTAAGATACTCAGGTATGATGTAGAATATGTTCAACTTTAAAGAACAGAGAGATGCTTATACAGTTAGTAGTTTGTCTCCCATTGCAAGTGGTTTAGGGGAAGGCGCACAGCACTGGTAAAATGGCTTAAGAATGCCTCCAAGTACCCAGGCTCTTTTAACTTTCCCACTTCAACATCTATAGAATGCTCACTTATATTTCATCCATTTCATTCATGGTTTCAAGATGGCTTTTGCACCTCCAAGCATCTCATCTACATTCTATTCCCAAAGATAGTACACAAAGTAGGGTGGTCAGTGCTTATATTAGGAAATGCCCCTAGAAATCCTGTACAGACTTCTATTTACATCCCATAAGCTGCAACTGTGTCACATGGCCACCACCAGAATCATGAAGGCTTTTGGACATCTGTAGAAGACAAATCTCACGGACAGAGAAGCCATGGCATTGCAAAAGAGTTGGATACGATTTAGCGAACAGAAGAGAAAAGCAACATGGTGGGGGAATAGATGTTGAATCATCTTGTCTCCAGAAATTAAATTGTCCACACATCTCTCTAGAACATTCTCTAGAACCACAAAATTATCACAAACATTTTTTTCCCAAGCAATATTAGCTGTTTCAATTATAAACTTTGCTTCCATGCATCAAGTATGTTCCCGAGTTCTTACTGGAATCATTACCATGTGAGGAGGCAACCAGAATAAATGAACTGCAGCCAGCTCTAACATTAATAGTGTGCACTAATAGTAAGTAAACCAGAAGTAAAGAATAAAGAAATATTCAGTTCAGTTCAGTCTCTCAGTCATGTCCAACTCTTTGCGACCCCATGGACTGCAGCATGCCAGGCTTCCCTGTCCATCACCAACTCCCAGAGTTTACTCAAACTCATGTCCATTGAGTTGGTGATGCCATCCAACCATCTCATTCTATGTCGTCCCCTTCTCCCACCTTCAATCTTTACCAGCATCAGGGTCTTTTCAAATGAGTCTGTTCTTCGCATCACTTGGCCAAAGTATTGGAATTTCAGCTTCAACATCAGTCCTTCCAATGAATATTCAGGACTGATTTCCTTTAGGATGGGCTTGGATCTCCTTGCAATCCAAGGGACTCTCAAGATTCTTCTCCAACACCAGAGTTCAAAAGCATCAGTTCTTCTGCTCTCAGCTCTCATTATAGTCCAACTCTCACATCCATACATGACTACTGGAAAAACCATAGCCTTGACTAGACTAGGCTGACAATATACAGCCTTGACGTATTCCTTTTCCTATTTGGAACCAGTCTGTTGTTCCACATCCAGTTCTAACTCTTATGCTGGTAAAGATTGAAGGCAGAAGGATAAGGGGACGACAGAGAATGAGACGGTTGGATGACATCACCGACTCAATAGACATGAGTTTGGATAAACTCTGGGAATTGGTGATGGACAGGGAGGCCTGGCATGCTGCGGTCCATGGAATTGCAAAGAGTTGGACACAACTGAGTGACTGAACTGAACTGAACTGATATACCTGGGGGCCAAACTATGGTGGAGGTAATGAAGATAATGGTGACCTCCTTCAAAAGGTCCCATGCATGTACTGCTACACTCAGTGCTCCCAACCCTACAGGAGGCCCATGCCTCTGCTGGAGACTCTTGGACACTCCCGGGCAAGTCTGGGTCAGTCTCTTTGGGGTCAGTGCTCCTTACTCCTGGGTCTGGTGTGCACAAGGTTCTTTTGTGCCCTTCAAGAGTCTATTTCCCAGTCCTGAGTAAGATCTGGCAGCTCTATGGTGGGGTTAACAGCGACCTCTTCCAAGAGGGCTTATGCCATACCCAAGTCTGCTGCACCCAGAGCCCCTGCCCCTGTGGCAGTCCACTGCTGATCTGTACCTGCACAGGAGACACTCAAACACAGTTCTGTCTCAGTCTTTGGGGTCTCTGGGTCCTGGTGCACACCAGGTTTATTTGAGCCCTCTGAGCATCTCTGGCCGGAATGGGGTTTGAATGGGAATTCTAAACATGAATTCGCCCCTCCTACTGTCTTGCTAAAATTCTATAGAAATATTCAAGTAATGAGGTAGCCTGGGTTCATTTAAGATAGTCTTAAGTTCCTTCTTGTTACAGTAGAGAACAGTAAATAATGAGCATAAAGATGGCCTCTGAGTTCTCAAAAAGAGGGATATTATATTGAGTATTTTTTTCTAATAAGGAAGAGAAGGCAGAGAGATTTATCATCTATGTGTTCATAGTTGAAAATCTAATGTTAAGTAAAGAAGCAAACTCCGATAGGCTATCTAAAATATGTTATTAACTAGTAAGTGGTTTCTAAGAGTTGGATTTCATGAATCTCTACTTAAAAAAAAAATTGAGGAAATTAACCTAGCAAAGGTATTAGGGGGAAAAATCTATTTAAATGATTAGCATCATTTCATATAGAAGATCATTATAGTACTTCAGAAAGGAATGACACAGTCTAAGAATTAAATAATATTTAAATTTAGAAAAAGTTAAACTTTATTTTTAAAAAATCATGCTTTTCATTTTTTCTCTCATTTTGGTCCAAATGAGCATAAAACTTGGTTACAGACCAGCACCAGTCCACAGATGAGTGTTTAGGGACTACTGATACATTTTGAAGGATTTGACATCCTTGAGCCTTGCTTGTTTTTGCATCTTCTACATGCATATATGCAATTCATAATTTTTTGGTGGCTGTTGTGTTTTACTGGCTCACTGTTAGTCACATGCATGGTGTGAATTGTTGTGTGTGGCAAATTACTCTCCTTCCATTGTCTAAAGTAACTGTCTGGATTTCAGGGCAAGCCTGGAATGGCAAATACTATCTGTGTGCCATCACTGACCCTAGCCTATGCCCATGATAAACTTACTCTTCACGGTAATTTTTACTGCTGAGACAAGAAATGGTACCAGATCCTATCTCATCACAATATGTAGGAAGTCACATTCAACCCACTGGAGCTGACAGATAAAATTCTTTTGTCCTTCTCTAGTCAGGTATTATCTCAGAAGACTTTGCTAAAATATTGCTGGTTATGTGAAAGGGGAGACTTACTGACCCATTGGTTCAGTTTAACCAGCAGTTTACATGGCAGAAAGAGGAGTACCGAGGGAGTAAAAGAACAAATCAGTTATGTTTTAAAGGCAGTGGGAAGAAACCTCAGAGAGGTGGTCAGGGCACTGTCCAATGTGGTGGTTTGAGGTCACACAGGTCCCTTCCTCAAACACTCCCAGTGGGGTCTCATATGCTTGTTATTCAGTCTGGATTTCCAACAAATGCTCTAAACCATAAACTCTAGCAAACCTGCCAGTAATCCCAGAACAATGATCTATTTGCTTCTCTGGGCTTTGATGTGACTGTTCTTAAGGCTACCTGTTTAAGTAGCCCAGGTACCTATAGATACTAATGAAATATATTGTAGAAATTTGGAAATGCTAGCTATGTCTCAAACATTAACTTTTCCAAGAGTTTTTTCCGAAATCCATTCTTAATTTTTTCTACCTCCCAAATAAAATAGGAGATTCATTTACTGAAGACGTATAAAAAAACAGATTGTAAAGCAACTTTTTGTATGCTTCTAGAAGGAACATTCTCAGGATTAGGAGAAACCACTGTTAAATAGAACAATTTGGAAGTATTTAAACTGTCATAGGACAGTCTAAAGGCCTTCCCAGGTGGCACTAGTGGTAAAGAACCCACCTGCCAATGCAGGAGACATAAGAGACATGGGTTCGATCCAAGGGCCAAGAAGATGTCCTGGAGGAGGGCATGGCAACCCATTCAAATTCAAGTATTCTTGCCTTGGAGAATCCCATGGACAGAGAAGCCGGGTGAGCTATAGTCCATAGGGTCACAAAGAGTCAGACATGACTGAAGTGATTTAGCATACACACACAGGAAATCTAAAATATCGTTTGTTGAATCATAATTTTGCTTTTAAAATTCATTTAATTAAAGATAAAAAGTGATATAGGGACATGAAAAATAATCGCCCATGATACCACCACATAATACATACCTTTGACATTTTGATATATTTCTTTCCAAACATTTTTTTTAAATAAAGCATTATAGAGCAATTATTAAAATATAGACTGGTCATAACCTGAAAATATTCATGGAATACTATTATATTTAGCATTGCTAAAATATATTTGTATTTCATTCATGAATTCTCAAGCCAAGTACATTGTGCTAGCCAAGCATGGGAACAGTTATTTGTTTTCACTTAATGAGCTTTTATGTTTATATATATGTTTATATATATGTATATGTTTATATATATGTTTATATATATGGTGGCTTCATCATTTGATATTCATTTCAACATGAATGTATTCAAATTTACACAATATTATTAGCTGTTTATGTTATTTTTTCAATAAATGAAGGTATATGCATTTCTAATAGCATCTGATTACTATTAATGTATATCCTTTTTTTAAATAAATTTATTTATTTTAGTTGGGGGCTAATTACTTTACAATATTGTAGTGGTTTTTGTCATACATTGACATGAATCAGCCATGGGTTTACATGTGTTCCCCATCCTGAACCCCCCTCTCCCACCTCCCTCCCCACCCCATCCCTCTGGGTCATCCCATTGTCCCAGCCCTGAGCATTTGTCTCCTGCATCGAACATGGAATGGTGTTCTGTTTCACATATGATAATATACATGTTTCAATGCTTTTGTCCCAGAACGTCCCACCCTCACCTTCTCCCTCAGAGTCCATAAGGCTGTTCTATGCATCTGTGTCTCTTATTCTGTCTCGCATACAGGGTTATCGTTACCATCTTTCAAATTCCATATATATGCATTAGTATACTGTATTGGTGTTTTTTTTCTTTCTGGCTTACTTCACTCTGTATAATGGGCTCCAGTTTCATCCATCTCAATAGAACCGATTCAAATGAATTTTTTTTAATGGCTGAGTAATATTCCATTGTGTATATGTACCACAGCTTCCTTATCTATTCGTCTGCTGATGGACATCTAGGTTGCTTCCATGTCCTGGCTAATTGTAAACAGTGCTGCGATGAATGTTGGGGTACACGTGTCTCTTTCAATTCTGGTTTCCTCAGTGTGTATGCCCAGCAGTGGGATTGCTGGGTCATATGGCAGTTCTATTCCCAGTTTTTTAAGGAATCTCCACACTGTTCTCCATAGTGGCTGTACTAGTTTGCATTCCCACCATCAGTGTAAGAGGGTTCCCTTTTCTCCACACCCTCTCCAGCATTTATTGCTTGTAGACTTTTGGATAGCAGCCATTCTGACTGGCGTGAAACGGTACCTCATTGTGGTTTTGATATGCATTTCTCTAATAATGAGTGATGTTGAGCATCTTTTCATGTGTTTGTTAGCCATCTGTATGTCTTCTTTGGAGAAATGTCTGTTTAGTTCTTTGGCCCATTTTTTGATTGGGTCGTTTATTTTTCTGGAATTCAGCTGCAGGAGTTGCTTGTATATTTTTGAGATTAATTGTCTGTTGCTTCGTTTGCTATTATTTTCTCCCATTCTGAAGGCTGTCTTTTCACCTTGCTTATAGTTTCCTTTGTTGTGCAAAAGCTTTTAATTTTAATTAGGTCCCATTTGTTTATTTTTGCTTTTATTTCCAATATTCTGAGAGGTGGGTCATGGAGGATCCTGCTGTGATTTATGTCAGAGAGTGTTTTGCCTATGTTTTCCTCTAGGAGTTTTATAGTTTCTGGTCTTACGTTTAGATCTTTGATTAATATTAATGTATATCTTTACAGAAATCTGGGTAACCATTGTACTAATACCTGGAAAAGCAAACACTCCTTTATTGTACCTCATCTTCTTTTTTAAATAGTCATATTTTGTAAGTTAAGACATAATGTTTCATCATTGTATTAATTTGCTTGGTTTGGTTTCTAGTGATGATGTTTTTTGTGTTTTTTTTTTTAAATGTTGGGAATTGCCAGCTTTTATGAGTTGCCTCTATAGAATTTTTTAAAAATCTACTTAGTGATTTTCTTATCAAAAATTATGTTCTTATTAGTCAGGATGGTAATCTGTTATTTTGTCCTGTTTTTAAACACTATTTTCTTTTATTCAATCTATGCCTTTATAGCATGCAAAAGTTTATAACACAGTTTCCTGAGTAAAAAGTCATTGATTAATTTCTTCATGATTTTTCTAACTGCTGATTGTAAAACTCTTTCCCTCTTCAGAGATTCAGTGAATATCCAATTCCAGTTTTTAAATAGTTTGTTTTAGAAAATATTTAACTCTAATCCACCTGAATCTATTTTGGTAAATGATGTGAGGTGAAGCTATAAATGGATTTTCCCCAAGATTGCTTATCATTTATTCAAACACAAATTATTGAATAATTTACCATTCCCTGGTGATTTGTGATGCTCTATCTATGATTCACATTTTACTGAGAATACAACTATCTCTGGTCTAAAGAATTATTTTAAGTTTAAAATTTTAAAGTCAAACACTTTTTAAAAAAATGCAAAATATTGTGATGTTCATTTCTAATGCAAGGTACACATGGCAGACACTTTGAAATAGCTCTCTGATGAGAGAACACTGAAATCATTATTATAGTATCCAGTGCAGAGAATGCTTGCAGTATTTCCTTTGCAGACAACTTTCAGACCAGCATACAAATGACGAGTTAGTCTCAGTTGTGTCTGATTGTTCTCAGCAGCACTAAACCGAGTCTTATCATAAGCATGAATAGGCAGAAATATTTAGCTAGGAGGATGTTAATAGGAGTATTCTAAATAGTGAAAAATAGAAATAGACTAAACTCCATTAATAGGAAGCTTTCTGTGTAAATCATGAAACTGCCTTGCAATTATTAAAACATTATAGAATGGTCATAACCTGGAAGATATTCATGGAAATTATTATATTAATAAAATTAAGTGGTTCATAAAAGAGAATGTGCAGTGTGATCACATATTGCTAAAACAACATGCATATAGTATTACAGCAATATATTATTTCTTTGCTCTACAGAGAGGAAATAGTAGAAAGATATCCAACATGATGTTAGTGAAGATTACCTAGTTATCTCCATGTGGATATGTCATATATCTATATAAACACACAAAGACTAAGCAGCTGTCTGCACTGTCCTTTCTTTGATTATCTCTGATTTTTACTATAAATAGACAATTGGTTTTAGATTAAATTATTATAAGGAGGTTGCCTCCATGGCATAAAAATAAAAATGGCACATTTCACTTTCTTAGAATACTAGATTTTTGATCAGATAGGAAACTGAAACCCTGGAAACAAATGCTACTATCTTATCTTTCTTTGGCTGTACTATTATCAAAGTTCAGTAATAAATTTTCAGGAGGCACTCAGCATCCTTTCAAACACACCCCAAAACATCATGCCATTAATTTCTAAACTCAGTAGAAGAGAATGGAGAGGTTCCTCCCAATAAATAAAACTCCAGGGTAAATTGAATGATCCATGCAAAATTCTTGTGTTGCTACTTTTGCCTTCTTACATACATTGTGGCCACTCTCTGAGGAGTTATATGAATGACTGGTGGTGACAAGACCAAACCACGTAACATAATTGGTTTGTTATCCTTTGAAAATTCTATCCTCAGAAAAACTTATTCTGAGAATGATTTTGCTATTTTGGTCTTTAATTGGTTTGCTGACCAATAGGGACACTGATAGTATTCTATTATGCCAGACAAAATTCTGTGTAATGCTTGCAAAGCAAAATATTTTAAAAGAGTAGATTAACAGTGCAAAAAAAGACTAATTAGACTTTGGAGTTCTCTATAAGCACTAAATTTTCCTAGGTAGAGATCCTTGTGAGAGTGAGGAGAAGAATGCATATTTTATTTGGGCCATGTAAGAAATCTTGCTCAGAAGACTGCTTTTACCTACTGGCTAATACAAGGCATAACTAAGAAGTAATCAGGGAAATCCCACAGGCCACATGGGAAAATCAGTGTCATCACATTATAGCCACATCTGGTATTTCCCTTATTCCATGCTGTGCCGCCGCTGGTATTGGAAACAGTCACTGGAGATTTGCATTCAGTAACAAATAGTGAGATTAATATTCCCTTTGGTTAACATTATAGATACAAGTGTATGGAAGACTAGTATGAAAGGAAGGGTGGCTGCAGTGAAGAGGGAATGAGAAAACCAACACAATTCATTTTTAAGTGTTGGATTTATGTAAAGATGGGAGTAAAAGTTATTTAGTAACCTGTATGACACAGGAAATTCACAAATTGAGAGCAGATGCCAGAGCCACCAGGGTTCTCAAGGATCCCTGCTTTAATAATTTATTATCTGGACTGAGAGAAGTCTGAGAGGTCCCGGGGACTGGGAAGGCCGTCCAGTGGGTGGGGTCACTCAGTGATCTCAGGACAGAGACTGTTTTCCAACTAGTGTGGAAATACATTAGTATTTTAACAATCAGTGTGCATATCAGCGACTGAATTCTTTCATGGTATTTTATTTGGGGAGTTTGTCCAGGATTTCAGATTCTGAAGTATTATTCTGAGCTTAAAAGTGTACCATTTTTGATCCTAAGAGATTTCTCCTAAGCATTTTCTGCTATCTCTTTCCTTTGAATCGCAGAATCCTGGTTTGTTTCTTCTTTTTTCTTTTTTTGGCTGACCTTGGTTGGTCAAGCTTCCCAGCTCAAGTCCTAAGAGGGTCAATTATTACTGGTCTGGTAAAACAATCAGCAAGATCATTTCCCATGCGGCTTTTGATGGAAACAACTGTCAAAGCACTGACCTTGTTCTAGGAGTGGAGGAGATCTCTTCCCCTGAACCCCTTCCAAAAGTGGAGACAGTGATAAATTCTCCTGAAATTAGTATAGGAAAATGCAAATTATCCTAAGAAAAATCATAGGAGAAATCTTCAGATAGGCATCTTTTAAATTCAGTTTTTAGTTCTCCTACAAGTACCTTCCTGAAATTTAAAACTCTTAAAATAAGGCAAGAATAGGAATCATTTTCTAAAACCTTCCATAAATGTGACATTGATTCATTTATACACAGCCCATTAGCGTAGGGTTTCATCTCTTCATCTATCATTGCACTTATCTTCTGATTTCTCCAGGGCATTTGATAAATGAAAGACAATTTACATTTGGTGCATTAATGACCTTGGTAAATTTTGAAAATGTACCTCCATATTATATGTACATATATTTTTCAAAGTGACCTACCAGTTCTTTGTGCATACCAAAGGATAGAGGAGCATAGTGCAGCTTCATTACTAGGAGATAATTTTAAAATGAAATTCTGAAAGTATGGGGGTTTATGTTGTTTTCTAAGTACATAACAACAAGTAATTGTGTAGGGGTTAAAAGTTACCTATAGGCAAAAGAGGCAGAAGAGCATTGTTCAAGATAAATATGACCCTTTTGGGGTTTTCTTCCATATTAGAGTCCATTCTCCAAAACTTTCCACAGACATGGTTACAGAGCATATTTTTGTTTGTCTGTTTCGGTGTTCAAATTACTTTGTCATTATAATTTTCTTACTATGATGAATTGAAACAGAAATTTCTTTCTAAAATCTTTTGTTGGCTTATCCCCAAATGTACAACAACCCAAGGCAACACTCACACACACACACACACACACACTATATATATATATATATATACACATATATATCCTTTATGTATGAGTGAAGTGAAGTAAAAGTCACTCAGTCGTGTCTGACCCTTTGCGACCCCATGGACTATACAGTCCATGGAATTCTCCAGGCCATAATACTGGAGTGGGTAGCCTTTCCCTTCTCCAGGGAATTTTCCCAACCCAGGGATCGAACCCAGGTCTCTTGCATTGCAGGCAGATTTTTTACCAGCTGAGCTACAAGAGAAGCTATCTATCTGTATCCATATTGACATCTACTGTATATTTATTACCCTATTTTTACCTTATTTGTAGTTGTTTCTTCCTCGGCAGAGGGGATACTGGGGTGATAGAAGAACATACCGGTGTATTCTACTAGTACTCTAGCACTGGAATGTGCTTGAAAAGTAAAAAAAAAATCATTGCCTTATAGCCCTCAGTGGTTGAGTTTTTAGAGGGCAAGGATATATTTTGTTTATCTGTATATCTTCTGGTTCCTAGTATAGTGCTTAGCACATATGAGGCATTTAGTACTTTTTGACAAGTGAATGAAAACTTTGTTTTATTTGAGGTTACCAGAGCTATGTTCAAATCTCATGACAAATACCCAGCACATAGACAGTAAAGAAAAGGAGCCTGTGTCAGTGAGTCACATAAGAGGCTAAAGGTCAAAGAGAAAACTGGAAATCTTGACTTTTATATAAAAAATTTCATCTCTGTGCAGTGACTCAGATCTACCCTCTCTTTTTGGGTAGCTTACCTGAGCACCAACCAAATGATTAAAATGAGACTTGGGTTCTTGTTTAGGAAGTTTCAGAAATTTCAAGTGGTCTGTGAGGAATTACCACCATCTCCCCAACTGTCCTGCCTAGCTCCTGGCACTTAAGAAGCAAACTGAGGCCCAGAGAGGAAAGGAGAATTGCTCAAAATCCCATGCTTTGTAAGGTCCAGAGGCGGGCTTTGAATCCAGTTCTTCTGACCCAGGTACCAGCATTCTTTCTGCTGCACCTCTGCTGGTTGGCTGAATGACTGACTTGACTACTTGGGATGGACAACATCAATCTTGCATGTGAAGCTATAGAGAAGTGACAGCCATGGTCATGACCAAGATGCATCCACAGTGGTGGGCCTGGCCCTGAGGAAGATAAACCTTCAATTTAAGACCAAGGACTTCATCTGGACAAGAATACACTCATCTCACAATGACCAGGACTTCCCTGGTGGCTCAGATGGTAAAGCATCTGCCTACAATGCAGGAGGACCCAGGTTCAATCCCTGGGTCAGGGAGATCCTCTGGAGAAGGAAATGGCAACCCACTCCAGTACTCTTGCCTGGAGAATTCCGTGGACAGAGGAGCGTGGTAGGCTATAGTCCATGTGGTCGCAAACAACTGAGCAACTTCACTCACTCATTCACTTCACTCACAATGGCCAGTGCCATTTGGGAAAGTGAGGTCTGGACCATCTCCCTAAGATCACTTGCTCTAGACTGGAGCAAGCATTTCCTACCAGATGTATCAGCTGAAATCTTGGTCCAAAGGGTCAGTCTTGCAGAAGGGAGAAACTGAGATATAGACACCAGAAGAGAATCATAAACACCATATGTCAAAGTCCAGGAAAGTAAAACCATGTCAAGAACTCAGAACCAAGTTTTAAGCCCATTAGATGCAGGTGGTGGTGGTGGTGTTCAGTCGTGTCTGACTCTTTGTCACCCCATGGACTATAGCCCACCAGGCTCCTCTGTCCATGGGATTTTCCAGGCAAGAGTACCGGGGTGGGTTGCCATTTCCTACTCCAGGGGATTGGGATCATAGTAAAGTAGGTTGCTGGTGAGCAAGGAGGAGGGAAGGGGCTGAGTCCTGGATAGTTGCCTCTAACTCTAGCCTGTGATAAAGTATCAATTTGATGAGCTTGCTGATGTGGTATGTGCAATGATCAAGCAGAGGTGATAAAAGAATTCGGAGCTGTTCCTCTACTGATGTTCATCCGCAGCCCTTCAAAATGCACTTTGGACTTTCTCCCCTGTTTCTTTAACACTGCATCTTTAATATACCTAACATGAAACATAACTTCCATATTTATTGTCAGAAAAAACAATACAGTGCTTGGGAATCAGCCAAAGAGATTACAGGTATCCATCCTCTCACTGGAGTATTGGACATGCCTAAGGGACCCTATGGGTATTGTCTATTTCTATAGGAATGTGCATATTTTCTTGTCTTTCTGTTGACTGGATTATTTTACAACTCTAACGGTATAGAAGTTGTAGAAAACTGATAATCATGCAAATGATTTTTCTCCACAGTGAAGGTTATTTTGTCCCACAAATAAACATTTGATAACTGCACTATGAAAAACATGACCCAAATATGTTATTACCCTTTATAATATATTAACCAGTTTGTCACTTATTAATAAATTAATAGCAGCTTTCCTGACTGCCCATTGCTATGTGTGTATATGTATATCACTGTTTTTTTCATTAATGAGCAAGTTGAATATGATGAAATCTTTACCATATATATTCTATATGTATAGGAGAGTCATGTATTTAAAATTAAAATGAAAAATTACACTAACATCCTTATTATTAATATCTCTACCATGCTAAGCACTTGGTATCATTGAGCTTTCTTATTCCCTGGCTTTCCCTTATAAAATCATTTGCTAAGTTAACTATACTTTACTTCAGTTGGCATTCTCACTATCAGTGAGCCAGTTTAAGTCCCAACTATTTTGTGCTTAGGCTGATCCAAACTGACCATCCAAATTTGTCTCCTCCACCATCACAATCTAAACACAAAAAAGGCCAAATCTTTTCATCTAATCTCAGGTCTTTGGGACAGTCTTAGCTCACAAACCTTTTTTGACTTTCTGTTGACTATAAAATCATATCCCCAAACTTCGTCTCCTTGACAAAAGAGATCCAAGGTATCATCTTAGCCCTATATTCAGTGGCCCCTTATGTTAGTCTGCTTGGGCTGCCATAATAAAGCAACAAGGATTGGATGGCTTGTTGTTTTTCAGTCACTCAGTCATGTCTGACTCTCTGTGACCCCATGGACTGCAGCACAACAGGATTTCCTGTCCTTCACAGTCTCCTGGAGCTTGCTCAAACTAATGTCCATTGAGTCAGTGATGCTATGCAACCATCTGTCATCCCCCTTCTCCTCCTGCCTTCAAGCTTTCCCAGCATCAGGGTCTGTTCTAATGAGTCGGCTCTTAACATCAGATGGGCAAACTAATGGAGCTTCAGCTTTAGCATCCGTCCTTCCAGTGAATATTCAGGATTGATTTCTTTTAGGATTGGCTGATTTGATCTCCTTGCAATTCAAGGGACTCTCAAGAGTTTCCAACACCACCGTTCAAAAGCATAAATTCTTCAGTGCTCAGCCTTCTTTATGGTCCAACACTCACATCTGTACATGACTACTGGAAAAATCATAACTTTGACTATATGGACCTTTGCCAGTAAAGTAATGTCTCTGCTTTTTAATATACTGTTCAGGTCTATATCAACAACCTCAGATATGCAGATGACACCACCCTTATGGCAGAAAGTGAAGAAGAACTAAAGAGCCTCTTCATGAAAGTGAAGAGGAGAGTGAAAAAGCTGGCTTAAAACTCAGCATTCAAAAAATGAAGATCATGGCATCCGGTTCCATCATTTCATGGAAAATAGATGGGGAAACAGTGGAAACAGTGAGAGAGTTTATTTTGGGAGGCTCCAAAATCACTGCAGATGGTGACTGAAGCCATGAAATTCCTTGGAAGGAAAGTTATGACCAACTTAGACAGCATATTAAAAAGCAGACACATTACTTTGCTGACAAAGGTCCATCTAGTCAAAGCTTTGGTTTTTCCAGTAGTCATGTATGGTTGTGAGAGTTGGACTATAAAGAAAGCTGAGCGCTGAAGAATTGATACTTTTGAACTGTGATGTTGAAGAAGACTCTTGAGAGTCCCTTGAAATGCAAGGAGATCCAACCAATGAATCCTAAAGGAAATCAGTCCTGAATATTCATTGGAAGGACTGATGATGAAACTGAAACTCCAATACTGTTGCCACCTGATGCAAAGAACTGACTCATTTGAAAAGACCCTGATGCTGGGAAAGATTGAAGGTGGGAGAAGGGGTAGACAAAGATGAAATGGCTAGATGGCAGATGGCATCACTGACTCAATGGACATGAGTTTGGGCGAGCTCCGGGAGTTGGTGACAGACAGGGAACACTGGCATGCTGCAGTCCATGGGGTCACAAAGAGCTAGACACAACTAAGCAACTGAATTGAACTAGACTGAATTTATCTAGTCATGATTATCTGCTCCTCCTCCTTCATTTTTTCACTCTGTTGCTTACTCCTGAAATGTGTTTGTGCTACTTAGTTTCCTTGAGCCTCATATTTGCAATCCATAATATTGACATGTCAATGATACCAGTCTCTCAGAAACATGAGGGTAGAATGAGGTGTGATAGTGCTGGGATGCCCTGATGCTGGGAAAGATTGAAGGCAGGAGGAGAAGGGGATGACAGAGGATGAAATGGTTGTATAGCATCACCAACTCAATGGACATGAATTAGAGTAAACTCCGGGAGTTGGTGATGGCCAGGGAGGCCTTGTGTGCTGCAGTCCATGAGGTCGCAAAGAGTCGGACACCACTGAGCAACTGAACTGAACTGAACTGAGGTCTGTCATAGCTTTTCTTCCAAGGAGCAAGCGTCTTTTAATTTCATGGCTGCAGTCTCCATCTACAGCAATTTTGGAGCCCAAGAAAATCAAATCTGTCACTGTTTCCATTGTGTCCCCATCTATTTGTCATGAAGTGATAGGACCAGATGCCATGATCTTAGATTTTTGAATGTTCAGTCTTAAGCCAACTTTTTCACTGTCCTCTTTCATCTTCATCAAGAGGCTCTTTAGTTCCTCCTTGCTTTCTGCCATAAGGGTGATGTCATCTGCATGTCTGTGGTTATTGATATTTCTCTGGGAAATCTTGATTCCAGCTTCTGCTTCATCCAGTGAGGCATTTTGCATGATGTACTCTGCATATAAGTTAAATAACCAGGGTGACAATATACAGCCTTGACGTACTCCTTTCCCAATTTTGACCCAGTCTGTTGTTCCATGTCCAGTTCTAAATTGCTTATTGACCTGCATATGGGTTTCTCAGGAGGCAGGTAAGGTGGTCTGGTATTCCCATCTCTTTAAGAATTTTCCATAGTTTCTGGTGATCCACACAGTCAAAAGCTTTAGTGTAGTCAATGACGGCTTAACCAATAGACATTAATTCCTCAGAATTCTAGACAAATTCTAAGATAAAACTGTTGGCAGGGCTTATTTCCTCTGAGAGCTTCTCTCTTTGGCTTGCAGGTGGCCATTTATCCCTATGTCTCCCCATGGTCTTTTCCCTGTGCATATCTGTGTCCTAATCTTTTTTAAAGACACCTGTCATATTGAATTAGGACTCATCCATATGAACTTATTTGACCTTAATTACCTCCTTAACGACCCTGTTTCCAAACACAGTCACATAGGAGTTAAGACTTCAACATATGAATTCAGAAGGAACACAGTTCAGGCCATAGCACACCTGTAGGAGGGAGGAAAATGAATGTTTGTTGAATACCTATCAAGAGTTAAGCACCATGATTTATGCATTCACATAAGTTAAAAAATGGTTGACTTGGTGTTTTCCTGAACCTATCCCAACCCAATTTATACTTGTAATATATCACTTCATCTAAAATTTCTCTCACTAGAAGAATCCTGGTTTCTGTTTTCTGGCTTACTTGGATTTCAACAAGAAATCTGTTCTTAACCATGTATTATTCCTTTTTTCCCTCTATCTTCTTTTAAAATACTACCTTTATCACTGAGTTCAAACACCTTGATTATAATATGCCTTGGTGTAGTCTTTCTCATATCTCTTATACTTGGGGTTGGTGAAATGTCTTGAAAAGTCGTGGTTCTGTAGTTTTCTTCAAGTTTGGAAAAGTTTTGGCGTTAGTGTCTTCAAATACTTTTTGTTCCCCCTCTACCCTTCTTTCTTTCAATAACTCCTATAACGTGTATTTGGTCACTTGAAGCGGTCCCACAGTTCTTTGAATTTTTAGTGAGCTCATGCTTCCAGGCTCTGAACTTCCTAAGGGTTTCTCAGTTTTTTCCTCCCCACCTTAGGACAAATGGCTACACCTGAGTATTTCTCTTCCCTCAGGTCAATTAAGCTCTAATGATATCTAGCTGGTTAGGTTCTGTTGACTGTTTCTCCTGAGGGCAGGCCTAGTTAAGAAGAGAGCTCTGGTGTATTTCAAAATGTCTCCTTTTCTTCTCTCCCTGCCGGAAGTACAAGCGAGTTTCTCCTTAGATATTTACTGTGAGAACCTGGTTGAGCTCCTGGAAGACTCAACAACAGTGAGTAAATGTTTTACATTATTAAAATGATTGGCTATTTTTGTGTGTGTATTCTTGAGCTTTGTTCTGGGTTTGTCAATTTACTGGAAATCATTCCTGTTGATTCTTGCTTTAAAATGTAGTTAGGTGGGATGTGTTTCGTTACACTGAGCCACTTTCACCAAACTATTAAGACAGACTTTTCTTAGTAGACTACTTGATATTGCTAATTTCTGAGATTTTCAGTGTAACTAGTGACTACTGGAGATTGTTCCCCCTAAGGCCTTTTCTGGGCCTCAGGTAGTTTCTTCACATGCATGAGCTGATAATTTACCTGGCTAAAGTCTCTAGGAAGAACCTCCGTAAATTTCCAAAGCAACTATGTAACTGTCTTGGAGAAGGAAAGGGCAACCCACTCCAGTATTCTTGCCTGGAGAATTCCATGGACCGAGAAGCCTGGTGGGCTACAGTCCATGGGGTCACTAAGAGTCAGACCCGACTGAGTGATTAAACACACACACACGTAACTCTCTAGCTATCATGGTCTTTTTTTCCAGCTTTATCTGCTCAATTCAGGCAGTCTGCAGGGCTCTCCATGATTTCTCGTTTCCTTGCCACATAGTGTGAACTTTTTTCTTTATCACCTAGTGTATAATATTTTAGAGCTGTTAACTTAAACATGTTTAGTAAGTTGAAACTGTTGTTTTATACATTCTCTGCCCCACCCTGTGTGGTTTTTTGTTTTGTTTTTAGTAGTTTAAGAGGGGAAATCTGCCCCCTGTTACTCAATCTCAGTAAGAGGGAAAATACTGTTACTTTTAAATTTTGTTTTTAAGAGTTTTTGATTGGATGGTTATGATTTCTGTGTATGCGGATTTATGTAACTCACTGGCAATATGGATTGTACAAATTTAAGGTAGGGTAATTTAAGAATTTGAATTAACTCTTTGTGTTTAAATTTTACATGATACAAACTAATTTCATGCAGTTGACACATTTTGGCAGCATCTTTTGTTGACATGTTGGGTTTGAATTTTGCAAAAGTATTCAGTAATGTATAAAATGTTGTCTTCTTGTTTACATAAGTTAATCCCTTGAAAGGGTGGCATTATCTTTACTGTATACTTGCTTGTTTTCTTCTCTGCCTTCTCCTCGCCATTTCTCACTCTTGCTCTGATTTGCTCCTTCTTCCTGCAGGAAACCTGGGCAACACGCTCTTCAGGACCTTTCAGGTCTGTCCAACTCTCACTTGTTCTCTTTATTCTGCCTCTTCTCTTAGTTTCCTGGGTTCTTTGCAGTTAGTGTGTTGAGGGGAAGGCCAGGCTCCCCTGGCAACTAGTAAGACTTCAGTTGGAAATCTTAGGGAATTATTTTCACTTCAGTACCTAGTTACATAGTCCATCCAGCTTTACCAGCAATAAATCTCACATTTTAAAGTTTAAGTCTAATGGTGAGAGAGATACGATAGATCATTGACCTCACAAACACCATAAGTGTCTTCAAATCATATACTTATCTCCTACGGATAAGAAAGAAACTTCTTGAAGTAACCAGGGCCATCCTGACCACCCCTCCGCAACGTAACAACTAAAAGATGACATAGCAGAATCCTGCCAAGACTTGATTCAAGCACTACAGCTGGCATCCACTGATTGTCAGACCCATGGCAAGTTGGTTGTTGAAAATATCGACTTGCCTAATGCATTAAAAAAGGGAAACTTTAAAAATAGAACATACTTTAAAATGTAATAGGCAAAATAAAAACAATTTTTGTTTAATAAAATTGATATATTAAAATCTTAAAAAAAAAAAAAAAAGAATCCTGGTTTCTTTCTATCAAATATAATATCTCTTTACTTTGAAATCTCCATGGTGCTTAATTTTCCCCTTTTATAGTACTTTCAAATTCTACCTGGTTTTATGATCACTTTGTACTTATGTTTAAAACACAGATTATTAATTTTTAAAGGCAAAGCTATTATTTACTCTTTTAGGACTCCCTTGAGGTATATGACCTTTTATCTAGAATATAGATATTTGCTAAATTAGGAAATCAAAGGAAAGAGAAGAAAGTTTATGAAAGAAAGAAGAGGCATAGTGATTAATTTTTTTTAAAGGGAAGAGATTGTTGGAGGAGGATGAGGGAAGAGAAGAGAAAGAAGCACAAGAGAGATGTTAGATAATAGCCACAATTATAAAACTTTACATTAGAGGCCAGTAGTATACCACTTTTGGAACCTAGAGTTTCTAATACTTTATATTTTAATTAATGATATTCTTAGTAAATCATATTCCATTTAAGTAGTTTAATGCCTTTGAGTGATGGAGAACATTATGTTTTGTGGATCACAATGACTTTAATATTGATCCCTATTCCCACTGTATCGCATTGGCTTGAAGATCTGATTTCAGCTAATTTCTCTTTCACAATCAGCTGGGGTGTGATTTGCAAGGACAACTTATTGTGTTGCAGCAAATACACTTTGCAATGCAGCCAATCTGGTCTGGTTTGTGAAGCATGAAAAGATTTGAGGTCTCAGCTAATGTGCATTACACATGTCACATTCCACAAACTAGGCCTAAGACTTGTGAGAGTGTGATCCATAACTCCATCTACTGACACCAGACTGTGATATTTATTGCTGTGAAAATTCCCATGACAAATTTGTTTCTGTGGCACATTTACCATTATAAATTGACGTGGAGCCATAGATGTGATGGCTTCAGATGTAGCAACCCCAGCACTTTATTATTTTTTTTCAAGTCTTAGACTTAGGTGCTTTGAAATTTTTAGAAGTTCCTGTTTCCCTGGGTTATTTTAAAAATAACCAGCAAATCATGCTTTTAATAGCGTATATTATTATTCAAACCTTTGCTAAAGTTTCATCTAATTTCTAAATTTAACAGTATGCTATCTCTAAATTTTAGTCACTATCCACTTAACATGTATTTTTTTCGTTATTGAAATATTCCAGACACTTCCTTGTGAAAGAAATTAGGACTAAATGTAACAGTCTGTATAGGGACTTTTGTGAGGTGGGGTTCAGTTCAGTTCATTTCAGTCGCTCAGTTGTGTCTGACTCCTTGTGACCCCATGGACTGCAGCAAGCCAGGCCTCACTGTCCATCACCAACTCCTGCAGTTTACTCAAATTCATGTCCATTGAGTCGGTGATGCCATCCAACCATCTCATCCTCTGTCGTCCCCTTCTCCTCCTGCCTTCAATCTTTCCCAGCATTAGGGTCTTTTCAAATGAGTCAATCCTTTGCATCAGGTGGCCAAAGTATTGGAGTTTCAGCTTCAGTATCAGTCCCCCCAATGAATATTCAGGACTGATTTCCTTTAGGATGGACTGGTTGGATCTCCTTGCAGTCCAAGGGACTCTTGAGAGTCTTCTCCAACATCACAGTTCAAAAGCATCAACTCTTCGGCACTCAGCTTTCTTTATAGCCCAACTCTCACATCCATACATGACCACTGGAAAAACCATAGCTTTGACTAGACAGACCTTTGTTGGCAAAGTAATGTGTCTGCTTTTTAATACGCTGTTTAGATTGGTCATAACTTTTCTCCCAAGGAGCAAGCTTCTTTTAATTTCATGGTTGCGGTTACCATCTGCAGTGATTTTGGAGCCCAAAGAAATAGTCAGCCACTGTTTCCGTTGTGTCCCCATCTATTTGCCATGAAGTGATGGGGCCAGATGCCATGATCTTAGTTTTCTGAATATTGAGTTTTAAGCCAATTTTTTCACTCTCGTCTTTCACTTTCATCAAGAGGCTCTTTAGTTATTCTTCACTTTTTGCCATAAGGGTGGTGTCATCTGCATATCTGAGGTTATTGATATTTCTCCTGGCAATCTTGATTCCAGCTTGTGCTTCATCAAGTCCAGCATTTCTCATGGTGTACTCTGCATATAAGTTAAATAAGCAGGGTGACAACATATATCCTTGATGTACTACTTCCCCAATTTGGAATCAGTCTGTTGTTCCATGGAGAGGATAAACATGACTTCCCATTAAAGTAAACCTTCTAAGTTGAGAATTGTAGAGTTGGATTTGTGGCTGCAGTTTGTCTGAGAGCCCTCTACTGTTTCTGAGGGACCCAAGAATGAATGAGACATTGAGCTGGCTTACAGGAAGTTGACAGTCACCTAAAGAAAGACACAAATAACCATAAAGAAGTTAGCAGCCTTTTCTCAGTTGGGAGTGATTTTACCCTTCAATGACATATTGCCAATTTAAACGGGGATGTCCTTCAGGAGTTAGATGTATACATATAAATCAATCCTAAATATTCATTGAAAGGACTGATGCTAAAGCTGAAACTCCAATACTTTGACCACCTGATGCGTAGAGCTGACTCATTGGAAAAGACCCTGCTGCTGAGAAGGATTGAGAGCAGGAAGAGGGCACCAGAGGATGAGATGGTTGGATGGCATCATCGACTCAATGGACATGAGTTTGAACAAACACAAGGAGACAGTGAAGGACAGGGAAGCCTAGCATGCTACAGTCCATGAGGTCAACAAAGAGTCAGACATGACTCAGCGACTGAACAACAGCTAAAGACTGGACTGGAGATATAGGTGTGAGAGTCATAATGTGATAGTTGTTGAAATCAAAAGACTGGTAAGATTACCCAGCAACAATGTATGGATGATCAGGACACTGAGTAAGGGACGCCTGCATTTAAAAGGAAACACAGAAGGACTCACAAAGGCAACTGAGAAAAATATTAATACAGTAATATTAGTAAACATTTTTAAGGAGTCCATACCATGTGAAAAAAACTGTACTAAGCATTTTACTTATATTAGTCTGTAACTAGCCTATTATTGCCAACTCTTTTGAACAGTGGTTGAAGGAGGGATCAACAATATCAAACTTTCAATACAATGAGGGCTAAAGGTGTCCATAGACTGATAATTGGGAAGTCATTGGAAGTCTTCAGGGTGGCAGCTTCTGTAGAGGGATAGATCTGGAAGCTAGAGTCCAGGGGATAGAGAAGCCAGAGGTTGGTGTGAAAGTGGAGATAAAGTAGTTTGCATTAAAAGGATAAGAAAGAAAAGGACAATGTTTTAATGGAAAGAGACTAAAGGGAAGGCATTTTGTTTTAGGATGGAAGAAAGTTAGGAGTTGCAGATACTGGTTATAGACCTTCAGGAGAGAGATGAAAATTCCTTACAGACAGGAAAAGAACTGGCAAATTTTACAAGAAAAGACAGGTTAAGAGACTTTAGAGGCATTGCCTGGGGCCAAGCTGAAATAGGATACCACTGTCGCCAGTCCATCAGTCCCTTTGAACCCCTTTTTGGAATTTCTTCCCTCTTACCCAGTTTGGGTTTATCTGAGCTATTCTTGCAAGAGGACCTCTGAGTGTTTTATCTTCACTTACCAGGACACCATGCTACAAAACCATATCACATGAATAATATACTATTGTCTACCTTCTCTGTACCTGCAAAGCTGGGAGATCAGGGGCAGGAGGAAAAACACTCACTTTGGGACTATTGCCTATCCTGAGAGATGAGGGATTCCCAAATGAGTGTTGCATAATTTGCTTAGTTTTGTGGTCATCTTACTTTATAGCATGTTAATGTATATTGGATATTTCTTTCCCTTAATACAGTGCTAATATGGAATAGTTTTCCTTCCCTAAATATTTTCCCATTTCTACATCATAGTCTGACCAAAAATGTGTTTTCTGTACTATTTCCAGTCTTTATCATTTATTTAACCACAAATTTTGAGTATCTGCAATGTACTAGGTCCTAGTTTGTAAGATACATTCAATATGGTTAAGGCACTTGAATAGCTCACAGTCTATAAGAAAAACAGATAAGTAAATAGCCATCTAGAATAGGAAGAAATCAGTGCTTTAATAGATGTAATATATAAAATGATTATGCAAGCCGATGCAGTGAGTAACTATACCTCCTCCCTCATGAAAGAAGTCTTCTTTCTACTCAAATACTGAATTACTTACATTTTTTTAAAATGGGCTGTCAAGAATAGAAACACCCCCCTCTCTTTGCTTGATGGATTCCCCCCGAACCCCCGCCTTTCTTTCCCTCTTTTCTCTCCTTGGCTCTTACCCTGCCAATTCTCTACACTGGCTCCTTTTATATTCTGAAATCCCACTTAAGGGACTTTCTCACTGATTATAATGACATAGGTCTGTTTTCACAGCTGCAATCTTAAAGTTTCTTAATAATGCCATGTTTTAAACATTATTCTGAAATGCTAGAAGGTTTGAAGGTACTCAAAAAGTAAACAGTCGGCTCATATGAAAGGGAGAGAACAGTTGTAATATAAAACTTTCAACAATTTGTATAAAATCATTGGCACTTCATTGAAAATCTCAAGCTCTTGAGACAACAAAATTTTCCCCCAAGGGGAACTAATTCACTAGACATGTGTGTACATTAGAACCAGATGAAGGTGATGCAGTAAATTTGGAAAGACAATTCCTGAACTTATTAGAAGCTGGAGACCAAGCATTTGTATTTCTATTGGATTCTTTGGGCTTGCTAAGAATAATTTTCCCAACAGAGCAGATTTGGGGAATTTGCATTTATGTTCATGGTCACCTTTGACATCTGAGATCCTGAGGACTTGACATCACATACTATTATTATTATAAACAGAGCTCCCAAGCTGTTCAGCTTAAATTACTACTTCGGTGTTAGCAAGAATGGTGCCACGTGGTGAGCATATGCTGTTTGTGAAAGTAAATGAGGCTTTAAGAATGTTTGACTCTCAAAAGGAAGTCTACTAGCAGATATCTTATATTGAAACCCTGTTCATGTTCTCACTCCACTATCATGAACAATGTTTAAAGACTCAAGGTTGTTACTTGAGAATAAATCAGGGAATTCTTGAACATTTGGGTGGATATATTCACCACAGAACACGACAGACATTTTTCCTATGTTTATCCTCTTAAAAATGTATGTATTTCACTTCAGGGCTCAATAGATCTTTCAGATGGTATCTTAATAGAGCTTCCTCGGCACAGAAGTGATTGATTTCTTTCAATGAAGCATTTACTTAAATCTACTTTTGGGGCATTTAGCATTATAACTGGGTGTAGAATTCCCTTATTTTGGACAGGCTAAAAAAACTCCCAAGACTAATTAGGCAATTTAAATGGTGAATAATGCTATTTCCCTATGCATTTGCTTTGTGAGTTAAGATGATGAAGATTTAATCTTCTTTTTTACGGTCTCTTTTGTCTGTGAAACTAAAGATCCACTTTTATAAAAGATTTTCCTTTGTTGTGTCTTAGAAAGGGATTTGACACCTGAATGGTAGTGGTAATGAAATTCTCTGTGGGTTAGGCTTCAAGAAAGAAATATTAACATGAAACTAATGAAGTACTAACAAATAAATTGAGTTCATAATGGTAGCCATTTCCCTATGTTATATGTGATAACCATAAACGTAGGTACCAGTAGTTTGGAGCTTTGTATCTGATCAATGCCATCAATGCATTTCTAAAAACAAGGTGATTGGCGAAAACCATAAGAAATATTTTTTATCAGAATGAGGTTGTGAATACTTCAGCTGTCACAAAACTTTTTTCCCTTCAAGCAATTTATTTTCTTTTGTAAGGACTAAAGTTCTAATACATTATAACCTGAAACTTGACATTAAATATAAATCAAATATAAATCAAATAAAGAATATTACATCCCTTCTCATATCCTATATATTCTCATTCTTCACAGGGAATGACTGCAGCCTACAAGGTGCCAGGTTAATCTTGTTTAAATTGGGCCCTCAACTTCTGTCCACAAACTGATGGAGGATCACATGAGGCAACAAAGGAATATAGTTCTGATGTAGTGATAGAGGATGAGTTATTGATAGTATCAGAGCAAGAGAACGATAAGATGCAAATGCCTTTTAAGGGCAATTAGTTTGGAAACCAAGAGTAAAATGGAAATGACAGATTGAAAAGATGGAGACAAAGAGACAGTGTTTGTATCACAGGGAGAACCTGGCATCATCTCAGCATCCTTTTTACCTGGTCTGGCTCAAGGCAAATTACAGTGGAGGAGGCCGCTGGGCTCACAATCAGAAGGCTCTTAGTGACTTAAGAATGTATTTTTATAGAAAATTATAGAAACAGCTGTCATCTTAAAAAGAATTTGATGAAGTTTCTGGAGATGTAAAGAGATATAATGTGTATAGAGAATGAGGGCTGAAAGAGGAAGTAGAAAAAAATGAAAAGTAATCAGAGAAAGAAGCAATGTTATTTCTAATTTTTTAAATCCATGAGGAATTTATTACAATACAAGAGTGATGCACAATGAACACGAGTGTGTCAATAGTGAAATTGGTGATGGTAGGGAGGAATTCATGTGGCAGAGAGTACAGATCCTAAAAAATCAATTCCTCAACCAAGTGGTCCCCAAACCTGGGGAATTGACTGTTACATGTTTGGGCATATCTTGTATTGGAGGGTTCAGCACATGTTTCAATTTCCTGATGACAAATTTTGTGAATGAGTCTACTTTTCAAGGGACAGATGTTTCAAGAGAGCCCATAAAAGAAGTAAACTGGGAGATCCATTGGTTTCTCTTTCTAAAAGCAGGAGGGAGACAGTTATTTATTGTATCTACAAACTAAAAACATGAAGGGAAAATAGAAAGTTCATTAATATTTTCATGAGTCAAGTTTTATGATTCTCACAGTCCCCAGCAGGAAGGGGATTCATAGAATCAGGAGGGAGCGGAGTGGAGGGAGGAGATGGAAAGGAAGGATAGTTACAGTGTGTCTGAGAAAGTGAACTAATTTGCCTACTTATCAGGAGGTGATTTTTATACCAAGAGTTTCTCTGCAATTAAAATGCTTTAGATGCTTTATTTCAAAGACATACAGGTTGACCAGCAGTTGAAAGAATTGCACGTTGCTGGATAATGATCTCAGTCTAGCGCCCTCCCTTCACCCAAACAGGACTCTTCAACCACCAGCAGTAATTACTCGGATTTTACCTTTCGGGCACCAGACAGTATGTCATGATCAATACCAGATTTGTCATTTGGGAGATGGGGTTGTAGGGGAAAGGTGAGGCACTTCTTACTTCCCAAGCTTCAGAAAAGCAAGTCTCTTCTCCCATCCTCGGTCTGCTACACTAGTGGTGTGTGTGCCTGCTTGTAAGTGTTTAGTCTAGGTAGTTTGTTCCTTTTTATAAAAGTAATTTAAATTGGGATCTATGATATGCCAAATTGTAGTTGATTCTGTTTTTGACAGACTCTGGTCCTTAAATAAAATGAACTAAGCACAGTGTCTAATTTTTTTTCCTTTTATCTAAGATCTTTTATTGAAATTCTTCTCTATTTTAGATGTCAAAATAGAATTTAGCTCATAAACAACTTAGAGAGTTTATTTTGCTGATCATTTTTCTACTTATGAAAAATGTAATATTTGAAGGACATGTATCTATCACAAATCAAAATTTATGCTTAAACACAAAAGATATGTTTGCCAAATTGCTGCTTCTCCCTGGTGCTCCTTTAGGGACATATGGTTATGGTAAATGGAAATTAGGTCTTACTATATGCATGCTTTTCTTCTTTGAAATTCACCGTTTTCTTTCAAATTTGAACATTCCAAATTTTTTTTTCCTGGTCTTTAGTGCTAGGCTCTAACCTCTGATTGTCCCGACTCTGATCTCCTGACTTCTCTGCAGTCCTGTTACTGAGGCAGTTTATGTTTTATTTTCCTCATTTGGAAGATTTGTTTTCATTGTTGTGGTTCCTATTGTCTTTGCCTCTGCACTGTTACTTTTGGCCAAAAAACCCAAAAAATCCCTTAGCAGTTCACTGTAACCTTGGCTTGAAATAACAGGATCAGAGAAAGATTTTGCCTTAGACTGAGTGGGGGACAATTAACCAAGAATCACAGGGTCAGAGAAATCAGACAGCTGTTGATAAAGATAAAAAAAAAATAATGATCAATTTGGATAACATTGAAAGAATATATACTTACAGAGCACAAAAATCTGAGTGCATTTAAAATTCATTACACTAAGTGTTTGAAGACCTATTGGGCTTCCATCCTAACATCTCTGCTTACCAGCTAGGTGACCACAGGCACTTAACATCAGTGGATTTCATTTTCCCTCTTGGAATATCTGGATCATAGCAGCTTGCCAGGATTACGATAATGCAAGTGTGAATCCTTATACAAACAGTGCTTTGAATACCATTTATTCTTAAAGCCATATTATGCTGGAACCGTGGAAAAGAACTAAAGCTAGCTAGAGAGGGGTCATAGGGAATCTGATTTTCTTTCTTTCTTTAGAGTTTGGCTTTGGCAGGGGTAGCTTTAGAATTTACCCTTAATTTGGCTTTAAATCTAGGTGCTATTTTTTAAGCTGAGTGACAATTTCCACTTACTGCTTTTGTTAACTTGACCTTGCTTTTCAATCCGAGTACTCGCTTATCCTTCACTCTCTAAATAGCAGATTCTTTCAGAAAACAGTCTCATTTTCTCTTACCTTGGAAATGGCCATGGTGTTATTTTTGCCCTTGGTTGTCTTCTAAGTTGAGTACAGAAGCTGTCCAATCCATCCTCCTGGTGACCTCATGTTCTTCCTGCTTGGGAGCATTCCTCCCCAACAAGCTGTCCTCTTCAGCCCTCTCACACTGTCAAGGCGCTGCAACCATGGTTCTGAAGGTGGCATAGAAGGTTTTGTGCCATTTCTCTTTTATCTTATGCCATATTCCTGTAGCTGAAGGTGAGAATGCTGAAAGGCATTATGATAAAACAGAGTTTTCATTCTCACCCTCATATTTAAACATCCAGAGGATACCAGTAAAGTGGGTAATTGCAGATTATTAGAAAAGACTCACACATTTCAGTTGCCATCACAGCACAGCAATTTATGTCAGCTCTTAAATTGTAAAGCTTCTTTATCCCTGTGTTGATTTGTCAGCCAACAAAAACATGAATTTGCTATGACAGTTAAATTCTTCATAGAGGTTTGTGTTCCATTAAGCCCTTTTTCTGGGGCCCATCCTGGTACCTATGATTTTAAGAAATCAAAACAGGTAGCGTGAAGATTTTTCACTTTGATATAAGTGTTGTTAGAATTCATTCATTTTTTTTTAAGTGTAATTGATGTATAAAGAGTTCATTTATTCTTAATGGTATTTCTGGAACTTTATTGTTTCCTCCTCTGTGAATACTACTTGTAGCTGGTTGTCTGATGAACCAGTTTTCTCTGAGTCCCTGAGCTGACCAATGTCTTCTATAACCACCAGCTTTTTCTTGGCACCTTCTTCTTGATAACTCTCCTCTCACCCCAATCTCTCTCTACCATTTGCCCATCCAGTGATCTCCAAGTGATTGATGTGGCTTACTTAGTTTTAATTGCCTCCCACTCCAACCAGGTTTCCCCATGAGGCTGTTGGGAATAGGATTCTATTTTGCTTGGTTCAGTTTTGTCATCAAAGAGAAACTTTCCTACTGTTAAAGTTGCAGGATGATGGATTCCTGAATATCTTAAGCAAAATTATCATATCGGTGAATAAATTTGCATTGTATCAGATTGAGTCTAGGAAAATGATAATATATACATGTTAAAGAAACTACACAAAGTACTAATGTATAAGAAGTGTGTGTGTCTGTGTAACCTTCTAATGACTCATATTTCTCTATTTTATTATAGTTAAGTGGAATATCCAGGGCAAACACAGATACACTGTTGTAATGATAAATTATATAGTTTAATCCAACTTCACCAGTGATAACTCAGATACCTTTTACAAATGTATTTCAAGAACAGCTTTTTTCATGTTTGCTCCTAATTCCAGCAAAAACACCTAAATTTTGTAACAACATTAGTTAAAAAAAAAAAAAAAAGATTTGCTTGGGGAAAAGGTTTTATAAGTAATCAGTGCCCTGGAGGAGGAAATGGCACCCACTCACTTCTTGAACCAGCAAAGCTTTGGCTGATGTCACAGAACCTGAGACTGTAAGTTCTATTCCTGGCTTCATCTTTAGGCATGGCTGCTATATTCTGTTTTCTTTAGAAACTCAAATGAAGTGCCATATCTTTAAATTCAAATATATCAGATAAAACAGAGCCTATTTTTTCTCTATGAGCATATGTGTATCTCCTATTAACCCTAATGAGCTGGAGACATTCTGTAAAGAACAGCCTCATAAGGTAATAGTACTGAGTGTTTGCTGAAAAAGAAATAGGTTTTCTGTGGGGATTGGGGAGGAGGTGGAAAAAGAACAAGAAAAAAGGACCTTCATGTATTAAAAGGTTTAGATACAGTATATTAAAAAGAGGTGCTTTTATTCCTTTTGTATTTTCCAAGAACAGTTCCGCCTGCAAATCTGCAAAATGGTACAGATACTAAAACATCACATTTGCCTACGGTGATTAAATTTCACTAATTACACAACCACACTTGATATGTGAGCCTGATGCATCACCTCTTTTTTTTCTTTTGTAATCATTGTTATATCTGTGCTCTATAATCAACGTTCATCACAGCTAATTAGAGTTTCTTTGTCTGTTGTTTCTGAGATCTGACATTCCTAGGGTTCAACTGCAAGATTCATTTTTAAACATTTCTGAGCTCTGTAGGAAAACAAAAAAAAGAAAATTCTAGAGCTGTATTATTCACAAATGGCTTTTTGAAATTTTAATGTATTATGAGTTTCTTATTTTATTGGATTTAAATGATTACTCTTGGTCCAGGAGACCAAGTCCTGCATGATTTTGCATGACTGGTCTATGACCTACAAGTACATTCTTGTTGGTAAAGGCACTAGCAGTCTTCCTCATAACTCAAGATCTTGTAGATTTCTATATGATACCTGAGGACAGACATTTTTGCTGTATTCGTTTGACACTAATGTTGATTTCTCTTCTAAAAGGAATAGAATGCTGCAGATTTATATCGTTTATAGGCTCAAAGCTTATGTTCATTCTCAAATGAAGTTTTCTTTCAGCAAATGTTTTTAATTTTGGACACTTTAAATGTGAAATAACAGTGATAAGAAAGCTAGTTGAATTTTAGCTAGTCTATTACAACCAATTTCATCTAATTTCTAGATGTTGGAGCCCAAAACTTTCAGCTCACTGCTCTGTTTTCTCATCTGTAAATCCCACCATCTGCTACAGCCCCTTATTAAGGCAATTGTAACCTTTAAAGCTTTGATGGAAGGGTAAACCCAAGTGGAAGTCAGACACTCATTTCCTGTGTGCATCCTCCCTTCTTTACATTGTGTTATCCTACCTTGTTTTCACCATCTTTAAAATCTGCATTTTCATTGCTGCTGTTTCAGCCCATAATTTGGTCTAAGTCAATCCCTGATAAACACACCTGTGTTTCTGAGCAACCATTTTACTTCCTGCTCCTGAGAAGTTCAGCGTACGCTGCAGGATCTTGGCCTGTGGACATAGAATTACAGTACAATTTGAAAAAGTAGATTAGAAAAGAAGCAATCTGAAGTCATAGTAAGCTTGAAGAGAGAATGAAAAGTCACTGTGAATAGTAGGAAAGCTCCACAGAAGTGATACTTGAATTGAGACCTGAAGATACTAATGATAATAAAATCTAAATTTTAAATTAAATTAAAAATAAAATATATGAAAATGACATCTTGCATTGTTCTGAGCACCTAAACTAAATTAACTCCTTTAAGCCTCAAGAATACTGTGAAGGACCATATATTATACTTATTTTATAGATAAGGAAACTGAGGCACAGAAAAGTTTGCTAAGTTTACCGAGCTCACTGAGGCAGATTTTATTTTCCATAGATGCTATATTTTCCAAAGATTTTATTTTCCAGCAATGCCTCCTTTTCCACATGTTCTTATTGAACTTTGCCGTCTCCATATGAAAAGAGAAGGTCTAATTCCTCTGCTTGAATCTGGACGGGTTTGGGACTCTGATGAAACTAACAGAATGTGGCAGAAGTGACACTGAGTGACTTCCAAGGCTAGGTACGGAAAGTAGATACAGCACTCACCTTGATCACTGGAACACTTGCGATGGAGCCCTGAGCTGAAATGCTGCCAGTCTGGTTGCCTGAGACCAGCATGCTTTAAGGAAGTCCAAAGTAGCCTGAATGAGAGGCCTCCTGGGCAATGTTGAGATTACAAAGAGGGAGTGAGGTGTGCCTGGCTAGTCCCAGCAGTTACATTCCCTTCTGTCTTCCACCTCCAGTTGCTATCTGACTACAACTGCATGGGTGGAGCCAGAAGGACCTCGCCAAGCCTGTCCCAAATCTATGACCCACTGAACCTGAGACAATAAAATAGCTGTTGTTTTTAAACTACCAGATTTTGACGATTTTTGTTTTGCAGCAACACTATTGGGAACTGTCATACAGTGGACAAGTATTAGAGCCAGAATTTGGACCCACTCTGATTCCAGAGCCCCTCTTACTCCTTAGCCAGAAAGTAAAGTTCAAGAAGATTTATGCACATCCCTTCAGGATTAAGGGGATTCCCAGGTGGCACAGTGGTAAAGAATCTGCCTGCCAGAGCAGAAGATGCAAGAGACATGGGTTCAATCCCTGGGTCAGGAAGATCTCCTGGAGGAGGGCATGGCAACTCACTCCAGTATTGCCTGGAAAATTCCATGGACTGAGGAGCCTGGGGGGATACAGTCCGTGGGGTTGCAGAATGGGACATGACTGAGCATGCAACAGTCACTCTCAGGTTTAAGTAAAGCTTTCATGTTACATGAATATGCTGCAAAAATCTCTCTTTACAAATCATTATTTCTGAGAGAACAGAAAATGTTTTTGCATAGTGAACTTTTCCTTTTATGACTGAAAATTGAATGAGGGAAGAATAAGAGAATGTTTAATGGGATCATAAACATATCAACTGTCATCATTGTAAAAGCTGGCTGTCCAATGATTGGTAGATATATGTTGCATCATCTAAGGGATGATTTCTAACTATAGTAAAATGACATGGCAGTTTAGATAGAGGGGGAAACAGTGATTTTTTTTTTTTAATGAGGCAATAATTTCTGAATAGGCAGCTTGGAGTAGAAAAGACTGAAACTGCTTTGGAGCCAGAAAACTTAGATTTTAGTGAGCTTAAATTTCAATCTTGCCTTTAGTTTATTTACAGCAACTTGTTGAATCACATCTCCCACACTAGCCAGTAAGCTTACTTAGTATGGGAATGAGGCTTATCTTAAAAAAAAAAAAAAATTAATGGGTGTGATCCTTGGATCCTCTAGGCCCAGCATGAAGAAGCTGTTGAGTAAATATTTACTGAGTGAGGAAATGACTGTATGATAGAGTATTGTTAGCCATCATCATCGTGCTTTACATTAGATTGCCAAAAACCATCCATCTTATAAAATTAAAACTTTTTACTTTGACCAGTATGGCCTCATTTCCCCCTCCTCTCTTCTTCAGGCGACCACCACGCCACTCTGCTTCCATGGTTTCATTATTTTCGATCTCACATTAAAGTGAGGTTATGTAGTGCCTGTCTTTCTGTCTCTGGCTTATTTCACTTAGCATCATGTTCTCCAGATTAATCCATGTGTTGCAAATGGCAGGATTCTCTTATTTTTAAGGCTGAATAGTATTCCATTCTGCATATATACCATATTTTCCTTATCTGTTAGACCGGGGTCCCCAACCCCTGGGCCATGGAAAAATTGTCTTCCAGGAAACCTGTCCTTGATGCCAAAAAGCTTGGGGACTGCTATATTAGACCGTTGATGAACATTTATTTAGGTGGCTTTCATGTCTTGGCTATTGTGAAAAATGCTGCAAAGAACTTAGAAGTGCAGATATCTCAGGATCCATATTTCACGACCTTTAGATATACATCCAGAAGTAGGGTTACTGGATCATCTGATAATTCTATTTTTTTAATTTTTTGAGGAGCTTCAGTATTGTCTTTCATGATGCTTAGACCTATTTACACTCCCTCTAGTAGTGCTCCAGGGTGGCTTTTCCTCCACGTCCTCACCAACGCTTGTTACTTGTTTTGGTTTTGATATTTGCTATTCTAACAAGTGTGAGGTGACATGTCATTGTGATTTTTGTTTTCATTTACCTGATGATTAGTGATGTTGTGTCTTACTTCTATGCTTTCTTTTGAGAAATTTCTATTTAGTTCCTTTGCCCATTTTTTAAACTGATATATGTTTTTTTGCCATTGAGTTGTATGAGTTCCTTATATAGGAAATCTTCACACACACACACACACACACACACACACACACACACACACATGTAATGGCAATTATATAGAAGTAACAAATGTGTTTTTTATGTTGACTGTGGTGATTGATCTTTGCACAATGTGTGTATATACATCAAAACATCAAATTGTATACATCAATATGTACAATTTGTATTTGCAAAAGATATATCAATAAATTATTAGGAAAAAGGTGTAATTATAACTCAGACTATCAGTTGCCTTATTTCTAGAATATAAATCAGCAGTTTTGTTTGCAATGTAGAAATTATCAGCACTTGTCATACCTTGAACTGGGAAATTTTCTAGATCATAGAGGGACCTGTACTTCATAAATAAATAGTTCCATTTAAAGTTTATCTTCTTGACACATTGGAGGATGGATCAATGTTATGGGGAAACCAACATTATTAGAGCTAATGTGACATCTATTTCTCCCATTCTCCTATAATGATGCGTGAATGAAAGAGGATTTGAGAATCTGGCTAAAACATAGATTTGGAATATCTCATTTTATTTTAGGTGACAGAGGCTCATGTGATTTCTTAATACTCTGCTGGGATAAAAGTTTCTCAACGATGGCTACCTTAATTTAGAGAGTTGTATTGTACCGTCATTAAAAATAAGGCCTACTCTACTTCCCTGGTTTGTGAAGTTTAGATGTAACCCAGAATAAGAGAATATGATGTAAATTTACAAATGTTAGTTATGTGAAGCAATATATAATTAGTAATTATAATTATTAACTGTGACTAATTTGTGTTGTTGATAGTGTAAGGGAAATATAGACCAAAAGAGCAAATGGGTTTTAGTTCCTCATCTGATTTTTGTCAGCTGTGTTGTAGACTTGTCATAACTTTTTGTCTTCATGGATAAGAGCTAACATTTCAGGAAGCCTGTGTTTTGTACAAACTTTCAGCCTTCCAACATATCACATGTGAAGCTATTTTTTTGCAGCCACTTGGTAAGAGCTATACATAAATTACATAGGGGATTTGAATTAAAGGCAATTGCACTTGGTGGTGGTGGTGGTGGTTTAGTCACTAAGTCGTGTCCAGCTCTTTTATGACCCCACGGGCTGTAGCCCACCAGGCTCCTCTGTCCATGGGATGTTCCAGGCAAGAATACTGGAGTGGGGTGCCATTTCCTTCTCCAGGGATCTTCCCAACCAGGAATTGAAACTTGGTCTCCCACATTGCAGGCAGACTCTTTACCTGTCTGAGCCAGCAGGGAAGCAATGTGATTGTTAGTTTCAATAGAAAATTTTCAGTTAAAACTGCTTTGTAAATACACTCAAATATTTCAAACATATCTAATTATTAACAGATAGGACTATAATTGGGCTTCCCTGATGGCTTATCAGGTAAAGAATCCATCTGTAATACAGAAGACACAGGTGACGTGGGTTCAATCCCTGGGTCAGGAGGATCCACTGGAGAAGGAAATGGCAACCTGCTCCAGTGTTCTTGCTTAGAAAATTCCAAGGACAGAGGAGCCTGGCGGACTACAGTGCATTGGGTTATCAAGAGTCAAACACGAGCAACTGAGCACACACGAGGAATGCAATAAGAAGGTAATAATTTTAGAATTGTTATTTAATGTCAGCATAACATTGATTTTCATATTTTTTCACATTTTGAAAAATTCTTGAAAAATAAATGTATCTCTAGAAATGTAAGATGTGCTATAATCTAATGGCCTTTTTTCAATGTCTCTGGTTTTATTTATTTAAAGTAGCCATCATTTAATGTAAGTTTTTCCTATAAAAATCTAATTTTCCATTTGCAGCTTCATGGATGGACCTAGAGAATGTTAAGCTTAGTGAAATAAGTCAGGCAAAGAAGGACAAATACTATATGATATCACTCATAAGTGAAATCTAAAAAATAATACAAACAAATTTATATACAAAATAGAAACAGACTCACAGACAGAGACCATAAACTTATGGTGACCAAATGGGAAAGAAGAAGAGAGGGGGACAAATTAAAAGTTTGAGATTAGCAAATACAAACTACTATACATAAACTAGATAAGCAACAGGGATTTAGCACCGAGGATTATGCCCCCAATATCTTATAATAACCTATAATGGAATATAATCAGCAAAAAGAAGAATCACTATGTTGTACACCTGAAAATGACATAATATTGTAAGTCAGAAGGCTTCCCATGTGGCGCTAGTGGTAACAGAATCCGCCTGCCAATGCAGGAGACATGAGAGATGTGGGTTTGATCCCCGGGTCAGAAAGATCCCCTGGAGAAGAAATAGCAACCTACTGCAGTATTCCTGCCTGGGAAATCCCCTGGACAGAGGAGCCTGGCAGGCTACAGTCCATGGAGTCGTAAAAGAGTTGGACAGGACTTAGCAACTAAATAACAACAAAATAAATCAACTATATTTCAGTAAAAAAATCTAATTAATTTGTTCACAATTCCTCTTGCTATACGAATTTCTGATGAATCTTTTAAAGAAGTTTTTTAGTAGAAATATGAAAGAAAAACAAAGCAATTGTGCATAGTACATGAGTACATTTATATTGGGCTTCAAAATTTGCAAAGCATTTTTCTAGATGTTATCATAGTTATATTGGTCAACATTTTTATGAATTGTCATCATATTCTTTTTCAAATGAATAAAGGACAGCTCACAAATGTGAAGTGACTTGCAAGGTTCCTCACAGAAGAGTTAGAACTTGGATTCAAACTTAGAGCCTCAGAGACTGAATGAAGTTCAGTGCATGTTGCCTTGTAGCTCTGATTGTTTCTTCCTTTTTGTCTAGGGGTCACATAAGGAGTGAGGTCACTGGACTGTAAGGACTGATCCTCCTCTGTGGTAGTCTGACACATTTCCACATTCCTCCTTTCTTTCCACTGCCAATAATGAATAGTAGAAGGAATTTGGCTGGGCCTCAGGAGACTCGTGAAGGTCAAGACTTTTGTTTCAGGTTCTCAGTTTGTTCCTTAGTGACTAAGAGTAGAACAAGGTGCTGAAGTCTTGAACTGGAGCCACAGACGCACTATTTTAAGGAAAATCCTAGAATTAAAATCATACATACTAGTTATTCCATTGGTATTGTCAAAATTATTCAGAACACACATATTGTTAATCTAATTCATTCATAATTCTGTAATCTCAAAATGAGATCATAAAGACCCAGTACATTGTTTAAATATGTTTTCCAATTATATCTGGGCATGTATGAATTTTCCAGAAATGTTGGTTACTGTCGTATCTTAACCTATACAGAATTACATTAAGTCTGGGACCTAAAGAGAAATTGACTAATTTGCTGGAAAAGCTAATTGCAGTAAGGAGCTTAGGTCTTCACTCCAGCAAGTCTACTGATTTGAAAATGACTATGATATGTAAGATATGTCTGACTTTTTGGGTAATTTTCATAAAACAGTCCTGTAAGAACAAAAATGTGCATGATAAATTGGACCAAATATATTTGGTTTAGAGAAAGATATGAGTAAAAATTGAAACACTTCTGATTCTGCCTCTTTACTTTGTTCTGTGGCCAACTCTGTTCAGCATTTGCTAGTTCTTGAAAGCAGTATAAACAATCACTAAAACCCAATAACTATAGACTAAATAGATCATGTGATTTTCAAAATAGAAGCATGTTTTAGGAGAATGGTCAAATATAAAGAATCCAGATTCACAAATTTGTTTAAATATAGAAATTAATAGCTTATTTGTATATGTAATTTAACAGATCTTTTTGTGTATTTGCAATTCGATTTTTTTCCCTACAACCAGAAATGCAGTACTCCTCTTGCAAACATCATATTTAATTCTTGAAGAGACTGACATTTTAATATATATTTTTTCTGAGTATTTGAGGTCACCAAATGTGCACCCTGCTTTCTTTTACTTTTTAAAGAAAGGTGAAAAAATAATACCGTTGGAAATGCATGTTTATATTTTTTTTATTTACTAATGTCAATATGTAACTGACCAGTGAATAGATACTAGTAATGAAGCTTACATTTTGGTTGGATTATTTAGGCAATTAAAAAAAAAAAAAAAACCTCAAATTTTATATAAATACAACAGGATTTTATGAAAGTAGTGGTATAGGAAGAAGAGCAAAATTGTTTTTAAGATTTCTGTCTGTAGAGCAAGAAATATGATATATGTTACTATAAATTTATAATTCCATCCACATTAAGACTGAATTCATGTTCAATACAAATTAAACAAGAACAATCGAGTGCTTTCTATGAATCACACTAGACTTTTCAAGTATAAATAAGTAATAATAGCTAATGTTTAGTTAATAATAAGAGCTACTATTTAAAGAGCTTATTTTAAGCTAGAAACTGTTATTTTAAATGTTTCATATCAATTGATCCTCGAAATAGTCTTATCTTAATAAAATACCTTTCCCACTTACTGTACAGATAACAAAATTAAGAACTATGAATAGAAAGTGAAAGTGTTAGTGGTTCAGTCATGTGTGATTCTTTGAACCCTATGGACTGACTGTAACCCTCCAGGGTCCTCTGTCCTTGGAATTCTCCAGGCAAGAACACTGGAGTGGGTTGCCATTTCCTTCTCCAGGGGACCTTCCTCACCCAGGGATTGAACCCAAGTCTATCGTATTGCTGGCAGATTCTTTACCATCTGAGCCATCAGAGCCCAAGAACTGTAAGGTTAGCCTCAAATATTTCATAAAGGAGTTTACTCTTGGGCTCCTCTGTGCCCTGGCAGATCCTGACTTAAGCTTGGTAATAACAGCCATTGCTTTTGAAAGTGTTGCTCGCCCAGAGAACTCACCTGCTTGTTATATTTGCTTGTCCTTAAAGGGTTTCTACTTTAGTCCTGGTAGGAGGTTCTTGGTATAAACAGTGTGACACCCTCTCCTTTCATCAACTCGTCAGTACATAAACATGGGTCTAGTTTTCAGGAGGATAGTGATCTCTTGTATAACTTCCACAGAGCGTATTCTAAAACACTATCTTTATCATTTGATAAAATGCTATCTTTGTCATTTGAATGTGAAGATTACTCCAGAAATCAGAAGCATTCACATGCATTGTTGCCTTCTCAGGTAGGGACCATCCAACCCATTGGTTGCTACAACCTTGGCCACAGGAAATGGACTGAATAGAATGCCAACATTCTATATCATTGAGCACTTTAGCTCATTACAAAGTAGCTTAACAAGCAAAATTGTAAGGCTCATTCATCTTCTTTTTAATAGCACACTACATATTCTAAAATTCAAGCGAAAACACTAAAAAAGATATAATTGTGCACCATGGCAGAGAGTATTTACAAAAGGAAAAGAAGGTGGTAGGAACCTTTTAGCCTTAACTTAAATATATATATATATATATAAAACACATTTATTGTGCTGTTTTTCTGAAAGTATGTTCATTGCAAAAAGTTGGGAAACACTAAAGTGTATAGCAATAAAACAAAGCAAAAGCCATCTTCAATCACTTCAATCAAAGATAAGCACTTTAGCATATTTGAGTATGTCCTTGCATTTTAAAAAATGTATTGACAGATAAGTAGATATGTGGGATGGCCATTATGTATGTATATGTAAATATACACACTCTGTGTGTCATAACATTTGCAGAGATAGATATTCTCCTGGAACATGATTGTTGTATAGTGGTCCTTGATTCATATGTGTCATAATATACTTGCTACTGTTTATATTTAATTTCTATTTTTCCTACTCTGGCATTGAAAAATAAGGAATCATTATGGACACTTTTGCCTATCTCCTTAATATATATTCTGGAAAGAATTGCTGGGCGGAAAAGTATATGCATGCATACACAGATTTTTGTGGACTCTTGAATCTCAGAAGCTATTTCTCAGTTTGTGCTCTTACTAGCAAAGAATGTATGGTGTATCCCTTTATTACACCCTTATAATTTTACACATTAGCATTGATTTTGATCTTTGTGAATCTAATAGAGAAGGAATAGTATTAACTTTATTTTCATTTTAATTTATTTGATTATTAATAGGGTTCAAAAACATTTGACATTTATTAGACATCTGTATTTCTGATTTTTTTCAGTTTATTTCATTGTACCACATTTCTGTTTGGAAGAGTTCACCTTTTCCTTTTGATTTATACTAGCTTTTTCATATATTAATGATTTCTGCCCTTTTGCCTTTTATGTGTCAATGTTGTTGTCTTCATTTCTTGTTTGTCTTTTAATTTTGTTCTCAGAATGATAGACTTTAAAGTTTATGTAGGGCTATCTATCAGCTTCTTTCTTTTATGTTTTTTTTAATACTGGTGTTATTTTAGTTCCAAAAAATAAAATACATTTGCAAAATATCATTAGCTGTTTTTTGTGCTGCTAAAATTCTTCCTGAGCAGAAGGTATTTTAAGCCCTTTTAATGTTATTTTTACATACTAATTATTTAGACCAACCTAATTTCTAAATGTCTTTTATTTCTTTAACTCTTGCTCAAGTGTAAACTCTATCTTATCAATCTGATTATGAGTTTTCTGAAGGGTAAATTCAGTTTGACATTTGTTAATAGACATATGTGGAAAGGGATTCTTCCACATGATATTTGTTACTTTAATATGTCAGAATCAAGACTAGGTATATTTACTGACTGTTTTCTCTCATATTATCTCCTAGAGATACATTTATTTACTTTCTTTAGGAATAAAAAGCCTTGTCTTCAACTCTCCCGTGATCAGATGTCACAATCTAGGAAAAGGATTTTCAAATATTTTAGTAACAAAAACAACCAATTTATTTAAACAGATTTCAAGTTGAGAGCTACCCAATATAAAAGCAGTACAAGCAAGTCAATCCACTTACTGAATTAGAGAAGTTATGCTACAGTGTTCCTTCTCCTTGTCCTCCTCTCCATTCCTATCCAGGCCTTCCCTGACAGAGATATGGGAATCTTCCAGGATTTGAAGCCAAGTCTTCAGACTAGTAAGGGTCAAGTCAGATGCCTTTAGAGCCAGTTAAAATAAATGAATGAGATCAAATAAATGAGTGAGAAGGGATAGGTTGTGGGAAAGACTGTGATGAACTGGAAAACACATAGAAAGTATAAATGTGGTCCAAAAGCATAGATTATTTTTCAAAGCCCTCTTTGCGGTATGCAAACCATCACTACTTTTCCTTCAAAAATTCTAGATTTATTTCAGGTAAAAATCTGGCAGAGGCAATTTGGATCATATTGATTCAGCTTTCAGTTGAAGTAATTTTGTCATAATATGCTGTTCTAGGTTAGGTCTTGGGCTTCTCTGGTGGCTCAGATGGTAAAGAATCTGCCTGCAATGCAGGAGACCCTGACTTGATCCCTGGATTGGGAAGATCCCCTAGAGAAGGGAATGTCAACCCACTCCAGTGTTCTTGCCTGAAGAATTCCATAGACAGAGGAGCCTGGTAGGCTACAGTCCATGGGGTTGCAAAGAGTTGGATACGACTGAATGACTAACACTCACTCGCAGATTAGGTCTTATCTTTTAGTGCAAGTCAATATTAGTCAAAAATTGTTGTAGAAAATGTTGCTCAGTCATGTCTGACTCTTTGCGACCCCATGAACTATACAGTCCATGGAATTCTCCAGGCCAGAATACTGGAGTGGGTAGCTTTTCCCTTCTCCAAGAGATCTTCCCAACCCAGGGATCAAACCCAGGTCTCCTGCCATGAAGTTGGATTCTTTACCAGCTGAGCCACAAGGGAAGCCCAAAAATACTGGAGTGGGTAGCCTATCCCTTCTCCAGGGGATCTTCCTGACCCAGGAATCAAATCGGGGTCTCCTGCATTGCAGGTGGATTCTTCATCAACTGAGCTATCAGGGAAGCCCAGAAAATGTTAACATTTTGGAAAAGCCTCTGTTGAAAATGTTCATTGTCTTATCCAATGGTCCTTATATTCAAACAGATTTCTATAGAATTTAATGACAGCAAAAATCTATCCCTCCAAAAAAGAGAAATCATTTCCCTTTGAACAGTCACCAAAAATTATATAATCTATTGTTTTATTCTTTTTTATTGCCCATCAGACATCTCACACCTATTTTTTAAAGTAATGATGTCACAAGTTATATTACATCGAAAACTGAAATTTAAAAGATATAACTCTACCATTGTTATGTCAAATTATTTAATTTTTAATCTGCCCAAACTTTCTTCATAAGAATATGTAGCTTTTATAGTTGTAACTAAAACATAGAAACAATTTGTAATTTATTTCAATATAATAGTTCTCCATGTTGATTTATAGCCATCACAATTACGACTTATAATGGCTACACTGAAGTGATAACATTTAATTTACTTATTTCCATATTGATGAACATTTCAGTTGTAATAAATGCTTTGTTTAACATATATATGACTTTCAGTTTTCTTTTTAATGACCATAGCTTTTTTGAGTAAGCACAATTTTAATGATTTCATCAGTTCATTATGAGGTCTGTGTGATGTTAAGTATGGAAAGGTGCTAACAGAGTTGAATTCCATTGGAATATATTTTTGTACAAACTCTTAAATGTGAAATCACAGGATTCCTGATACTTGACCTATCCCAACATATCTCCTATTTTTTTCAGCAAACTGCATATGTAAACTTAATATGTAAACTTGTACCCAGATATTTCTTAGGAAATCAGCTTTCACTGTTCTTTCTCTCTATGATAATTTGGAAGGCTCTGGACCTATTTTTAGAGTCTTGTATTGTTTGTTAATCATGAATTCCTGGCTTATTGACTGATTCATGTTGTAAGAAAAATAAACAAGCACATAATGCCTCAGTTAATGGAGTTTTCTTTGGTTTGATGCAAGGAAAAGTAAGGGGGATCAAGAAATAGTGTAAACAGGTATTCTTTTACTGGCTACAATGGTCTATATGGTAACAGGCCAATTCTCTATCTGAGAACAAATAGAAAAGTGGTATGTAATATAAAAAAAAAATCACTCATCTGAAGACATTGGAGAATATCATGGCAGCCAGGAATGTCAGTGAGATGAGGTTTCCCCTTGAGGGACTGATTCATTAGTGACATACTAGGAAATTCCAAAAGATGAGAAGAAAATTACTGCTAATAAGAAGAAAAGGCAGAAAGAAGAGTCACCAGCCTCACTAGGTTGGGAAGATGTAAATTGGAATTCAGACCTATCATGGAATCCAAAATGTGAGAGGTCAAAATTCTGGAGATAAGGTATTCCAGAGTTGAGTGAGACTGTGAAACCACAGCAAAGAAGTAATCAGGAAAAAAGAAAACATACTATACAACTTGCTAATTGGAAATTGGAGATAAAGTACTAAGAATGGTTAAAAGAATGTTAAAAAATATAGGACTAGCAGATGTAGGGAAAAGTCACTATGTTCAGGACTGAAGGAGAATGCCCAAGAAAGGAACAAACTTAGAAACAGTCTCCTGGTTTTCCCACCAGGTTGAAATTTACACCTAATTGGAGAGGTTGTAGTTGTTGTCCAATGGGTGGTATGAAAGTCTGGTGAGGTGCTGCTGGCCAGGGATGGTGGGCAGAAACCTTCCCAGAGGGATGGCAATGAGATTCAATGGAAAGCTGATGGAGCACTGGTGAGACTTGCTGAGGGGTACGGACCACTGGAAAAATAGCTGCTTGCTGATAGATAAGCTTCCCAATGAGAGGGAAGTAGCCTGCTGGCAGCTGCAGTGTACAAGCCTTTGAAACAGAAAACACTGGAGTCAAATTAATGTCTCTTCCTCTTACAGCATTCCTACAGCACCCTTCACTAAGGCTTATCATTGTACCACCTGGTAAAGTAAAAATATTTACAGGATCCGGCTTCAATATTATAAAGCAGGTCAAAAAAGAGTGGATTTGTAAAAATGAGCAAATTGTTGACGAAATGAAAAATTTCACCTAAGAAGTAGAATCTACAAAAATAATCAACTATATATTTTAGAAATGAAAAAGATAATAACTTTAATGGAGAATGCAGTAGGTGGAACTAAAGGTATATTATGAACAGTTGTTTATAGAGTTAATGACTAAATGACCGGTCAGTAGAACATAGCTAGATGGAAGCAAATAAAGAAAAAAAAAACCAGTAGAACAAAACATAAAATATCATAAGAAAAGTGACACAAAAATCAAAAGTCTCAAAATAAGTGTTATGCAGTGCTAAAAAGAAGAGAGAGAAAATGGGCAAAATTGTGAGAACAATTTCTGTAAAACTTAAAGACATCAAACCATAGAATTGTGATGCACCTTAAATTCCAAGGAGGAAAGTTATAAAAAAGAGAACCACCACACATTAAAGCATATCATAGTAAAACATCAGAAACAGGACAAAAAGAAAAATTTAAAAGTAGGCAGAGAAAAACAGTCACATTACACGCAAAAGGAAATTTAAATGATAATGAAATGTCACTTTCAAAATGCTTAAAGACAATGGCTGTCAATCTATGATTCTATTCCACTGAAGATACTTTTCAAAAATTAAAGTGTGATAAATGGAAGGAAAAGGCAAATCTGTGCAGAAGAGTTTCAAATAACTTACATATATACCTCACCCTGAAGGAGGAGGAAGGATAACTACACTCCTTAATTGTCAGCTGTGCTTAATGACCTCATTCCAACGAATACTGGTACAGAAAGGAAGAAGAATGAGAATAAACTCAAGTGGAAAAATCTGACAAACACTGTCAGCCTGGCTGTCAATGTTGACATCAACAGGGCTAAGTCAGGTGTTGATAGTGTGTACTCTTGATACGATCATGAAAATGGCACTTCACCGCTGTGGTCTTCCTCCTCAAAACACATCATCCCAGTCAAACAATAAAATAAACATCATAAAAATCCAAATTAAGAGACATTCTGTAAGCTACCTGGCAGTACTCAGAACTGTCAAGGTCATCAAAGGCAAGGAAAGTCTGAGAAACTCTTAAAACTAACAAAAACGTAAGGAAACATGACATTTACATGTAATATGTTACCCTGGAAGGGATCCTGGGACTGAAAATGGAAGTTAGGTTAAAAACTAAGAAAGACTAAATGAAGTATGGATTTTATTTAATAATGTACAAATATTGGCTCATTAATTAAAACAAGTGTACCATGCTAATGTAGATATGTACGCTAATGGAATATGAAATAAATGGGGTATATGGGAACTCTTTATCTTTGTGATTTTTCTGTAAATCTGAAAATGTTCTAAATTTTTTAAGTTTATTTAAAAATTAAGTGAAAAAATGTCATTTCATAACAAAATCTGAAAAAAACTAGCGTTGCCAGAAAATCCATATGAAGAGAAACACTACAAGCAGTTTTCAGACAAAAGGAACATTATTCCAAAAAGAAGCATAGAAGTCGAAGAAGCAATGATATATATCAGAAAAGGCAAATATGTGGATAAATCTAAATTACTATTGACCATGTAAAATAACAACAGTAAATGCTTATGCCTTCTAGATATCTGAAATTCAAACGCACAATAAGAATAATATAAAAAGCAGGAAAAGCATAAAGATGTTAAAGTATAAGTTTCTAGGATTGTCAGGGAAGTGATTAAAATACTAACTTATATTAGACTTTAATAATAGATATTATAATATCTGCAGTAACCACTAAAAGGATAATAAAGTAATATTTAACTGACAACCTAATAAAGAGTGCATGTGGAACACTAAAAAGAGTAAGTTTAAAAGGATATAAAGTAGAGAGTAAAAGTAATGCAAAATATATGGAAATTTAGAAAAATAAGAAAATAAATGGTAAATTTAATCCAAATATGTAATTACATTAAAAGTCAATGATATAGTATATAAAGATATTAGTTATTTAAAATAACACATACAAAGATACAAGAATATAATTTCTCAATTTAGCAGATACACAAAAATTTTAAAGTAAAATTTAGAAAATAAAATGTTTTTGGACAAGACCAAGTATCTGGGACCTTTTGGTGTGAACCAGATGTCTTATGGACAAGATGTCTAATGGAGTTTTTGTACAAATCCAAACATCAAGAATTTTTTGGCATGGACAAAGTGTCTTGGGCATGTCTTAGACAGGACCATATTTTCGGATACCTCAATTTTAATGAAAAAAATGTAGCTGGAGCTAAAGAGGAACATTTTATAATAGCAAAGGTTTAATCTGTTGGAAGATGTGGCAGTTCTAAACTTGTTTGCCACTCATAATAGGGCTTCAAAATAAATAAACCAAAAATTGCAGTCATAAAAGGACAAATGTAAAATCAGAGAGAATTTACTATGCCTCTCACTAACTTATATATTAACAAACATTAAAAATTCATAAGGATACAAAGATATGAGAAGCATGATTAATAAACTTGACCTGATTATACCTTTTTCCTAAATGTATAAGTATCATACATATTTGAAATATCTCAATCTGCCTGCAATGTGGGAGACCTGGGTTTGATCTCTGGGTTGGGAAGACCCCCTGGACAAGGGAATGGCAACCCACTCCAGTATTCTTGCCTGGAAAATTCCATAAACAAAGGAGCCCAGTGAGCTATAGTCATGGGGTCGCAAAAAGTCAGACACGACTGGGCAACTAACACACACACATATAATTATATGTTCATATATACTTACAGAAAACATAGCACCTGGAAACTATAGGATATACTTTATTTTCAAGTAAGTATAGATTTTTTAAAACCAAAATTGACCATATGCTGAAATATAAATCAAGATTTAAAAAATCTTGAAGAATTGAAGTCGTGAAGAGCATATTCTCTGTACACAGGAGAATTAATCTATCATTTCATAATAACAAGATGATTGGAAGTTCCTCAAATGTTTGAACCCCCCCCCCAAATATACCTAAAATGACCCAAATAAAAAAATGTTGATTTAGATTAAGAAGTATTTTGAGTTGAATTATAATTAAGTCATAACACAGCAAAGCCTGTGGGATGCAGATAATCCTTATTTTTAGGAAAATGTATAGCCTTAAATGAACATATCAGGGTGATACACTCTCTCCAAGAAGGCTACCATCAATTTCTTTCTTCACTGGACACACCTATAAAGCCCATATTGTGAGAAGAAATTCTTCCATCTCCTGGAATCTCAGCTCACCTGTGCCTGCATTATCCAATAGATGTCTAAGAAGGGACACTATGTGACTTTCAAAGCTAGGTCATTAGAAGCCTTACAGCCTCTGTTTGGATCTCTTAGAATTGTCTCTCTACGTAATGATAACCACCATGTATTGGTAAAATGTCTCTATCCTGAGACCACCAGGCAATGAGAAATTCAAAGTTAGGCATGTGGAAATAAAGAGAGATGCCTGAGCAGTCTCTCATATGTTCCAATCATATGCATGGTCAGTTGCTTCAGATGTGTCCAACTCTTTGCGATTCTATGCACTGTAGCCTGCCAGCTCCTCTGTCCATGGGATTCTCCAGGAAAGAGTACTGGAATGGGTTGCCATGCTCCCCTCCCAGGGATCCTCCCAACCCAGGGATGAAAGCAGCGTCTCCTGCATTGCAGGGAGTTCTTTACCACTAGAGCCACTGGGAAGCCCATGTTCCATCCCTCTCAGCCCAAATCCCAATATCTGAATGAATAAACCTGTATGCAAATCCAACCCAAGCTGTCACCTGACTGCTAGCATATGTGAAAACCCAAATAAGGACCACTCAGCTGACTCTTCAATCCCCGGAAATGTGAAAGATAATAGCAAATTGCCTCTTTAGGTCACTTAGTTTGAAGGTGGTTTGTTTTATACTTATAGGTAATCAGAAATATTTTTAAAGAAGAAAAGCCAAAACTCAGTTAACTAAATTTCAAAATCAAGAACTTAGAAGCAGAGCACTGAAAGAAATCAATACAGCCAAAAGTTTATCCTTGGAAAATATGCAGATATCAGATATCAGGTTGGCCAAATTATATGTTCAGGTTTTTCCAACTAGATAGATAGACAAAAATCTGATCAAGATGAAAATAGAAGACACACATTATTTATTTCAAGAATAGGAGAAGGACCTTGCTACCAATTGAACAGGCATTAAAAGAATGGTATGAGAATTTTGTGAATATATTAACAGTAATAAATTTGAACATTTATATGAAATGAACAAATTTCTCCAAACATAATTTGTCTAACATGTTTAAGTGAAAATATTCTTATTCTTATTTATTTTAAAAGTGGAATCAGTAATTAAAAGTCTACGCACACATACACACATACACAAACGCAATCCCAGGCCCAGACAGCATTATAACTGAATTCTTCCAAACATTTAAGTACAAAAAAACCTTAAACAGATTTTTTCCAATAATAGAAAAAAGTGGAAAAATGGCCTCTTTGTGATACAAATACTTAAGAACTAGAATAGAAAGGAACTTTCCTAATTTGATAAAAGTAATCTATTAAAAAAAAAAACACCCCACAGTACACAGTATTCCTTACAGTGAAATGTTAAAATGTATCTTTATAATTTCAGAAACCAGACAAGGATAAACACTGCTACAATTTCTCTTTAGTATTCTATGTGATCCACTAGTTAAAGAACCAGTGTTTTAAGAATTGAACAAATGGACAGAATATTTGAAAAAGCACTTAAACAAGATTTTATCCAAATGGACAATAACATGAAAAAGGTGCTTAACCTAATTAATCATCTGGAAAATGCAAATTAAAATCACAATGTGATGCTATTGTATACTCTCCAGAAGAGCTAAAATGAGAAACAAAACAAAACAGAATATCCCAAGCGTTAGAAAGGATGAGTAGCATCTGGTCTCTAACACACCACTGATGGGAGTGTAAATTAGAATCACCTCTTTAGAAGGCTATTTGGCTGTACTCTAAAGCAGAATCTAACATAGCTTTTGACCCAGCAATTCCAATCCTAGATATGTTACCCAACAGAAATGTATGTGTAGGTCTATCAAAGACATGTGTAAGGATGTTCATAGAAACACTCTTTACAATGACCAAAAATAAGAAAATAGGTAAATTCCCATTAACTATGAAATGGGTAAATAAAAAATATGGTATATTCATATATGTGAATGATATACAGGAATAAAAATGAACAGACTAAGTACAGTCTCATAATCTCAAGCAGAATACTGGACAAAAGAAGACAGACACAAAAATATGCACAGTATGATCAGTTATGTAGAACTCAGAAAGACAAAACTAACCTATAGTGTTAGGATGGTTGTTGCCTTCGGCTAGGCAGAACACTCTGGCTGTTAGTAATGGTCTGTTTCTTGGGGTTGCATTGCTATATTTTATGTTTGAAGACTTATCAAACTATTGCAGGAAGGGGGACCCCTTCCAGGGCCCGATAGTGGGCTCTTGTCTTACACTCAGAAATGAATTGTCTGAGGAGACACATGTGCTGACAAATCAAGAGATTTTATTGGGAAGGGGAACCTGGGTGGAGAGCAGTAGGGTAAGGGAACCCAGGAGGAGGACTGCTCTGCCACATGGCATGCAGTTTGGGTTTTATGGTGATGGGATTAGTTTCCCAGTTGTCTTTAGCCAATCATTCTGACTCAGAGTCCTTCTTGGTGGTGCACACATCACTCAGCCAAGATGGATACCAGTAAGAAGGATTCTGGGAGGTGGTTGGACACGTGGTGTCTCCTTTTGACCTTTCCCGAACTCTTCCGGTTCATAGTGGTTTATTAGTTCCCTGTTCCTTACCAGGACCTTCTGTTGTAAAACAACTCATGCAGATAGTTAGTATGGGCCTGGCCAGGATGGGCGGTTTCAGTCAGTGTGCTTCCCCTAACAAAACTTAAGACATGTTTACTTTCGTATGTGTATGGCACACTTCAATGAAAATTTACCAAAAAACTAATAAAATTTGTTTCTACAGCTGCAGATCCAGGCCTCAGGCAAAATCAGTTTTATCCAGTTGAGGTGCACCAAAACCCACTCTGCGTCATTTTTTTTTTTTTTTTTTAGTTATCAGTGCTCTGCAGTCTTGATTATACTATTATGGAGACTCATCTCCCCTTTGGCAATGCTTCTACTTCGTCAACTTCTTTGGCTGGTCCTGACTTAACTCATTGCCCACCCTGTCTCTTTATTCTTCACTCTCCCATCTTTACTTGCTACTCCCCACTTTCTTTCTGCCCTCTCCACCCTCTCTCTCTTCCAGCCACACTTACCTCATAAAACAAATGTCATTGTCAGCAAGTCAGTGTACAGAAGTGTCTACTTTGAGCAGAACAGGCCACTCCCTTTCAAACCTACAGATAATTTGGAATGCTTATCAACTGGAAGCTGGTTGGGGTGTACATAAAATCAAGCCCTATCTGTAAGGATGCTTTCTGACCACAAGTTAAGAAGTAGGCTATGGACATATCCAGCACATGGACACAACCACATCACACTTCTGTTTAGTCCTCCACCCCAGCTGGATTTGAACCATTGGAAATCATGAAATTACCCTTTTACCTTCCCCTACACTGTCTAGTGCAATACCAAAGATATAGTGATTCAGTTCAGTTCAGTTCAGTTCATTTGCTCAGTTGTGTCTGACTCTTTGCAACCCCATGAACTGCAGCACGCCAGGCCTCCCTGTCCATCACCAACTCCTGGAGCCTACCCAAACTCATGTCCATTGAGTCAGTGATGCCATCCAACCATCTCATCCTCTGTCGTCCCCTTCTTCTGCCCTCCATCTTTCCCAGCATTGGGGTCTTTTCAAATGTGTCAGCTCTTCGCATCAGATGGCCAAAATATTGGAGTTTCAGCTTCATCAGTCCTTGCAATAAACACCCAGGACTGATCTCCTTTAGGATGGACTGGTTGGATCTCCTTGCAATCCAAGGGACTCTCAAGAGTCTTCTCCAACACCACAGTTCAAAAGCATCAATTCTTCAGTGCTCAGCTTTATTTATAGTCCAACTTTCACATCCATACATGACTACTGGAAAAACCATAGCCTTGACTAGATGGACATTTGTTGGCAAAGTAATGTCTCTGCTTTTTAATATTCTGTCTAGGTTGGTCATAACGTTCCTTCCAAGGAGTAAGTGTCTTTTAATTTCATGGCTGCAGTCATCATCTGCAGTGATTTTGGAGCCCCCCAAAATAAAGTCAGCCACTGTTTCCACTGTTTCCCCATCTATTTCCCATGAAGTGATGGGACCAGATGCCATGATCTTAGTTTTCTGAAGGTTGAGCTTGAAGCCAACTTTTTCACTCTCCTCTTTCATTTTCCTCAAGAGGCTCTTTAGTTCTTCTTCACTTTCTGCCGTAAGTGTGGTATCATTTGCATATCTGAGATTATTGATATTTCTCCCGGCAATCTTGATTCCAGCTTGTGCTTCAATAATTATTTATCTGAGAAGCCTGCAACCAAACACTTAATGGATAAATAAGTGACCTTGTGTTCTAACTTGCTTTCTTCTCAATCTCATCCTGAAATGATGACTCGGATGTGAAATTTCTTAATTTTCACCCTAAGCCTCCAAATTCCCTAAACTTAGACAAGCCCTTAGAACACTGTTCAAAAATACATCAAATTTCAAAGATTATGACCTGTCTTTTTCTTTACACCAAAACTGGAGTGTGTTAGCTAAAACTGTAGTGTGTTAATTAAAATAAGGTATTATAATTTTTTCTTATTTCATCTGAGGTCAAAGAGTGATGTCATACTGTGACGGTATATTTTTAGGAGAGCCACTGAAGTCTTTTTGTGTGTCTAGCTATAGGAAGCTAATTTCTGTTTGCATATTCAATTGCAGATATAAATGAATGTACCACTGACAACGGTGGCTGTCAGGACCAATGCTGTAATACAATTGGCAGTTATTACTGCAAGTGTCAAGCTAGCCAGAATCTGGAGGAAGATGGCAGAGGATGTAGAGGTAACAGTTGGGACTGTCTGCTTCCTGATAAGAGAGAACATCTATGTAATGCAAAAGAGAGGGGTGTCTTTGATCCAGAGCCAGTTGAAATGCCTGTGCTGAATGTTGTCAAGAGCACAGATCTTCCTCTCATGTCTAGATTACAAAATTGTAACCCTAAGAACACTTCAAGTAGCTTATTATAAGAAACATATGATTATACACTGGTTTGGCTGTGTCATGTTCTGATTATGGAATTTCAATAGTTCATTTAAATCCCTGGGTAAAGTACATATTTGTGAAAGCATTTTGTTTAATTCTGAAGTGAAAATGGTGCTTATCATAAAATACGCATGTGTTGTTACAATAGAAATAAAGAGAAGCAAAAGAAATCACAGGAACAGTATTTTTGATATAGAATTAGCTTTTTCCCCACAAACTCCCATTTTCTGACTCCTTTTAAAATTAATTCCCTCCTTCCTTTATTTATTAATTCATCATTTTGTTCATTTGACAGTCATTGAGTTGCTGCTCTGTATCAGGCATTATTCCATGCTCTAGGGATATAAAAATTAATGAGAAATATATTCTGCCCTGAAGGAGCTCACTGATTAGAGGCAAAGATTGAAACATAAGCCAAAAACTTTACAGAATAGTGTGTTAAGACATTATAGAATGAGGTTAAGTGCATTGGATTCAAAGAGACCTGGATTTTAGTATCTCAACTCTGTCACTTACAATTTCTGTAACCTTGGGCATGTTATTTTATCTTGGTAAGACTCTTTCCTCATCTGTTAAATTTAGGATAATGGTAGGTCCTAAAACCACAAAAGTTGCTCTGGGAATTAAATAAAATAATGCATCTAAAGCACTTAGCATAGTGAGTGGCTATAGTAGGTATTCAAATGATAACTATGAATTGTACCCTAATTTATGACCACATTGTTTCTCAGATTAGGAACGTAATTGGGACCAGAGACCACTTCCTTGTCTTCTTCTCAAAAAGAAGAGATACCCAAAATATAATAATCTCTTGTACCATGCTTTTTACCATCCTTTCTGACTTTTTCCCTATCTATTTTTACCATTTAAATGCTTGAGCATTTAATGTATTCAGTCTTTTTCTTTAGATAACATAGAAATGTATTTATTTGGTTTCCCCATTGACCTTACAAAATCAAACTCAATTTTTCCCCTGACAATATCAATTCCTAATGGGACATGTATGAGTAAGTTAATGGAAGAAAACAAGAGAAACAAAAGTCATCCCACTGAAGGTGTCTGGGATTGGGGCTGTGGGTTTGTTGGGACTGCCAAGACAAGACAAGTTGTGGATGTAAGTAGGTTGGAGAATTTCTCAGATTCTCAGGAAGCAGTGCAGCTCACTCTCTTCTGGACCATCTCTGGCACATAGGAACAGGACAGGCTGCAAGTAGACAACCATATGTTTGAGGGTGACTACATCTGGAACTTTCTGAGACAAGTTTCATTCCAGGCACAGTCCTCTGCCTGTAAGGGTGTGCATTTATAAAGGCAAGTCCTAAATTCAACCAGGTCCTTTTAAATTCAGGTGAGATCGTCTTTATCTCTGATGAGACTGAAATGATGTTTTCAGCATGGGTTCAATATCAGAGAACCAGAGGGGCCAAGCACCTCATGGTGTCCAAATGATAGGTAGGCTAATGCCCACTGAAGTTAGCATGATCTGCCTGATGAGAATATTATTTTCACAGTCCTCTCCACTGCCTGACAAGCAGTGAACTCTTTGTTTCTTTTTGGCTGAGTATTATTATTATCAACATGATCATTATTATGATACATTTGAAATGCCAGTAGAGCAATTAGCTGTGTTACGTTTGACAATTATTGTTGTTATTTTTATAGCAACTATTAGTCTGGTAAGGCATGTTAAACTTTATATCCACTAACTCATTTATATGCAATTATCTCATATTTTAATTGAAATTAGTCACTTCATATAAATAACATATTTAGAGAAGTGATTTCCATGTTTTCATATAACTGATGTTCATTTCTGCACAGTATATAAGAGTAACATGGGTTATTTGTGAGAATTAAGAGTTTGACACTGAATTAACACTGACTTCCTATTTACTGAGATATAGAACTAGGGTTGATGGTGTGGGATGGAGCAACTTGCCAGTAAAGAACTACTTCTCTCAGTCCCATATTTCCTAGCATCTTTTCTTATCCATTTCTTTGAATGACCATTTGATAGATATAGTGATGTTAATGATTCATTTTGGTGGATTGTTGAACATGCAATGATCTCAGATTTGTTCATATACATAATTTAATAAAAATAATAGAGGTTGTTTTGAAATTAAATCTATCCTAAAGCCACTGCAAATGGGCATTTCAATTCATGTGAGGGCACTAATGAGTCATTCATATGTATTTACCTGATGCTAACAGTAAAGGTTGGTTGGCTTCAAAGGCTATTGTGTTGAATGCTGAAGATATAGAATTAAACAATCATTTGGAGAGACTTTTTCTTTGCATTTCTATAAATTGTATTTAACTATTTGAATTGCTTTTTAAAATACAGATCAGAATTTTAGCAGACATTTATTGTAGCATTAAAATACATCTAGAGTCTACCCTTTCAATGGAATTGAAGCATTTATAAATGGCTAATCTTATTCCCTAACCTTTTCTCTTAAAGAGCTATAAACTTGTAGAAAAGGCTTCTGATTAGCTCAGGTACATGAGTATCCCCTTCTTTCAAGCATAGCAATGAACCTAAAACAGTTTTTAACTCACTCTGCAGATAGATTATTATAATGTGTAAATTAAATGTACAAATAACTGCATGCCACTGAACACTGTGAGAATATATACATATAATTTTTATATATATGTAGGACATAAAGTTTTCTTCTTTAATTTGTTAATGTCGGGTAAAATATTTAAGGCTTTTCAAAAATGTGACCATCTTTGCATATCAGGAAAAAATAGAACCAGATTTTGTCATTTTATTTGCTATTAAATCCAATTTGCTATAATTTGATCACATTTGCATCTATAACTATGAGTGAAATAGGCCAGTGGTTTGTGATTCTCATTTGCTTTTTATGGCAGTGGTTCTCAAATGGAGGGATTTTGTCCCCCAGAGACATTTGGCAATGTCTGAAGACATTGATTTTCACAACTGCAGGGAGGGAGTACTATTGGCATCTATTGGGTTGAGGCCAGGATACTTCTAAATGTCTTCTTCTGTTACTCTGATTATGCATATGCTGGACCTTATTCTATCTCACATGCTGCTTTCATATGTTCTATTTTCTTTTCTCTCTTTACTACACATACTCAGTCTTATTATCAACAATTTAACTTTATATCTTTAGAAATCTCATTTTTCTCAAATCAGTAAGTTCCTTTATGTTGTATGTTCAGTTTTTATACTTGTATCCTTTTCTTCTGAAATTGTGCACATAGCTATTCTATATTCTGTGTCTGATGCCAACTTCTATGGTCCTTGTGTGGGAGTCTAAACCTATTGCTTCTTATTTCCAGGCTACAAGTTAGACTCTTTTTTCTTTCATGTTGCATATGCTTCTCATATAAAACTTCTCACAGAGCACTGTATTTGTTTAAACATTTAGACTATCTAGAATTACTTACAAGATCGGGACTATCTCCTAGGTAAGAGCCATGTTTTATCACTTTTTCATAACCACATCACAGGTGTCTAGCAGAATTCCATAAATGCTTACTGAATGAATGAATAGATGAAAGAGTACATGTCCAACCAGTCAGAAATGCATACAGACATAGTCAGTACACCTCTTATTCATTTCCTTATGTACAACTTTTAATCATGCTGGGTTTGTCATTTAAAGTCTGACTAGTCAAGCCATTTGGTTATTAGTAGGTCTGTGTAAATATTTACTGATAACAGATCTGTTTCATTTGAAAGGGCAAATCACATTTTTACTTTTAGAGGGCAAATCAGAATCTTAGTTTGAAAATTCTAACATTTCTCCATATGAAATATCTAAATTATTGGCATGGCAACATAACTAGTGTGACTGAGCATGGTAGTACCATGGAGTCAAGGACTTTTTCTAAATTAATGTTAATTAACATTGCTGTACATTGTAATCAGTGAACTGACAAAGATAATGAATACTGAGTGGACTGTTGGGATATAGTTTTCCATTTGGAAGAAATAAATGAACCTAAAGGTATATTGTTTAATGAATTGACAGTCAAAATATTTTAAAGTAATTTGATAATATTTTAGCCAACTTTTTTTCTGAAACACACGAGAAATGGTGTGAATAAACAATATACCTCAGCAAACTGTTGTTATATATGGAACTATAGAATTTTTGACTAAAACAAAAGTTTTTATAGGTGGACTCCCAAGGAAATTAAATGATTTGAACAGTCTCAAAATGCTAATTGATAGAGGAAGTGATCCTGGAAACCAAGCTTTCGTATTTCTCCTCTGTGAGATTGATAGGCAGTATGAACTGCATGCAGAGCAAATTAATCAGAACCATGGAGTCTAATTGCTACAGAGGCCCAGAAACCCTCAGCTCATAGAGGCTACAATCTACAGAGGAGAGAAATTAAAACCTGAAGACACTGATTGATTTCCTCCAATTCCCAGATGGTTTACTTATAGAGCTAAGAACAAAATCCAGCTCTCCTTTTTCCAATTGGCATTCTTCCAATTATGGCCAATAAGCATTTGTTGGGTAGCTAGTAACTGTTGTATTGTGTTAGGGGTAATTTTAAGAGTACTAAATTAATGCAAAATTTGGTTTCTTTCATCATAGTATTTCAGTATCATTAAGCATCGGGATATGGTCCCTGCTGACTCAGCAGATAAAGAATCTGCCTGCAATGCAGGAGACACTGGAAATGCAGGAGATGCAGGTTTGATCCCTGGGTTGGGAAGATCCTCTGGAGAAGGAAATGGCAACCCACTCCAGTATTCTTACCTGGAGAGGAGCCTGGTGGGCTATATAGTACAAAGGGTCACAAAGAGTCGGACACCACTGAGTGACTAAGGACACACACAGGAGTAATTACACTATATGCTTTGAGAGCTCACCCAGGTCTGCTCCTTGCCTCCAATCAGCACCAAATCTAAACGATCTGCTTGTTTATCCTGATATTAGACGTCTCTGATCAGGGAGGTTCTGCACGTCCTTTTCACAGTTTTGATAAGCCCGTCTATCAAGAAAGCTTTTCTTATGTGTAATCTCTATTCCTCCTACTGAAGTTTAAGCCTAAATTTTATTTTCTTCGTAGCTCAGAAAGACTTAACAAATCAAAACCCCCCTTATATTAATTCTTTACACACTTACAGAGCATTCTATGCCCTCCTCAACTTACTAAAAACATTGTACCAAATACTGGAAGCTGTTGGCAATTGAAGAAAAAATACCGCCTATCTTTCCATCCCTGTATGTATGTATCTATCTACCTACATATATAATAGACACATCTTAGTTTTTGAGTTCATAAAATTCACTTGAAGAAATCATTATTAAGGATTTATTTACTTTTCTGTGTTTCTTCTTTTAATAGTCATTTATAAAGGGCCTCTTGAACTTTTTTTTTCTTAATAAATTTATTTATTTCAGTCGGGGGCTAATTACTTTACAATATTGTAGTGGTTTTTGCCATACATTGACATGAATCAGCCCTGGGTTTACATGTGTTCCCCATCCTGAACCCCCCTCCCACCTCCCTCCCCATCCCATCCCATAGCCCCAGCCCTGAGCATTTGTCTCATGCATCGAACCTGGAATGGTGTTCTGTTTCACATAGGATAATATACATGTTTCAATGCTATTCTCTCAGAATGTCCCACCCTCACTTTCTCCCTCAGAGTCCATATGCATTAGTATACTGTATTGGTGTTTTTCTTTCTGGCTTACTTCACTCCGTATAATGGCTCCAGTTTCATCCATCTCAATAGAATGCCTCTTGAATTTCTGCTGGTATTAGGGAGCATATGCAGACACACAGATGGTAAAGAATGCACCTGCAATGAGGGAGAGCTGGGTTCAATCCCTGGGTTGGGAATATCCCCTGAAGGAGGGCATGGCAAGCCACCCCAGTGTTCTTGCCTGGAGAATCCCCATGGACAGAGGAGCCTGGTGGGCTACAGTCCATGGGTTTGCAAAGAGTCAGACATGACTGAGGGACTAAGCACAGCACAGCACAAAGATAGTAATACTAGCTCCGTGACCTCCTTGAGCAGACAGTCTGGTCGGGGGGTGGGGAGTGATATAAAATGAAGAACAACTTGAGAAAATTCCCATACAGTGTATCCTCATATATTAAAAATTTGTCTGTTTTGAGTTTATCAACACATTTATAATATGGAATTCATTATGTTGAAAAAAACTATGAATCACTTAAAATTCTTGGGATTTATCATATTTGAAACATAAAACTATACAAATATCTTTCTTTTCATCCATTTATCCATCTAACAAATTTTGTGTCTGACCCATACACTGTGGACCATGTTGAACAAAACACACACTTTGGGTTTGAATATTTAATCTGACATTCACTAACTATGAGATTTAGGGGAAGTTACTTAATATCCACAGGCTGTCCCTTCTTCATCTATAAAACCAGAATAACAATATTTAACCTGATGTGAACTGAGAAATTAAATGAGATGTTGTAGGCAAACAACTTGGTGGTGATAAGGCTCCTTTCCCCTACTTCATGACCACAAGAAGAGGGATATTATCAATCCTGAGATCACTCATTCCCTTCTTCCCAGGGAAGGAGTTACTTCCCTCTCTGGGGAGTGTGGGGAAAGGAATACAGAATTCAGTCCACCTTCCTGTCTCTTCTTTAGGATCTGAAAAATGGCCATGCTGGTATGCTCTGATGCACGCTTAAGTAGGTCAGGACCCCAGTTTGGGAAGACAGGTTTTCCAATTACACTTGTAACCAGCTCTGAGCATTTGCCTAACTCTGCATACATCTTTAGGAAACTTATAAATCCTTTTCTCCAGATTCTACTTTAACAAAAATCAAGTTGCTATTTTGTCTACCTCCACTTATTTTGGATTAAAACTCAATTAATTCAAAAGTCAAGCAGGGAATACACATTTGTTAACATATCTTTTTATATACTAACACCTTGCATTAGCCTAATACATAATATGTGCTCAATTTTTTTTCATTTTTCCCTCATTTTAAAAAAATTTCCTCCTATGCTATATGTTGCTGAATATAAAAATATGTGTGAGGTGGTTATCTTTCTCTCTCCAAGGAGCTTCCAGCTCAATAAAGGAGATGAGTGTAAGATAGTATAAGATAGCAGGAGTAACTATGTGCAGGCACAAGGAAAATGCTGTGGGAATTAACCAGAGAGTGAGATAACCCACTGTTGAGTCAAAAGGGGCTACAGGGAACAGTGGAAGTGAAAGTCGCTCAGTCATGTCCGACTCTTTGAGACTCCACAGACTTAGTCCATGGGATTCTCCAGGCCAGAATACTGGAGTGGATACCGTTTCCCTTCTCCAGGGGATCTTTCCAACCCAGGGAGTGAACCCAGGTCTCCCACATTGCAGGCCGATTCTTTACAAGCTGAGCCACAAGGGAAGCCCAAGAATACTGGAGTGGGTAGCTTATCCCTTCTCCAGGGGATCAGGGAACAGGGACAGGCACTAATCATTCAGTCCTGGGACTGAACCACATTCCTTCCACTTCTTTAATTTCCTTTAAAAAAATTCCTATCAGAGTACTACTTCATACTACTTGTCCTGCTGTTTCTCTTCCTTCTTGCTCAACACTGGAAAGCATCTGAGATTTGAACAGCAAAGCTGCCACTGCCACAACAGGATCATTCTTTGTAGCAGCTCTGGATGTTTTCTTAAGTATCTGTGTCTCTTCATCTAGAGAGAAAGCACATATAATTCAAATCTGAAACTCTGCTATGAAAATGGAAATCCACTTTATCTCTTTTGAAGTTAATCTTTTAGCTAAAGCTCATCATTTCTCCCCTAGTGAGTCAGAGTAATCATTTCAACACCTCAGCTTTTAGCTAATACATATTACAGTCAAAAGTGTATTTGGAAGTGAAACAAGCTGAAAGAAACCATAACTGATATAGATTCTCCAAGATGAGCTGGCCCACTACCCAATTTTCATTAGAGGCACAGATCTATGGCATAGCTCCTATAGGTGGGGCTTCCCTGGTGGTTCAGATGATAAAGAGTCTGCCTACAATGCAGGAGACCTGGGTTTGATCCCTGGGTCAGGAAGATCCCCTAGAGAAGGAAATGGCAACCCACTCCAATATTCCTGCCTGGAAAATCACATGGATGGAAGAGCCTGGTGAGCTACAGTCCATGGTGTCACAAAGAGGCGGACATGATTGAACAACTAACATTTTCTTTCCTATAGGTGATGCCAAAGGAGGGACGCTGGAAAAAAAGAAGTCCCCAAAGTATAAGGCTGATAAGCAAGACACTGCTTACAGGGGCTTTTTTGGTAATATGCCAGGACAAAAATCCTAAGGCAAACCTACTGCCTCAATAGCTCCTGCCACTCACAAAAATGATGAAACAGAACTGCCAATCAGGACAAACATCTGTATGGGAGTGTCTAGGAATGGTGGACAGCAAGGGACCTTCCTTCCCAAGTTTGGCTCATGTTCCTTAAATTTTACTGTTTATCAGGAAGAATAATATAGATTTATTATTCTTAAGAATAAAAGCTTTTAGTTTCATTCACAATTATTTTGAGTTTCTCTATTTGATCCTCTTAAAAATGAGCTGATCTTTCTGAAAAAATATATTGTTACATTTTTCTTTTTTTTCTAAGAAAAAATCCCCAACTGAAGCACCCTGCCTGAATTCAGATTTTTGTTTTCCCTCTCTCTATATATTTTTTACAATATGGAATCACACCCTCCAAAAGATCAATATGATCCTGTATTCTAAAGAGTGGTCTTTTTAGACCTGTGAAATGTGGAGGTTTGGTTCCTACCTTTCAAGACCCATATTATTTTCTGTTACTGTCATAAATAATAATGGATAACCAATTTTAAAGATTTTCTTGCTCAAAGAAATTCATCAATTTCTAAAACATGGAAGCATCAATTTCTAAATAATGGAAGGACTCATTAAGGAGAATCCTGAATATATTCGCTTTTAATTTTTAATCAGGAAATAAGCCAGTTAAAATTGACTCGCTATTTTGCTATTGGCTTTCATGTGTCTATTTTCAGTGACCTTCTAAAGATCAGAATTTCCTCACTATAGGACCTCATAGAGAGAATTGAAACCACTCATTTCTGAAAATAAATGTATACTTTAATTCGTAAATTCAAATTGTTTGTTTTTATTATTTATTCTAGTTCTTCATTTATCCATAGACCTAGTCTGCACTTCCTTGAATACAGGTAATATCAATATAAAAAGACATCACTCATTTTATTTATTGTGGATACACTTGGTGGATAATTCCACATGCAACACCAGTAAAAACCAAGCACATGAAAGATGCATATTTATTTGTATTTTTACTTTATATCTTCTATACAAGTGTTTCACTGGTAACGGTATATGCCTAAAAATAGGAAATACTGTAAATATGTAGAGTGTGCCATACTATTACAAACATTAGCATTCATGTATTTTACCATTCCCCACAGGTAGTAGATATATTTAAAAGAATCATATCTGAGAATTTTTCTAATTCTCAGTATTATCTTTGTTAAAAGGGGTTTGGTGGACCTCTGGCATTATATATGAAAGCTTATGGTTCTGTGATTGTTTTTCTGAATACTCAGGATAATTGATCATAAATTGTTATTTGCAGTCTGTCTTGCAGACTGAGAAAGGCAGCTAAATTTTTCTAAAACCTATTGATAACTCTCCAATAATAGACAACCTGACAATGCTGAGTGGTCCAGCTTGTCATAGGAGACCTTCACTTCCCTAGCACACACCTGTGACGGGGAAAGGAATTAGCCTTGATTGGTTCAAATTTTTCACTGGGTCCTACTGACCCCCATTTCTGGGTTGGGATGGAGACCCACAGAATCTAGCTTCTTAAGGCTTCCCTGTCTGTGTGGGTATAAAAGGTCAGGAGCAGGAAGGAGGAGAAATGAGAATAATCCTTGAAAGGAGTGCATTTTATATGTATATTTATTCTGTAATTAGGGCTTCCCTGGTGGCTCAGCAGTGAAGCATAAACTTGCAATGCACAAGAACATATGCAATACAGAATCAATCCCAGGGTCAGGAAGATCTCCTGGAGAAGGAAATGGCAACCCACTCCACTATTCCTGCCTGGGAAATCTCATGGACAGAAGAGTCTGGTGGGCTACAGTCCAAAAAGTCGCAACGAGTCAGACATGACTGAGTGACTAAACATCCACCACCATCATGCTGTAATTAAGTACATGCTTCTTAGTTATAAATTTCTCTAAATTCTAACAAGCTTATAGATATGGGACACTTCAAGTCTTACAATATTCCCAGCAATAGCACAAACTGTTTAGCAGAGTTCTAAAATATATATATATATATTTTTTTTTTCTCTGCTTCATGTATATTTAATATATTTTGAGCATGACCAAAATGACCCTAGCTAATTAATCAAAAAATGTTGACAAACTAAAAAAAGAAGGTGATTATAAATTGATTTTCACTCACGAGAAAATAAGATGTTTTAAAAACAATTTGTTACGTATCTTTGAACAAGGTAACTATAATCTTTTGCATTTAAATCAGTGATCATAAAAGATGGCATGACTGTAAAATTCAAGGGACCAAAAGACCCGAACAAGTTGCCTATTTATTTTTATAAGATTTCTACTGTTTTAAATAATCATCACATTTTGGAGGCTTGACTGAGTACTGGAAACATATTAAAACCACAGCTGAGAAAATTAGGTTAATTATAATTCGTTAGACATTGTCCTTATTAAAAGTGAGCTGATTTACTCCCTATTAAAAAGCCTTAAGGCATGAGAAAGCAAAATAGCTATGTAAAAGCCTAGTGTTCTCAACAATGAGAAGATACTACAGTAAGACCTGAAATGCGTATAGGAATCACTCTGTGTGCTTAGTCGCTCAGTCATGTCCAACTCTTTGCAACTCCATGGACTATGGCCTGCCAGGCTCCTCTGTTCATGGGATTCTCCAGGCAAGAATACTGGAGTGGGTAGCCATTCCCTTCTCCAGCAGATCTTTCTGACCGAGAGATTGAACCCAGGTCTCCTTCATTGCAGGCAAATTCTTTACCATCTGAGCCACTAGGAATCCCTTTAGATCTTGCTAAAATGCAGATTCTGTTTCAGCAGGTGTGAGATCAGCCTGATAATCTGCATTTCTAACAGGCTTTTAGAGCAAGTGATTCTGTTATCATAGACCACCCTGGGAAAAAAGCCTTTTGTTAGCTTTTCTTTCAGTTCACTTGTTTAATAATTGTTAAGCCCCCACTAATTAAAATAGGCCATAGGAAGGGTTACCAAATGGTGTGATACCTGCTCTTCTCAATATTTTAAACACTTTTCTTTTTTTCTTATTATTATTAACAATGATGACATTTGTTTCACATAGAAAGATAAAAGGTGCTAATAGTGATATATTACATTTATGTAGCACTTTATACAGTATAATAAACTTTTCTTAAAAGCCAGTTTTATTGAAATGTAATTCACATGCCTTCCAATTAACCTTTTGGAAATGTACCATTCATAGTGTCTAATACATTGAAAAATATATACAGTTATTACCACAGTTGATATTAGAACATTCCTATCACCTTAAAAAGAAAACCTGTAGCATTTAGTATCATGTTACTATCTCTCCTTTATTCCCCTCTAAACCTAAGCACCCACAAACCTACTTTCTGTCTCTACAGATTTCTCAATTCTGGACTTTTATGTGAATGTAATCATATAATATGTGGCTTTTTGTGACTGGCTTCTTTCATACAAATTATAATATGTGTCAGAATGTCCTTTTTGATGCTAAATGATATTCTATCTTATGGAATAATATTCCATTCATTTTTACCACATTTTTAAAATCCATTTGTCAATTGATGGACATATGAGTTGTCTCCACCTTTGGGCTATTATGAATAATACTACTATCAATATTGATGTGCAAGCTTTTACATGTACATATTTTCATTTCTCTTGGGTATGTATAAACATAGGAATGGGACTACAGGTTATATGGTAAGTCTGTGTGTAATTTTTCTGAAGCTTTTAATGTATTTATTTTTCTTTTAGATAAGATTTAGAAATATATGTATTTATATGGGTATGCATATGGATAGATACACATCAAACAACTGGCTTCATGAAAAGAGGTCCATGGTCAAATAATTTTGAGGAACACTGATAACAATACTCCCTTAAGGAAAATCAGGCAAAAGAGGAATCATTTAACTTTGGTTAACCTAGGTTTCCCAAACATGTTGGGAAAACATGTTTGGAATTCTTTAAAAGAAATATTTATATCTCAAGGATGTAGTATTTTATAGAATGCATTTTGAGAAATTGTTTAATTCCATGATATAGATTGGGCTTCCCTGGTGGCTCAGATGGTAAAGAATCTGCCTGCAATGCAGAAGACCTAGGTTTGATACCTAGGTTGGGAAGATTCCCTGAAGAAAGGAACAGCAACCCACTCCAGTGTTCTTGCCTGGAGAATCCCATGGACTGAGGAGTCTGGTAGGCTACAGTCCATGGGTGGCAAAGAGTGGGTCACGACTGAGTGACTAACACTTTCACTTTCATGATATAGGTTAATTGTCCTTCCAGATATAGAACTGTTGGATGGGGCAGAGAGTGTAATCAGGGAACTCAAGAATGACTTGTTCGGCCAAAGAGCAAATGGCTTTAATTCAAGAACTACATTCTATAGTTACATGGGAAGAAGTATGTTTTTCAATGGGAGATATTTGTATAGAACATAATGGTATGAAACTGTGATTTCTGAAAGTTATTCTGGCCAAAATATATAGGATGAAATGGAAAGACAAGTGTATATGGAAATGGTAGGGAGATCACTGAAATGGAGTACCAAACTCTTTGTAAATAAGATGTTAAGTAATATGGAATAAATTATTGATAGCAAAAATGCTACTTGCAATATGATAGAAAAAATGCTGAACAGAGATATCACATGTAAACCAGATTTATTAGCATATCTGTATAAAAATCTTATACTATTGTAAGAAAATTTCAGTCCTCCCTCCCATCCCCATTTCTTATTTGAAAATCAGTGCTTGATTTCTGTGTATGACCTGCCATGGGTTTTGATATTGCCATCTGGCAGGGCCTGCTTATCATCTTCATTATGGACCCAGTATTTCTTTATGCTGATTCCTAATTTTCTTCATTAAATTCTAAGTTAAGCCAATTTCAAATTAATGAGAAATAACATTAAAGATGAAAACTACCTCTGAATGTTATTATTAATTATGCTTTTGGGGCACACTATTTAGCACTGCTCAAATCTGGTTGTAAATAAGTTCTCTCTTTGAAGAGTTGACCTGCCTTTACTTTTGTTCCTTTTAGTTTAGTCACTGTTTTCCTTTGTCATTGGAATTGGAATTGCCAGATGGTTTGCAAAGAGTAAGCAACAACATTTTTTTAAAGACTCTTTATATACAAACAAGTCAGCAAACAAACAAAAAAGAATGTTAGCTCAAATTAAAAAAAAAAAAGTTCTTAACAAAAACACAGGCATAATATGAGTGTAAATTATATCATCTTATTTATAACAGGAAATGTATAATAAATATGGGTGATAGTTCTTAAATTAGTAGAAAAATGGATCTCTAGGATAGCTACACGTTGTCAGTGTAACATACACAGCATTGCAGACAGCCCTCTGGCCAGCATTTTTTTCTTCAGATATAGCTATGTAAGTTTCCATTCATTTTCACAAGTGGTGCTCTCCAGTATCAGTAGAGATTTTCCCTTGTTACCCACATGAATAATTGAAGATCGCTGGTGTGGACATTAGGAAACCACTTTAGTGACCACTACTTGGAACTCAGTATGTATACCTTCCCTTCTATGGGCTTCCATTTCCTCATCTGTAAAACACTTTCACGTCACTTCAATCCCATTTGTTAGATTTCTGTAATAGATCATAATATGGTTCCTATATCAGCCTGAATCCAATTACAAACAGGTCTAATATTTTTCTTTGAGTGTGAGGGATATCCTCATGGATATTAAAAAAGTATTGGCTATGGTTTTCTGACCTTGTTTTCGTACTAACGATCAGTTCTAGAATTAATTTAATTGAACAAGTGAATGAATGAAATCATGAGGAAGCATAAAAAGTCACAAAGTCTAGTCTGGTCTCTGCCCATGGACGGCAGAATCTGTTTTCTCATCTCTAAAATGGGGATAATAATATCTGCCCTACCAAAAACATGGAATCTGTTTTTTAAGAATCAAATGAAAATGTGTCAGTGTAAAAGATATGTAAATTATCAAGATGTTTGCAAATGTGAAATTTTTGATACTATGAAATGATTAATGATAGACTGGTATCTTTCTAAATTCCATTCAACCTGGAGCCTAGACAGGAAATAAGAGTCAATCAGAAGAGTAATTTTCAAAATATATCCTCTTAAAGCAAAAAACACAAGGTATTGGGATAGGTAAGTATAGGTAGCAATGTAATTTCTCCTCTTTCTGAAGTCATCAATAACCTAATTATAATTTTGACTATAGGGAAGTATCATATTTGTCAAAGTCCCATTTTGTAAAGATGTGGTCAAGCAGTAAAGAAATTCACTGCCAATAAACTTCCTAATAATTATATAATGAACGTCACTCAGTTGTGTCTGACTCTTAGCAACCCCAAGGATTATAGCCCACCAGGCTCTTCTGTCTGTGGAATTCTGCAGGCCAGAATACTGGAATGCATGGCTGTCTCCTTCTCCAGGGGATCTTCCCAACCCAGGGATCGAACCCAGGTCTCCTGCATTGCTGGCAGATTCTTTACCAGCTGAGCCACCAGGGAAGCCATAGTTATATAGTGAAGTGAAGTGAAGTGAAGTGAAAGTCACTCAGCTGTATCCAACTCTTTGAGACCCCAAGTTATATAGTATTATTACTCAAATGGGAAGAGAGAGAATCTTCATAGGAATCTTCCTTGGAAAGAGACTTAGTGGCAGATTGGAGTTGGGGGAGGGAAGGGATAAAGGAAAACCTGAAGTACATGGTCACCTTCTCTCTGAAGTTTGCTGGACTCCATTTTCCCAAGAATCTAGTGAATGCTTCATCTCTTTGTTGCTTGAAATCTCCTAGTCCTTTGGGCAAACCCTCTATTAAAATGTCATGTGGTATACTGTATTTGTTTGCTAAATTGTGTGTGTCACCCATCAGACCATAAATGCCTTGAAGTTGAGAATCATCTCTTAATTCTCTAGTAGTCCTGGCTGATGCCTTGCAAAGTGCCTGGCATATAGTAGATATTCAATGAATGTTAGATGGAGGGATGAATAGGTAGAAAATAGTTCAGAGTAAGTTAACAGGATTTAGTAAAGTTTTAACAAAGCATCACACTTCTTAAATATTAAGAAACTTTTTCCATAACATAGTCCAATACATATTTTATATTAAAACTGAGTAGAAAATGAGTCCATCAATTTGCAGATATTTAGGGGTAAGACTCCTGGAAAATATGATTAATTTCTAATGTCTGAGTTCCTAAGTTTCAGTTTAGTCACTCAGTCGTGTCCCACTCTTTGTGACCCCATGGACTGCAGCATGCCAGTCTTCCCTGTCCATCACCAACTCCCGGAGCTTGCTCAAACTCATGTCCATCGAGTTGGTGATGTCACCCAACCATCTCATCCAACTCATCATCTGAGTTCCTATGTTTATGTTAATGAATTTCTTAAAAATAGACTTAAAACAACTATGATATACTATTCAAAAATTAACAATTTTTTTTGAAAAAAGGAATATACTTTTAGGCTAGAATAAGATGGAGGAGGAGGTGGTATAAACTTAGAGAGGTATGCCCACCATATAAACCGGGAAGCTTAGGAATCTTTGTCATAATGTACAGAATACTGTAATTATTTTGTAAAAGAAGAGTAAGCTTTAAAATTGGCTTGAACATACTCTAAATTATAGTAGGACATTACGTTTCACTTTTCTCAGATGTCTTAAAGATAATGTGAAACTCTCAAACATTTTCTAGTATTTTTATTTTTGAGCAAGCTTGCCTGTTAACTGTCTATAAATGGGTGTTGTGTACATGCTCAGTCACTTCAGTCATGTCCAATTGTTTGCAACACTACGGACTGTAGCCCTCCAGGATCTTCTGTCCATGAGATTCTCCAGGCAAGAATACTGGAGTGGGTTGCCATGCCCTCCTCCAGAGGATCTTCCTGACTCAGGGGTTGAACCCCTGTCTCCTGCGTCTCCTGCATTTGCAGGTGGATTCTTTACCCACTAAGCCACCTGGAAAGTCCATAAATGGTCATTTCATTCTTAATCTTAAGCATGATGAAAGAGTATGTGTAATCTTTGGATGTGCTTGCAAGAAATATTTGGAGGAATATCCTATCTGCCAGGCTGGAGAGATTTGACTTTCTATGGAAGTGTTTGGTAAGGTAAATCGTGCTTTGTCTAATGTCTGCTATGTGATTTAAATTTTTTGCCTACTAATCACAAATCTCCAGATCTAGGAAATGGAGTTCTCTAGAACAGGCTATATATTTTTTATTGCCATCTCGAATCAAACTGATGTCATATATCATGAGAGGACTAATAAAAGTCACATTCTATATTGAAACATCCCTGTATTTTATGGACCCATCTGATAGACCCTTAATAACGTTTTAAAACAATCCATAATAGATTTTGCAAAAAGCTCAAATCCGCCAGCACTCTCATTAACAGCCCAATTTGAAGCTATACTGTAGGCATGATTATCTGCCAAATGTTAGTGGGGTTGTTTAATATTAAAAGGCTAGCTGAAGGGACAGGAGGCTCAATTATTTTTTAAAAATTCAGTTAAATTGCTGTTTAGAGTAATTTAACAAACAAAATTGCATTTTGTTCTTATTTTCAAAGTACAGATGTGTATTCATCTCCTCAAATATGTAGTTCATTGAAAATGCCAACTAAGTGATTCTGCATGAAAAGAAACAGTTGATTAAAAGAAAAAGATCCCATAGCTTGTTAAAACATAAATGTATTACAAATGACACCATGCTCACTCAGTGTTTACCCAGTTAACTATATGTTACAAAATAAAAAGACCAGAGTTTTTGCCCTACCTAATATTCACAGAAAGGACCAACAATGAGCAAATTCAACACATGCAATTGTCTTTTTATTGACTACTCTATCTGGGGAGGCTATCCTTTGGGTCTCAGACCTGTTTACGAAATATTCACTTACCAAGACTTTCCTACCTTAGTAAAAGATATTAGCAGATTAAAACATGAGATAATCATCAAAAAGAATAACAGTTATCTTTGTTGCAATGAAATGTATTCTGCCTTGTATTAATCCTTGTGTGTATGTGTGCAAGTGTGTGTGTGTTTAGGTACTGGAAACATGTGAATTAATTTGCAGCAAATTATTAGGAATATGGCTTCATGATCTGAGATGGGAGGCAAGTATAGTAGAAAAGGAAGAAGTTTTATTTTCAATTGTTTATCCTCCATGCTATTTATTATTTTTTACCTTGAGCTTATAATATTTTTAATGAACATAAAGCCTTTTCAAAATGGCACTATTAAGTTTCCTTAAATTTTACTGTTTTACATCCACTAAAAATATTCAAAGAAAAACTGATAAAATATACACTATTAAATTCAAAACACAGAAGCAAATTTTTATTATTATTATTAACTACAATGAAAGGAAATCCAAACCATAATTACTAGATGATTAGGACTCATAGAGGATTTAACAACAAAAATACAGAAAGAGACTTAATACATCTCCTGCCAGTTATCCTTCTCTGCTACACATATTAGTGGAACTTGAGCCAATATTCATTCTTTGTTGTACAACTTAGACATTAGACACCATTTTTGTATACTTTTGGCATTCAGCTCAACAACATATTGAGCTATTAGTACGTCAGTTGAGCCATTGAAGTCATTTTGGATCAGGTATTAAGATTTGGTATTACAGAATTAGAATGAACATTAATAATTTACTCGTGTTCATAATTCTTAGTTTTTAAATCACAAATGTCTAGCTCTTGAATCTATTTATTTTAGAGTTCTGATCATCTATCCAAAATAATTTTAAATTCCCGAAGAATTATTAGACCAGATGTAGGGCAAAGTGACAAACATATCATATTTGAAATCATTTCTCCTCTGGCTTTCGTTGGCTGTCCTCATTGTTTCATCCCTAATGACTGCCTTATCCTGAATGAGACAAGAGGATGAAATGAGATAAATTAACATCCTGGGCTCTTGGGTACAGTTCTGTCAATGACAGTTTTACCTGCCCTGCAGAGACAATCTAGTTTCCTTGGAAGTATTACTTCTTTTACTTTAGAAAGTGCTACCCTGCCTTACTATGAAAGGTAATAATTACCTAACTTGTTTTTCACTTTGATGTATCTGTTTGGCTTTTTTGGATATTGCTTCTGGGCTATTACTGTAACTTAAAATTTCAAACGCTAGTTTATACAATATCTCTATATGCCAAGCAGCACCTGGACTTTTCAAATTAGACTGTATATGACTCACTCCCACTTATGCTCATGGCGTTCTCCATGACCAAATCTGCAATATCCCTTTTTAAAATTTTGTTGCTCAGTTAGCACTAATTTTAATTTGCTATTTTCAATATTAAAGGAGTTAGAAACACTCTCTTTCAGGTTAATGACACCCTTTCAGGATGATTTGGGGATTTATTTTTATATCAAGATCATTACTCTTTTTCTAAAGCTAGAGGAAAATAATTTAGGGTTATTTTGGAATATCCATCAGATAATTTGGAACTACTTCAGGCATATTTTTTTTTTACACAAATGAAGACATTACCCAAATTTTCCATGAGTATCCTGATTTAATGAGCTTATTCACTTTAATGAAAGCAATTTATTAACGGCATTTGTTGTTCAGTTGCTAAGTTGTAGCCAGCTCTTTGTGACCTCATGGACAGCAGCACACCAGGCTTCCCTGTCCTTCACTATCTCCCAGAATTTACTCAAACTCATATCTGCTGAGTTGGTAATGCCATCCAACCATCTCATCCTCTGTCACCCTCTTCTCCTCCTGCCCTCAATCTTTCCCAGCATCAGGGTCTTTTCCAGTGACTTGACTCTTCGCATCATGTGGCCAAAGTATTGGAGCTTCAGCTTCAGCATTAAGGGCATTACTAAATATTTATTTATTTATAACATTTATTATTTAAATAAATTTTATATGTAAAATATATTTTTAGTCAATGTGTACCAAATCTTGGTTCAGGAAATGTAATCCATATTTTCCTCCTCTCTGGCAGACAGGCAATATGAAATATGATTATAATAAATTAATTTTGGATATTTAATGGCATTAAAGCCCTCTCTTCTTACTCTCTTTTAATGAGGGAATGGCAACCCATTCCAGTATTCTTGCCTGGAGAATTCCATGGACAGGGGAGCCTGGTGGGCTACAGTCCATGGGTTGAAAAGAGTCGGACATGACTGAGCAACTGACACACACACAGTGAGATGGTGGGTTAAGATTCTACAGGGAGCCACTGGGAGTTTCTTGAAGATCAAAATCTCTTCTCATCCTGGCTGTTTTGGTGCACTGGTTGGCTGTTGTGTACTCCACTTAAATACCAACAGAGAGAATCCTATGGCTAATGAGTGGATGGGACTTCAAGGTTAGTTGCAATGATTCCAGGAGTGGCCCTTTAGGTAGCTGCCATAGACAGTGGGCCAGGTGAGTGTTGGGGTTATAGTAAGATAATCATTACGTTTATTGCCCAAACTAGGAAAACTTGGAGAATAAAGGGAGGGATATCTAAATAATTAAAATTTTATAAGTATTGAAATATGAAAAAATCATTACATGCCATAAGATAAATATATGTGATTTATAGCATATAATAAATTAAAGCACAAGAGTAGCAAGGACATTCATACTACTCTGTCTAAGCTCTGTGGCAGGATTTTTCAGCCTCCCATGAACGAGCCTATAATTTCCCAGGTTTTCCACTGACCCTGTCAACTGAGGGCCTGCTAGATCAAGAAGACTATTGGAGTCAATCTTCTATAGATTTTAGAGAACAGTGTGACATAGTTGATATGTGGGTTATACCTCTAACTCCTGGAATTGTTGAAAGTATTAAATTGAATGGGATAATATGTGGAAAATGCCTACTGTCCTCCCAATCTGAGTGCCCCAAAATTGTCAGCATCTTTTTCCTTCTTTTTTAACTTCTCGCCAAACACTCATGCAGCATTTACACAAATTCATTTCACCTTATCTTTATTAGAGCTAATGGTTCACAAGTTTGTCTTTCTAGACTCGAAGGTCCTTGAATACAGGTCTTTTCTCACACATCCTTTTATCTACCCAGGGCGCAGCACATTGTTGGATCACAGAAAATAAATGTTGGCTAATTGATGTTTCTGATGCTCCCCAAAGAAGAGCCCACTTTTCTAGCCATCCCACTTTAAAAAGGAGAAATAATATATAGTAGAAGATGGCAATTCACTGGGTTTTTTAGCTTGAGGGCACTAAGTGTTAAAGGCAGATGACTTTCTTTGTTCAGATGGACACTGGCAGCTTCTCATCTATAATTTGGTTTCCTGAGTACATCTACTCTCCAGGCACCCAATTCACTGTGAAGAACAGTCCTGGTTTTTCAGCTGCTAATATAGCCATAAATAGGAATTCATTTGAACCTCTATGTCCTTGCTCTCGCAGCCCCTCCACGTGAACCAACACATTCAGACTCTGAGTGGGCCGTGCTCAGGTCAGAACATGAAGCAGAAAGATCAGGGCCAGGCTTTCTGAGCTCAGTCTACTCACCCCAGTCTCCAGGATATTCTTACCAGGCACATGTACACCCTTTCCCAAGTGGAAATAACGGTGCTGCTGTGTGCTTTTACTCTTCAAAAGGATTATTAGTCTATGCCAAATTTCATTTTTGTTTTCAGATTTTTTTTGCCCTAAATATTTATAATAGTGTAGATAAACACATTGTTGAGTAACACTTTGTAATTCATATAATCTTCTATCTAGGTAGAAGGCATTATTATTGCTATTACCAGTTGGGAGGAAAATGGGGCTTAGAAAGATTAAAAGATTTGCTTGTGATCAGTAAATGGTAGAGTCAGTCTTTTTTGTTTCTCTAAATCTGCCTCTCTTTCCACAGTGCCACCTGCGTCTCTGTACTTACTGTGCAAAGATATTTATAATCCCTCTAATGAAAATCTAAGTTGAAAATGTGAAAGCTAATATCCAACAAATGCTTCCTTTAATAAATATAATAAAAATAAGAATTTAGTGAGAAGATATTCCATTGCTTTACTTTATGTAATTATAGTCTATTTTTTATGAGTATGACCTAGATCCCAGGTTTAGGAACATTTTTAAATGCAGGTCCAAACTAAGTTCAAGTCTATTTAAAATTTTCTAAGCTACTTTGATTTGTTTCTGGGTCACGACTGCTGTTTACAGACATTCTGAATCTAGGATCATTGAAAGATTTTATTAATGAATCCTTCTCAAGCTGTTCATCAGTGAAAATAGCACAAATGCATATGGATGTTTGTCTCTGGGTTGCAAAGCATGTCATAATTCCTAGCATCCCAGAAGACCTGGGAAGGTTGGTGCCACCCATACCATCTCTTAGGGAGCCTGATTTAATGTTGTACATTTCTTTCTCCAAACATGTGGGTGAAAGCTTGCCAGTGAGAGCAGGTAAGGGAATCATTGGATCTAGAATAGCAGATTAGAAAAATTTTCCTGTTAGTTAAAGACAGACAGAAATAAGAATAGATTTTGATTATTGACTTTTTCCACCTTACTTGCTCCTTTGACTCTGTATAGAGAGGCATCTTGGCTTATGCTCTGAAGAGGAATAGTACCTTTTTCTTCTTTATTTCTTCAAGCTCCCTCTCATTTCTTTCCTTCCTAATATTTACTTTTCCTTTGTGAAATATTCTTAAATCTGTGGATAAGTATATACTTTGTTATATCTTTTTTTCTTAAAGTATCCTTCCCTATTATACTAAGGATACATGTTTCTCACAGAATACTTTGAAAATAGACATTTACAGAAAAGATTTTATGGTGAATTTTCATACTAAATGTCACCTTCTTCAGAGACTTAGTATTGGCAAGTAGACTATATTTTTTAAAATTAAGTAAGAATAGACAAAAGAAGATAAACTTTTCCATATTAAAGACAAAAGACACCAATTCATACATCTGTAAATTGATGTGGATGGAGTTGGCTAACTTCAGACTTTGGAAGTTCCAAGTCTGGAAACAGGCAAGATAATAGGAACTGGACTTCGAGACTGAAAAAGCCAAATAGTGATTTTATTAGTTTGTTAGGGATACCTTAACAAATTACCACAAGCTGAGTGGTTTAAACAACAAATTTACTGTGTTAAGTTCTGATGGTAGCACTTTGAGATTTAAAATGTCAGCAGGGCCATGCTACAGGCATAAGAGGAGTTGGCAATATACAGTGTGTATCAGCTTGTAGAAAAGAAGCATCATGCTTATCTCTGCCTTCGTCATCACATGACACTCTGTGTTCTTTTCACATGGCATTCCTTTTGGAAAGTTTGCAAGTATTGGGTTAGAGGACAATCCTTCTCCAGTGTGATCTCATCTTAACTAATCACATCTGCAGCAACCCTACTGCCAAATAAGATCACATTCTGGGGTACTGGGGCATTAGGGAGAAATACAACTCAACCTACAACAATAGGATACCAAGGTCACTCTCCTGGCAGGAAACCAGGAGCCAGGAAAGGATTTCCCTACCTTTGAAAGGAGGCTGACTCTAGCTCCTTGTTCTAATTTGCATACCTCAGATGTGGAATAATCAAAACTAGACCATCTGCTTGTTCAGAGACTGTGTCTGTGGTAGCCCCATTCCAGGAATTTTGTTGTTTAGTTGCTAAGTCATGCCTGACTCTTTGAGATCCCATAGACTTTAGTCCCCCAGGCTCCTCTGTCCATAGGGTTTCCCAGGCAAGAATAGTGGAGTGGATTACTGTTTCCTTCTCCAGGGGATCTTCTTGACCAAGGGATTGAACCTAAGTCTCCTGCATCTCCTGCATCGGCAGGCCGGTTCTTTCAGACTGAGCCCCAGGGATGCATGTGCCCTAATGTAACACTTGTTCCTGAGATTCCAGGTACAGGTAACCTCAAATCTGACAGAAGAATCTCCACAATTTTTATGAATTTTAGTTTATGACCCCTTTTTTAGATTCACATCTGCCATTTTCCTTTCCTTCCAGCAAAGGAAGTAAAATGCTTTCACACAAATTAAAATTGTCAACCCAAATTATAAATCCCATAGGAAAAAAACAATGTTAAGGAAAAGAGCTAAGAAAGCTCAACAATTAGTCAGTGAATGTAGTTTCATTGGGCTTCCCTCAGAGCTCAGTTGGTAAAGAATCTGCCTGCAATGCAGGAGACCTAGGTTCAATTCCTGGGTTAGGAAGATCCCTTTTCCTTTCATCAACAAAAAATAACAAACCAGTTATAAATGGGTTTTAAATAAGTATGTTCAAGATCATCAAACAGAAAAAAAAGGAATACTCAAAAGGAACAGGGCAACAAAAACTGGCAGATGTGAATCTGAAAAAAGGGTCATAAACTAAAATTCATAAAAATTGTGGATGTGCCTGGGTGTGTGGTATTTGTGTGTCTTAAGAACTGAATTAGTTCTGAAAACTTCACTTAGCATATAGTCAAATGGTACAAAGAGAGAAAAAATTGAAAGAAGTTTAAGACATATAGATTTATATTGAGGAGTTATAATATCTGTATTTTAGGCATCTCATAAATAAGAATTGAAGTGAAATGAAGTCACTCAGTCGTGTCTGACTCTTTGCGATCCCATGGACTATAGCCTATCAAGTACCTCCATCCATGGGATTTTCCAGGCAAGAATACTTGAGTGGGTTGCCATTTCCTTCTCCATTAGATCTTCCCAACCCAGGGATTGAATCCGGGTCTCCCGCATTGTAGGCAGACGCTTTACTGTCTGAGCCACCAGGGAAGTTCCGTAGATAAGAAGTAAGGGGAAAATGGCAGAGAAGTAATTTTTAAGGAGATAATGGCTGAAAGGTGTTTTTTCCCAGAACTAGACATATACAACGGAGAAGGCAATGGCACCCCACTCCAGTACTCTTGCCTGGAAAATCCCATGGACGGAGGAGCCTGTAGACTGCAGTCCATGGGGTCGCTAAGAGTCAGACACGACTGAGCGACTTCACTTTCACTTTTCACTTTCATGCATTGGAGAAGGAAACGGCAACCCACTCCAGTGTTCTTGCCTGGAAAATCCCAGGGATGGAGGAGCCTGGTGGGCTGCCGTCTATGGGGTCGCACAGAGTCGGACACGACTGAAGTGACTTAGCAGTAGCAGCAGCAGCAGACATATACACATATATAGTTATCTCCAGATTGGAGATGAACACTAAGTTTTGTGGAAGTAATTTAAACTCATACCTCTCTATGTTTTAGTGAAACTTCAAAACATCATGAATAAAGAGAAAATTCTAAAAAACAGCAAGATAGAAAAGACAAATAGCCTAAAATGACAGATGATTTGTCACAGAAGAATCTGGAAAATAAATAGAGCGAGATCTTCAAAATAGTGGAGAATATACAGTCAATCTTCATTATTTGTGAGTTCACCGACTAACTAAAATTTATTTGTAACCCCCAAATCAATACTCCCATTGCTTTCCCAGTCATTCAAGGACATATACAGAGCAGCTAAAAATTTGAGTCACCCAATGTATATGTTCCCACTTGAAGTCAAACAAAATAGCACTCTGCCTTCTTGCTTTAGCTTTCAAACTGTAAACTTGTAAAATGTGTGGTTTTGTTTTTTTTTGCAGTCTGTTTAACGGCACATTTTTTTCATGTATCGGTGCTTTTAGCTGATGGTTTTGGTGTTCAAAATAGTCCAAAAATACTATTGAATATGATGTCTTAAAACAGAAGCACATACAAAAAACAGTTTTATGTCTTGATTGGTTGGTGAAAATGTTGTGACCAGAGGCTTGCAGAAAGCTAACCTAATATTTCCCTTTGGAAATGTAATTAAATCTCCCCCAGGAATTAAAATCCAAAGAATCAAGTATATTCTTCATACACTTGATCAGGGCAACACATTCTTAGCAAGAAACTAAAAAATAGTCACTTTGCACATGGACATTCTATAAGTTTGACTGTATCACCTAATGTTTAAATAATTTGGGATCTAGATTTATTTCCCACATTGTCATATATGTAGAGAACAGCCCACCTATAAGAACATCTCCTTTTTACATTAACCTAGGGTAGGCATCACCTTTCTTGGTTTTAATTGTTGTTAAGAGAATTTAAAAGAAATTGCCTTAATAAAAAGCATTTAATGTGTTCCTTTTAGACTGTATATGCCTCCGTTGGCATTTTTCAACTTCCAACGGTATTAAGATTTCTGCAAAACCCAGAGAGAGAGCCCTTGGTTAGTGGTTAACAAGAAGCAGCTGTTTTCCATGGGAGATCAATCATTATTTTCTGTATTTCTTATTTAATAACCTTATTTTCAACATGTCATGTCCTGCTGAGGGGAAGTTCAGGGGGCCTGTCATGTAACAGAACTGGACACAGCTTGAGTTTTGAAGCCACAGACCTTCAACTGAAAAAAGGAGTCCAACATTTTATTCCTTAATGATTTTGCTATAATAATAATAATAATGAATTTTACAGAGACAAACAGAATGTAGATTGAACTCTATTGGATGGAAACTTGTGTTAAGTGGGAATAGAACAGACTTCAGGAAATTTTTCTAAGTTCCCTTTGTTATTTTGAGCTTTTTTTGTTTTTGTTGCTTCTGGTTTTCTGCAGGATAATACTTTCACATTTAGCAACACCTGCTAGAGCCTCAGTGATCTCTACCTTATCAAAGGCAGAATAAGGGAAGGCTATGAGTCCTCTGATTTAATTCCTAGTATTACTGGAAGTAAACTCTTCCAGAGAATTTTATTTAATTTTTATCAGTTTGTCTTTGGCTAAAAGGATTTCAGACATTCTGAAGTAGGAGAGAGAGAATTTGGATAAATCCTCCTGAAACCCCTTAATAATAATGAAATTAATAATAGAAGCTAATATTTGTTGACTTGTCACTAGGTACCAGGCACCATGCTGTTGACTACTTTTATCCTCAAGACATACCCATGGGTTAGGCACTATTACAAAGATCCATTTTTACAGACAATAAAATCTTGTGTGAGGGCTCTGTCGCTTCCGGCTCTTTGCAACCCCGTGGACTATAGCCCACCAGGCTCCTCTGTCCATGTGATTCTCCAGGCAAGAATACTGGAGCGGGTTTCCATTGCCTTCTCCATGAGATCTTTCCAACCCAGGGATCAAACCCCAGTCTCCCGCATGGCAGGGAGATTTCTTTGCTGTTAGAGCCACCAGGGAAGCCTGATAAAAGCTTAGTGGCCTTGAATTACCAACAGCCTCAGTATCACTTGGAATGCTGTTAGAAATGCATATTCTCAGGCCCCACCCAGACCTAAAAAAACAGAAACTGGGGAGTTAAAACAGGGACTATTTTAGCAATTCGTCCAGGTACATCGGATATCCTAAAGTTGGAGAACCACTGCCCTAAATGATGCCTTTCCAGTGAAACTTCTCACAAGGGTGTTTTTCGCTTGTGCTGACATAGCAGAGGCTGTGCTGTGTTTGTATCTGTGTTCTAGTGCCTAAAAATGTGCCTGAGTCATGAGAGGTGTTCAATCAATACACACTTTATAGTTGCAGATCAATCTGTAATGATCCATCCTAGGTAGTTCCAAGGAGGGACAAGATGATTCGCTAATTCACAAGCCCACTTTACCCAGATGTATTTTCTCTTCTCACAGGTAGAAAAATCTGTAATTCCTTTCAAGCAAACATCAGGACCACTGAGACACCAGGGTCAGTGTGCAATGATGGGGTTTTCACTTGTGAATTGGAGCATTCTCCTTAAAAACCTCAAGGCCTGAGCAGTGCAATGCACGTAATTCATTGTGTTTGTTTGGACAGAGTGGGGCTCAGGAGGGTAGGGGAGCGGCTTCTCCTGTACTCTAGCTATCGATGGAGTCACAAATAGGAGCAGCCAGGCAGACGAGTTGTGAACACACAAAGCAAATAATCATTAAAGGTTGAAATACTAATTTAAAGCAATGAGAGAAGCCATATTATAAAGCAGATCATAATTAACACAGTAATTTATGCAGATAGTCATCGGAAATGTATTCTCTGATATTGTGTCTAGAGCAGTCAAATATGAATCAGCAAACCAGGGTGGCTGTTTACCATGTACTCACCACGTGCTAATGGATGAGTCATTCAAGCTCCCCACACCTCATTTCATCTGTAAAATGGCCTGTCTGCTAAGTCACCTCAGTCATGTCTGACTCTTTGTGACCCCATGGACTTCAGCTCGTCAGGTTCCTCTGTCCAGGAGTGGGTTGCCACGCCCTTCTCCAGGGGATCTTCCCAACTCAGGGATTGAACCCACATCTCTTATAGGTCTCCTACATTGGCAGGTGGTTCTTTACCACTAACACCACCTGGAAAGCCCATAAAATGCCCTGTGTTGAGTCACTTCAGTCATGTCCAAGTCTCTGCAACCCTGTGGACTGTAGTCCACCAGGGTCCTCTGCCCATGGGATTCTCCAGACAAGAACACTGGAGTGGGTGTAAAATGCCCTACTTACCTCATAATTTTATTAAGAGAATCCAAAAGCATAGTGCCTAGGTCTTTCCACTGTAGCATGTTCCTAAAAGCATCCATAGCCATAGCCATAGCCATAGCCATAAAAATAATTCAATTTTAAAAATAAGAAGGGCACAGTACTAAAAACAAATGCAACTTTATAATTTGAGCTCTGTCTAAAGCAACCAAACTCATAAAAATACTACTGTAGTTTAAAATACCAGTTAAATTCCAAAAAACAAAATCCTGAAATAAGTATAGGAAGTTACCTTAAAAATCAGAGAGAAACAGTAGTTTGACGAAAAAGCAATATGAAGGTGCTGGAGCCTTTGAATTATGATAACAGATCAAAGTATACCACGTGCATGGGTACACACTTCCAAGAGCAAGTAGGTGGATAATCCTACATGGATTTAAGAGGAAGTTAAGAGGAAGAATATAGAATGAATGGGCATTGCTTGTTATACCACAGTCCACCACCACACTTTCTGTATTTCAGTTGTGTAGTATATATTTAGCTCCTGGAACTTGGGGGAACAAAGCATTAATATGCTATAAAATTTCTGAACCAATCACATTAAATTGACCCAGTTCCCTTATATACCAATATCTTATCAGCTAATTTTTCTTCCAAGAACACTTGTAACTAAATAGGCTGTATTTTGAAGTACTGTAAAGCACATAATACAAGTAGGCTATTTTTATTAGCATTATTATGTCTAGGTTTATGAGGGCCCAACATAACCAAAATCATCAGTGCAATCAATTCTTCTATGAATTTTTCATTGAATCGTAGACAACATGCAAATGGGAGTGTGCTGAATGACTTAAGGACTATTAGTCAAATGAACTATTTGTGATCTTTGAATTCTATTCTGAGTGATTGGGATATATCTTTAGATTAAAGAAATCAGTTGTTATACCACTGTTTATACAAATTCTACAGTGATACCAAGATAATCTTAATGTCTCCAAGAATTAGTCATTTTGTATAACCCAGCTTTCTAGAGGTATTTTTATGTTTGTGCACAAAATCTTATTAACTTTATGGAAGCTTTTCTAAATTAAAATTAGAGGAAGTGAAAATAATACACTGCAACAGTAATTTCAGGACTGCATTTCTTGTTTCCATGGCCTCAGAAGTCAAGAAAGTAAGAAAGGACTTCTCCATCCATTCCTTTACCTTGTCTGCTTTCCCCTGGCTTCAGATGGAATCAGGTAGATACCCCGATCCTGGAGTTTGGATCCATTCACCTCATAAAGTGGTTGCCATGCTGTGCCTTTTGAAAGACTAGACACCTGAAGGCAATGTTACTGGACTCGAGAATGTGGAGAGAATACAGGGCAATATAAAAAGGAAGAAGAGACAGAGGCAGCCTGAGGAAGAAGAGGGAAGAAATTGCTAAGCACTTGGGGAGGACATGGGCACATTGGTGTCTCCCATGGGAGCCAGCATCATGCCCTATAAATGCAGAATGCCAGGAGCTTGACAGTGCCACCAGAAAGTGGCCTCTTAGTGTGGAGACTCCAAGTCTTGGCAAAAGGGCCCATCCTATTCCCACGCCTGGCACAGGGGTAACAGAGAAATGCTGCCTGCAAAAGGCCTTTGAGAACCCTGCATGGGGGTGACTGTTCTGGACCAAAGAGCAGGACCATTTCCTGGCACTTGTGTAAGTCTAAGGAAGAGGAGACTTTTCCCTAACCAAAGGACCCAGAAAGAATTTCCTGTCTGATGGAGATCAGTACAGGTTATATTTGGTTTAGCAAAGAAACTATAACTGACATGCATTATCTTTTGTGGTATGGATATATAGTGAATGGCTTCCCTGGTGGCTCAGAGGGTAAAGCATCTGCCTGCACTGCGGGAGAACTGGGTTTGACCCCTGGGTCGGGAAGATCCCCTGGAGAAGAAAATGGCAATGCACTCTGGTACTCTTGCCTGGAAAATCCCATGGATGGAGAACCCTGTAGGAGGTTAGAGTCCATGGGGTCACAAATAGTTGGACACAACTAAGTGACTTCACTTTCACTTTATGTAGTGAATATCTAACATGAACAGAAAACACCCCTCCTTAGCTTCTTCCCAGTGCATGAAACGATTTACCTTTGCCCAGCCATGAACCTTACTTATATGCACATATATTCACATTTACAAAACAATGTAACATGACACTATTTTTTAGAAGTCTTGGATTAGCTTTTTGTAGTTATTTCACCTCTTTTTCATTTTTAGTAAATGTCTCTTGATTTCTGATCAGTTTCTCTTATTTAGCTCTGGACTTACTTTTAGACAATAAACTTCATTATAAATATAAGTAACACATTGGAATATTAAAGAGTAATTTTGAAAATATACTTACAACATTGAGAAAATGATTATGAGACCATTCAGTGAAAAAAAGCAGAATACAGATTTATGAAGAATGATTTGAAATCTATATTGGAAAGAAAATAGAGCAGATATAACTAGAACCTCAAGCAAGATTGAAATGGACTTGAGAAACTCTGATTAGCTAGTGATGGGGTTTTGCCAGGTTGAAGTCCAGTTGATTGGCATGAGACGGGAGAACTTTGCTTAGAAGAAAAAGAGGGGGAAGGTGGTAGAGAGAAAATTTCCTGCAAGAATGCCTTGAAGATGCAAGGAAATGGAAGCATGACTTGGGGTTCACCCTAAGATTCACTGTCTGATAGATACATGTTCACAGAGGTTGAAAAATAAAGCAGAATTTAAAGTAGGCATGAATGTAGAAGTTCTCAGTGAATTTGAGGTTCTTGCCTCATAGTGAAAAAATCTGGAGATGAAGTGATAGGTAAGAAACGGATTTATTTAAAGAGAAACACTCTCCACAGACAGAGTATGGGCCATGTCAGAAGGTGAAAGAGCTTTGAAATATGGTGTGGTTAGTTTTGATGGGCTGGGTAATTTCACATGCTAGTGAGTAGGTGGATTACTCCAATTATTTTAGGGAAGGGGCAGAGATTTCCAGGAATTGGGCCTCAGTGCCCTTTTTGACCTTTTATGGTTGGCCTCAAATCTGTCAGGGCACTGGTAGGTGTGTCATTTAGCATGCTATCATATTACAATGGGCTATAATAAGGCTCGAGGTCTAGTGGAAGTGGGATTTCCCTCTATCTTGGACCTAGATGGTTCTGACCAGTTTTTTTTTTTTTTTTATGGTTATGAAGTTCTTTTAAATGTTATGCCCTTCCCCCTCCGCTCCTGTTTTGTAGATAGATAGATATATTGTTGTTGTTGTTTAGTCGCTCAGTCATGTCCAACTCTTTGGGACCGCATGGACTGCAGCACACCTTCACCATCTCCTGGAGCTTGCTCAAACTCATGTCCGTTGAGTCGATGATGCCATCCAACCATCTCATCCTCTGTCATCCCCTTCTCCTCCCGCCTTCAATCTTTCCTAGCATGAGGGTTTTTTTCAAATGAGTCAGTTCTTCGCATCAGGTGGCCAAAGCATTGCAGTTTCAGCTTCAGCATCAGTCCTTCCAATGAATATTCAGGACTGATTTCCTTTAGAATGAACTGGTTTTATCTCCTTGAAGTCCAAGGAATTCTCAAGAGTCTTCTCCACCCCAACAGTTCAAAAGCATCAGTTCTTCAGCACTCAGCCACTTTACAGTCCAACTCTCATATCCATAAACGACTACTGGAAGAACCATAGCTTTGACTATATGAACCTTTGTCGGCAAAGTAATATCTCTGCTTTTTAATACGCTATCTAGGTTGGTTATAGCTTTTCTTCCAAGGAGCAAGTGTCTTTTAATTTCATGGCTGTAGTCACCATCTAAAGTGATTTTGGAGCCCAAGAAAATAAAGTCTGTCACTGTTTCCATTGTGTCCCCATCTATTTTTTGTCATGAAGTGATGGGACCAGATGCCATGATCTTAGATTTTTGAAAGTTGAGTTTTAAGCCAGGTTTTCACTCTCCTCTTTCACTTTCATTAAGAGGCTCTTTAGTTCCTCTTCACTTTCTGCCATAAGGGTGGTGGCATCTGCATATCTGAGGTTATTGTTATTTCTCCTGGCAATCTTGATTCCAGCTTGTGCTTCATCCAGCCTGGCATTTTGCATGATATGCTCTGCATATAAGTTAAATAAGCAGGGTGACAGTATACAGCCTTGATGTACTCCTTTTCCAATTTTGAACCGGTCAGTTGTTCCATGTCTGATTCTAACTGTTGCTTCTTGACCTGTATACAGGTTTCTCAGGAGGTAGGTAAGGTGCCTGTGAGTGCCTGTCTCCTGAAGATGCATGGGTCAGCAGTGGCCTGCCATGGGGACAGGGGCTCTGGCTGCAGCAGACCTGGGAGGCACGGCATGTGGCATAAGTTCTCTTGGAGGAGGTTGCCATTAGCCCCACCATAGAGCCACTTAGCAGACCCGCAAACTGGAGAACAATTATACCAAAGAAGTTCTCACACTGTTTCAAAAGTTCTAGGGTCCACAAAAGATTTCCCAACCTGGGGACCTGGCAAAAGGACTGAGAACCCCCAGAGAATTTGACTTTGAAGGCCAGTGGGATTTAATTACAGAACTTCCATAGGACCGGGGGAACAGACTCTTGGAGGGTACAAACAAAACCTTGTGTGTAGCAGGACCCAGGAGAAATGAGCAGTGACTCAACAAGAGACTGAGCCAGACTTGCCTGTGAGTGTCCAGGAGTCTCTTGTGGAGGCATGGGTCGACAGTCAGGGGCACTGAATTCAACAGTCCTGGGAGCCATGGCATGCTGCCATAAGTCCTTTTGAAGGAGGTCACCATTACCACCATTACCCCTACCATAGTTTGGCCTCAGGCCAAACTACAGAGAGGGAACAGCCCTTCCCATCAGCAGAAAATTGAACTAAAGATTTACTGAGCCTAGCCCTGCCAGGCAAGACCCAGACTCCCCCACAGCCAGTCCCTCCCATCAGGAAGTTTTCACAAGCCTCCTATCCTTATAAATCAGAGAGTAAACAGAATGGAAACCACAATTAGAGAAAACTAACCAAACTGATCACATGGATTGCAGCCTTGTCTAACTCAATGTAACTATGAACCATGCTGTGTAGGGCTACCCAAGACAGATGGGTCATGGTGGAGATTTCTGACAAAACATGGTCCACTAGAGAAGGGAATGGTAAACTGCTTCAGCATTCTTGCCTTGAGAAACCCATGAACAGTATGAAAAGACAAAAAGATAGATATATGAGAGCTGATAAAGAAATTCATATAGATAGAAATATAGATACAGTCAGATATGTGAGGCTAGAAATAAATACACTAAAAAGTTAACATATGCTATCCTAAAAGTGGCATTATGGGATATTCAATTTCCTTTTTGTCAGGTGAGTGTGTAATTTCCTCAGTTCTGTCTCATCGCAGTAAAGATTTGATACGGTGGACCAGTGTTACAGCTTTGTTACAGCTCAGTTTTATTTGGCAAAAAAAGGATAGTACACCCTCAAGGTGTAAGGACGAGCCAACCCCCAAAAAGAGACCTCAACCTCAATCCTCTTGGCTTCTTCCTTTTATACATTTGTCTCCTCCCCCACCTTGCGCATGTCCTGTGCAAACTGGGCTGGCCAAGAAGGGGGTGTGTTTGTTTCACCTAAAGGTCTCACTCTCGTCCATGGATTTTCTTTTGTTCCGTTTTCATGTACTTTTCTCTTTGTCTTTTAGCCCCACTGCCATTTTGGACTCCTTTTTCCTATTCTAACCACCTACCATTTTCAAAAATTCTTTTCTGTAATACCCACCTTGTCAACAATGGTCATTGTTACTTTTAGAATCATAAACGTATTTTTGGACTTCCCTGTAACTCAAACAGTAAAGAATCTGCCTGTAACACAGGAGACCTGGGTTCAATCCCTGTGTCAGGATTATCCTTTGGAGAAGGGAATGGCAACCCACTCCAGTATTCTTGCCTGGAAAATCCCATGGACCGAGGACCTTGGCAGGCTACAGTCCATGCAATCACAAAGAGTCGGATACAACTGAGGGACTAACACTACTACTACTAAACATATTTTAAAAAATTTATAAATGAATATGTGTTGGGGAAGGAAAAATGTCTTTCTTTACCTTTTTAGATTCTTCTGGCTGGTCTAAGAATGAAATTGATGTGAGACAAATTAAAAAGAAAAAATCAAATTTAATTATATATATACAAGGAGTTCCATAAGAATATGAGGCCCAAGGACAAATTAGGCAATTAAGCCTCTATGCCATCTGAGAAAGGGAAAAGGAGGTAGGGGTTGAAGACTTCAGAGAAGATGAAGGCAATAGACATGGAGATGGAAAAGCAAGTATTTGCTTAAAAATGTTGGCTGGACAATGCAGAGACAATAGGATACAGAATGGACTTTGGTCTCCAGGCTCTGCTGACTTATCCCAACCACCCAAGCCTGTATTTTTTTGTAGATATCTCTGGTGATGGCACTTTTCCTGGTACAGGCCCTTTATTTAAATTCTTTTAGGATTTAGTTTGCTTCAGTCTTTTCTGACTCTTTGTGACCCTGTGGACTGTAGCCCACCAGGCTCCTGTCCATGGGATTCTCCAGGCAAGAATACTGGAGTGGGTTGCCATGCCCTCCTCCAGGGGATCTTCCTGACCTAGGGATTAAACCAAGGTTTCCTGCATTGCAGGTGGATTCATTACCAGCTGAGCCACCAGGGAAGCCAATGGATACTGGAGTGGGTAGCCTACCCATTCTCCAGGGGATCTTCCCAAACCAGGAATCAAGCCAGTGTCTCCTGCATTGCAGGTGGATTCTTTACCAACTGAGCTATCAGGGAAGCTCACAGGAATATTAGTGCTGGCTAATACACAATGGCACATGTATTAGATGAATTTCAGGTTATACAACTTTTAGGCTGTACCAAAAGCCTATGTTATTCATATGTCTCCTTTTATTATCAAAATGCACATATGTATGGGGCTTCCCTGGTGGCTCAGGCAGTAAAGAGGCTGCCAGCAATGCAGGAGATCCAGGTTCTATCCCTGGATCAGGAAGATCCCCTGGAGAAGGGAATGGCAACCCACTCCAGTATTTTTGCCTGGAGTATCCCTTGGACAGAGGAGCCTGGTTTGCTACAGCCTACAGGGTCACAAAGAGTTAGACAGGACCAGTGACTAACACTTTCAGTTTTCATAGAGACCACTTAAAGGTACAAGATAGTAAATAACCTCTAGACAACTTCTCATGAGTAGTTTCTTTAGATTTCATCCTGGAATTGAGCCATTAATGTTGGTTTTCTTCACCTTATTCTCTCATTGACTGACATAGTTTTGTCAGCTACAAATTGGCACTTGCCATCTACCTCTACAAACAATTAAATTATGTGCTGCTGCAGCTGCTGACTTTCAACAACCCCTGAAAGGAGTTCAGGGTTGAGAGTAGAAACGAGGCACTCTGTGCTCTTGGAAAAACTGGCATAACAGGTCTTCAGAAAGCTGGGTATCTTCAGGAGCCAGTTTTAAGAGCCCAATTCTTGTATCTCCTCATATCTAGAAAAGCACTAAAATCCTTCATGGTGACAGCTGTTCCTTGTGACTAGTAGTAACCCTCATGAGATGAGCAGAAACCTTCTGCAAAAAAAATATGTGCTCGATTGCATGTACTCCTCTTTCACCAAAATTACGTATATACTGACCTTCTCCCCTACCTCTTTGGGAGCAGTTTCTCAGAGCTATCTGAAATGCTGCCTTCTGGGCTAGAGCCCTCATTTTGGTCCCAGTAAAAATTAACTCACAACTCTTGTGCTGTCCATTTGTTTAAGTTGTCAGTTTAAAAGAATAAGTAAATTGTAGAATGAATACTACAACAACATCTGAAAGAGAACCATCCAAGAATTTGTTAACTGGAGTTGTCTGTATCTTTCATATTATGGGTGAGGGAATAGTAGAGGAGGATGAAAGTGAATTAACCCCCTCTGTTGTTCCTTACCATTTCAGAAAATGAGTATAGAAAATGACTCATTATCTCCATCCCTTTGGGATGTTGTCAGGGTTTTTAATAAAGTATTCTAAGAGGTTTGTATAAGATGCTAATGAGCATGCTAAACTCCATTCACTGCATTGCAAATTAATTTGCTTCTCCCTTCCTGTGTTTAGAAATATTTTTAAGACCAGTTGCTACCTAACTCCTGTATTTGCCCATGTTAATTAAAAAATAATCGTGTTTAAGGTATTGAACATTGTAAGTATGGTATAAAAGCGTAAACAGACAGCTTTTTAATATTCAAGTTGCTTCTAATCAAAAGAAAAGCTTTCAAAAATTTATAATAGAAAGATTCAGCATATTACTTTTGAGATGACATTCTGATAATATGTGATTTAAATTAGAAAGATGTTCATTCACTTTCTGTGAAGATATTCATGAGAATATTAGACATACATTTTGATGTAATAATATTTAAAATAATCTAAGGTATTTTTCTGGGCTCAAAATATATTACTGAATAATTAAATTTGTCAAGCCCTATTATTAGATTTTTAATAAAGGAAAGAAAATGACACTAAATATTAAAATTTACTTTCAAATAATATATTTTTAAAATAAATCTTTAATATCCTTATTATATAATTTTTATACTTTTACCAAATGTTATTACTTTTATTTCAAGAATTTTTTGAGGAGATCTTGAATGTATTATGTTCAGAGTTGATTACAATTATAGTTAAACTTTTATAGTAGATGATTCACATAAAGCACTTAGATATTTTTTAGTAAATCAAAATAATGGCAATTCCAATAAAGAAGAAAGTATAATCCTTTCTCCTTGGAATGTAAATTAATAACTAAAAATGGAGAAAACATATCTTTCCCTTATGTGGCTTTAAAATCAGTTTAAAAAATTATGCCTTTAGTTAAAAGTGAATTTACAGCTCATAATTTTTTTGCATTTATTCTTCTTCAAAAATTTTTTTTCTTAGGAAAGTTTTGATAAACTACTTTTTAACTTTCTTGAGAGTGAGGAATAAGTGTTTATATTTTGTATCTTCCACAAAATTTCTTACAGTATGATTACTATCAATTATCTTTTTATTGATTCATTTAACCGGAAATTTGTCTGCCATTATTATTTCCAAAAATGTGTTTCAAAATAAAATCTACAGTTTGGAGTATTTCTTAACAATGTCTATTGAAAGTACTTTTTTTCCAGATGGTGTTTTATGTATTTCTTCGTTAAAAATTTGTCCTTCTTTGGCTGTGTTTTATCATTTTCAGTTATAATACCAACAGTTGTCCAGGATCCTAAACACAGACTTCCACCAATGATGACTGTGGCACTTATTTTCAAGTATCAATAATTTTATTTGCATTTAATAGCAATAAACATCTAGTCCTTATTGCACCTTTATCTCTCTCTATTATAAACATATTTTGCTTTCACCTAGTGAGAGCCATACTCACAGAGGAAATTCAATAATTTTTCCCCAAAGATTCCTTCTCAAAAATTAATGATAAAATGTTACATGTTCAGAAATAGGATAAAAATTATTTCCAACATTCACGTTTTACCATATTTTTGAAATGTTTCTTCAAGTGAATTGTTTTGTTCCAAATTTGATTTCTTGCCTGCTTTTAACTAAACTATGATGAGATAGGACCCCAGGAAGCAGACTCTGAGATGGAGATTAATGTGCATGAATTTTATTAGAAGCTACCATAAAGATCAACAAATGTGGAAAGCAAGGAAGGGTAACAGGAAGGGGCAGAAAGAAGAAAATGGTATGTTGTGTGATGCAGTCACACAAAAATTTTAGCAGAATTCATGGGAAGTTCTGAAATTAGGATGACCCTTCAGAATTGTGCTGACTTCAAGGCCTGGGTTGCTACTCTGCAAGCACCAGCATTGGATTTAGGCTGCCCCCACAAAGAGACATACACTTGGATGAAGAGGCTGTCTTCATTAGAGGAAGTTCCTGAAGAGGGCTGGCAGCTGAAGGCTAGATATTGGCAGCACTCCTGGCCACTAATGTGTAAGTCCTTCACTCATAAAGGGTGACCTGGGTGGCGTATCCTAGCATCCAATACACTAGTCACCACTACGAGCGGAGTAGGGCACGTTCACTGCATCTCTGTCATTCTGTTTTGAGCTGACGTACTCTCACAACCCCGGTGCAAGCAACCAGACCACCTGACCTGCCTCCTGAGAAACCTGTATGCGGGTCAGGAAGCAACAGTTAGAACTGGACATGGAACAACAGACTGGTTCCAAATAGGAAAGGAATACGTCAAGGCTGTATATTGTCACCCTGCTGATTTAACTTATATGCAGAGTACATCATGAGAAATGCTGGACTGGATGAAGCACAAGCTGTAATCAAGATTGCTGGGAGAAATATCAATAACCTCAGATGTGCAGATGACACCTCCTTATGGCAGAAAGTGAAGAACTAAAGAGCCTCTTGATGAAAGTGAAAGAGGAGAGTGAAAAAGTTGGCTTAAAGCTCAACATTCAGAAAACTAAGATCATGGCATCTGGTCCCTTCACTTCATGGCAAATAGATGGGGAAACAGTGGAAACAATGGCTGACTTTATTTTGGGGGGCTCCAAAATCACTGCAGATGGTGACTGCAGCCATGAAATTAAAAGACGCTTGCTCCTTGGAAGAAAAGTTATGACCAACCTAGACAGAATATTAAAAAGCAGAGACATTACTCTGCCAACAAAGGTCTGTCTAGTCAAAGCTATGGTTTTTCCAGTACTCATGTATGGTTGTGAGAGTTGGACTATAAAGAAAGCTGAGCGCCAAAGAACTGATGCTTTTGAACTGTGGTGTTGCAGAAGACTCTTGAGAGTCCCTTGGTTTGCAAGGAGATCCAACCAGTCCATTCTAAAGGAAATCAGTCCTGAATATTCATTGGATGGCATCACCGATTCAATGGACATGAGTTTGAGTAAACTCTTGGAGTTGGTGATGGACAGAGAGGTCTGGTGTGCTGCAGTCTATTGGGTCACAAAGAGTCAGACAAAACTGAGCGACTGAAGAACTCTCACAACGCTGGCACAAGAAATCACTGAGCAGATGCTGCTTTCTTTTCCTACCTCTTTGCTTCCCTGACATTTTAGGTTTCTTTGCATATTTAGAAGACCAACCAGTGATGTGGTTTGTTTTCTCAGCTTTTGTGTATTAAAAATCAGCATGAAGACTGCAGATAGATTTAACTGACAATGAGTCTGTTTTATTGTTCTCTACATGTAGTTCCCCTCAACATATTCGGTATATCTTAATATAGTGTCTCTTTTGACCTTGTTTAATTTGAATGGACACTTTTAATTAGAGCTGGCAAAATTTCTACATGTGCCATATGGTTTGCATAAAAGATTAAGAATAGAAGGAAGGGTAATTATTATCTGTGGAATCGCTAAAAGAATGTTCCACGCCAACTATCAAATGTGATTCAGATGTAAAAGACAAACGGAAAGAACAGTAATCGGTTTTGAATTACATGTAATGGTTCTTTTCTGGTCTTTATATTTTCTATAGAATTTGTAGGTAAAACCTTCATACAATAGTAGATAGACACCCCCTAAAATCTCATGTCCCTTACAGTGATCAGTTGTGATTTATTTCTGTCATGCATTTGTAACAGTTATGTGTGAATACATTACACCTTGAAAGAAGAGCATTTGTTCTAAAATTATATCAAAAGTTTGAAAAATCTTAAATGTGGCATAAATATTGATGCTCTTCCAAAATAAGATTTTGAAATGTGTGATACAGGTTTGTTAAGTAGCCATCTTAAGTTACTGAGGAAGTTTAAAGAAACACTAGGCAAGGTTTAGTGGTAGTGATATTAAACATAGAATATGTAATGCATTCACTCTCTCATAAATAGAGATTAGTAGCCAGGTGCCATTGGTGATTTCAGTTATCAGTTTTACAGACAAAATGCATGTAATTTTTAAAATATGGTAGTGATTCATTCTGATTATAGTATGTATAAATAAAAAAGAGAAAGTGCAGTTCTGTTTGGTAGCTCTTTGTGCTTGTTTTTCTCTTTAGATGACACCACTTTACACTGGAATCAGTGCTATGTGCATCCTTAGTGGTCTTCTTCTAAGCATTGCAAAAATGTACATATATATGCATCTGCATGAAAATATCTATGTATATTCATAGATTATAAACATTTGCATAAATGTATATGCATATGTAACACCTTCATATCATGCCATATGTATTGTTCAGGAACTTTATCTCTCTCCTCTTTCTCTTACTTAGCTTTATGACATCAACATATTTTCATGATAGCCCATTTATTTTTTTAATTTATTTTTAATTGGAGGATAATTGCTTTACAATATTTTGCTGGTTTCTTCTGTACAACAATGTGAATCAGCTATAAGTATACATATATCTCCTCTCTCTTGAGCCTCTCTTCCACCCTGCCCATCCCACCCATCTAGGTCATCACAGAGCACAGAGCTGAGCTCCTGATGTTATGCAGCAGCTTCCCGCTAGCTATCTGTTTTATACACAGTATTGATATATGTCAGTGCTACTCTCTCAGTTTGCCCCACCCTCTCCTTACCCTTGCAGTGGCTACAAATCTGTTCTCTGTGACTGTATCTCTATTCCCATTTAAATATAACTTTTGATTTTTTAAAAATTGTTGCATAGTATTCCATAGGGTTGCTTTAGCAGTTTTACTTAACCAGTTTAAAGCTTGGAGATAACCATTTGTTGAAGCTATTTTTACTTGTTTTATTACAGTTAGTTTATTTTATTAAATAGGTGGATAATTTTATTTCCTTCTAGAGTCAGAGCAATATACTTTTCTCCATTTTTTATGGTTGAATTTTGCAAAACATTAAATGTTGCATTGTTATTTAGATATTAATACTAATTATAAAATAGACCTATTATATTTTAGAAAGGCTTTTAAATCCTTCTTTTTCATATATTTCTTTTCTCTGAAGTAGCCTCTTCTGTACTTTTCTTTTGTCTGAGACTGTAAGTTCCTCTCTGACATTGTGTAATGTGTAATAATAAATGCCAGGTTTTTCAAAAATAGATGCAATCTTAAAAATTAAAGCCTAGCTTTAAATAAAGTTTGTATTTGGGGTTAAACTTCCCAATTTTGAGACATGCATTATAAAAACCTGACCTACTGGAGCACATTCTTCCAATTTCTAATCAATGTCCATTCAACCAGAGCAATAACTGTTTCATAAGCTAAATTAGAGTGCCTTCTTACCGCTCATAATTCTTGGTACAGCCTCTTGAGCATCAAGTGCGAATTTCAAGAGAATCCATCCCTAGACAAATTCAGCCTTATCAGCCTGGATCCAGACAGCTTTTGCTTCCCTTTGAATGTAACTAGCCTGTACTTTTCCATCTCTTTCATTTGTGCTGCCTTTGTGAATCCGCAAAACCATGTTCAGAACACTGGGGGAAGAAAGAGCATGGGGCCAGAACGCATGTTTTCTTTACCAATGTACTTCAGCCCCTACAGGTTTCTCTTCCTTGTTCAATTCTCAGTGAGAACCTCATCTGTGTCTTTTGCCCACAGTCAGAAAGTCTTAAATGATAAACCTGGAAATGTATTTTCTTGTACTGTCACACCAGGTGCTAATAGAGTTCTCCCTTTTAAAATCAGATCCACTCTCTAAAATGAGTGACTTAAATCTAAGTCCATACTGTAACATTTGTTGGAATATTCCTAACATTATCAACTGTATTATTGGCATTGGTGACTCTTTTGGATTGAAGACATGTCTCTTGATAAACAAGTTTTCTTATTAGATCTCTTTTATGTTAAGCAAGGTGTCTTTTTTCATTGTGAGTACGTTTGTTTATATTCATGTATATTATCATTCATTTATTAATAAATCTCTCTTAGGCTATCTATTATGCCCAAGATATTATACTAAGGGCTAGGGGTCATTAATTTTAGACCACATAAGAATAGTTGTAGGCAGCATAGTATGAAGGAGAAAGAGCACTGGATTCAGCATCAGAAACTGTGGGTTTGAATCCTGGCTTTGATATTTAAATATCAATGCTGTCAGATTTTGGCCAAAGTACTTAACCTACAATTTTTTGATGTGATAGCAGAAGTACAGTTCTGCCAATGCATCTAATTTACATGACTAAACTGAACATTTCATGTCTCAGTCAAAAGTATCTGCATTTGAATTACCTCATTGATTTTGAGATTCCTGAAGGACTTCTTTAATAAAAGAGTACAGACACTGAAGAAATCTCTTTTAGGAAAAAAGCAATATTAATCCCAATGGAGAATTACAGTCGCTACTCTGAAAAGCATGCATTACTTGTAGGCCAGAAAATGGAATATTCCAACTTCATATATGTTCAGATCTTTACTGGACATTCTGTTAAACTTCCTTTTGGTGAGCAATAGAATGGAGAATAGAAAATACCCAGAACTGGGAAGAAGTGAGAGAGTGTGAAAGTGAGGAAAGTGAGAGAGAAGCACTGAATTGCCAGGACAACAAATCAAGGTAGGAGTGAGAACCAAGCCTAGAGGTGGTCAGTACTGTTGACATCTACAGAAAAGTCCAGAGTACTAGGTCCTCATTTTTAGGCACACTGCAAGGCAGATGATATCATTCTAATTCAGAATATATGAATTCTGATTTACCCATTTTCTCATTCTGAATTTAATCATTTCCCCACAGACAAAAATCTTCCAGGTGTGGAAACCCAAATAGCCCTTTTAAGCTTGCAAAACTGAAGCCCAGGCCTGGAGGGCTGCATGGGGGTGCCTAGAGGGCCCATCCCAGGCACTAGCCATCTGACATGGGTTGCCACATCTATAGGTTGCCACAAGATATACCTGGGACACCTGAAGCTGCTTATTCTAGCATCAACACAGTGCTTTTCCTTGATGGATTTCTTTCCTTTGACAAAGTTGATATTCACTAATATTAACATATAACGATAAACTGTTAACACTGCTTGTGTGATGTATAGCCTCCTAGGTATCTTCATATTCATTTTAAAAAAACAAAAACAAAAATGGAATTTTCTTTTATGTACAATTCTTGCTTTTTCATATATGATAGAAATCTTTCCATGTCAGAATATATAGATCTACATCATATTTTAAAATCTACATAAAATACAAAGGAAAGGCAACAAATTACTAGGTCCATGGTTGTAAAGCCATCTCAGGTAACCTTTGATTAGGCAGTTTTAGCAATATGATGAGTGATGGCTAAACTGCCAGAGGATGTCATTGAAGCAGGGACAGTAATTGAAGCCAACTGCAACTGGCTTTTAGAGTTGGAGGAGCAGCAGAATGGTTAAGAGAGAGGTTAGAAAATTGAAGACACAGGGGAAAACAACTGATGACAAGGGAGAGAGGAAGAGTTAAGCTCAACAGAATAATTGATGTTATGAAGCCTGAAGGATGGAAATGGAATCCAATTGAGGGCATCATGTAGAGAAACTGATTTTAGAACCCATAAAAAGAAGAGAAAGAGAAGTGGAAACAGGAGGCATTTTGTGAGAGAAAGACAAAAGTCAAAGGGATTCTCATCAACTAGCTCAGGTTTCACAATAAGATCAAAAAGTGCAGCTCTTGGAACCTGAGAAATGTGTGCAGGGCGACCTACATAAGTTCCAGTGTCCAGAACAAAAATGAGAATGTGTAGTTTTTGTTCAAAAAGTAAGAAAAAATATTATAGGTACTGAAATGTAAGGCTTTTATTTTTTTAAAAAATAAATAATGTCTCATCCTATTAGGATGTTTTTTATTTACTGTTGTGCTTCTGATTCTTGGGGGAAATGCAGATACTCACACAGGCCTATTGTCCTCCTGTGTAGCTCAGCATGTATGCGCCTGGGAACTCACACAGTGCCCTGGCTGGGGGCCAGAAAGCCAATCTCTTCTTCCTACTTGCTTACAGCCCTACCCAATGTGGATGGGCAAACCCCGTGCCTGTGCTTGGATGTATTGGATCAGAGCTGAGTGGGAGGCTCAACCCTGCAAAGTCACCCTCCAGGTGTGCTCTGTGGCTGTCAGCCTGAACTGTGGCTAGCTGCTGCTAAAACGCACCAAAGTGTCATGGAAACTGCTCACCAAACCCTTAACCCTCTCCCAACCCATGGTCAGACCTTTACCAAGTGGGGAGGGGAGCAGAGAGTAGCACTGGTCATGGGGTACCGGGGAGGGGTTGGGGGGGTGAAGGGCAGCCTGGTAGAAGCATTCCAGAGAGAAAACGAGTTCATAGAAGATGAAAAGACATGAGTTGAGGTTCCAGGTCCCTGGGTCCTGCCTTATTGTCCCACATGCCTTCACTTACAAAACACAAACGCCAACATTAATAATATTAGATATCTCCAGATGGTGAACACGGAACATTAAACCCTAAATATTGGACCCCTCTGAGCCCAACGCCCTTTGCCATTACGATTGTCACATGCCTGTGTGTGTGCATGCACAAGTGTCTGTGTGTGTGTCATATTAAAAGCTTAGCATTCTCACTGTCAAATTCAATGAAGCATCAGCATAAGCTGAATTGTTTGTGAGAGTTCCTTCATCAGTGCTGTCCTTGGTTGTTGTCTTTGGAGGAAAAACAGAGTAACTAGATGATCGAGCCATATCATGATTTTCGTGGACCCAAGGCATTTTTCCCTTAATGGACCCTTTCAGTCTTAAGAAAACGTATATTTTATGATTGCAATGATATAAATATTCTACTTTAAAATATTTCTTCAACCTAAAAGGTTGCACTAATAAAAAATTTATGTGGGCATTGGAAAGTATTATGGGTTCTAGGCACTGTGCCTAATGGATAAGTTGGTCCCTCCTGGATGGTGGTTGTCATTCAGACTGGCATAGTAGGTATGGGATGAGATCTGGGAAAGGATTCTGGAGAGCCACTGGGGACAGCGTGAGATCCTGGCTGCGTGGAGAGGAGTATGGGAAGTCTCTAGGGAATGAGGAATTGCTAAATAAGTGCCTAGAGTCACAGAGAAAGGAGAAGGAAAGAGTCACTAGGAATTTATCAAAAAGTAAATGAAAGTTTGGAGTCAGAGTGGGAAATAATCTAGGTCTTAGGGTGTTGGAACATTCAAAAAGTATAAAGATTCAAAGCTTTGGTCTAGATAAAGACCAGTTATGGGCCACAAAATGTTTTATCTTTATGTTTTCAGTTTCAGTTCAGTTGCGCAGTCATGTCCGACTCTGCGACCCCATGGACTGCAGCACACCAGGCTTTCTTTTCCATCACCAACACCCAGAGCTTACTCAAACTCATGTCCATTGAGTCGGTGATACCATTCAACCACCCCATCCTCTGTCGTCCCCTTCTCCTCCCACCTTCCATCTTCCCCAGCATCAGGGTCTTTTCAAATGAATCAGTTCTTCACATCAGGTGGCCAAATTATTGGAGTTTCAGCTTCAGTATCAGTCCTTCCAATGAATATTCAGGACTGATCTCCTTTAGGATGGACTGGTTGGATCTCCTTGCAGTCCAAGGGACTCTCAAGAGTCTTCTCCAACACCACAGTTCAAAAGCATCACTTCTTCAGTGCTCAGCTTTCTTCATAGTCCGACTCTCACAACCATACATGAGTACTGGAAAAACCATAGCTTTGACTAGACAGACCTTTGTTGGCAAAGTAAAGTCTCTGCTTTTTAATATTCTGTCTAGGTTGGTCATAAGTTTCCTTCCAAGGAGCAAGCGTCTTTTAATTTCATGGCTGCAGTCACCATCTGCAGTGATTTTGGAGCCCCACAAAATAAAGCCTGTCACTGTTTCCATTGTTTCCCCATCTATTTGCCATGAAGTGATGGGACTGGATACCGTGATCTTAGTTTTCTGAATGTTGAGCTTATCTTTATGTTTAATTTTACTCATTTAAATTTGCTCACAATATATTAAGTCATCAGTAGGACTTCCCTGGTGGTTCAGTGGTTAAGAATCCACCTGCCAATGTAGGGGACACAGGTTTGATCCCTGGTCCAGGAAGATTCTACATATTGCTGGGAAGCTAATTCCATGCACCACAACTACTGAGCCTGCACTCTAGAGCCTGTGCTGCACAACTAGAGAAGCCACCACAGTGAGAAACCCGATCACCATAACAAAGTAGCCCTTGCTTGCTACTAGAGAAAGCCTGCACATAGCAAGGAAGACCAGAACAAAAAAAACTTGGTAAATAATATTTTTTAAGTTATCAGTAAGTATTCCCTAAGAAATAACTTCTGCGGGAAAGAAATTTTTTTAGATGATTTTTAATTTTAAGAAGGAAAATCACTAAATTATACTCTCCTAGTTCCAGTTTATTTGGCTTTGATTAAAGAAAGAAATGAGAGAAGGGAATATTGTTTTGTTCCAGGTGGGACTTTTAAATATCATCACCAATTTTTGTGAACAGGAACTTCAGGGTTTGAATTCAGCACATTTCTGCATAATTTACAAGTGCTAATGTTTCTGAGATAAATTTAAGCAATATAACATCAGATTATATATGAGCTATTTTATAATAATAGAAATGTCACTTTTAACTACAGGTTAAGTGACTACATTAAAAAGGGAATACAATTATTTTAATGGATTTCTAATTAAATGCTTAAATCCTGGATAGTCTAGAGGTGCACTTTAAATTAAATTGATCTTTCTTGGAAATTTGGTTGAAAGCTGTTGGCAAAGGAGAAAAAAACAGAAAAAAAAGATTCTATTTTTAGTGTGTAATACGTTATGATAAATGGTACTTGTTTAGGTAAACATCAGAAAAGGAAAGGTACAGAGAAAGAACCAGAGAATGTAATTTAATAATGGGTGTAAAATGTAAATGCATATTTTTCCAAAAGAGTAATAACTTATAAACAAACATAAAATGCTTATTCTCAATATAGTGCAAATTAAAGAAGGGGACCAATTTTACTAAAAGTAAAGTAGCAAAATGTCACATTATTTTATTTGTACACTTGTGTTTATATTTTTTTGTTTTAAAATAACTTTGATGGAAAAAACACATAATTATTGATTTTTATCTTCCAAATATTTTGTATGTGGTAATGTTACATAAGAGCTTCCCTGGTGGCTGAGATGGTAAAGAAACTGCCTGTCATGCAGGAGACCTGGGTTCAAGCCTTCCTTTGGGAAAACCTCCTGGGAAAGGGAATGGCAGCCTACTCCAGTTTCTGGCCTGGAGAATTCCTTAAACATAGGAGCCTGGAGAGTTACAGTCCATGGGGTAGCAGAGTCAGACACGACTGAGCAACTAACACACACAGACACACAAGGTTACATAAATACAAGAGGACAAGAGGGAGGAGAAGAAAGGAAGAGTAGGAAGTAATAAAAAGGATAAAACAGTGTGTTCTCTGCAGTTGAAACTTTGTAATCAGAGTATGAATGGCCATTTGTTAAAAATGTTGAAGGGACTCCTATGGTGTAACAGTTGGGACTTGTTTATCTTTTAAGGTTCTTTTGAATTCTACAATTAGGTAAATAAGTTATTTCTAGCATTGTAATTCAAAAATTTTCCTAGAAAAGAAATAAAGGTAACAGAAGTGGCACACAATTTACATTCATGAAAATATAATGCTAACTCAAGATTCTGTAATATAAAGAGAAACTCAAGTATCATATAGAAAAAGTAGTGCTTCTTTCCTCTGTTGCCTGTGCAAAAGCCACTGGTGACTACTTCATCTGGGTCACATGCCCTTCCTTAATCTAACCATGTAGTAACTGCTGCTGTGGTTTAGTCCTTAAGTCATTTGCGGTTCCCTTTGTGAACCCATGGGCTGTAGTCCTCCAGCCTCCTCTGTCCGTGAGTTTTCCCAGGCAAAAATACTGGAGTGGGCTGCCATTTCCTTCTCTAGGGGATCTTCCCAACCTAGGGACTAAACCTGCATCTCCAGCTTGGGAGGCAGATTCTTTACCACTGAGCCACTGGGAAGCCCAACCATGTGACTCAGAAGATGGAATCCTCAGGTTGTCCCAGCCGGGGTCCTGTGCCAGTCCTGTCGTTTGATGGTGGTCATGGGGACAGATGGGTGCCAACAGCCTTCCTGCTACCCCAGTGCACAAGAAAGAAGCTCTGTAATCAGGGGAAAGAAAAGAGAAAAAAGTTGCATTTAGATAAAATCATGACTAGAACCCTCCAAAGTCATAATATCAACTCGTCACAGTTTCTATCAGACTCCCATTCATAGATTGTGAGGTTTCTGTATATTATAACGTAGCCAGTTCCCTTTAGCTAGTTTGACCTTTGGGGTTGGGTTGTAGAGATGAAATCGACTAAAAGGGGATAGGGTTAATCAGAGGTCATGGAAGGGAGAGAGGTGAGCTCATTTTCTGAGTCTTAATTCCCAGCTTCTGAATCCTCTTTCCGCTCTATCCGCTGCCCTGGGATCTAGAGCTATTTAAGGCCCCAAGGCAGGCACTCTCCTAGTTTCTCTGCTGGCTGCCTCAACTTTTGTCTCCTTCACTCACTACCATTAAGAGATCTTACTCTTTCCTTGAATCTGATATGTGAGGATAAAGCTAATCAAAATCCACTCTAGGAGAAGAATCCAGCCTCACATTCACTTTCTCAGAAAAGTTTTCCCATTCACTCATATAGTTACTGGGAGAGAAAAGGCTCCTCATCTATCATTTCTCTGTATATCTATCAGTTGATCAATCAATCAATCAATCAATCAATACTCTATTAATGGAACCCCAGTGTGTATTCCAGAGAAGGCAATGGCACCCCACTCCAGTACTCTTGCCTGGAGAATCCCAGGGATGGCGGAGCCTGGTGGGCTGCCATCTATGGGGTCGCACAGAGTCGGACACGACTGAAGCGACTTAGCAGCAGCAGCAGCAGCAGCAGTGTGTATTCTGTCATATATCCCAACACTTAGGAAAAGATGCACCTCTCAAGCAGTGATTTCTACAGTATCCAGAGTCAGTTGCCCCCCCACTCTCCACTTGTGACCCTTAGAGTTAGATATTCCAAGGTTTTTGAACAATTTCTAGACCAACACAGTTATCTCAATCAAGCAGGCAGTCAGCCAACCATTTCTCATTACCCACCTTTGATTTCCAAGCCCTGCATTAGTCCTCCCTTCTCCCACAGCCCCTCTTCTAACTCTCTAGATGTGTCTCCGTTCACCATTCATTTAGGAAACATTAAGTAGCATCTAAATGCTAGAGTTATGTTAGACCTCCAAGGAAAAAAGGAGAAGCAGAACCAGTCACTGTCCAAAAGATGAAAATCTCTCAGAGGATCATACCTTTCATTATAGAGAGTGAATCCGGAGCTTGGCTAAATGTTTCTGTTTTTTTCTGAATGCCAGGGTGAATGCCTTATCCATTTCTGGAAATAATATCCTTAGCTCTCAGCCTATAGTGAGTTTGGCTCTTTCTTGAAAACTGGAAGAGAATCAATGTATTTGGACTGTGGGTTGAAATGGATATAGAGAAAAGTAAGTAAGCAAATGAGCGATTGATAGATGAATTTTTTGTTTAGCTCAGTTTTACTGGCTCACTCACCTTTCTTTGCCATTTGTGCTTGACGTTATAAAGTACAGAAATGATTTTGCATATCATTAAGTGTATGTCAAGTTCATGTTTTCAGTATGCTCTATGTACATGCTTTATTTTCGTTGTTTGCAGCCCCTCACAGAGAAACTATGATAACAATATTGTATCACTATATACCATAGCCTCGTCACACTGTGGTCTTCAGAGATAATATTGGTTGTGTTATAGATGAAGCAGCAATATAATAGATCCAAGAAAGCCTGACCTTGGAAGCTCTGTTTTCAATAAGAAGAAAGAATAGATTATTCTGGACTCTGAAAAACCTTTTGTAAAAAATAGTCATCCACAAAGGCTAACTTGCTATCCACATTCTACTATGTGGCAGAAAGACTTTATAATTTACAAATCTACCAGATTGTTTTCAGTCCTCATTTGTTTTGATTTTTAGCAGCATTGATTTTGTTGTTCATTCCCTTTTAAAAAGACATTCCTCCTTGGGTACCAGGATTCTGGGTACTGTCTGCTCCTTTCCACCTTCTTGATTCTCCTTTCTCAGTCTCTTTGCTGAGGCTTCTCCCTCTGCAATTTTACTACCCATTACTCATCTGTTCATTTGTTCACTTTCATCTGTGGGATCTGTTTCCAGACCAGGGATTGAACCAGTGCCCCCTGCAGTGGAAGCATAGAATCTTAACCACTGGACCACAAGGGAAGTCCAGTTTTTCCCTCCTTTTCAGCAAATATTTATTGTGCATACTATATGACAAACACCGCCTTAAGTACTAGAAATATAGCAACAAGCAAAACATATACCATCTCTGTCCTCAAGGAGCTAACAATATAGTAAAATTGTTGGTTCCCTGGATTAGGTATTTGTGCTCTCACTGCTCATTAAAATCTCATGTGGGCCCACATGCATGACATCTTATCCTTCTTCCTTCCTGAGCAAACACAAAGGATCAGCTTATCAAATCAGGCCCAGGAAGATAAGGGATCTATCCTGTACTGTGCTTTACTAATCATTTCAAGACTACAAGCAATCAACAGGCATAAGAAGAAACAAGGAAAAAACAGTAACATCTCTGCGGCTTCTCAGATGGACATGCTCACTGTAACCCAGAGTAACAGGTGATCGTGTGTGTGTGATTTCGTTTCTGTATACTATTACGAAGTGTGCAGGGTCTCAGATTCTATAATATCCTACTATACACTAACCAGTTAGCCTGTAACTGTTTCATAGATGGTGACACAAGACATGAGGCTCCAGGGTCAGAAACAAAGGGCTTTATTACTCCCGGCATAGCCGGTAGCCAGAGCTTTATATGTCTGTGTCAATTCCCCGTGTCCCCCCAGATCCCATAGCAGTGACACAAAAGGCTCATTACGGATGCCTACACATCAACTGGCTGCATTAAACAAGGGAAACACTGAGCTTGGGGAATCCACCACTTTTAGAGTTAGCAGAAACAAGCCGCTTTGTTTTCTCAGGGGAGATGTTAGCTTGTCTCTCTGTGCAAACAGAACCCTGAAAAATGGCTTGGGTAAAGAGTGATCTGACATAAAATATGTAAGGACGTTCAGTGCCCAGGGTATATGGCTTCTCCCAGGATATACTTTCTCATGGACTGCATGAATATGATTTGATATTCTCAATAATTTGAGAAATCCCTCTCATATCTTTAAGTCAACCCTCTCTATTGGTCCCTTCTCATCCATATTTAAACTACTGCAAATCTGGTCCACCTTAAAAATTCTCTCCCTCTACTACACTCTCTAGTCCAAATACAGGCTCCTTTTCTTAATAGTCAAAATTATTGCAATATGTGTCTTAACTTTCTGTCTCCCTTTCTTTGTCTCCCACTTTTTCTTCAACCCAACACACTGCAACCTGGGATCAATCTAGCACTCTATTAAAACAGCCTTCTAAGTCTCAGCTTCCTCCTCTGTAGGTAGGAGTAATATTAGTATTTATTTCTTAAGGCTGTCTTGAGTATTAAATGTGTTAATGTGGAGAGTTTAGAGCAGTGCCTGGTACATTATTGGTGTTCAGGTAATTGTCAGGTGAATTATTTTTATGGTATCCTCATCCTCATCAGTTTCATCAGTGAAATTCTTGTTGTTAAATCCAATGGGCACTTTCCAGTTCCTATTTGAAATCCCTGTGTTGTCCACATTTTCCTTTTTGAAACTCCCCCTCCCTCGGCTTCCATGATGCCAGACTTTCTCAGTTTTCCTCCTACTTCTCTGGATGGCCGTCTTGGTCAGATTTGTGTGTTCTGTCCTAAATGTTGATACTTTTCAGAGTCCTCTATTAACCTCCTTTATCTTCTTTATCTACATACTTTTGCTTATTGATATTATCCCTACTCTTGTGCTCTGCTGCTGCTGCTGCTGTCGCTTCAGTCGTGTCCGACTCTGTGCGACATCATAGACGGCAGCCCACCAGGCTCTTCCGTCCCTGGGATTCTCCAGGCAAGAACACTGGAGTGGGTTGCCATTTCCTTCTCCAATGCATGAAAGTGAAAAGTGAAAGTGAAGTCGCTCAGTTGTGTCCGTCTCTTAGCGACCCCATGGATTGTAGCCTACCAGGCTCCTCCGTCCATGGGATTTTCCAGGCGAGAGTACTGGAGTGGGGTGCCATTGCCTTCTCCGCTTGTCTATATGGAGATGCTCGATACTCTGTACCTTTTCATTCACTTTTTTAACAGGTATTTTTATAATATCTTCTATCTGCCAAACACTGGGATAAGTATTGTGAGTAAAACCAGCAGAATTCCTACTCATGGAATTTAATCTTGAACAGGGAACACAGATATAAAACAAATAATCACACATATGACTCAGCAGCTATATTCTTTTAGTATCAAATGTTCCTCCTTTTGTGCTGTTTTAATGAATGTGGTGAATGCCACAAATACCCATCCAGTTGTTCAAGTCACTTCACCTTGAGTCTTTGTTCATCATGCATGCATGCTAAGTCGCTTCAGTTGTATTTAACTCTTTGCAACACCATGCACTGTAGCCTGCCAGGTTCCTCTGTCCACAGGATTCTCCAGGCAAGAATACTGGAGAGGGTTGCCACGCTAATAAACAAATCATTTTTATTTTCTCTTCCCTTTTATATCTGCCCACGTTTCTCTCTTTCCACTGCTACTAGCTTAGATCAAGTCCTCGTCATCTTTCAGCTGGATTTTGGCAATTGTTGTTACTTGATCTCCCTGCCTTCAGTCTCCCACTTACCTATCCTTTGCCCTGCTGGTCCCCATGGTCTATAAAGTAGACCCTTGATTCCTTAGTATAGCGGAAAAGATCCTCAATAATCATGCCCTAGCCACATCTTTAGCATAATCTCTCTCTTTGTTTTTTTTTTTTTTTTTGCATTACTCCTTATTCTCAACAGACCAAATCAGAAAACTCTCTCAGAGCAATTGTGAGGAAACCATGCAAGATGGCATCTTCAACCTTGTAGGCACTATCAGATATATCACAGCTTTGCACAGGCAGTTTGATAAACTCTTAATATTGGTAATAAAATTAAACCAAAATTGTGACAAATCCCCAAATTCATTAGAATCTTAACAGAGTGTAATTGCTCCGGTAATGTTAAGAGGAAGAACTACATCACTTTTCCCAATCTTTGATGAAACGTAGATTAAAACATTTTACAGTTTGGAGGACAATAAATCTTTTTGGAAAGTGTGTGCTGAGTTTAGGGTGCATTTGGTGACTTCCTCCTGCAAACCCACTTTACAGTATGCATGCATCAGTTAGGATGACTTATTTTACAAGCAATAGGATCATGTGATTTAAAATGCCTAAACAATAAAAGGGAGGGTATTGAATCACTTAACTGTGAAGGCCAGAGATGGGAAGGCTTCAGGCATAATTCAATCAGGACTCCAACTCCTATACTCCTATTAGTCGTTCAGTTCTATCCTGTTTGTTGGCTTATCTTTAGGGTAGCTTCATTAGTGGGAGCAAAATGGCTACTGTAAAATGGCTCATATACACACATTACAATTTCCAGAGCAACAAGGTCTCTATGTTTCAGGTTCCGGACCTATATGTTGAGCTTCATGGTGACTGGATCACATCTGAAGGAATTCATTGGTTCCTGAGATAGTCATATGCTAATGAAGACATTACCTGGTCCAATCACTGTGACAGATGGAGGTAAATTTATGCCAAGAAAAATCCACCTCAGATTTGAGAGAGGAATGGTATTCATCAGTCCCATGTAATCTGCATGGTTTCTCTAAAATGACAGGGATAAATTTCCCCAAAGGAAAACCTCATTGCTATTAAGTTATTAGTGAAGAAGAAAAATGGATGAATCCTAAGCAGTCAAGCAGTGAATATTCACTATAGACACAGTTTAAGTTTGTTCATTAGCAAACAAAAATTATTCTGTGCCCTGGATTTTTTAAAAGAAAGTTATTAATGGTCAAAAACAAACCAATAGTCTATTACAAGGGTGAAGAGAAGGCAAGTAGAACAGAGCCCATTCCTAAGAAAATACATTAAAGAATATGAGTGAATAAGAAGACTAAATGATGTGGAGGGCTCTCAAACCACACATTCATTCACTCACTTATCATTTAGGGAGTATAAACTCTATGCCAGAATATGCTTAATGTCACAGGATCCTTGACCTTAAGGAGTTCATTCGATCAGGAACTATAGAATTAAAATACAAGTCAAAAGTCAGTAGTATTGCATATCAGAGCGAAAGTAGAATAGTAAAACAGAGTGAAAATAAAACCACATGTAAAATCTAGTGGAGTCTTCAACACATCCTTTAATATTCCCTCCAAACCTAACACTTCTATAATGCAATCTTTAATATAAAGCAACCCAGAAACACTTATTTCCAATCAAAAGATTTCTGAGAACAGTACATTAGAAAGCAAATGGAAAAATAATTTATCTTACTCTGGCTGCACACTCTAAAAACAACAATATGAAATAATCCTGAATTGTTTAGGGAAAAAAAATGGATCATTGTTGTTTCAGGGAGCTTTTATGGGCAAAATACATTGGATAATGATGTGAATTATTTTAAGCTATTATATTCTGTGATCATCTGGGGAAATAATTTGGGGGATAAATACAGCAGAAGTATTAAGAGAAAGGCCACTAAAAAGGAAAAATAGCAGACATAGTTGATTCTTTTTGACATTTTTTATGGTATAAAAATCATCATCCTTGGTCCATATCTCAGTGATAATGCTGAAAAAATTCTAATCATTTTATCATTATTCTCAGCAGTGTCCTGGAGCTCCAATTCTAAGGGCAGGGCTTTCTGTAAGCATCTAACATGAAGATATAACTGAGAGAAATTTTGGAGAAATGATTTCTTCACATGAAGAATACTTGATAATAACATTTTAATGTAATATTGACATTTCTAGTTTTTAACTCTGTTGGGCAGAATCTTGATAGAAAAGAAAATCACTTGTGACAGCTTCAGCATGAGTGTCTAATATCTTGGCAATTTAACCCAGTTTTATCCTATATCAGAGGTACACTCCATCAGAAAAGAACTAAAATATCCCTCACGTTTTACAGAAGAAAGTCTTTCCTCATAACAGATAGTGCTAAAGTTGTCTTAAAGCTATTAACTATTATTACGAGAATATTGTGGGAAATATTAGTGGTTTATTTTCAGATGATTTCAGCATATAATTTAATGTATGTGTGTATGTATATAAAGCATCCCTGGTGACTCAGTGGTCAAGAATCTTCATACAGTGCAAGAGATGCAAGAGACATGGGTTCAATCCCTGGGTCAGGAAGATCCCCTGGAGGAGGAAATGGCAACCTACTCCACATTCTTGCCTGGAGAATCCCATGGACAGAGGAGCCTGGTTGGCTACAGTTTATGGGGTCAGAAAAAGTCAGACATGACTTAGCAACTAAACAACAACAATACATATATATATGTATACATTTGTGTAGGTGTATATACACACTTTTTTGGCCAGAGTATTGATTTGTCTATTTGAACTGATTTGGTATGCTGTAGTCAAGCAGCTGAGAAGTTGAGTCAAATCATGACATCTGTGATCCATATGACATTTACAGTTGAACAGAGGACTGTCTGCAGACTCATTACTCAGAGTATGGTCCCCAGACCAGCAGTTTCAGAATAGGCTTGGATCTATTAGAAATGCAAAAATACTGCCCCTTGGCTCTTTGCATTCTAACAAAATCACTAGGCAACTAAAGCAAAAACAACATCAGGGGATCTCAACTCTGGCTCCACGTAAGAATCACTAAAGGTGCTTTTTTTTTTTTAATGATAAGTAACTTTTAGTAAACATTTGCTATAGGCTATTTTTATAATCTTTTATACTGAAGTTTGGTTGATATACAATATTACATAAGTTACAGATATTTAATATTCACAATTTTTAAAGATAATACTCCATTTATAGTTATTATAAAATATAGGTTATATTCCCTGTGTTGTACAATATATCCTTATAGATGATTTTATGCAAAATGTTTGACTCTCAAGTCTTACCCCAGACCAGTTAAATTAGATTTTGTAAAGGCAAGACCAAGGCATGGATAGATCTACATGCTCACCAAATTATTCTAATGCGCTGCCAGATTTGCAAACAGTAGGTCACACAATGCCCAAGCAATCCGTAAATTCATTGTATTCTGAAAGGGCAAAAATGAAGAAAGTCAAACCAATTACTCTGCATTTGGTACCACTTTATAAATGATTGATTTTTTTTAACTTTTAATAAGTTTGCTTAGCTACTGTGTGAACACAACCTATTATGTCTCCACTTGCCCACATGTGTATTGTATTGCAAATCAAGAAAAGGAACATGTTGCTATCGCAATTAATTAAAAGAATATTTTAGATTTGTTTTTCAACTTTACTTTCTTTTGCCAACCTTCTTCTCCAACCTGACAAGTCTGAATACTAAATCTCAGACACCTCATGTTTAAACAACTGCACCGTTGGATTGTGTGTGCATGCTCACTCTCTCAGTCATGTCCAACTCTTTGCAATTCCATGGACTGTAGCCTGTGAGGCTCCTCTGTCCATGGAATTCTTCAGGTATTACTCATCCTTTTCTCCATGAACTCAATTCTCAGTTTATATCTCAACCATCCCCGTATCACTGCAACCCAAATGCGTTTTCCCTTCCATGAATTCCCATGTTGCTCAGGACCTCTATCAGTTCAGTTCAGCTGCTCAGTCGTGTTCGACTCTTTGCGACTGCATGAATCACAGCACGCCAGGCCTCCCTGTCCATCACCAACTCTTGGAGTCTACCCAAACCCATGTCCATCAAGCCAGTGATGCCATCCAACCAACTCATCCTCTGTTGTCCCCATCTCCTCCTGCCCCCAATCCTTCCCAGCATCAGGGTCTTTTCCAATGAGTCAACTCTTCACATGAGGTGGCCAAAGTATTGGAGTTTCAGCTTCAACATCAGTCCTTCCAATGAACATCCAGGACTGATCTCCTTTAGAATGGACTGGTTGGATCTCCTTGCAGTCCAAGGGACTCTCAAGAGTCTTCTCCAACACCACAGTTCAAAAGCATAAATTCTGAAGCGCTCAGCTTTCTTCATCGTCCAACTCTCACATTCATACATGACCACTGGAAAAACCATAGCCTTGACTAGACAGACCTTTGTTGTCAGAGTAATGTCTCTGCTTTTAAATATGCTATCTATGTTAGTCATAACCTTCCTTCCAAGGAGTAAGCGTCTTTTAATTTCATGGCTGCAATCACCATCAGCAGTGATCTTGGAGCCCCCCAAAATAAAGTCTGACACTGTTTCCACTGTTTCCCCATCTATTTCCCATGAAGTGATGGGACCAGATATCATGTGCTCTCATTTTATGGATTTTTAAAAATATTTTATTTATTTATCTGTGCCAGTTCTTAGTTGTGGCACAAGGGATCTTCAATATTCATTGGAGCATGTGGGATCTTTAGTTGTGGCATCTGCACTCTTTATTTGTGGCATGTGGGATCTAGTTCTTTGGGATCCTGCTTTGAGAACACAGAGTCATAGCCACTAGATCATCAGGGAAGTCCTTCACTTCATGGTTTTGTCTTGTTGGTTCAAGTTAGTGGAATAAAATTGACTGATTCCTACATACAATCTCAAGTATGAGAAATCTATTCCAAAATCATATATATGAATAAGAAAGGAAAACATAAACCATAGTGTCAGGGGAGTGTAATCTCTTCGGTTCTGTCTCATCACAACAAAAATTTGAAACGACAGATGTTAAAGCCCTCCGTGCATCACAGCTCTCAGACAGTCCATGTTATAGTTCTCGGCTCTCAGACAGACCATGTTATAGCTCTCAGACAAATCAGTTTTATGTAGAAAATAAAGGAAAATACAGCCTTGAGGCATGAGGGCATGTTGACCCAAAAGATGCGAAGAGAAGAGAGAGAGAGAGAATGAGCGTGTGCGTGGGAGAGAGAGACCTCTGGCCTTTTGGCTCCTCTTTTTATATGTTTTTTTCCTCCCCCTGGGCCTGCCCTATGTAAATTGGGCTAGCCAGGAATGCTGTTTGTTCTACCTGAGGTCCTCACTCCAGTCCTTGGACCTTCCTTTGTTCTATTTTCGCGGACTTTTCCCTTCCTTGTCTTTTAGCCACTGCCATTCTGGACTCCATTTTCCTATTCAAACCTATGGTAGTCATTGTTCTTCCATCTTATGGAAGAGAAACCTGAGTCTCAAAGAGGCAAGGTTGACAGGCTAATAAGCTTTGACACTAATGTATTTTTCCCAAGGCTCTCTGACCAAATGTCCAGAGGAAGTTTGATTTGCTTTTCTTTGAGTGTTATATATCAGTTCAGTTCAGTTCAGTCGCTCAGTCGTGTCTGACTCTTTGCAACCCCATGAAGTGCAGCACGCCAGGCCTCTCTGTCCATCACCAACTCCCGGAGTCTACCCAAACCCATGTCCATCGAGTCAGTGATGCCATCCAACCATCTCATCCTCTGTCGTCCCCTTCTCCTCCTGCCCCCAATCCTTCCCAGCATCAGGGTCTTTTCCAATGAGTCAGCTCTTCGCATGAGGTGGCCAAAGTATTGGAGTTTCAGCTTCAACATCAGTCCTTCCAATGAACACCCAGGATTGATCTCCTTTAGGATGGATTGATTGGATCTCCTTGCAGTCCAAGGGACTCTCAAGAGTCTTCTCCAACACCACAGTTCAAAAGCATCAGTTCTACGGTGTTCAGCTTTCTTCACCGTCCAACTCTCACATCCATACATGACCACTGGAAAAACCATAGCCTTGACTAGACGGACTTTTGTTGGCAAAGTAATGTCTCTGCTTTAAAATATGCTATCTAGGTTGGCCATAACCTTCCTTCCAAGGAGTAAGCGTCTCTTAACTTCATGGCTGCAATCACCATCTGCAGTGATCTTGGAGCCCAAAAAAATAAAGTCTGACACTGTTTCCACTGTTTCCCCATCTATTTCCCATGAAGTGATGGGACCAGATGCCATGATCTTAGTTTTCTGAACGTTGAGCTTTAAGCCAAGTCTTTCACTCTCCTCTTTCACTTTCATCAAGAGGCTTTTTAGTTCCTCTTCACTTTCTGCCATAAGGGTGGTGTCATCTGCATATTTGAGGTTATTGATATTTCTCCTGGCAATCTTGATTCCAGCTTGTGTTTCTTCCAGCCCAGCGTTTCTCATGATGTACTCTGCATAGAAGTTAAATAAGCAGGGTGACAATATACAGCCTTGACGTACTCCTTTTCCTATTTGGAACCAGTCTGTTGTTCCATGTCCAGTTCTAACTGTTGCTTCCTGACCTGCATACAGGTTTCTCAAGAGACAGGTCAGGTGGTCTGGTATTCCCATCTCTTTCAGAATTTTCCACAGTTTATTGTGATCCACACAGTCAAAGACTTTGGCATAGTCAATAAAGCAGAAATAGATGTTTTTCTGGAACTCTCTTGCTTTTTCGATGATCCAGCAGATGTTGGCAATTTGATCTCTGTGTATATATATATATACACAGAAGGAGATCTAATTCAGTGGCTGACAGAACTAAGATTCAAAATTATATCTCAACCTTGTGGAATATATATATATATTCTAATATATTATGGCGCTTTAATTATAGTTCTGGGGGTAGATTCAGAATATGAACACACTAAATCATAGTGAAAGAGAACTCATCCTTGAAATTAATGTCCACTCTAATCTTTGAAGTGAGCCCAGTGATTTTTTTTATTGTACGTTTACTTGGTTTCTTTTGTCAGAAAATTATCGAAGCTTGAGCAGGAAGGGAGGTGGTCTTACTATGCTTCTTTCTTTAAAATTCCTTTTTAATATGCACGTAATACCTGAAAACCTTTCTTGTCAAAAAAAAAAGAACATTATAAATGTGGATAAACTTTCTTGTCCAACACACTTATCCTGTACCCCACCCAATCTACATGCCTTCCTTCCCTCAGCAGTCATCATTTTATCTGTGCATACTTTTTAAGACAGTTTAATTTATAATACTTATGTATGTGGAGAAGGAAATGGCAACCGGCTTCAGTTTTCTTGCCTGGAGAATCCCATGGACAGAGGAGCCTGGCGGGCTACAACCCATGAGGTCACAAAGAGCTGGACACTACTGAGCACACACACACACATGCATATATATGTATATCTATCTATATATATATGATATATTATGAAAATTTTTGATGATTGCAAATGCTGAAGTGCTGATCATTGTTGGGAAAACATATGACTCTTGAGAATTAAGAGTTTTATTTGTATGTTTAAAATAAAAAACCTGGGAAGGAGATCTAATTCAGTGGCTGACAGAACTAAGATTCAAAATTATATCTCAACCTTGTGGAATAATACCCTAAAGCTAGAAAGAATAAAAATTTAGCTAGCATAAATATTAAAGCCCTGCACAAAGTATGAGTGACAAATGGAGAATTCTGATTTGGTGTTGGTTTATATGGAAAAACTTAGTGTTTCGATAATCACAGGCTCAAAATTTAATAAAAATTCTAATACTATGAAAAGTCCATAGTTCTTATCTCTAAAATAAGATTCCGTTAAAAAATAGCAGAAATTAATCCAGAATATCTAATTTTAGAAGGAAAATAGAGTAAACTAGTTGTTTTTAAATGTGAGACTCATTTTGTGATTTATGTTTTTCTTCTTTTTCATAAAAAAATGCCAAGTAAAAGGAAATTCTTTCTCTTCCCTCAGTACAAATGCCCTAATTTTTACCACAGTACAAAATATCCATTAGGATTTCAAGGTCCTATGATAAGACACTGCAATAGTTTTCCTTCCCAATATTGATGTCTTAAATAAAGCTCTTGCCCTGTGGAAATAAGTCTCACTCAATGTAAAGCTAATTATCTATTATGATACATATTTTAGTGAAGAGTATTCATACTCCACATTCTTTGCTGGAATTGAACTGTGGGCAGGGGACTCAGGGACATTATCTGCATGAGACACACGCATACTAAATCTTGACTGCTGCCTGATTTTTACTTTGACACGTCACAAAATAGATTCTCCAAACAAGAAAATTTAGAAGCTCTTATTTCACTGATTATCTGAAAGACTTGACCTATGTTTGTGGTTGTCTTCTTGTGATTTTAGATGTGTAAGTACTGACTGTATAGGATACAAGAAAATGTAGGTTCTGAAAGAGAAATTGATGTTCCTTTCCAAAGGAAGACAAATACTACCTTCGTTTATCATGAATTTGACTGATCCAAATACATCGGTGACCATGAGTCTTGACCTCTTTCTATTTATTCTAAATTAATATCACTTCATGCATAAGCATACTAAGTATTTCAGAGAATGAAACCTTGAGTGATCAGGAAGAAGCTGAGTCAATGGAGCAAATGTATTGATGTGTTTTTAAGAACTCCAAACCATGGCTTTATTTGAATTTATCTAGCTCTGCCTTAATGTCCACCGTAGCACATAAGAAGGAGAGTCAAGGTCTTAACTTTATTACTGACTTTTTTCAGCAGCAAGACCAATAATATGTGTTTATCTACTTGCCTGTGCTGCTCCAGATAGAGTAAGTAGCTCATTGTAATTCTCCCCTCCAGGTTTCCTTCCCTAAGGACATATCTATATCTCGGATCTGTCTAATTAATCAGGATGTAAAGAATAGAAAATTGTGAAGCAGTCCCTATGCTCATCGTGGCTAGGCTTTAAAAAGCTCAATAAAGTTTCTGTCTACATTTTCTTGTTTATACTGTGTAGTAAAATGGATCAAACAGGCAAAGATTTGTGGCAACAGAGATGGTGCCTTTGCGCAATAAAACACATACTGTGTATCAAACAAATATTGTACCACTTCTATGAAGCTGACATTGGAATGACATTGTAATCCTGGCCATCTGTCTTCCTCCTCTAGATGTCGATGAATGTGCGGTGGTGAATGGAGGCTGCCAGCAGCGCTGTATTAACACTCTGGGCACCTTCCACTGTGAATGTGATATGGGATACAGACTCCATGCTGATGAACGCACCTGCATAAGTGAGTAAATATTAGAACCAGCTTGAAGTCGTTTTCAATGAAAATCGACCGGCTCTTGTAGGGGCAGGAAGAAAAGGTTTTTCTATTGTAAAAATACCTATAGAAGCTGACAGTGTTCAAGTACAATTCTCTCTCTCAGAATAAAAAGAAAAGATATCTTGCTATTAAAAGACTAAAAAGATGGGGAAGGAAATAGAGAAATTAACATTCACAAGCAAAACTCGGATTTCCAAATGTGTGACTACTTCTATAGGGCATCTTTTCTGCCACATGTAGTAGAGTATAAATTTATTAGTTGTTGCTTATATGTCAGTTCAGCACAGACCATCAATTAAGAGAGAAGGCTATAACAGTCACTAGTTGCAATGCTCACTCATTTCAAACCAGATTCAGAATTGGACTTGTGATTATAATAGCAAAAATTATAACGGATTCTACACCAAGGAGCTTATGGTTGCTCAAGAATAGTTAAAACTACACACATTAAATCTGAGGTTACTATATACTTATTGTGTATCAGAATGTTCTTAGATATCAGTTTGTTGCGGTAGAATTATTATTTTAAATCTTGGTATGTTTCTGAATTTTATAAATTTGCTAAAATGACTTTGTACACAGGAAAAAAACTTTTAAAACACAATGCTTCCTGTATGATTTATAAATGTTCTTTTAACTGAAGTGTTTTTTCATTGAATGATGATCCTCAGATGGCATCTAGCACATTTTGATTTCATCTCCAGGTCCCTTTAAAAAATATCTATTACATTGAAAAAGTAGCATGTTATACAACAACATTTGATTGCTGGTTTAATTGGTATAGGGCTTGTTAGCTTGCCCATTTACTCAAAATTATTAGCATTTTATGAATATTCTATAATTATGAAGTTTCAAAGAGAAAACAGCCAGTTTTGCTTAACTTCATAGTATATACTCTCTTTTTTGTAACATATCTTATAGGAAATGAGAAAAAGCCAGAGGAAACAGGTAAAGATATCCTAGTCATAGATCTGATTTTGATATGAGAGGATAGAGGTTTGGGGAGCAAAAAAGGACTTTTCCAAAGTTGAGTGAACGTGCAGATAGAAGCCATATCATAGTAGCCGGGGAACTCAGTATCGTGATAACTGAGTCTACAGCAAACACCCTAGTGGGACAGCAGCTCATGTATATTTATTTAGTCCCTGAACTACTCCCATGTTTTTTGCAACTTGACTGCTTGTTGCAATAGGAATCCCTTTCCCATCTCCATCTCCAGCCCCAACCTGTAAGGATGTCAGCTGGTGCATCCTTGAACTGCCGCTCTAACTTCTCTCAGGCGCAAAATGTTTCGGAACAGGATTACCAATACCTGCAGATGTGGCATTTATCAGTAAAGGTTGACTTGGTGAATTTTTGTGCCTGATATAAAAATTCTTTGCAAAGTAATGCATTATATAAATCTATGATATCTGATTCTTGCAATAAGGCAAAATAAACACTCTAGCACCCAACTAAAGTACTTTTTCAGGTGTAATTAATTTTCTAAACTCTAGCAGTTATTATCTATTTCTTAGTAAAATCATTAAGCTCTTTCCTTGTTCCTCACTATCATCGCTCTGGAAGTTTTCAATTTTTGTTTCAGTGAGATCAGGTCAAAAGTAGACTTGGTTAAGAATATTATGGTTTATCTTTTCTGTTTCTATTCCTTAAAAGCCAGTTTCTATTGTACAAATACATGGATACTATGGCAAGAGCATAGTCCTCATCTCTGGGGGAGGGCATGGCAACACACTCCAGTATTCTTGCCTGGAGAATCCCATGGACGAGAAGCTGATGGGCTACAGTCCCTGGGGTCGCACAGGGTGGGACGTGACTGAAGTGACGGAGCACTAGCAATAGAGTATTTTCAGCTTCACAGACTGATCCTCTTTTGTGCAGAATTTCAACACAGTGTACAAATTAAAAACTAAGTTAACGAGAAATATGGATTTCATGATTGCATCATTTTAAAGCTTTTCACCCATTGGATCTCATTCTACAGAAGGACCGGATTGAGAGCCCAGGAAGTGACCTTTATGGAAATTTTCATGCCTCTCTGCTATGAATATATTGGAATTTTGGTTTCAAAGAATGGTCCTAAAAATCTCAGTTGACACAACTACAGCAGTCTTGTTAAAATGAACTCAAGAAGAATTTAAGCACTTTGTAGTTAAATACTCATAATGTGAGCTGGAGGATAAGAACTGTTTGTTTGCTTATTTGTTTTGAAAGAAAGAATATTCTATGGAGAACTGAATCTTAAATTGGTTCCTATTTGAGTAATATTGTAGGAAGGGCCAGATATTTTAAAACACAAGAAAATTAAATTAGCTCACATCCCCTTGGGGAATTTTTTACCTGGCAAGAAGCCGAGAATGGTAGCTAATGCTTATCAGGATATTGTAGTAGACAGAAATTCATCATGACCTGGAGCGGAGTCACAGAGGAGAAGGTGAAGTTACGGAATTTTATGATTCCACTACTCAGAGTACTTGAAATTAGGTGTCTTCATTTCTTCCCTCCTCCCTACCTTCTTTCTCTTCCTTTGCCCCGTTCTGCCCATCAGTCGTAGGCTTAGGTTATTGTGAATTTTTGAGCCTCTGGTGTTTTTTGCACTTTCTCTTAATCACAGCTACAGCAAACTTCTTGTACTCCAAACCCTTACAGAGTTTAAGATGACTTCATTTCAAGAAAGCATGCTGTCTCTAAGGGCTGTGCACTTGTGGTGACATATGGCCAGCAGTTACTGGTCAGCCTCTGCCAGATAAAGTTATACAAAGTGGTGTTAAGAGAGGGTGTCCATAATATCCAGCTACAGTGTACAGGCTACTTGGCTCCCCATATAGTACTGCCTGGACTGCTGATAAAATATGATCCCAGTAAAACTGGAATCTTGGCCTCAGTGACCCTCAGTTTGAGTACCTGAATTTGTTTGCAAATTTTTGGAGTGCATGCCATTTTTCTGGTGGTAAGGGCTTATTATTTTTATCAGATTTTTAAAGACATCTATAATGCTTCAGAATATCTCCCATAAACTTTTGCCTTAAGATGGTGCTTCTTTAAAAGGTGTGTATGTAGGAGGATTCCATGATACTGTTATATAATGATACAGTCACACAACTCTGTCACATGTTAGGCAAAGCTTGTCAATGACCGCTTCTCCTTATAACTTCCTTTATAATGGAATTCTGGACCAGAAGTCTAAGTGCATGACCTTGGGCAGCTCAGTTACACCTGGTTGATGAAGGGCCCAAACCCAGCATGGGAAAGCAGTCAAAATAAAATTTTGGCTTTGCTATCAGTATTTGCAATTAGATTTGCTTTGCTATCAGTATTCTCCATTAACACAGATATTACCAAATAATTCATATACTTTTAAATTTCCTTTTACTTGGAAACCAACAGCTAAAAAAATAGAAATTAGATTTAGCAATCATCTGAAAAACAGGAATATTCATATTAATCCACCATTGACTCTCATCTGTGGACTGGAAACAGTGGCACAGTGGACTCCAAGTTGTCGTGTGTTCTTTAGCAAGTCACTTAATCTCTCTTCATCCTGTATTCCTCATGTGGTAAATGTAGAAATTGGACAAAATGACAAAGTTACTGAATCTCTAAAGCATTTTAATATTATGGAGTTCCCCAAATTACTAACTTATTACAAATCATCTGTTAACCTGTATTTTTTAAATTCCACTGGATTCTGTGGAATAATTATTTTAAAGAGCTTGTATTTTATTTGAAAAATATTTAAAGAACTTCGACTTTAGGAAGTCCCACATACAAACAGTGTGTGAGAATTTTATATCCAGTTTAACTTAAATGTTCTTAATAAAAACAATAATTATATTCTGGTCCTTTTTTGAAAATACTATTTTATATATCATAGAATCATATTTTGGAGGAATTCAAGACTAATCCAGCCTAGTCTACTTTAGAGATAAAAGGTCAGAGATCCAAAAAAATCAAGTAAATTTTACTCTGAAAATAAAGGAAATTAATTTTCATGAAACTCTAAGTTCACTTGTTTTCAAATGCTTTAAAATAATTTCTGATAAATATTTTAAAAGACTAAGAAAAACCATAAAGGTACTATGAAATGAAATTCTTACATCCTATTTTAGCTCAGGGTTAAAATAATGTATTTTCATGACAGCTATTGATGAAAGAAATCCACCTTATATTATCACCCTGTAAGTACAAATTTATCACTTCTCTCTTATATTTCTATCATATGCTGCAATAAACCTGACTACGCTCAGTTCTGCAAGTAAGTTATGCCCTTGTCCGCTTCCACACCTTACCTTACTCAACCTAGACTCTAACCCGCACGTCTCCAACCGTCAGAACTCTACTTACTAAGTTCCATGTTCAATGTCAATTGGCCTGTTAAGCCTTCTCAGGTGACCCCAGCCAAAAGCATTCCTTCTTTTTCTTCTAATACCATATAATTTAGTGTTGCCTTAATGACACATTATACCATATAGTGTTATATGTGTGCAGTTGGGCTTCAGACCGAATGAAAGACACTAATGACCTTCTAATTATCAGCTTTCACAGGAGTCTTTTCCATGCCTTTTTCAATGGCCTCTGACACTGTTAACCACTCATTTTTCTAAATCTTCCCCTTGACTTCTTGACAGCACAATTTTCACCTTTGACTGCTGCCTCTCTGTACTTACATTCTTGTTACCTCGTTCTGACTTTTGATTATCTTCTTTCATCACTATGGACTGAACTATGTCCCTCAAATGCATGTTTTAAAGCCCCAAGTTTCAGCGTGATGGTGTTTGGAGGTAAAGCCTTTGGGAAATAATTAGGTTTAGACGAGCTCATGCACGTGGAAGATCTCATGATGGGGTAGGTGCTTGAATAAGAAGAGATACCAGGGAGATCGGGCTCCCCACCGTACCAGGATCTGGCTGAATGGCAGCCATCTGAAGCCAGGAAGAGATCACTTACCAGAAACCAAACCATACTAGAACCTTGACCTTGAACTTTCCAACCTCCAAAACTGTGAGAAAATTAATTAGGCCACCCAGGCTGGGGTATTTTGTTACAGAAGCCCAAGCAGACTAATGTACTTCTCTTTTCTCCTTTATTCCCCCTTCTCCAGTCTATCTCCGTTTAATTCTACCTTTAGACAAAAGTTGATGCCTATAAAATATCTGGCAAGTATTAGTTAAATGTTAGTTATTATCATGCTGCTGCTAAGTCACTTCAGTCGTGTCCGACTCTGTGCGACCCCGTAGATGGCAGCCCACCAGGCTCCTCTGTCCACAGGTTCTCTAGGCAAGAATACTGAAGTGGGTTGCCATTTCCTTCTCCAGGTTATTATCATAACAGAATGTAAAAAAATGTAAGGACTTTACTCAGATGGATTTGCTTGTTGGGGAAAAAATTCAAACTTGCAGTATTTCTAGCTTTTGGACCCTGGACAAAAAATACATTATATTTGATAGCTTTGCAGATTTTCTCATTGTTGACAGGCAGATTTTAGTAGATATGACTAAAAATAAGTAAGGATAATGTAGACTAAACTCCTTTTATCGCCAGTGGGTATTTTTCAGCAGCCAGTGGCTAGATACCAAAATAATTTAATTACCCAAATTTTCTGTATTTAGCTGTGTAATTTGCATTTAAAGTAACTTGTAAGATTTGGGCTATAATTTGTTGTACCTCACAAAGTCTTTATCTTTCTATTTTTTGTAACAACCTTGTTAAAAATGCTCAGCTCAAATCTCCATTCAAAATCATGTCCTTCTTCTGCTATATTTGTTGAAATTAGCCTTCTCAGAGGGGTGAAATAATTAAATGATTGAAAGTTTTAATGCTTGCATAGTTCTCTTACCTCTCTTTCATGCCTTCAGCACGTGGGTTTATTAACATGTGTACTCACACATAAGCAAATGGAATCACTGGTGTCTGCACAGAGAAACCTCAGATAAACAACATTTTAATTATGTTAGTCTTCAATACAAAAATTCTTTATTTCCACTTGCTGGAAATGGTCAGGAACTGTTTTTGTTCAATGGTTCCTTTTTGTTCTCACAAAATGAGTTGGGGGAAAGGAAGAAGTAAGATTACCTGGAGGCTGTAAACCAAAGGTATTTCTGTGTGTGGAAATGTGAAACATAGTAGAATCAGAGGTCATATTTTAATTCTAAATAAACAGTAATTAGGTGTCATGAAGAGGGTAGATGTACAGCCTGGAAGCTTGATTAAACAGATATTCTTAGTAAAATTTTGAGCTTGAATATACTTTCTTTCATCAGATTTTTATGTTTCACATATTAAGATAATACTAACCTTAGTCTTCTTGCCTAGAGAATCCCGTGGACAGAAGGGCCTGGTGGGCTGCTGTCCATTGGGTCGTACAGAGTCAGACACAACTGAAGCGACTTAGCATGCGTGCACACATTTGGAGAAGGAAATGGCAACCCACTCCAGTATTCTTGCCTGGAGAATTCCATGGACAGAAGAACCTGGTGGGCTGCCGTCTTTGGGGTGTCACAGAGTCGGGCATGACTGAAGCGACTTAGCAGCAGCAGCAGCAACCTTAGAAAAGGATTGAGAACATAATTAGATGTGGTGGTCTTCACATAATAGATTCTTTTGTTTTTGATCTCAGTGTTCTGATCCATGATGTGTAGGTTTTATTTGATAAAAGGAGTGGAAGATTCTTTCTAGGGAATGCAAAGAGATTGCCCTCAAATTGGAGATGAAAGAAGTTAAAGACTTTCATTGTAACTACCTTTCAATTAATTGCATTATTTATGAAGACAAATTAGAAACAGAATTCATTTCATATGACAGCTGATGTCTTGAATAGGGCTATGTCAGGTTGAAAAAATTGTTTAGTTTGTCAGGTGGATGGCATCTCTCAGTCATTATCAAATTCTTCGCCCTCGCAATATTAATCACTTTTGTGTGCTAGGTGATAAATTTAATTCTCCAAAGTTGAATTTAGGGAACATGTATCTTCTGCCCTCCTTGTCCCCATCTGTGGCCTTGAAAAAAATCATTAACTTTCCAAGTTGTTATCCACTTTGTTGATGATTAACCCAATTCAAAACCTTTTCCCAAATTCAATGGTTTGTAGGAATGAATTTAGAAATCTTTCCTTTTCTACAGTTTTTCTATAGTCTTCAGACTTGGGAAGGTAAGACTGACAGTTTTAGGTAGAGACAGACTGAGGTCTGAATTCTACTGCATCATATAACAGTTGCGTGATTTGTGGGCTATACTCTATATTGTCGAAAAGAGTCAGACATGACTGAGGCAGCTTAGCATGATCTTGGCCTGGTTTTTTAATCTCTGATCTTCAGAGTCCATATCATCTTTATCTCTTTCCTCATCTATCTATGTCTATACCAAATAAGACCAGTCTAATAACTCACAAAAATCAACATTATACATTGTACAAGGGCATAAACCTTGTAAAGAGGGTTGTATTAATTACACTAGGATGGGGAACGGGGGAGACTAATAGTGTATTCTGGGGTTAAAAATGAAATAAGAGCAGCCCTTCCAAGGAATGGGGAGTGATAAGAATTTTCCTTGAACTGAGCAGTATGATAAAATCTAGCTTCTGTATCCAAAATTAAAACAGGACAATGTGATAAAATGTTAGCACAGTGGTCTTCATCCTTTCCAGTTGCCTTTTCTTTTCTTCTTTCTCTCTATTTGGAAAGTATATTCATAGATCTTCCTTCTTAAGCATCTATAGGAATTTTTTATAGTTATATTTGTAAAATATTTTTAACAGTAAGATTTTCATAAGGTATATTGTATCAAATAAAATTTAAAAAGTCCCACTTTTAAGCACTAAATAGTTTTGTTTTCTTATGTTCCCTAAATAATTTCATAGTGCATTACAGGATACCCCTTGCATGGGATGAATGAAAATATGAAGAGATTAAAACAATACCTGGCACATAGTCAAGGTTCAGTAAGTAATGGCTTGGATCAGCAGTTTATAGTTTTTATTTATCCATTTTTCTTATTTTCCCACAATCAGAGCACCCATTCAATACACAAAGATGCTACAAATGGGGGATTATGTATTGTGTGCAACGAAAAGTATAGCAACTTCTTTCTAAATTGTTTATGAAAATAGAGAACAGAATTTAGGGTTTTGAGAAAAATAATGCTAATCTGAAAACAGCATTTCGTGGGGGAAAAGGTGTCAATTTTTCAGGATAGCAATAGTAACTTTACCACATAGTTATCCCATATAAGACATGTGTGACTTTGGACTTTCACTTAACTGTTCAATTATTCCATTTCTCCACATGTAGGGATTGGTGAGGAAAAATTACAGCACAGGTAAAATCCTTAGTGCAGTGCCTGACACAGAGCAAATAATCAGTAAAAATTTAATCGTGATATTGATATTCGTTCTATACTTGAAGTTGGCTGTGTGAAAGTCACTCAGTCATGTCCAACTTTTTGCACTCCCATGGACTATACAGTCCATGGAACTATCCAGGCCAGATACTGGAGTGGGTAGTTGTTCCCTTCTCCAGGGGATCTTTCCGACCCTGGGATCAAACCCAGGTCTCGCACACTGCAGGTGGATTCTTTACTTGGTGAGCCACCGGACTAAATAAAATTATGAAGAGTCAGACACTATAGTTATTATTATAAGCTTACTTTGGTGATCAGATGGCTTCCTTTGGGCATCTTGGTTTCTAGCTTCTTAGCAAACATACATTGATTTTTTTTTTTAACTGGAATATGATTGCTTTACAATGTTGTGTTAGTGTCTGCTATACCATGAAGTAAGTCAACCATGTGCATACATATATCCTCTGCCTCTTGGACCACGCTTCCACCCCACCCCCATTCTTTCAACAACTCCCTGTTTCACTTTTCTTTCTTTCTTTTTTGCATTTTGGAGTTTTAAACCAATATTCAAAACTATATTTTCATTGTATGGTAAAATATTCTCATTTATCACTGGGTTGAAGATTTATATCTCCCTGTTTCCAAAAGCACTGGAGGCAGCAAGCTTTAGGCAGCTTATGCATTTTCACAGGGTCTAAAGTGCAAAATGACATGAAACATAAAATAGGACTGCCTCCATCTAAAAGAAGAGAAAGGATTAAGTGTTTGCAAATACCAGATATGAGCATAACACTTAAATCCAAATCTGGTAACCTAGTATAGTGTTCTAGTGACTGACAAGAGCTACATGGTTTAAACCAGGTTTGCATTTTCTAACAACAATAATCACAGAGGCATTTTTAAAAAAATTCAGTGATTTCAAAATCTCTTAAGGTACACATTCCTTTCATTTTGCAGAGAAAACAGAAATTTTCAGATAAGAGCCCATCCAGCTTTTACTCCCATCTAGAACTTTTGGTATTATTAATAACTTTCAACACTGTCTGCTTTGCTCTTCACTGAGAAGGAAAGCGCGCTGATGTTATTTCAAGCTAATCCCATCCTGCCCCACCTTAGTACCTTGCTCAAAATTTTGGAGGTGCATGGAAGGAAAAGACTATTGTTGTTCGGTCACTAAATTGTGTCCAACTCTTTGTGACCCATGAACAACAGCATGCTGGGCTTCCCTCTCCGTCACTGTCTTGGAGTTTGCTCAAACTTGTCTATTGAGTCAATGATGCCATCCAGTCATCTCATCCTCTGTTGCCTCTTTCTCTTCCTACCCTCAATCTTTCCCATCATCAGTGTCTTTTCCAATGAGTCAGTTCTTAACATCAGGTGCCTAAAATAGTGGTGCTTCAATTTCACTATCAGTCCTTCCAATGAATTTCAGGGTTGATCTCCTTTAGGATTGACTGGTTTGATCTCCTTGCTGTCTAGGGGTCAAAGAGTCTTCTCCAGCATCACAGTTCGAGGGCATCAGTTCTTGGGCACCCAGCCTTCTGTATATGAAAGAGCTTATGGAGTCATCACAGAAATGGAAGCGAGCTGGGAGAGAGTTGTGTCTTGTAATCCACAGAGGAGAAAATGTCAGGAAGGAAGGAGAGGTTGTTACATTCAAAGTTTAAGTGAAACAACTGAAAAGTGTTCCTTGAAACTCTCAATGGATGATGTATGGATAACCCTGGCAAAACTAGCTTTAGGAGGGGAGTTTTATTTTAAGATAGAAAGGAAGATGTTGATGATAGAAGAGAAAGAAGGGCATATTAGGAGCAAGGTTCTCTATCTTAAAACAAATCTCCTCCCTTAAACTACTTTTGCCAGGCTCGTTCATACATTGTCCACTGATAATTTCAAGGAATACTTTTCAAGCATTCTGTTTAACATCCTAAAAGTAATGACTGCTCCTTCCTTTCTTCCTGACTTCCTCTCCTCTTTGTATTATAGGAAACAGCTTTCTCTTGGTTCTCTTCTATCTCTGTGATGACTCCCTAATCTTTCTCATACAGTCTTTCCCCTCTGTCGAACTCCAAAATTTTTTAGATCTTCAGAGTTCTGGTTTTGGCCATTTCTTCACTCCTTCCTCTGTGATCATATCCACTGGCAAAACTTTACCCACTCTAATTAGCTATATATGGATGAGGCCCACATCAATATTACTAAATCAGGTCACTCTCCTTGTTCTCTGAACCCAGAGATCCAGCTACTGCCTGAAGACCTTACTGAGGATCTGAGGCTCTCATTGCGGGAGTCTCGAGCATTGGAAACTTAGTGGACCTAAAATTAAATATATCTTCTTTCCTACCCTCCACCTCCCAAATTTCCTCTTCTCTGAGTAGTGAGGACAGCTCAGGTCACCCTTTTTCCAGGGCAGTCTAGTGTATCTGAAGTTACTCACGACTCCTCCTCTCTCTTCCTCCTCACATCAAGCTCTCCAGTAAAACCAATGGGCAGTTTCTCCTCAACAGCCCCCAAAGAGCTGGCTTCACTGTGACTACTTTCATTCATGTCCTCATTATTTCTTACAGAAAGATTTACTGTAATTGCTTCTTTCCTGATATCATTCTTCATAACTGACCCCTTCAATCAATTATCTAAACTAATGCCAGAAATATCTTTTGAAACTATAACTTAAAAATTATTTTACCATCCTTAAAACCTTTGTTTCTCTGTAGCTTTTAGAATTAACCCAAAATTTGTACTATGGTTTACAAGGTGCTTCAGGGTCTGACTCTTTGTTACTTCTGTCTTATTTGCCACATTGTGACTCTGCATTTCATACTCCAGGCTCAGACACACTGAAAATTTGTAGTATGTAAAGTGTGCCAGAAGCTTCCACATTCCTACACCTTGGTCTTAGTGTTCCATCTGTCAGACACTCCCTGTTTCTGCCCATACTTGTTCCTGGCTTAGAGTGCAAGTCAACACTTTCTCCTTTCTCATTTATTTTGTCTCTAACTCTCCTCACCTGACTTCTGTCTTTCAAGGCAAAGGTTAGAATAACCTTCTCTGAGGAAACTTTCCAGATCTGTTCTCATACTTAGAGTCCACATTTGTCACCAGTTTTATAAGATTTATAGATGCTTTCAATGGTGGGATACAGTATAAAGACACTCAGATAGATGACAACAACCTTTGTTATTTACAGCTCCAAATAAAAACTCCCTGGTGGCTCAGATGGTAAAGTGTCTGCCTGCAATGCGGGAGACCTGGATTCGATCCCTGGGTTAGGATGATCCCCTGGAGAAGGAAATGGCAACTCACTCCAGTACCGTTGCCTGGAAAATTCCATGGACGGAGGTGCCTGGTAGGCTACATTCAATGGGATTGCAAAGAGTCATACACAACTGAACAACTTCACTTCATCATCATCTCCTGCATTGCCGGCAAATTCTTTACCATCTGAGCCACCAGGGAAGCCCTATATGTGGCAAGTGGGGTGGGTGGTAAGGCTAAACTCACAGTCTTCCTGGGGTTTAGATATTTTGAATAACTCCACTAACCCCCAGGAAGACTGTGAGTCTAGGGACCTCAAGCAGTTGACTCTGTGTATATCTTAACTCTGGAATGTCTGATAAGGGAAGTAGTTGGGGTGGGGGCTTAGTCTGTGAACAGGAAGTGAGGGTTTTGAGCCATGACTTCAAAACAGCATTTATGAAATATTACATCATACACCACATAGAGTCAAGGACAACTCTCTCAGTGTTTATAATCAACTCTCACAGTGGATTATAAAGGCTTATTGTCTATTTCTCCCACTAACATGTGACTGAAAGTGTTTACTTTTATTAAATGACTCTTTTTATTCAGTGTTTAAAATATGAAGATCCTTGTAATAAATTATGCTTTGTTTAGAAGTATGAGCATTTTTCCTCCTATGACCCATTTCTCTTTATTAGATAAGAATTATACAATGCATGATTTTGGCTCCTAGAAAACCCAGCGTTAAGTTGAAGGGTTAATTGCAGACTTTTTAGCCTGTATTCCTGATGAAGCTTTCTCTTCCCCATTTCATAACATGGTTCTTAGTTTGCTGCAGTGGTTATTTTTTGTACCTTTCCCCTTCTTTTTAAACCATAGCTTTGGTGGTTCTATTATAGGTATGTTAAGACCATACACAGCCACAAATTATCTGTGGAAGTAAATGTAATATAAATGGAATAAAGCTAACTGAATCCAAGCCTAAATGTATCACCAGGCTTCTTGTAAAAGCATCATGGGCAGAATTTTAAACCCCAGATTTAGCTAAGATATGAACCTGCCATTCAGTGGGATGGTCTGCCTATTGGTTCTCTGAAATCCCAGGTCTTGCTGTCAATGTAAGAGCATGTGAGGAGATCAAAGACTGGCCTTCACACAAGAGTGGGCAGAGTACCTTGGGCTTTGTAGACCTAAACCTTGATGCAGAGCAGCCAGTTCATAAAGACAGAATATGTGTATGATTATACATGGGAGTCAAGGGCATAGCTCCAGTAATAATCCAGAGTGTCATTTCCAATCATTTCCTTTTCACAGGACAAGGAATAAGACACAGAACCTAAGGGAAAGGGCTGGGACACTATTTGGAAGTCAGGCTATGTATGTAATTTTCAGGAGATACATACATATTCTGAGAATTTGAGTTCTGAAGGCAAGTGGAGGTGTTGTCTATAAGCATAGGCACAGAGTAGGGATCAAGTTTGAGCCAAAGAAGGAGATAAGCAGGAAAGGAATCAAACTCTGACACAGAAAATTTTTCAGGGATCATCTCTTTACTAGTCGTAAGACAAGAATATAACCATTGACCTAACTAACAATCAAGATCACATGACTCCTGCCCCTGTGGGCTTGCTGGTTGGGTGGATTAAGGCTACTTGGGATGTGGAGCATCCCCAGGGAAAGGCAAGCCTCCTCAAGCTTGGTCCTCTGGGTTGACATTCATCCAGAGGCTGAGCAAGCCTAGTCTTTCTTCAGACATATTAATTCATTGAGACATCAAATTATAGAACCTAAGTAATTACAATTTGGGAGTAATTTTGGCTGTGTCCATTAGCAATACTAATGACCATGATTTTAAAAATCTTATCTGTAAACCTCACAACAACCTTAAGAGGTAGATATTATTACTCTCACTTTAAAGACAGTGAAACCCAAGTTCACAGAGGTTAATACAACCTTGGAATCACAGGCTTCGGTTTACAGACCTATAGAGAACTGGTCTGAAATCAATAAGCACCGTGAGGAAGTAGGCTGCAGTGTGCTTTATACATTTTGAAGGGGAAAAGAAGTTGAGTACATCTGCCATGTAACCTTTGCTAAGCTTCTCTCTTCTGGGCTATGTGGTGTGGTAATTTAGTCCTATTTCATCCCAAGTTTGGGAATTTAAGAAGATTCTCTGTGTTCCCTCTTGAAAATAAAAATTGGCTTCTTCTGTAGACTCCCACACTGGTTGGTCTGGGCTGTGGTGGGCTGGCCTTCTGTCTGGGCAAGAATACAAGTCAAACTCTTAAGCGTTCACAACAGAATGTCAACCTTGCCTCCCCAATGTCTGGTGTCTAAATCTTATGGCTCTCACTTCAATTGAAAATGTAGAGATGCTGCTCTACAGGCCTGTGTTAGAGGATTTTGACTGTGAACTGAATGCGAGCCAACATTCATCCAAATCTCCCTTAAGACATCTGATATACAGAGTGCATAGTGGGAAGATCATAAGCCTTGGCACCAAACAGCTCTAAGTTAGAATCCCAGCTCTGTACCTAACAAGCTGTGTGAACGTGGGCCTGTTTTTACATGATAACAATGGCTAATATTCGTAGACTGTGTGTTATCTATTGGGGCACAGTGTTATGTTTATATTCACTGTTTCATTTACGCTTTGTAAAACACTGTGGGGTGGGTACTCTTGTTGTTACTCTTTTAGCAATGCATGTAAAGAATGAGGTTTAGAACGTTTAAGCAACTTGAGGAAGGACACTCAGCTTGTAAGGGGTAGATATGGGATATGCCTTTTAGACAGAGCTGATCAATTGAATCCAGTTCTGAAAACAAACATCTGTTCAAAAGGAAGGTGTTTCGGATGATTGGACTTACTGTTAAAGCATTTTGAGGAAAGAAAAGACACCAATTAAAACTTAAAGGGTTCATAATGGAGTGCTATGTGGAAAATGGGTTAGCCATATATAAATCAAGGAGAACAAGTCAAGCTTATTGCCTTATGGCTGGTGAGCGATCCTGGCACTTTGGACTGTCACAGTTAAGACACTTGGAAGCTGCAGGATTTTTACCTATGTATATTCAGCTGTATGAATTTTTAAAAGAAATCTATCAAGGCAAAAAATTATTCTGATGACTCTCTTTTTAAAAGACTTTTTAAAGTTTTTATTTTTCCACTTGTATTTTATATTGGAGTATGCTTGATTTGATGGGTTTACTTGGTGACTTTGTAAAGAATCTGCAGTAATGCAGGAGACCTGGGTTCAATCCCTAGGTCGGTAAGATCCCCTGGAGGAGGAAATGGCAACCCACTTCAGTATTCTTGCCTGGGAAATCCCATGGACGGAGAACCCTGGTGGGCTACAGTCCATGGAATTGTGAGAGTCAGACACGACTGAGCAACTAACACACACACACACACACACACACACAGTTGATTTATAACATTGTGTTAATTTCAGATGTACAGTAAAGGGATTTAGTTGTACATATACATATATATATATTCTTTTTCAGATTCTTTTCCCTAATAATATAGGTTAACACAGGGTATTAGCCATATGAATTTTATTTTACAAAAAAAAGTCATATAAGCCATATTCAAATTTGTAGTTTGATTTTTCAGGGTTTTAAAATTAGTTTTATCAAAATCAGTTTAACCATCGGTATATTCATTCTAAGAACATACGATTTGCACCAAATTCTAAAGTTTTGCTGTATTATTTAATAACAAACCTAATGACTTGTAACAAAGTAAAAAGAAAGGGATTCCAAGATTTGTTATTGTCTGACATTGTTTAAATTTTGATTTGAAGGTTTTGTATTGAATGGTTTCACATGTACTAAAAGCTTTATTTGTTGATCCCTACCCAGTGAAATTCACAGATTATGAACCAATAGCAATAAGAGTGCCTTTGCCTGTACTTTGCCATAATCTCAGTGCTCACATTCATTTATTTGAGAAGTGAATATAGTATATGGCTCAAACTTTAAGTAATTGCAGTAGAATGGTTGGATTTATTTTTCTGCCTCTAATATTTTCTCTGTCATATGTTGGAAAAATATTTACAATTTCAATTTTCTCCTGAATTCAAGGGAAAAGAATGTAAATTTTATTACTTTATCAAACTGACTAATTAGTCCTCTTTGTCTAGAGGGAATGCTCTGATTCCTACAACTCACATTTTTAAAATTTCTTAAGTTTGAAAACAGTTTAGTTTCAACCTGGCCTTATTTACAAAGAAAATAATTTAACAATATTATGTATTTCTCATTATAACTTTTATGAGACCCCATGGTGTAAGAACCATACTATTTCATCTCTTAGTATTTCCATGAGGCCAGTGATGGTTTTACTAAGTGCCATATCACAAAAGTATCAGAACAATGGATTAAAACCAGAAAGAAAAATTTGTGTATTAGTCCTTGCAGCCTCACTCTGAATGTCAAAATAGACTGTCTTGGTTTTTCAAACAGTTGATTAAACTCACAGTACAAGGAATTTAAATTTGTATGGAATCATCGAAATAGAAAATATAAGATGTGGAAGAATAGGCTTCCTTCATTCCAATGACTGACATATTTGCTAACCCCTCTCCTTGTAGAAAGCATAAATTAATAAGTGCTGAATCTCAAATTCAGTAGGATACATCCTACCTTGGAAGCAAGAATTATGAGAACAAGAATAATTGATCTTCCACGTGACCCATTAAAACAGGTCTCATTTAATGCAATACTGTTTAAAACTGTGTCTCTTTCAAGTAGTCTAACCTGAATGTAGGCCCCCTTTTTTGCACTTTATAGCAAAACTGAGCAATTCCCTCAACCATCCCGATCAGAGGACCTTGAACTGAGAGCACATGTTTAATGATGCCTGGACTAGCTATTGATTAAACACTGACAATGTTCAGAGGAATTGAGAATCAAAAAGCCTCCCCATGGCCAACTCTGCCATGCTCACTTCTTAATAGATGGCAAAGGAGGATTCTAAATGAGATCTGCTGCCCTGCACATCCTCAGAACTCCACAGGCAGTGGGATTAATTTCTGCTTCGCAGTCCTTTGGAACTACCATGTCTAAAATGTCCAAAATGAATACAGATATCCATCCTTTTTTATTTCCTTATTCCTCCTTTTTAGTAAAAAATTTTCTCTTATGAATTTAATGCATAGAGTGATACTGCTTTAAATGTAGAATGATGAAATTTCACCATTAATTAAAACATAAAGAATAGTACAAATCCTGGGACTATGATTTAAGTTGAATAGCTCCATAAATCAAGCAAGCAAACAAACAGAAAGGTTAAAAGAAAATAAAGAATAAGAGTAAGTAAAAAGGAGAAAAATGATTTGAAGCCAGAACTAATAGTCACACTGCCATTGCTCCGTTAAATTGGTTAGTATCCAGAGGCTTAGATTATTTTTAGGATATTCTTTTGTCTGGGTAGGAGATTGTGACCCAGAACTGTGAAGTGAGGCTGTTTCTACACTTTAAAAAATGTGATTTTCAATGATGGAACCACCCAACTGTTTTACCTTCAACAAACATTGATGGAACCCCTAAAGGGTGTCAGGCACATGGCTTGATGCATCCCTTTTAAAGTTATTTAATCCCCCCAACGATGGGGTGAAATACACATTATAATCATTTTAAAGATGTGAAAACTGGAGCTTGGAGGAATTAAATAAATCTCCTATTATCAAGCAATCAGTAAATAGACAAGACTTAAGTCACACTGCCAGAAACGGTTAGAGCAAGGATTTAAATCCAGATATTTTGAATAATATTCTGTTGAGCTTAATACCATATAATGCCATCTTTAGTTGCATAATATACATTTAATGAAAGATTCTGTGGGAACCTCAGATTTTTTTTATTGTTTTATTTTTCTTTTTTGATTTCCTAAGCATTACATACCTTGGGTAAGAAATTTTTGGAAGTAAAAAAATTATAAATAGGGAGAGAATAAAGGGAATCACAAGCACTCTCACTCAGAAACAGTTCTTGTTATTTGGACTTCTTTCATTTCAGGTTTTTCTCTTCTTTATTGAGACCATGTCACCGTTTGCTATCTACTCCTATAAGAGCACACAAGGTACACTCATATGCACACATGCAACCTTAATGTGTAATAAGCTAAAACTATTTGTAACTGACTTTAAGGCAAATACCTTTTGATATTTACATAAATATACATATCATGGAATTTTTTCTTTTCTAAGTAACACTGACATTAGTGTATATTTGCAAATATTATCTGCATATTTTTAATTATGACTGTTTTCTAGGCAAGATTTCAAGCAGGAGGATTAAAGTAAAAGAAGTTAAAAGAAAGCATATTTTTAAAAATTCTTGAAATCTCTAGTCAAAATGTTTTCAAAATTTTAATATGATTTCTTGATCCATTACCACTATGACAGTTCCTGTCTTATTCTTACTAGCATCACATTTTATTGTCCCTTTTAGTGTTCACTAATTTGATAAGTAAACCATGTGTGTTTTTTACTTCCTTCATTTAGTTCAGATTCTAAAAGTATATGTGTAATTTGTGTCTTTTACCAGGTTTTTTTAATGATACTTTTTCTAATTTTAAGTTTTTGTGAATTTTGTTATATATATATATAGTGCTTTATGGAGCAAGTATAATCACTGTCTGTTATACTTGTTACAAATATGTTGTCATAATTTTTCTGAGCATAAAAGCAATATACGTGTATCACAACTTAGAATACATATGTATAAGAAAAAAATGGAAAAGAGTAAAAAATCAATATCATTATTCATAATTTACCATTGTCAACATTTTTGTTATACTGCTGGAAATTTGAGTATTGAGTCCTAGAAAGCTAACTGGAATAGACTAGAAACAAATCTAACAGAGATTCCATGTACTTCAGCACTTTTGCTGTCTATCTATCTACCTATAATCTATCATCCTTATCTATCATCTATCTATTTCTCTAGTATCAATCAATTATCTAGGTAGTCTTAAGAGCTTTTGAACTAGTACTGCCTGTCCTCCTTTCTCAGCAGGTGAGATTCTGTCTTAATAAGTGTAACATAAGGGAAAGCCAGGACTCCGAGGGAATGATTCATCAGAGGGTTCCAGCTCTCTGTATTCCCTAATTCTAATAATACCGTGCTTCACCGGCACTGACATACCTGCTACATGACAGTGAGAGTCTTCTCAGGGCCTCAGAGCTGGTGCAGAAGAAATTCTTCGCAGAGGATATGCTAAACGCTGAGGTTTTCTAGCCAGTATAACTAAGCAACTGTTTGGAGAAAAACTTCTGACCTTTCATATGGTTTTATTCAGGAAGGGTCTGTGACCACATTCATTCAATATATATTTAAAGTTTAGGATGTTAGTGGATAATCATTTCCATGATATTATGCAAAAATGCGTAATTTTAAGAGCCTAAAAGCATTGATCTTAAAGAGGAAATTTTGAAGAGAACAATGAGACAAGCATTATCATCAGTCTTCAAAAGGGACTATTAAGATGATATAGAATTCCCAATTTTTGACTATAGATTTGGAAACTAATTTCTTAAGAGAGCCATGTAAGCCTTGAGGAGACAGTTGTCCTCAGTTTGCTAAATTCAACCTTTTCCTACAATGCAGAAAAAAAATGACAAAGTGGAAAATTCTTGAATGTGAGTTAACATACACATCTTTTTCTTTCCCAACAGAAATGCAATCATACTTTATATAACTTTCAGCAACTCTTTTAAAATTTAATATGTACCCTCTTCCATATTATTATATATTTAATAAAATCATTTTAATGACTGATACTCCTTTTTCTGTTAAATAATTTCTTTAATGATTTATCTGTTTGTAGACTTGTTTTGTGTTTTCTCTCTCTGCTGCTATAGTGAACACAGTAACTGCTAAGCACATTTATGCCAAATCTTTGAATATCTCCAGAATTATTTCCTTAGTATGAATCAAGATACAAAAAATGATGATCTCAGAAATGATGTTTATTGTCGACTTGTCCTTTAGGAAATAACAAGTTAAGTTTCTATCAGCAATATTTTAGGAAAACCTGCCCTTTTTCATTATGCCCAAATAAGACCTATACAGTATATTTTATTTCATTGTTTCCCAGTGTGATTGGTGTAATTGCTTGGGTTCCCTAAAAACAGACTCCAAGATTTTTGTGCAAAAGATTTACTAGGAACAACACAAGTGAAGGAAACAGTTAGAAAGATAAGACAGAGGGAGATATTGAAGTACGATGCAACTTCAACAAGGGTTCTACTGATCTTTCAAGAGAATTTGAGGGCTGGGGTGTTCCTTCAAAATTGTCCAGTCTTGAGGCAAAGCAACTGGGACTCAATAGCCTATAACAACCTGCAGCCTTACCTGGGAGGGGCATGACCTTAAATGAGGGTTTCCCTTCAGCTGAGGGCTACTCCTCTGGAGAAGAACTTGGTTGTGAGCTGTATGCTGCCATGTCCAGCAGTTGAGGAATGAGTGGTTCAACTGAGTGATGTTGCCGGAGCTGCTACTGCACACCATGCCTTGTGCCACTCAGATCTACTAGCTTAGTATAATGACTAGTCCTCTAGGCTTATGGTTGCTGTCTTTTTCAGGAAAATTGGCAAGAGTAAAGTTAGTGAAATGAGCTATAGTCCCTGCCACTGAAGCTGGTCTTGAGGTTGAAATTGATTCTTAACATCCTTCTCATTGCAGGTCTAGATTTTTCTCACCCTCCTTCTTTTACCAAGTATCATAGGTAGAGAACTCTGGGAAACAGACTCTGAGATGTGCATATAGGTATTTATTGAACAGAGCTCTTGGGGTCAACACATGTGAGAGATGAGAGAAGCAGAATTGTGTAAGTGGATGAATGAATTGAGATACAATTGCAACCAGCCTTAGGTAACATTCTGGAAATGTCAGAGCTAGAGTAGCTTTTCAGATTGGCCCCAGCTTTGCACAAGGCAGCAGGACTTTTTACTCTTAACACTGGGCTAGGCTGCTGGAGCAGGGCATGTGACCTTGGGCAGGGTGTCTCTCTTCATCTAGTGACCCTTCTGGAAAGGGACACAACTGTGATCTGTCTGTTGCCAATACCCCTAGGAACTGAAGTAATGAGAATTTCAGTCCCAAAATGGAATCTGGGCAACACACTATGGTATCCATTATAGTAATTTAAAATAGCATCTCATTATTATTATAATTTATTAATGTATTATTTTCTGTGTATTAATATATACTTGTTAAATTGCTTGCATATTTCTTTCTTCCATTTTTCTATGAAGGTAATATATCATTGATTTGGTTTTTTTGGTCACATATGTTATAAATATTTTGTTTTTCAGTATATTCATGTTTAAATTTTATATAGCACAAAATATTTATGTTTTGTTTTTGCATTTGTTTCTTCCACTTGAGTTTTAAGAGTCTTCTATCTAGCTTATAAATAACTATAGATAATTTTATCTAGTGATTTTATGGTTTTATTTTGTTAGATTTGAATGTTTAATCCATTTGGATTTGACATTGGTGTATGATGTAAAGCAAGGACTTAAATTATATGTGTTTTCCAGATAGTTCAATATTATCCTGGCATCATTTTTGAATGATCTTTCTCTTCTTTAATGATTTTAGGCTATCTTTGTGAAATATTAAGTACATTAAGTTCTTTTATGTACCAAGTTTTGTCTATTAGATATGATTTTGAATCAATCAACTTGTTTATATCAATATCAGAAACATATTGCCTAAATTATTACAGTTTTTTAGTATGGCTTACTACTTAGTTGAACCAACCTACCAGAGGGAACAAGTTATTGACACAAGAGTAGATGATTTTGATTATCTTAAATGCTGAAATGTCTACGCTTTTCAGCTTCTATGAACATATCTATATTTCTTCACTTCTGACCTTTGGCCTATGCATTTTGCCATTTGACAAATATTAAATGCATTAAGAAAATGTCACACTCTTGTATTTTTTCCCTCTGCTTTTCCTTTACAGTCAATATTTGAACAATCATTTAGCTGCATGTTTCTTTTCAAATTCTTTATATTTTTCTGTCTTCTGTTACACATGATACAACTTAAATATTTATCAAGTGATGGATGAATGAGATCATCATTTCCTTTCTGTGTCAACTCCTTGGCTTTCACGTCTAGAACACTTCACAATGTGGTAAGCAGATATTTTGGGACTTCCCTGGTGGCTCAGACAGTCAAGAATCTGTCTGCAATGCAAGAGACAAGGGTTTGATCCTTGGGTCGGGAAGATCCCCTGGAGAAAGGAATTGCAACCCACTCCAGTATCCTTGCCTGGAGAAGTCCATGGACAGAGGAGCCTGGCAGGCTACAGTCCATGGGATTGCAGAGTCAGACATGACTAAGTGACTGACACTTTCACTTTACTTTCAGGCAGATATTTTTTAACAGTGTTATGTTGAAATACTCTGAAATAACATATAGATATGTGCTATACTTTCCTTTTATTTTTCTAAAGGGATGCCATTCATGAAACTTTGGATATTAAAGCTGGATTTACTTTCAGGGAAGTTCTAGAGACGAAATTTGAGGGCCTCCAAACTTAATTGAAAATTTGGGAACTCATAGGATGGAAAAGCTATGTAATCATTGTTTTTGTTCATTTATTTTATTCATTCCACACATGTACTGAGTGAAGGACTGCCTACATAATAGGCAAGGGTGAATACAAAACTGAAAAGTGGGATACCTTGTTGAAAAACTATTAAGAATTTCAAGATGATGATGGCAAAGCATTCAGCCAAGTATGGGGCCTTTTTGAAGCCCCACAGTTTTTTAACACTCAACAGAGCTGGATATGACTGAACATAACCCATACGTTGTTCTAAGCAGTGGCATTAGTGTTGGGGAGAAACTGACATGGTGGTTACTGCCCTCGTAGAACTCACAGATGCAATGAAGTTGAAAGCAGAAGAATGTTAATTGATTTCCTTGAGTAGTTCTCTAGTATCTTCTTTAATTTATAATCAGTTTTAGAAAACGGATGACTTTACACTCCTTCCCAGCCCCCAACATAGTTTTTCAACTGCCAGGTCCTTGGATATAATTTTGCAGGATTTTTTAAATGGCCACTGTGTGCAAGACACCCTACTATGAGCTAGGTGAAGATAAAATAAAATTAGAAACTTATTTTTATCATTAAAAAAAATCATTTCCAGTAAGGCAGTATAAAAGCCCTTTGTAGAGCATTTTTTCATATTTCCAGTGGACATGTGTGTACTATGAATTGTAGCAGCAGCTGGAAATTTTCTTCTCATTACTCTGACTCCCTGAAAGGATATTGTCCTCCAAATGCGAGAAACTCTGTCACTAACCTGAAAGAGCAATTGACAGTAAAACTTTTTCCAGCCTTCTGTACCATTTTGCAAGATTGTGTGTTTGAAACAATCATTTTCCCCCCTACAATCTACTTCACACGTTGCTTTCCATAAACAGCTGTTGCCTTTTTTGTCTCTGAAACCCTTTGTGTCCTTAGGTGCACATTCACTCACGTTTAAGGCAGGGCAGCCAGAGATAGCAATATGATTCACGGTGATGAAATGTGACAGAATTCAAGAATTTAAAGTGATGTTAAGTATCCCACTGAGTTTAGAAGAATCACAAAGATATCTAGAATATGTGGAGATGCACTAACTAAGCAAGATGGGTGAGGGCTTTTATTCTCCACTGCGTATTTTGTTACTTATACATCAAGAAGAAATGGTCTGCAGACTCAATAGAAAAAGCTATGTGTATCCACAGTAATGTTTTTGATAAAAAACACATCTCGTTTTTATTAGTATATTTAATTAAAATTCCTTGAAGAGACTCTGCATGCTAGCTTCAATTCTTTCAGTTCAGGAGGTGGGGGAGGCTTTAGCCCTCCTCCCCAAATTTTTATCCATTTTCCAATTGTACCCAAAAACGATAAATATTTTTTAATATGAGAAACATATGTTTTCTCAGTCCTAAGGAAAATGTAAATAAACCTTCCTTTCAACTTTCTATATTTTTATTAACCTCTAGCATAGCATCTAAATATAAATGGCATGTTTCCTTTTATGAAAATGCAGCTTTAAGACTGCATTCTCCTCCAAAAGTGAGAAGTGAAAGTTATTCAGTCCTGTCCCACTCTTTGCGACTCCATGGACTGTACAGTCCATAGAATTCTTTGGGCCAGAATACTGGAATCGGTAGCCTTTCCCTTCTCCAGGGGATCTTCCCAACCCAGGGGTCAAATCCAGGTCTCCTGCATTGCAGGCATATTGTTTACCAGCTGAACCACCAGGGAAGCCCTTCTCTTTCAAATTGTGTGTTTTTTCTGAAGATCCTTCTGTCTTGAAATTCTGGAATCACTGCTTATTCCCTAAATGATTCTAGCTTTTTTTTTTTTATTTCAAATTAGATGTTTGTTTTGTTTTGTTTTGTTTTAACTGTCACAATGTTTTCTCCCCTTCTGGTCTCCTAGATCAGGTTCTTGCCAGAACTGATCTCTTTGGTGTGGGAGGATATGGGTTACCACCTAAACCCAGTAAGTCAAAGAGGGACTTCTTTTTAACTTGATAGGAGTTGTACTGGTTTTGCAGCAATAAGACTATTATTAGAGTCACCTATAACAAAAAATAAGGGTTACCTAGATAATGCCAAAGCCAGTATTTGTCCTGGGTTTTCTCCTAGGATCTGTTTGAACCATGTTTTCTTGCTTTCTCCCACTTGCTCACCATCCTGGCTTCAACTCTAGTTCTTTTAGCAACATTTGTATGACTATTTGAACTTGTTTCCTTCTGATTTTTCTCTTTGGATTTCTGTGTGACAACACACTTAACTTTCTCTTGACCCTTAGCTGAAATGTTTAGGTAGGTTCTGATGATACCTTTTCATAATTTTATGTCTCTTAAAAGGGTGATGGATTTGATACTTTGTAGAAATGAGCTTTGAACGGTAGATAACTCTTAAAGAATATTTCACTTTACAGAATTAAAATATTTGTGCTCAGCTGCTTGAACTTTTTTCCTTTTTGTGTGTTTAGTTCCATGCAGTCTTATCACATGTATGAATTTGTGAGTGGGCTTCCCAGGTGGCTCAGTGGCAAAGAATATGTCTGCCAAGCAGGAGACATGGGTTTGATCTCTGGGTTGGGAAAATCCCCTGGAGAAGGAAATGGCAACCGACTCCAGTATTCTTGCCAAAAACAGAGGAGCCTGGCTGGCTACAGTCCATGGGGTTGCAAAAAGAGCTGGTCATGACTGACTGACTGGCTAAACAACAGTAAGTCTCCTAGTCAACATATCTCCAACCTGAAAACCAAGCTCTCCTTATTAACCTAACTGGGGCTTTAGTGCTGTATCACTGCTTCTCTGTCACAGGCATCTAACTATCAAAGATATGAACTCCCTTCAGTCTATATACTCTAAGGGTGCTTTAGAAATCTTTCTTAGCCTACTTTAAATTATGGAAAAGAATGGCGGCTTTTAATGAACTCTAGATTTTATTTTCTTAAGACTAGAAGGCAATTGGGATCAAGTTCACAATACTACAAGGTGGGTAGGGTAAGGCAAAGACACCCATTATACATTGAAAGAAAAGATACCCTACCAATTACATATATAATTATTTATTTGGCTACGCCAGGTCTTAGTTGTGGGACGGACGTGAAATCTTTGATCTTCGTTGTGGCATGTGGGATCTTTATTTGCAGCATGTAAACTCTTAGGTACAGTATGTGGGATCCAGTTCCCTGACTAGGGATGAAACCTGGGCCCCCTGCATTGGGAGCACAGAGTTTTAGCCACTGGACCACCAGTGAAGTTCCCTACCCTATTTTAACACCATTGACAAAAAATGATCTTTGTAGTTGAAATTATGCATGTTTATTTCAGCAACAGTTCACATTTTAAGTTGTGAATTAGTCTGCTGAGTCATTCAGTGTAATCAAAAGACAGCGACAGAGGCCATTTTGCTGGGCACCAACAGAGATGGGTCTGAATTTACAAGCGCCAAGTTCATGGTCTTGTGCTGGCTAATGTTCAGCATCTATAAAATCAACAGTTTGCCAGCGATGAATAAGTAACAACTGGCGATTTTGGATAGAAGTGGGAAGAAGAAAATGAACATATTAAGGTTTCTTGCTTTTAAAATTATGTGTGTGAACTAAAACTTGATATATGTGTAGACAAACTTCCCAAGACAGTTGTTTTGTTATACTTGGGATAAAATCAGGATACAGAGTCATTTTCTTCTGGCCCACTTAGTAGGAAATTCCACTAGTCCTCCGAAAATACTGCCTTCCAGCAGCTGACATTAGGAATCACTGTGAATAATTATGTTCTTTGTTGACATAAGCAGATTCTCTGCCTACAATCATCTAATCCTAATCCAGCAAAAGATGGGAAGACTCTTCTTTATTTGTTCAACAAACATTTATAGATCTCTTCTTTTTTTGTTGTTTGGCAGTGAGCATGAGAGTGATATTTCTGTCCCTAGGAAGGTGATTATTAATTTGATTGAAAAGCTAGTTCAGCAGTAAACTGAAATTTGGTAGTAGCACCTCTTTTCCTTGAACTCATGGAATACTCAATAATAGGGGACAGGAAAGTAGGGCCTTTTCCCAAGTACTGACTTAGACTGTCTCAGCATAGTTTAATTACTTTATTTCAAGTTAATGTTTGGGACTTTGCAGTCACACATATTTTTTTTTTCTACAAAAAAATGTTGGGATTGTTTAAACATTCTTCTGTTTCCAGTTATGAAGTCATGTGGTTGGAATTTCAAGGATTTAATCACATTGTACCATTTTTAATAAAAGCTCAAAATCATGTAATTATACCAAAGGAGTTGACTTTAGAAAATGTTAAAGCCTATGGGATGATTCACAGTTCAGCTACATTTTATCAAGAACCCACAAGTAACCATATGTCAGTCAGAAGGACATTTGCAGTGCTCATGGACACAGGACTGTGATTTTGCTGATAACACGTCACTGTCCAAGGCAATAAAGAGAAAGCAACAAGAATGTGATATTATGTGTGCGTGCATGCTAAGTCACTTCATTCCTGTCCGACTCTTTGAGACCCTATGGACTATAGCCCTCCAGACTCCTCTGTCCATGTATTCTTCAGGCAAGAATACGGGAGTGGGTTGCATGCCCTCTTCCAGGGGATCTTCCTGACCCAGTGATCAAAACCACATCTCCTATGGCTCTTGCAGGTGGATTCTTTACTGCTGAGCCACTGGGGAGATATTATGTGTATATACATATTCATATGTGTGTGTGTGTATATATATACACACACACATATATATATATATAATGAAATCTTAGAGACAAGCAGTGATTTTACCAAACAATTTAGCATCATAAAAGGAGCACCAAAAAAAAAAAAAATCAAAGTTAAAGAAGGTACGTTAGGGAAACCAACACTGAAGGTGTAGAAACACCATTTGGAATGATCAGAGGTCCTTCCAGTTTTATGCCTTACCAAGGGGGTGGATAGTCTCAGACACTGAAATAACACCTAAAACTGAACTGAAAATAAAAACAACCCCAAAGAAAACATAAAGAGGTTAATGAATTTAATCAGGGCCTTACATATTTAACTCAAGGTAAGACCAGTCTATTTCCAGATCATGAGAAACAATTATTTTCTACTTCAGTGATAGTGATCTTGAGGTTGAAATTGCACATTTTTTGTTTTCAGCAGACATTGACTTTTTGGTCCTACTGTCATCAACCTCGAATTCTATTACTTTGTATTGAATACACTAAGGCCCCTTCACACCTCTCCTCTCCCTGTGGTCTTTTTGGTGTCATTAACATCTCTTGCCTCAGGATCTATTGACGTACTGAAAACAGCAACTTCTCCTGAAGTCCTCTTAACTTTGTAATGGATCAATACATGCCACGCAATTTATTTTATTTTTATTGCTTTACACTTTCTATTATAAAAGCAATACATGTTCATTGAAGGAAATCTGGAAAAAATGGGTAATAAAATAACAAAAGAAAAATAGTAAAAACCATCCATACTACCATACAAAAGTAACAGTTTTTATGTATTGGTATATATCTTTTCAAGCATTTTATTTGCATAAATAAATGACATAAGATTGTACAGTGTCTTCCATTATATATTTTGCCTTATGAAAATATTTAATGCATTATTTTATGTAATATATTTAATTACAAAAATTTGAAGTTTGATTTTACATACAATATTTAATGATTGCATTATAATAATAGCCTATACTTAGAATTACCTTTGAGTCAGACACCACTGCAAAGAGCATTTATATGGATTGTCTCATTTAAATTTACAACAACTGTATAAAGTAGGCACTTTACAAAAAACAAAATGGAGCACAGTAGAGGTTAGGTATTTGGCCCAAGATTTCATAGCATGAAAGTGGCAGAAACAGGATTTGAACCCAGGAACTGGCACTCTGGAACCCAAGATTTTTTCCAGCTGACTGTATTATGCATAGCATACCCTTGTTTTTATAATTGCACTCCAATAATCCTGATGTGGAATAAATAGATTTGCACTTTTTATTTTAAAGAAAATAACCAAAAAATATTCTTATAGATAAATCTTTGATCCCAATATGATAATTTCCTTAAGATAAATTCCGCTGATTAAAATTGTTAGGATTCAGATGTTATCTGCACACTTCAAGGCATCAAATTTTCATGCAAACTTAAATCTTAAGGTAGCTCAGCCTGACACACATAGACTGAAAACTGGAAGCAATAAAGCACTAAATTCAAATCCTTTTTGATTTCTAGCAAATCACATCACCACTGTGTATCTTGTTGGGAAACACGCCTAATAATTCTGTTCTGATCTTTGAGTTATAAAATATGTTGAAGTCTAAAAGATAATTCATATGAATTCAAATCTGGCAAAATCTTTAAGACACAAATACCATGCATATATTATAGGCTTTCAGTAAGGGCTTGATGATTGATTAGTCCAGATCTGGAAATTGTCCTGTGCTTCCTATTTTTGTGATATTTGCTCTAAAGAAATGTTTACCTGAATCCTTTGAATTACAGAGATCATCTAGAAGCTAAATAAATGATTATTGGAGCATTGAGTTTAAATGATCTTAGTTGACCTTTGGTACGTTTTGCAAATACATCAAGAAATTATATCTACCATTGCCTTAATAGAATTTCCAAGTGTGCCTGTTTGCAATATTAGTATGTCTGGAAATGCCTTTATACATGGAAATTATTGATGGCAGATATTAAGTTACAGCAGCACTTTGGAAACAATTTGAGCTTTTTGTATTTTAACATTTTCCAAACCAAAAATTAAATTAAAAGGCTGGCATTTGTATATATATTTGAACATTTGACTTTCCTTGAAAAATGTGTATCCCAATTTGTAAACCAGTATCCCCAAATCTTTCCTGCATCATTAAGAGGAAAATTCTTGTGAAATAATGTCTACATTTAGGAAAAGCAAATTAATGAAAATCTATTTTCATTGTCTTCTCACTTCTAAAATGATCCAATGTAATTGAATTCTCTTCAAATCACTCATATACATCTCATACCTCAACCACCCACCCAACAAGTGCCCCCACTTAAAAAATTGCTCACAACTCTGGGGTTAAGTTCTTCCTAGCCAGCACCCCAACTGGGTCCTTGGGTTGGGTGCTACACACATATTCAATTTCAAATAACTGATCCCCAATTTCTACAGCTGTCTTTGCTCTCAACTTCCTCACTTCCTATATTTATACACTATCGTTGTGGATTAGGTTCTCAAACCTATTTTTTCTCTTCAAAAACATCTGGAAAGAATCAGTATGACCTAGTGGTTTAAAGGACTATGGGATCAGCTAGATCTGGCTGAAAATCCCAGCTCTCTCATTCACTGTGAAGATGAGCTGTTAATTTAAACTCATTAGTATTTCCTCATCTGTGATCTGGGCATAATAATCATATATATGTCATAAGGTTATGAATAAAGGTTAAATAAGTAATGTGTGTAAAGCTTAGTAAGTTTCCTGGCTCACAGAAGTTATTGCTAGAACCCTAATGCAGAGAGGAGTACATTTTCAGCTGCAGGGTGACATAACAGTTTCTTGATAGAGTCAAGACTGGAATTCAGTTTTTGATGCCATCAAGTCTTGCTCTCAAACCTCATGTAATCTATCCAGTGCAGTCTTCCCGGGTCTCACTTTTCCAGCTCCCAGTCCTTGCTTACTGAATTTTAAGAATCAATTGCTGTCGATTCTCAAATTTTTCTTTAATGCCATTTCTCCTGTCTCCCAGGAACAAAGTTCCATTTCCCCTGTGGCTGTCTCTGTATTTATCATTATTATCCACCTTTAATTCTGTCATCTCATCACTTATCTTCTGGGTACACCACCCTTTATGACCTTGTCTTTGTAAGCATCTCATCTCTATAGCTATCACAAGATACTCCAAACCTCTTCTCCTCCAGTATAGTGTAGAAGTTAAGAAACAAGTTTCTGAATCCAGCCTCCTGAGTTTGAAGCCCTCTTTTCCCCTTCAAATCCCACTTCTGCAACTTTTTAGCTTTGAGACCTTGAATACAATTTCTGCCTCAGTTTCTTTGTCTATAAAATTGATATTTAAATTGTACTTACTTCTTTGAGTTCTTATGAAGATTAAAGGAATGAATGCACATAAAGCACTTATAATAGTTCCTGGAATATATTAAGCATATATTATCTTAATTTTAACAATTATTAATCCACAATTATAATAATTATTATTAGTTGTTGAAGATTTGCAAATGTTGCATAGTTCAGAGTTATTATCCCTTCAGGTCATCTCCTTGTTCCCTGATACCATTCAGTAAAGACTTTTCCTTATCTGACTTTCAAGTTATTGTACTTACATTCATGATGTACTGAATGAATACGAGTGAAGTGCCTGAAACAGTACTTAGTACAAGTGAAGCACTCATAACTTTCTTTTCACTGTCACCCTTCAGCAGCTGACCCAGCTTACACTTGACTTCCTTTTTGAAAGTCTCTTTCCTTAGATTTTGAGACCCTGTTCTTACCTGGTCTGATTCTTTTGCTAATAATTGATCTTCTCTTTCTACATCCTTCCCCATATATACATACTCGTTCATCTCTCCACATAGTAGAAGTTCTTATTTATCTTTCTCTCCTGAGATCTTTTACTTAGTAGGAATTTGGTAAATCACTCCTGATTTTATTATTTGTCTTAATCCTTTTAACTCCCTACATAAAGATTTTTTTTTTTATTTCCTCTACTCCAGTCAGTTGTAGCTATTCACAAGCCTGAACACACTCTGGATTTCATATCACTCACAGTTGTTTTACTTCAAATATATCAAATCCCAAACTCTCTTTCTGATGGTAGCTTATTATTCCTTTGTCCATTTCACTTCCTCTTCTTACTGTATTATCACTTATAATGCCTAACATTTGAGCATTACTCCAGATACTGTATTAGTTGTTTTACATACCTTATTTCACTTCATATTTAGCAACAATATCATGAAATAGTCATTATTATGCTTATTTTTACAGATACGGGGCTTAAAGCTCCTAGAAGTCAAATGACTGTCTCAAGGTCATAGTGTTAGTGGCCCTGGCAGAGTCAGGTTACAAATTCATGCCTCTTTGATCTTTTTCATATGCCATTTTGAAAGTTTAACTTGTTAAATGTCAACATGAATATTATAGACAATAATTATTATAGTAATTCTGTGGAAGAATAGAATTTTTAATAATATAAATAACTTTAAAAAGTGGGTTCTGGAAAGGGAAAACATGTACACCCATGGTGGATTCATGTCAATGTATGGCAAAACAAATACAATATTGTAAAGTTAAAAAATAGAAAATAAACTAATTAAAAAAAAAGTGGTTGTTTTCTGCCCATTGGTTTTCTCATTGCATCAACCAGTGCTCCATAAAGTGATAGTCTCCAAAGTACCTCAGAGAACATGGCATTTGACTACCAGACCTCTTGTCAGAGCAGGCTGTAATTGTGTTAGAAATTGGCTCTCCAGCTGGGCTGGACTGCAGTTAGGAAACACAATCGTCAATGGTGAGCTGCCACTGCTGGGATGTGAAGCAGACATGAATGTTAAGCAATAGTGTCCACAATTTGCAACACAGGAACTGCCAAATTGACAGCTAGACTAAACTATAGCAGCCTAGGAAGATGTGACTAGTTTCTCTGGTTAGTCAATAAAAAGTCTTATATTGCCCTTTGATGAATACAGTATCCCTGTCCCATAAACCAGGATGCTGTCTATTATGAAGCTCAGTTAGAGTCTTAGCCAGCATTTCATGTCTGAGCGCCCTTGTAAGCCTCATAATGGCCTGAACTCTAGTTGGATGGGATTAGCCTTTCAAGTGAACATGCAGTTCATTAAGCATGTAGAAGCTCCAATGGCAGCCGCACTTCTCGCCATGAACTAAATAGATTTCTTGCATTTTATCTAGGACTAGATGAAAGGGATCTGTAATGCTGTGCTAGAAGTAAATCTTGACTCTCTGAGGGACTTTAACAGATAGAGTGAGTGTAGGAATTGAATAATATTAGTAATGAACAAGACTTAAAATCTGAAGGTTTGGGGGGTTTTCTGTCTCTTTTCCAAGAGCATGGACCAAATGATTGTTTTATCTCATTTTTGCTTTGAGGATTTTGTCCTTTCAGGCTTGGGATAATAATGTGGTATATCACCAGATAAAAAATCTGCTTATCTTCTTCACCATTCTCTCACATGTTGCTATGCCATGCATTTCCTTCCTGCAAGGTACATTTCCAACTTCCCATTATAGGCCAGGAACTGGAGTTGGAACTGAAGAGTTCTTTGATACAAAAATCAAAGGTCCCTGCCTTCAAGAAGATCATGGTCTGATAGGGGAGACAAGTGCATGAAGAGTGCACAGCTGTGCAAAACATAGTATAGGAACCCCAGTAAACAGATGTAAACCAGACTAAAGGGCTAAAAAAATAGCTTTTAAGAGGAAATGATATCTAACTTCAATTTGGAAAGAAGATTTATTCCAGAGAACAATGTCAAGGTCACAGATATCCTCCACATAGAATTACTTCACATATAGAGCATCATATATTTAAAACACCAACAATTAGGGATGCTATTGGGATTATAGAGTGGAGATTTTATTAACATATATCCAATTAATTTTCATTAGGAATACACTTCTTGGACCAGAACTTATTCCCTGGTAAAATACCAATATGCCTGCATATATGAAAATGTGCATTGTTTAACCACATGGGTACTTTGTTAAACACAGACATCTTAACCTTACAAATAGAATGATTGGTTTTCAGGCATCTTTGAAACTCAAGAAATGAGAATCTAGAGAGAGGAAATCAAAAGACTCTGACTAGCGAATACCTTTAGCAAACTCTTTGTGGCTTATGGGGAGGTTACTAACTAACATGAAGGTTACTAACATGTGCTTTTGAGAATATCATTTGGAGAAAGTGTTACCTGAGAGTATTGAGATGTCTTAAAAATAAGAACAAAAGTAGCCAGATCTTTTCCGTGGCATCTTTAATTCTTCTTTAATAGTTGAAAAACTGGTGACTGAAAACTTGTGGAAGTGTAATAGAACATCTTTAAGAGAGAAAAATTTCTGGTATAGAGCTTGAAATCTGTGCCACTGATTATAATTAAGTAACATTTAGCTTCCTCAGTGTACACTTGTACATTTTCTGTAAGAAGCTTTTCTTAAAAAGTTTGAGGTGTAAATTGGCTCATGTATTTTGCAAGATAGGTATGAGTTTAATTTTTACAAATAAGTCAGGAATTTCTCTGTGGCTGTTTATCCCTTACAGTCTTTGGAAAGTAGAAGTATATGACAAAGATTCATTTGAAATAAATATTATAATCATAACTAAGTTTTAAATCATATTTTAATATCATATTTGTTAAAAATCTAAATAAGGTTTTAAACTCTACTGGAATACATATAATAAGATAAATGCTTTTTTTTTACTTAAACATTTTCCAAAACTGTGACTAATAATCAAACCCTTAAAATGATTTCCGGCCAAAATTTGAGCTGTTCAAGATAAATTGCAATGTATTATTTTAAACTGCTCTTAAACTAACATATATAGTGAAATCCGTGCCAACTCATACATCCAAATTACCTTCTTATTTATGTTCTTCAAGTTACACAAAAAGTAAAAAAGAAACAGCAATTTATTTGGAATTTGAAATGCCTTAACTGTGCATAAGAATGCAAAATACTGAGAGATTTTAAGATTGCAAAGTCAGTGAAAGATTTTATCCTATGCGGCTTCAGGGCTACCATTTTGTAATGAAGTATTTTCTTAATAAAATACACATATTTTAACCATCTCAATAAAGAGAAAATGATTATTGAAGCAAGATTCAGGAGACCTGGAAATTTTACTAGTGACCCTGCCACTTACCCATTAAAATCTTCGGTGCCTTACTACTGAACTTAGTTCCAAATCTTTACCGTGGACTGCATGTGCAGCCACAGGCTTCCTTGTGGTAGCTGTGACAAACCTAGACAGTGTAATAAAAGCAGAGACATAACTTTGCTGACAAAGGTCTGTATAGTCAAAGCTTTGGTTTTCCAGTAGTCATGTATGAATGTGAGACTTGGACCATAAAGATGCTGAGCACTGAAGAACTGATGCTTTTGAACTGTGATTCTGGAGAACACTCTTGAAAGTCCCATGAACTGCAAGGAGATCATCAAACCAGTCAGTCCTAAAGGAAATCAACCCTGAATATTCATTGGAAGGACTGATGCAGAAGCTGAAACGCCAATACTCTGGTCACCTGATGTGAAGAGCCAACTCATTGGAAAAGATGCTGATGCTGGGAAAGACTGAGGGCAGGAGGAGAAGGGGGTGACAGAGGATGAAAAGGTTGAATAGCATCACCTACTCATTGGACATGAGTTTGAGCAAACTCCAGGACATAGTGAAGGACAGGGAAGCCTGGTGCACTGCAGTCCATGGGTCACAAAGAGTTGAACACTACTTAGGGACTGAACAATGACAATAATGCTATGCCTTTTCTACCTCAATGTCTTGAGACCTCTGCCCCAAATTCTCTTTTCCAGTCAAGGCTCTCCTCTTAAGCTGCTGTCTCTCACATAATTCTATTTATTTCCTTCACAGCACTCACAATAATCTGTGATGGTTTTTCTTACAGATTTACTCATACACTGTCTACTTCACCCAGCAGAATGAACAGTCCAGGAGGGCAAGAGCATGGTCCTATTCCTTTGAATGCATCTAGAGTCTACCATTGTATATCTATTGTGTCCTTCAATTTTCCAGCAACTGACAGACCTATACTTGAAACCAAATTTCTGATAACTATATCCTCTTTCCAACAAACCACAGTTTATGTCTTCTATAGATTCTAAATGTATGAGGATACCAAGGTATATAAATCCCTGCCTTCAAAGAATTGTATATAATCTTTTCAGAGATATAGAATGTGTCCTGTAATTGAGTAATTGCAGATGTTTTGCTCTTTTAATTTCACTGTCCATGTGTTCATTAATAGTATGTATAATTGCAATTTATCATTATATGTGTACCTTGTATCCTGCTACCTTGCTGAACTCACTTTTTAGTTCTGAGAGTTTGTAGATTCCTTAGGATTTTCAAACATGATTTTCAAATCATGTAATACACAAATGGGAATAGTTTTATTTCTTTCTATCTGATCTATGATCCTTTTATTTCCTCTTCTTGACAGATTGTGTGAGCTATGGTAGCACTATGTTGCATAGGGCAATGAGAGTAAGCATTTTTGTGTTGTTTCTAATCCCAGGGGGGAATAATTCAGTATCACTAAGCATAATGTTAGTTATAGGTTTCTTGTGTATGCTTTTTATTAGGTTGAGAAAGTTCTCACTGCTCCCATTTTCTTTTTGTCATGAATATTGTATTGAATTATGTCAATTTTTTTACACTAATTAATATGATCATGTGAATTTCTTTATTCTGTAAATATGAAGAATTACATTGATTTTGAATATTGCACCAGCTGTGTGTGCTGCAATAAACCCTCCTTGGTCAAGTTGTATAATTTGTGTGTACATATTAATGGATTCTATTTGCTAAAATTTTGTGAAGGATTTTTTGCATCTGTATTGCTGAGTGATATTGGTCTATAATATTTTCTTGTTTGTCTGTTTGTTTGTTTCTTTTCTAGAAATAGAAAGTCTTTGCTGGGCTTTGGTATCAGAATAATACTACCTTCATAAAATAGATAAGTTAAAAAGTATTTCTTCTCCTATTTTCTAGAAGAACTTTTAGAATTGATGTTAATTCTTCCTTAAAAGTTTGGTAGGATTATTCAGTGAAATTATCTAGGCTGGAAAATTTCTCTTTGGGGAATGTTTAAATTATGAATTAATTTTTTTCAGATTTATAGATCTATATACATTCTCTGTTTCATGTGATTGAGTTGTGATTGTTTGCATTTCTTTTAAGAAATTAGCCCATTTCATCCAAGTTGCCAAATTCGGCAGAGTTGTTTGTAGTAGTATCTTACTATACTTTTGATGTCATCAGGGTTTATAGTAATATCCTGTTTCATTCCAGACAGTGGTAATTTGTATTTTTTACTTTCTTTGTCAGTCACCATTGTCAATTTTATTGATCTAAGAACCAGCTCTTTGCTTCAATAATATTGTCTATTTTTTTGTTTTTAATTTCATTGCTTTCTGCCCTCATTTTTACTCTTTCTTCATTCTATTTGATTTGGATTTATTTTGCTCTTCTTATTCTGAGTTCTTGAAGTGGAAGCTTAGATTATTGATTTGAGATCATTTCCAATGGATTTAGTACCACAAATCTCTCTCCCTCTCAGCACTGCTTTAACTATGTCCTCAATTTTTTGGTATTGAATTTTTATTTTTATTCAACTTGATGATTTTTATTTTCCATTGAGATTTTTTATGGCCTATGGATCACATAGAAAATGTGTTTTGTTAAGTGTTCTGGAGGCACTTGACAAGAATATATATCCTGCTGTTGAATGTAGTGTTTTGTAAGTGTCAACTAGATCTTATGGATTGATAGTGGCTTTTCTTGATGATTTTCTTTCTGGTTATTCTGTTCTTAATAGGTGAAAGAGTAGAGATAAAGACTACAACCAAAATTGTGAATTTGTCTATTTCTCCTTCATTTCATCAGCTTTTGCTCTCCACATTTTGCAGTAGTATTGTTTGATGCATATGTGTGCCTATATATGCAGGCACAGTCATGTCTAACATTTTGGGACCCCATGGACTGTAGCCAACCAGGCTCCTCTGTCCATGGAACCTTTGAGGCAAGAATACTGGAATGGTTTGGCATTTCTGCCTTCAGGGGATCTTCCCGACTCAGGGATCGAAGCTGTGTCTCTTGCATCTCCTGCATTGGCAGGCAGATTCTTTACCACTGTGCCACCCAGGAATCCCTACATTTAAGATTGTTATGTCTTCTTGGTGAATTGGCCCTTTTTATTATTTTTTTATTATTATATAATGTCTCTGTCTCTGGTAATTTTCTTTGCACTGAGATCTACTTTATCTGATATTAATGGTGCCATTCCTGCTTTCTTTTGATCAGCGTTTGTATGTTATGTATTTTTTCCATCCTTTTACTTTTTACCAGCCTATGTCATTATATTCAGAGTGAGTTTCATGTAGATAGCATATAGTTAGGTCATGTTTTCTAAGTCATTCTTCAAAACTGGACCTTTTAATTGGCATAGTAAGTCATTTACATGAATGTAGTCATGTAATGTGGAGAAGGCACCGGCAACTCACTCCAGTACTCTTGCCTGGAAAATCCCATGGACGGAGGAGCCTGGTAGGCGTCAGTCCATGGGGTCGCTAAGAGTCAGACACGACTGAGCACCTTCACTGTCACTTTTTTACTTTGGTGCATTGGGGAAGGAAATGGCAACCCACTCCAGTGTTCTTGCCTGGAGAATCCCAGGGACGGGGAAGCCTGGTGGGCTGCCGTCTATGGGGTCACACAGAGTCGGGCACAACTGAAGCGACTTAGCAGCAGCAGCAGCAGCAGTCAGGTAATGATACAACTTGTTTGACATTTCTTTTTTTCTGTTTATTATTTCTGGTTTATTAAATTTTTCTGAATCTTTTCATATCTTCTTATACACTACTATAACATTTTTTTAGAATTCTATTTCCCTTTATTCATAACAGTTTTGAATGTATATCTTTACCTAGCTTTTTCCTGATTGTCAGGTATTATATTGTGTATAACTGTTTACCAGTAGTATCATTTTTACTAGTTCAAGTGAAATATGACACCTTAACTACTTTCTCTCTACTCTTTTCCATTCCTATATAATTGTTTAACTATTCTATGTACATTTACAACCATATTAGACAATGTTATGTTTTATTCAGTTATTAAGTATGATTTAGAAGATTCATGAGGGGAAGTAAAGTTTATTATATTTATATATGTTTCTATATATTGTATATATAATGCATATATAATATTTTGTATATACATATGTATATAAACATATTTTTCTTATTCTTTCTCTTTCTTTATTATGCTCTTGTTCTTTCTTTTTTTCATGGTGCTCCACTATTCCTTTCTTTAAAAATCATTTCCTTTCTACTTAGGAAAAAAATGACATAATTTCAGAATAGTCTGCTAGAGATAAAAATTCTTTTATTTTTGCATCATGTGGGAATGTCTTGGTTTCTCCTTCATTCCTGCAGAGTAATTTTGTTGGGTATAGGATTATGAGTTGTTTTCTTTTCATCAGTTGAAAAGTGTTGTCCCAAAATATATGAGGAGAGAATAATCCCAAGCTTATTCCATGAGGCCAGTATTACCCTGATACCAAAATCAGACAAGTATTTCACACACACAAAAAGACTATAGACCAAAACCTCATATGCTTGTAGATGTAAAAATCCTCAGCAAAATACTAGTAAACCAAATCCAACAACACATGAAATGAACTATACACTATGATCAAATCAGATTTATCTTAGGAAATCAAGATGGGTTCAACATCTAAAAATTACGTATTTAAAAATATACCATATTAAAACCAACCTTATCATCTCAACAGATGCAGGTATAAAAAAAAAAACTTGGCAAAATGTAATTCCCTTTCATAATAAAAGAATTCAACAAACTAGAAATAGAAGAGAACTTCCTCAACCAATAAATGGAATCTATGAGAAACACACAGCTAATATTTACTTAACAGTGAAAAGCTGAAAGCTTTCCCCCTCTAATCAGGAATGAGGCAAGGATATCTGTTCATATACCACTTCTATTCAGCATTATACTGGACATTCTAGCCAAAGCAAAAAGGCAATAAAATAGAAGGCATCCAGATTAGAAAATAAGAAGTAAAATATCTTTTTTTGCAGATGACAGGATCTTATAACAGAAAATTTTAAGGAATACACCTTAAAAAATAAAAGCTATTAGAATAATAAGGAAATCCAGCTAAGTTACATGATAAAATATCAAAATGTAAAATATCAATTGGATTTCTATACACTCACAACTAAAAAAATCTGGAAGTAAAATTAACAAATGATTCTAATTACCATAGCATTGAATACGATAAAGTACATAGGGACATATTTAACAAAAGAAGTGCAAAAATTATGTAATGAAAACTATAAAATGTTGTTAAAATAACTTAGATCCTAAAATAAATGGAAAGATATCTCTTGTTCATGGATCAGATAACCTAATATTGTTCAAATGACAATACTCCCCCAAACTGATCTACAAATTTAATTCAATCTGTCCCTACATAAAAGCATGAAGCAGAACAATGTGTATTGTATCTGTGATAGATAGATAGAAGATGTTTATATCACGTATATTTTCATAAAGTCTGAAACGGTTTGCAAGAAACTAATGAAAGCATGTAAGCATTTATTTGCATGAAACTAGGTAAATATGGGGACAAGGTGGCTTTATTCATTGTTTTGCTTTTTTTTATATTCTGTGCATTATTTTTAAAAAGGAAAGGGGAGCATGCAAGAGTAGAAATTCCCACCCTGGCAGCTTATAATGTAGACAAGGCTGTTTCTCATACTTAGACCAGGATCACTTAACTCATGAATTCAACAAACAAGCTCTGTGTGGAGGTACTCTGGATAGGATGTGTGGCTTTACATTACTTTGGACTTCCAAAGAATATGACTGAGACTAAGAAAAGAGCAAGTAAGGAGAGGAGGTCAGAAGGAGGTCACTGACTAATTTCAGTGGGATGTGAACTTCTTTATTCCATCTCCATGGTAGCTGTAGCTAAGACTCTTCCATTTTACTGCAGTTGGCCTTTTCTTCACACCATAGTTGCTTATTCCAAGGCAGAGGAAATCAAGAGGAGGTGAAAGGTTTATATGAGGATAACTGCTATGCAAATGAGTAGAATAAGTTGGGAGAGAAGAAGAAAAAAATGCAAACGTGTGTGGAGGATTTCCTGCTGGCTCAATTTAACTTTGGGTACAAGAGCACAGCAGATAGACTTTTAAAAAGAGTAAAATTAGCCAGTTCTTTGACCTTGATTCATGTTTAGATTTGTTCAGATTTTGGAGTTCAGAGCAGAAAATGGGGAACCTTTTGTTGGATGAGTGTCATCTGAAAGTGGTAAAGACTTTCCAAAGACCTTATCATCCTAACATGAGAAGCCCTCTGGTCCCAGTTCTCTTGTATCTTTCTCTACACTTCTGCTCTGCACGTTTTTCTGCAGTTAATGAATTACAAACTATCACTCCTTAATTGCTTTTAGAGATGGACCCCTGCACGGGTGGGAATGGATGTGCCCACATCTGTCAAATTGAGAATGGCATGGCCAGGTGTGCCTGTCACCCAGGGTACCAACTGTCTGAACACAAAAAGGCCTGTGCAGGTAAGAAGTTGAAGCTGATGGATTAATTGGGTAATTGTTTCAATTTTGTGGTAATTCAGTTTTGAAGAGTCAGAACAGCTAGGAGAAAGGTGTTTTCATTTATGCTTAAAAAGAAACACTTATACTCTTATTTGATCATTCTGAAAGGTATTTTTTATGATACTGTTCAACACAAAACTCAGTGAAATTTCTAGTTACAAAATATAATCTGGTGTACTTTCAGAATTAATTCTTTTTGTCTTCTGTTTTTCATTCTGAAGTGAATTCCAAAATTAATATTTCAAAACCTTCCGTAATTACACAGGGAGTTTTTTATTATAAGCTACGGAAGGTGGGGCTAACCTTTGAAAATCAAGTATGTGCAAATGAGTGTTCTCAGAAGTTAGGAATAATTAAAACCAAAGAGAAAGAAACTCTAGAAATACAAGGTTACATATTTCCATTTCCTAGAAATAGCAAAACAGACATACTTCAATTCAAAGATGAAAGTGATAAATTACTTCATGACCAGAACTGATAAATGAAGTCATTCCTGTGGGATTGTCTTTGTTTTAAGAACTTCTGAGAAATCACAGAATCCTTCGTTTTTATCACGACATTGCCATGAAATGAAAAACAGTTTATTGGAGTTAATTAAGAAAATACAAAATGTTTCCTGACTAATGTGACTGATAAATGCTTTGAGAAATTGAAAAAGAATTAGACATAAAAATTAGTGTTGTTAGGTTTTTTTTCTTTAAGCCAAAAATAAGATAAAACTTTCTGTGGATTGTTAAACATACTTTTCTGACAGAGAATATTTCTGCTTTGGCCCTCTGTTTACGTAGAACCTACCTTGCTCTGTGTCTGGCACAAAATAGGACCTTATTAAATACCTGTGGAAAATTGAGAAATATATATATAGCCATAATTTATAGAATATCTTTTTCAAATTTTTATTTTGATATCTGGTGCATTATTCCTAAAAAGACTGTCCCCAAAGTTACTGCCTACTTTGAGTTTTGTAAATACCTTAGAAAGATGAGCATTTCACTTAAATTAAGATTTCTGGTGGGAGTGACACACAGGACAATATAAGGAGGAAGTTCTATTTGGAAAAATGAGGATGAAACCTATCCATTTAAGGCAGGGGTGGAGTAGGGGGAGCATAAACTACCTGAGCCACAAAATGATGTTATACTGTATAGACTTGTCTATTGGTGTCGAGAAAGAGAGGGCACCGGGTTTTAAATGGCACTGTGACAATCATATGTGGAACACGTACGGTGGATTGCTACTTAAGAAGACTCCAAATCTGCATTGTGTGGGGCCACTTGTACTGTCTTAAGTCAGAGAGATACCAATTTTGGTTAAGAATTTGATATATATTCACAATGACAAATTACAGTTGTTCTATCTGTATTGTTAGGGGATAGAAAAGGTCTATTTTTGTTTGTTTTCTCTTTCTTCAAATTAATAGATAGCAGTAGTTTCTCATGGGGCTTCCCAGGTGGCTCAGTGGTATAGAATCCTCCTGCCAATACAGGCAATGTGGGTTCAGTCCCTGGTTTGACAAGATCCCTTAGAGAAGGAAATGGAAACCTACTCCAGTATTCTTGCCTGGTAAATCCCATGGACAGAGGAGCCTGGCAGACTAGAGTCCGTGAGACCACAAAGAGTTGGACACAACTGAGCGACTAAACAACAATAAGTAGGTTCTCATAGAAAAAAGTGTTTAAGAACATGAATGAGACCTGCCGCAGAGTTCTTGTCATTTTACGTTGGTTTATTTGCAAATAGGGAGCCTATGTGATATTTTACTGTTATGTTTGTTGGCATTGTTGTCAGGGGTTGAAGGGGAGGGGATGCTTTCGTTCATGTTTATAGTTTGCAAATAAGTCTTAATTCCAGCTCCAAAGACACAGCTCCTGTGTATCTCTTTCTACAGACATAAACAAGTGTGCTGAAAGGCTTGCTCCCTGCAGCCATCGCTGTGTGAACACAGTGGGATCTTTCACTTGTGCCTGCCAACCTGGTTTTGAGTTGGGAGCTGATGGAAAACAGTGTCACAGTAAGTGACAGTGATAGAAGCCTAGGAGTGTGTGGCATTTTACAAGTATTAAGCAAGAGTAATAAAAGGATTGTGCTGAATAACTTGCCAAAGTAAGAGCTCCTTAGACTGTTTTCCACTGGAGTAGGGTGGGAGTGGGAGCTTAGAAGGCCAACCGCCTCATTTTAATTCGATGAAATAGGAGCCCAGAGTCCACAGAATTTGGTCAGCATCATGATCCTCTTTGTAGACCACAAGGACTAAGTCTCAGGTCTTCTGGATTGGGGCTCTCTTGGACCCAAGGGTCTCCTTTGTGAGGAGCCTGTGATCCATCACCACCTCTGTCCTGAAATATTTACTGGACACTAATAACTCCAGTGTAAAACACAGGGGAAAGGCGCCAAGAAGAAAGAAAGAACCAGCAGGGGGAGGGGCAGCCCTAGATGGTAGTACCATGTCTGATTTCTGATCTCAGCTCCAAAGATGCCCTTCCCAGTTCTCTCCTGTCAGGGCCAAAGCCCAAAGTTCAATGATACAAAATTAGTCAGTGACTGAACTAGGACTTGAACTAGCATCTCTAAGCTCCAAATATATTATCCTTTTAACTTTGTTATGTGTTTGTATATATTATCCTTTTAACTTTGTTATGTGTTTGTATACATCATACATCTCTTGATCAGCTTTGATCATGAAGAATAAAGATAGTGACAAACAGAATAAATCAGCTAGTGTTCTTATCTAAGCTCTCTCATGAAGAGACAATCTTAAGGTCACTAACTTCTTCGTTCTCCTCCACTTCATAAAGCTCTACATTTATTTAATGCCTGGGTTGCCAGTGTAGCCATAAGCTCTGTTGGTTTATTTCTACTGCTTAAAGACAGGGCTGTTTTGCTGCGGTGATATTTGTCTTTTAAAGAGCAAACTAAATAAGATGGGAGGGAAGAATTAACTACTAATTAGGATATAACTTTTTCCAAAGTGAGTCTTTCTCTTGGTGCCCCGAGGAGTTCTTTCAGGCAGAGAGAAATGTTGATGGGTTTTTCTGTACTATTAATATTTTGGCTTTTTAATGTGGTCAGAGGTTTAGGAGATGAGGACATTTTACAGATGCCTGAAATAAAAACTCCTGCAATCAGACTGGTGCATTCTCAGTTATCATGAAAGAGGGGGCCATTATTGCTAATGAGTCGTGAGGTTTAAGCTTTCGTAGAATTTACTTGGGAAAGCAATTTGCCCTAGAGTTGAATACATTTGGTTGAAGTGTATTTTTACATTTATTTCCCTTATATGAATATTTGGCTAAGTTCTTTGTGTAGCTCTCACCAGACCTCAATATTTACTAACTGACATACAAAACTTTCTTGGTGAAAATGAATGTTTCAAAACTTGTAGGTGGAGTAAATGTTTTCAGAACATGGTCATATTTAACAATAAATTATGTGTTCTTCATATAGCAGTCTATTTTAGGCAAGTATTGTTTTAACTTTTTCCTAAAACAAAGATATTTTGTACCTATGTCATTTCTTTTCAGAAGTTCTTAAAATACCTTATAGCATAAATGTTGAATCCTCAATGTGTTCTATGAATGAACTATCACTATCTTGTGCTTAGAAATTAAAAAATTCCAGGTCCAGCATGGTTAAATCAAACTTTCTACAACTACCAGGCAATATATAGTGAACTTAAATTCCATATACATTTAATGAGTATTTAATATATTGAGCAAATAATGATTGTTTGCTATGAGAATCCACAGGGATCAGTTTTTAAACTTTTTATAGCATATTTTTAAGTATGATAGTTTAACTGTATCATCCATATCAAAAACTTTTACTTCTGGTGGTAAGTTATAGGTGAGTATGCACTTGTTTCAGCCTCATATAGTTTTTGTGAGGTTACAATAATACCATTTATAATTAAAGTAAATTACCTCCAGCAATCTTAGAGCTGCATTGATCACAGGAGAAAAACAAGAATCAGAGCCAAAATTTGAAATATGTCTCCCTAAAGAGTATATGTTAACATATTGTGAAAAATAGCAGTTCCCTTAATTATTTCAATCTTTCCTTTAGCTTTCTCATTTAGCTCAATCCTAAACTAGCTGTTTCTAAACCCAAAGGCATCCTTATTTTCAACAATAAGTTGATTAGCATAATCCTTCTTTTGTTTATTCAATCATTCAAAACCTATTTTTGAACATCTGTTACGAGCTGGGTAATACAAGATGATGAAGGCACGGAGGGATGAGCACAAAGACAGGGATATGCCCTGGCTGCTCTGGGATGCATAAGGCTGCTGCCCACCATAGACAGGAGGCTGAGATCCGGGAGTATGATTTCTGTACTGTAACCATACAAGAAAAATAGCAGATACCTCAGCAGTTTGAATGATAATATAGGTTCTCAAAGAATGCCACAATCCTGGGTGCCTTTGTTCTGTTCTTTCCCACTTTTCTTCTTTCAAAGGTTTCAGGAGGTAAAAATGGAAGGAAATGAACCAACGTAGTCACTCCCATTAGAGGTGTGTCCAAGCAACACAAATGGAGAACAATAGAGACCAATGGTGAAAATAGCAGAGTATCTAATTCCATATTTTCCACAATGATTCAAAGCATTCTTTTATTTTTCATTTTCTCACTTAGAAAATGATTGATTATAAGACCTGTGTGCTCAGGAAAATTGGCATCTGTATGTTGAGGTGGATGTCCCCTCAAATGCCCCAAGTTAGTGGCATGTACCACAATCAGCAAATTGGTGTTTGAATTAATAGGATGTTTATATACAAAATGACTCTTGTATACATCATAGCTATAAACATGATTCTAGTTACATATAATCAGCTAACTCATTGGTTTTATGTTCATACTTTTGTTCCATTATTTGGTTCTATACATTTTTAACAGTGCTCACAGCCTAGGAAAGGTGCACATATTAACATACCATTAGTTTGAGAACAGATATATCATCTGGCAAACTATTTGCTTTCTGATCATTGATTCAATACACACACATATGTATATATATTTACATGCTGAAAATACCAAAAATTGCCATAGGTAAGTATCCTTTAAGATGTGTTTAATAACCACTGGTGGACTCATTACCTTTCTGTATCACCTTGTCATTTTAATATTATTTATAGGTTTATTATTATTTGGATATGATATAAATATGTACAGGGCTTTCCTGGTGGCTCAGATGGTAAATAATCCACCTGCAATGCAGGAGACCAGGTTCAACCCCTGGGTTGGGAGGATCCCCTGAAGAAGGGAATGGCTACCCAGTATTCTTGCCTGAAGAATTCCATGGACAGAGGAGCCTTAGAGGGTTCAGTCCATGGAGTCATGAAGAGTTGGACATGACTGAACAACTAACACTTCACTTCAGTTCAGATATGTACAATGCTTAATAGTTCTCAAACTTTTATATGCTCAGAGTGTTGACAAATTTCCAATAAAGTTTGTCCTCTTCCCAACAGAGAGAGTATGCCCATTATTGCCATGTATTCATATCTCTCTGTTGTTATGCTAATAATCCTCCATTTGCTTGTTTTGGAAAGGGATTGAATTAGAAATTGTCAATAGCTGTGAAAAGAACAATGGTGGTTGTTCCCATCACTGTGAACATGCAGTTGGTGGGCCCCGATGCTCCTGTAACCATGGACACCAACTCAATTCAAATGAGAAAACGTGCATAGGTAATGTATGGTGAATGCTATCTTCCTTCAGAGGTTGCCCTGGATTCATTTAGCCCTTTCTTCTCTAATACTTGGTGCTGTAATGTAGCCACAACTCTCAAACTACAAGTAAAATTAACAGTGTCTTTGGCTACTGGTAATGTAAAAGAAATATTTATTGACAAAAGATATCATAGTGTTTCAAGATACTTTGAAGTTAAAGGAGATTTAAAACTTATTAGCGATATATGTGACTTAACAGTTTTATTTCTGGAAAATATTCCAAGACTTATCTAACCATCTAATGCAATTTGTAATTCAAACAACAAATGCTGCCATCCTAATTCTCTCTGCCTCAAGCAGAAACAAATCATGTTCATTGGTTTTCAAATTGGTGACAATTTGGGTACATGTTCAACTTTGACATGGCAGGTAGCTACATTCCAAAAGCAAACTTTAGAAGGTACTATTCTTTGGAAAACCCAGCTCAAAGCCATTGGAAAGGATAACTTTTTCAACATATTATTAAAACATATCGCTGGAGACAATAAGAATAAATTCCACCCCAGCTTGCTTCATAATGTAATGTTTAATCTAGAACTTCTGAGAAAAAGGCACATCTACCAAAAATTGGGAGAGTGAGCATCTCTAGTTTTTCTACTCCTGCAAGAAATTTCCCCAGCATCACTCTCTCCCTCTTTCTCAGCCTCCCTGTTGTTAGAAGCATCTATTTTACCTCAGGCTTTCCTGGTATACTGTTGCATTTTTTAAAAAGCTCTTGACCGAAAGAGCATGTTTTCCTTTATTTAGATAGTAGACTTCCCAAGGTGAAGTTTCCTACAAACCTTACAGACTTCGGTGTGGCCAGGTATCAGCACATAGTAGTCATTCAGCAATATGTTGGGGCTTCCCAGGTCATACAGTGGTAAAGAATCCACCTGCCAATGCCGGAGGCACAGGAGACTCGAGTTTGATCCCTGAGTTGGGAAGATGCTCTGGAAAAGGAAATGTCAACTCACTTCACTATTCTTGCCTAGAAAATTCCATGGATAGAGGAGCCTGGAGGGCTACAGTCCATGGGTCACAAAGAGTCAGACACAACTGAGCTACTGAACATGAGCATCAAACTAAATTACTATGTGCCCTGGGTCTGAGAGCACCTTTCAGAAGCCTAAGTTGGTGAGAATTTTTTAGTTTGGCACTAATATGACAGAGTGAACTTTAAGGGATTTTAAAGTATTCGAGTTTCATAAATTTTTAAACCAAAACAATGTCATTGCTTGTTATTTCTTAATCCAACATCACCTTCTGCATTTTTCACAAAGTCTATAGTGGTTAGCTTAACGAAGCCAGTTGTTTGCCTTGCACCTTCTTATATAATGAAAAATATGCTTATAGATTTCTACCTTGCTAACATTTGGATCTCTGGAAAAAATAAAGAACTTCTTCTCTTTTTTCCCTCCTCCCTTCTTCCTTCCCTCCCTTCCTTCCTTTCTCCTTATCTTCTCCTTTTGACTGTTTGATAAGGGAAACAGGTATTTTGCTGAGCCTTTTGTTTGCAGCTTATAATTTGATATCTTTCCTGATTCTTTGAAAAGTACAATTCGGTAAAGTTCATATTTACAGCCAGCAAAAATCGCATCTGCCAGGGTCAAATATAGAAAATTGCATATTTATGAGATTTCAGCAGTCAACATGATGACATTATTTTGTTGATGGCTCAAGTTTATTTCATTTTCCAACAATAAATAACACTCATTCCTAAAAACCAAATATTCTCTAGAGTAAAGGCAATGATTTGTTTGGAGTGTGCATATACATACTCTGCCTATTTGCCTGAGAACAGATTAAGGGCATGAATGCTTTGTAAAAACATTCATGCATGAGGGAAATCATTTTATTTTTAGCTTATTTTAGAATCAACTTCTTCTTACATGAGAACATACAAATAAATGTGAAGATAAGTCATCTAGTCTGCAAATGATCAGTCTTGCCCAAATGCAAGCATTTATTAGAGATAAAACCTCGAGATGTGTTAGCACAGTTTGAAAAATAGCTATACAAAATGCAAGTGTCTCACCAGCAATAAGTTCACTAAATTTAACAATTGGTAGTTATCAGAAAAAAAAATTATTCTACTCTTTGGGGCTTTATTCAGTGACTATGTGTGGAAGACAGATACAGAAGATCAGGTTCTTTCAAGGTTTACTTTTGATGCTTTTCTGAAGTCATAGTTGAAATGTTTAATTGCTTTACTTGCTATAACTGATTCTGTATTTTTGATTAGGGCTAATTTCTCGGCAGTGTTGCAATATTTGGTAGATTGGCCAATGTGAGAAAAATATCATCAGAGAGGCAGAGGAATTAAAAATAAGATCTTACCAAAAACAGATCTGAGAAGGAATCAAGAAATTTAGGAAAACAGGTGATATAAGACTTGAAGGGACAGGGCATTTTAAGAAAGGATGCATGGGATTTCTAATGAGTTCTATACATGAGACAAGAAAGAGCCCCAGAGGAATGATAATAGAAGAATCCAAAATGGATCATAAAATGGTAGATTGAAGAACTAATTTTTCCAATAAATGTCATGTGATTGTGCTTCTTACTAGATAGAATAAGGAGTCATGAAATGTATGTATTTAGAGGCTCTGGTGGTATATGAGAAGACTTTTAAAAAAATCTTGAAATAAGAAAGCACTCCCCCCCAAAAAAAAACACTTAAAACGTAATATTTTAACCCCATTGTTCATTGCAGCAACTATTTACAATAGCTAGGACCTGGAAGCAACCTAGATGTCCATCAACAGATGAATGGATAAGGAAGTTGTGGTGTATATACACAATGGAATATTACTCAGCTGTAAAAAGGGAGTATATTTGAATCAGTTCTAATGAGGTGGATGAACCTAGAGCCTATTACACAGAGTGAAGTAAGTTAGAAAGAGAAATATAAATATTGTATATTAATGCATATATATGGAATCTAGAAAGATGGTACAATGTTCCTATATGCAGCACAGCAAAGGAGACATAGAGGTAAAAAACAGACTTTTGAACACAGTGGGGGAAGGAGAGGGTGGAAATATTTGAGAGAATAGCATTGAAACATATACATTAATACATTACCATGTGTAAAGTAGCCAGTTTATGAAACAGGGAACCCAAAGCCCATGGTCTTTGCTAAGCTAGGCGGATACTTGGGGAGGGAGGTGGAAGAGGGGTTCAAGAAGGAGGGGACATATGTATGCCTAATGCGAATTCAGGTTGATGTATAGCAAAAACCATCCAATATTGTAAAGTAATTATACTCTAATTAAAAAAAAAATAAAAAGCAATGTTTTAGATAAAAAACTGAATTTTTAAGTTTTTTGTCTTCTATATCCATGCTATATAATCCAAAAGACAAAGGAAATTTTAATATAACCAAGGGAAAAAAATATTACCTAGAACTTTATGAGTAGCACTGCTTGTGACATTTTGCAGGAGAAAGAATGTTTTGTGTCCAAATGACCTTCATTTAGATATTTTATGGTGACCCCTAACCATGGTTAATTGATTGCATTTTCTTTCCTTTCTCTTGTCTGCCTTTTCTTACATTGGTACCCTTTCCAAGGTTAATTGAGACACTGATCTTTTATATATGTGGCTGTTCACGTAGTTTTGGAGCAAAGGGGATTTTGTAAACTCAGCACTGACAGGCCACCCAATTTAACAGCTCAACAAAGAGGTTACAATTGAAGGCCTATAGCCAAAAACCCTGACCACACAATTTTCAGATGTCTAGCAGTGGGCAATGAGTCTGTTCTACCCCTTAGCCAAATATATTACAAATGATTATCTCAAAACTTAGGATAAATAGATTATCCTTTGCTGAAAGCTTTCAGTTTGACATATTCTGATTAATTTTTATTTTCCCTAGGGCAAATAAAGGAAGAGACACGGCAGATTGTAGAATTCTAGAATGACAGTGCCAAAGGAGACTTAAAGGTCATAATTTAGAAAACTGTCTATCTGATAGGACATTCCAGGGTAATAGTGTCACCAATTATAATAAAAACTCATCCCCATCAATGCATTATTGAAAAGTTCAAACAAATGCCCTGAAATATTCTGTAATTTAACACATAACGTTTAAGATGCTTGTCTGTGCTCTCTCTGAATTGCCTTTAACCACTTGTCTTTCCAGTCCTGTGAATTCTTTTCCTTGAGAGCATTCTTTCATCCAAAGCTCTTAGAAGAACACACACATAGGGGCCTAAGACTGCCTCCTTTTTGTAGCTATTAAATGTTCACTCAATGGAATATTTTAGCTCTGTTTCTCAAGCTGTTTTTTTCTTTTTAATTGTTTTTCTTCAGGTTCTCTGTTTATTCAGCCAGATTGCTGTTTAAACTGGAAAAATAGCAGAGAGCTCTTTCCCTGTGCTTATAAATGCATTTGGAGATTATCTGCATGCTTTTCAAATAAATACTAGACATAGGAGAAGCATGTCATAAACATTAACCCAAATGCAAGCCTCATTCTGTTTGTGCTATCGTTTATTCAGTGTCTGTACTCTGTAGGCTGAGAAATATAAAATAATTAGTAAAATGGTCTTAATTAAGAAGTGGGGCTTATCAGCATCTCTATAGGTGGATTAAATTCCTATCTCTTAAATAACAAAATGTCCTTTCCCCCTTTAGACCTTGATGAGTGTGACAGTGGAGAAGCCTACTGTGCCCAGTTCTGCATCAACGATTCAGGAGGCTATGAATGCAGTTGCCAGGAAGGCTTTCAGATCAGTTCTGATGGTTGTGGATGTGATGGTAAATTCCTGAGCTCTAACATGAAATCCCTGATGTGATGGGGCAATCAATGGAGGAGGAATATCTGAGGCAGAGGGTTAGGGCGAGAAAGAGAAGGCTTTCACCTTAAAGAAACTTGGATCTCTCTGTGGTCCAGCTACATGCTATTGTATGAACTTGGGTGACACTAAGTGCTCTGAGCCTCAAATCTTCATCAGTAAAGTGAAAACAGTTATGGGATTACTGGATAAATTAAGAAACATAACCAGTGTAAAGGGCCTGCTACTGTGATTGACATCAAGAAATCACTCAACTAAAAGTAGCTATTATTATTATTATAATATTCATTGGTTCATAATCCCTTTTACCTAACTTAATACATATAGGCAAGTGAGAGATTCCAAGAAGCCATAGCATAATGCTACAGGAGTCACTTATGGTAATCTTGACGGGAAACTGAGTTGACACTTGAAAGTCATTTTAATTAGACAGCAGCAGCAAAAGGATTGCCAGTTCTTGAGCCATAGTATCAGATTCCTTTATATATCTGATGTTAATCTAGCTAATGCAAGCTTCAAGATGAGTCATTCTATAATTTTCTAACTGATTTGTTGCTTACCTTTTAGAGGATTTCTAGCTGACAGATATATATTTATAATATCATGAAAGTGAAAGTGAAGTGAAAGTGTTAGTCACTCAGTCATATCTGTCTCTTTGCAACCCCATGGATGTAGCCCACCAGGCTCCTCTGTCCATGGTATTCTCCAGGCAGGAATACTGGAGTAGGGTGCCACTTCCTTTTCCAGGGAATCTTCGTGACCCTGGCATTGAACCCAAGTCTCCAGCATTGCAGGCAAATTTTTTACCGTCTGAGCCACCAGGGAGGCCCCTATCATAGAGGAGTTTGAACTTAGTAAATTCACATTTTTGTGAAGGGCTCATGTAAGTCATTGCTAAAAATTACTTTACCAAGTTTACCCTAAACATATAATCTTTAAATTTTTATTTGTGATCATTATTACCATTATTTTGAACCATATTTTTCTTGAAATCAAAGATGAGAATATTGTTATCTATTTCAATAACAGTCAAATTACATAAGAAGACTTTAATGCCTCAGAGAAAATAGTGTTTCTTGGATTAAAGAAGCAATTCCTAAATTCTGTTGAGGATGCTAGGTGTGTTTCTTCACGTAGATGCCAAACTCCCCAGCCTTGCAGTGTTGATAACATCAAAGAACATACAACTATAATATCTATATATTCTAAACACAGTAGAACATATTACTACTTACACCTCCCATCCAATTAACAGGGCCAAAAAAAAAAAACTGAATTTCATGTACCATCTGCTGTTTAACAGAGTGAGCCAAGAGATGATTATATGGCGAGAATATACATACTTGGGTACACACATCCAAATGGAAAAGGTATCCACAATCTGAGCCAGCCTAGAAACTCAGTTTCATAAATGACCTTTTAGAATCATGAACACGTTGAACAAAGCCTGGGGTCGGATGTGAATTTAACACCAGTAAGTTGTATGAGATCAAAACCTAGGATTCTTCCATCTCTAAAATTCTCCACAAATCATGTACAAAATTATGCATTGAATAAATGCTTTGCCATAAATGTTGAATAATTCAAGAGTGAATGAACATTCTGCTAAATGATACACAGCTTGAGACTATGTAAGTTTTAAATTCGTCAACAAAATCTCATGAACGAGCTCTCAGAAAGACATTGTCTATGCATATAGATAAACGATGGTAAACTTGGAAATGAATAAAAGGAAAATAATTGGCAGGGTATTCTTGAGGAAGAATTTGGGGTCGGGAATATTCCCTGGAGTAGGAAATGGCAACCCACTCCAGTATTCTTGCCTGGGAAATCCCACGGACAGAGGAGCCTGGAGGGCTACAGTCCATGGGGTCGTAAAGAGTTAGACACGTCTGAGCACACAGCATGCACACGTACACACACTTTCTGTATAGCAGTACATTGTTATTGGTTAATAAAGGTGACAAATAAGCCCATGAGTTCATAATGTCTATTTTGTCACAATACCGAAGAGCAGACATTGTTTGAATTTTCCTAGATGTGGATGAATGTCTGGATGTTAGTATCATCTGTGACCAACTGTGTATCAATTCTGTTGGAACCTATGAGTGTTCCTGTGAGGAAGGCTACAGAATTGGAAGTGATGGGAAAACTTGCATCTGTAAGTCTCTGTGAAGAATTCTATCAAATCTCTTCTAAATGACTTCAGCCCTTATCTTGTTCTTCAGGAGCACGGAGACCATATATTCTTTAACTCAACCTGTCCTCCCCTTTCTCTCTTCACAGACCAAGATCTTTTCTTTTCCCCTTTTGTTCTCCCTGTGGCAGTTTCCACTCTTGCTGTGTTTCACCTTCATTTACAATAGACTGTTTGAAATGGTCTTCTCAAAGACTTTTACCTTTCAGCTGCCCCCTGCCTTGGCTATCTAGTTCAAACTCTTCTCATTTCTCTCATCAACCCTTGCTCAGTTTTTCCTTCTTTTAACCAGCATGTGGAATCCAGGCATTTCTCTGTGTGGTCTTAGCTTTAGATGATGAGCTAGAGGAAGAAGAAGAATTAGACATTGTGAGGTTTCCGGGTCTTCTATTCAAGAGCCCCACAACTGCTTCATTATGTGGCCACCTCTCTGCCTCTCTCCCATGAAGATGAGGACGATGAGGAAGAGGGACAAGATATTCCAGGAGGACTGACTGCTTTGCACAATGTTGGTGGGTAAATGAATGTGTTTCTTTATAATCACCTCTTCCCTCTATTTTTAGATAATTCACAGAAATTCTTTTATAGACAATTTTGTTATCAATATTTAATGCCATCAAGTGTTTTAACATGATATTGATAAGAGACATGGGACCAAAATTACTTCTTCACAGTTTCCTATCAAATTCATCATCTATTCTCTTTCTTCCCTTTGCCAATAAAGGGTTGCTATATATGTATGCATGGACAAGGGGGTGCAGGGTAATGGAAATTTGATACGGTGAAATGGAATTGAAAAATATATTTGAATTAGCATCATGGAGACAAGGATTGGGGCCTTTTAGTTCTAACAGTTTAAACTCAACTAGAAGTCATTTTTGTATAGTTAAAATTTACTTTAAATAGCCTGAAAATCTAGATCCTTTTTGAATTTTAAAAAGCAGAGAACCAATGGTTCAATATGCTCAAATGGACCAAGAAAAAATATCTTTACAAATGTGCACAGTTTTTCTTATATATCCACTCAACAGAACTCAAGCATCAAATCACTTCTGATCAAAATAAATTAGCATAACTTCTTTCAAAAGTAACAGTTTGCAGCCAGTCTGCTGCTGCTTTTTCTTTTCTTTGTAAGACAGAGCTGCTCTTTTTGTTCTTCCTGTATTCCTCATATTTTAAGAGCATCAAAGCTTAATGATTGCCTTAGAATGCTTCCAGTAAAATGAAGATTTGTTTATATGTGATGGTCAAACATAACATCAGTAATTGCATCTACATAAAGATAGAAATGCTTTAATGTTTCTTAATCAAGCTTCTGATACTTTGGCTACTTAAAGTCACAACTGAAATAGTTCAAGGCTACCAGGGCAGTTAGGACTTGAGGGGCCAAGGGCTAGAGAGAAGAGACATTCAGACAAGTGAGATGCACAGTTTGTGCTACATTTCTCCTTGAGCCATTTGCTAATGGATGGGCAGTACAGGCAGAGAAGCCAGGAAATCTATAGATAACTGCTAAGAGGGTGAGGAGCTTAGCACAATTACCAGCAGTTTTGTGGTGGTAGGAGTAGATTGAAATTCAAAATCTGCCAAGGTGGAGAAACCTCGCTAAACATGACAGGCTTTCAACTGGGACATCTGAAAGATCCCATCTTGAAACAGTCAAAACTTAAAAATTAGTGAACCCACAATATGGCCGAGTTTCACAAACATTATATTGAATGAAAGAAGCTTGATACCAAGGAGTACATAATTTACGATTCTATTCATATAAAGTTCAAAAATAAGAGGAAATATTCCATGGCAGTATAAATCAGAATGGTGCTTAATTTGTAAGGTTAATGATTAAGAGTCATCAGATCACCTTTGATTTTTTGTGATGCTGGTAATAATCTTTATCTTCATCTGGGAGGCTTTTACATGGGGTTGTTGATAATGTGGGGAAAAAATCTGAAGGGTACATTTGAGTTTTGTGCATTTCTTTACCTGTATGTTAAATCTCAGTAAAAAGGCTTACTTGGAGGAAAAAAAAAAAAAGGAAAAAAAATGTATAAAAAAGCCTAGAAGAAAAAACACACACACACACACACTAATGTGCTGGGAACATTATTTTTGTGTTCAGAAATCAGTGGTAATTTCTTTTTATTTTTTTTACTTTCTTAAAGATCCTAAATATTTTTTAGGGATTACATTCCAAGCTCTGTTTTAAAAGGTATCTCTTTGCTGTTATCTTTTTCTGGACTCTTTAGAAAATGTGCTCAAGGAGCATGTTTATTTGTTGGGGGAAATAAAGGGTTTCATCTTCATTTTCAGTGATGTAGATAGTACACGTAGGGTTCACTAAAACGGTATCGCATTCCAGTCTGTTTAGATCACACCTTCAGACACAACTGCAGTTTGAGCTGTGAGGACTGCATGAATGGAGGCCAATGCCAGGAAGGAAAGAGTGGGTGTTCCTGTCTCCGATGGCTGGGGAGGCATTCTTTGTAATGAAAGTAAGTAATACTTTGGAACATTGGTGGAGGGTGATGAATTCTCCTTTTACTGCTGGTGAACTACTGGTGATGAGTTCTTTCCATGTGTTCTCCCCAAAACGTTTTAACAAGGTTAACGATTGATATGGATGGGAAACCAATTTATTTGTTGTGCACATAGAATGTCTATGAAGCACTGAGGTTTCAAACTGAACATGTGATTAAAATGGGAAATTTTATGTTCTCTGGGAAACTTGATGTGCTGTCTCTTGTTTATCTGTTGAACATGAAAGTTAATAAGGGATCCTAATATCCTTGGCCTATAAAAACCCCTCCATTTAAATGAATCATTAGGCCCTGGCAAGCTACTCCCTGTGAAGAAGGAAATGATTTGTGTTATGAAATATAATTAATGGAACTGCTTCACTGTTGCCTCTTTTTGTTTGTGCTTTCTTATCTTTCTTTAAAACTTATGTAAGTAGAGGTAATGACAATTTTAAGATTTTTATATAAGCCTCTCATGAGAAAGTGTCAATGATTTGTATAACAATACCTCCAATAAATGTTTTCCTTTATATTTTAAATAGAGGTATATTTGCAGGTACTGAAACTGCCAAGTAATAAAACCCAAATATATTAACTACCTTTATTTCCTTTTTCTCTTTTAAATTTCTCTTATAAATTTTTTAATAAGAGAGTTTTCTGTGTGAATGGCTTGGAAGATGGTATGAGCAGATTTTTCTTTTGAAGCCCCTGAATATGAGAAGAAAGAGCACAAATATTGTTTCTATTATGAAATATAAGAGACTCAAAACCTGGATTATTACATAGTGAAGTGGTTTCCCCAGAATTACTAGTGGTAATAACTGCTGAGGACTTTCTTCAAGCATCACTCTGATCTTGTCCCTGCTGCCCAAACAGCTTCAGAAGTGTCCCATTTCCTGATACATAAAGCTTAAGCTTCTAATCTAGTCACTGACAACCATCTATTATCAGGCCCTCATAAATCCTTTTCTCTTTTTATCCACAGCTCTGACCAGCTTATTATTTCCAGCAAACTAAACTACTCACTACTTAATGCTTTGTACTTTTCAGCTTTGTGCCTTTTGCTAAACTACCATCTTTGTCTATTGCCATTTATGGCATGAAGCTTTATTTGATGGCCCTAGTCTAACAACAGCCATTTATATTTCCAGTGGGTTTACAGCCTCTTTCTCTCCTTCTCTTTGTCTATCTGTCTGTCTGTCTGTCTCCATCAGATTCAAGTTAGCTATGGTCCTGTTCTATTTCCCTTGCTAGCTTGGGAGCTCATTTACATGTTTCCAAACTGGAGGCTCCAGTGTATGAATGAATGAAGCTTCGTATTGAGACATCCAGCTATATTGATCGGCCACTTGATATAGTCAACTGTATAAAATGAATCAAATAAATTTTGGGCTTCCCAGGTGGCTCAGTGGTGAAGAATCTGCCTGCCACTGCAGGAGACACGGGTTCGATCCTTGAGTTGGAAAGATCCCCTGGAGGTAGGAATGGCAACTCACTCCAATATTCTTGCCTGGGAAATCCCATGGACAGATGAGACTGGCAGGCTACATACAGTTTATAAGATTGAAAAGAGTCGGACACCATTGAGCAACTAAGCACACACACACACAAATCAATCTTGTTGCATGACTATTAGGAAGTAAATGTTTATACCCTTTATTATAAATTTTGTTGGTAAGTATGTATCTTCCACACCCTTGATCCATAACATGTTAGCACGAGAAATAAAAGTAGAAATCGATTGCAAATCCATGAAAATAAAACATGTCTGACACAAAATTAATATACAAATGTTGAAAATGAACTTCCTGATAAAATGAAAATAACACAACCCCTTCTTTGGTTTTGGAAAAACTTGAGATTCTTTAAGTGTTCACATGGTCCTGTAAAGGGCAGTCTGGCCCTGAAAGCAGAAATTTATATCTTCTTTGCATTTCCTCTCTGTCATTTTTTTTCTATAAAAATTAAAACAGAGCAATCCAAATTGAAAAAAAAAAAAGCATGATCACTAAATCTTTAACAAAAATGGAGAGTGAGGATATTTTCTTAAAAATCCCTATAAACTGTAAAAATGGAAATGACCAATCATTCATCACTAGTATTTCTGAGAGTACCAGCTCTTCTTATGCAGCAAGAGATGTAAAAGCAATTCTCCAGGGGTCTAGAAAGTTAGCTTTCCCATTGGCTAGGTCTTCTAACCCAGTATCTTCATTGGTGTATAATGAAGACATATACTTGGACGTTTTAGGAATTTTCCAAATAGTTACTAAGGAAGCAACTAAAAAATTACTACATATTAATTTTAACAGCACACTTTAGGACTCCATTTCTTTTGAAGAGATTTCATATTGACTGTCTCATTTGTTATTGTGAGGGATCTATCCAGTAGAAAGAGAAGACTAAAGTATTTTCATATGACAAATGAATGGACTATGTATTATATGGAAGGGAAGATTCTTGACTTTTTCTAAATTATCCAGCTATGGTTTGGGACATGTTTGGTTTCAAATTTTCTTCTCGAGATGAATGCTCTGTTTGATGTTAATGAAGTATTTAGCAAATCCGTGATCCCCTGGGTTAGGAATGGGCAACCCACTCCAGTATTCTTGCCTGAAAAATTCCATGGAGAGAGGAGCCTAGCCCTGGGGTCTCAAAGAGTCAGACATGACTGAGCACTCACATGCATGCACATACTCTGTGATACCATATTCTTTTTGTGGGAAAGTAGCAGGTGATAGTGTTGGTGTGCTCATGTAAATGTCTTGCTGTAACCCAGATACTGTGCAAGCTACTTAAACTTCCTTAGCTTCATTCAAACTTCCTTAGCTTCATTCATATATATATATATATATATATATGAATATATATATAATGTGTAGTCTATAGTTGCTATAAAAATTCAGAGAGTTACTACATGTAAATTAGTAATGCAGGTCTCAACCATGTTTGTTGCCAGTTTACTTCATTACTCTTTTTTTTCCCCTTTCCTGTTCCTTTCCTTGTCATAGTAACCACAGGCTTGAAAGCAAAGAAAAAAGTGAGTTAGAAATCAAGTTTCCATATTAGCATCTGAAATGGTATAGGTGGGTAGATAGAGGAGGTTATAAAAATGTAGTTTTATAGTATTTAGCCAATGATGATAAAATGTCAATTTAAATGGCTACTGAAATTATCTCAACAGCTGTATTTACTCAAGCTTAAAATCAGAGACGTTTTCCACACTGTATTTATTTTTAATGGAATACTAAGCATTTTCCCCCAAAATAGCAAACCAAAGAAAACAATTGCTTGTCTTTGTCAATCTTTGACAGTGCAGAATACCTTGGAATCCTCAAGACAGTCTTAGTTATATTCATTTCTGGTTAAAAACACATGGCTGTTTTTTTCTACATTTTCTTCCTATTTTTCAAAGTGGAAGATGCAGTTTGTTTCTTATTAGGGTTAGTGACATCTATACAACAAAAATGTTTATGTAATTCTGAAAATGTGAGGGTAAGAGTTTAAGGAGCAAGGTAAATTTTTCATGTAAACCTTGTTAGCAGTTCTAGTCAGTATCATTTTAACTACCTGTACCAGTAATTCCCCCAGGAATGATGAACAGGCCAGAGACTCTTCCTGGGTCTGCAAGTTACAGAGATTTTAATTACTGAGAATCAATTCTAATAGAAAAACAATCTTTTTTCTCTATTTGTGTCACAATGAGTGTATTACACTGCATATCCACCTTCACTGTTTTCCTCATAGCTCGTTCCCCAGAGACCAGTGTGAGAGAGTATGATGACATCTGAGATTGTCAGAATGGAGGCCCCTTGACCCTCTGACTGGGCGATGCAAGTGCCCCCCAGGGGTTCATGGGAAAACCTGTGGAGACGGTAGGAATGTCTGGTCCTGTGAGACAACTCTTTAAGTTCTTGAGGTTTCTAATAAGAAATAGAATAAAAGCTGAGTCTGTATTTTTCAAGGTGGGCTTTTCTGAAGACATAAAGGGCTCTGTGTGTGTGTGTGTATGTACACAAGCACAATTGCTTTGACTGATAAATACGTAACAGAACAAAGTAAGTGGTACTTAAATCTCCAGCTATGATCCAAGCAGGATGAATCCTGATACAGATAAAGCCTTTCTCATCCACTGAGCAAAATGTTGAGTTCCTGTGTGCAGGTTTGCACACAGGGGCTGGGGTGAATTGATTTGCTCTGCATACTAAAAGAAAGAAGAAAATGAAGCTCTTTGGACAAATCAGGGAGGAAGTGAGATAAAAACCAGAAAAGGAAAGGAGAGGAGAGAGAGAGGAGAAATGATGCACAAAAAACTTACGAAACACCTATCCAGTGAGTGCTGTGTGTGGATTTTTCATAGAAACCAATCAAGAGACCACATTTTCTACATGGGCTGATAAAACACAAAAAAAGAAACTGCTTGTACAGTCCCAGGAGCTGAAGGCAGAGAGTCATGAAGATGTAAGTCTTCAGGGATTGCCAGAAATCATGGAGAGTTTATTAGATTCTCACAGATTGTAGAACTGGGGAGATAGAAAAAACAAGTTTAGTTTGCTCTCTGAGAGGTTCAGGAAGGCTCATGCTCACACCCTACTTATTTATCCCCCAATTTTTATTCATTTATTCAAAATATATGTATTAAGTGTTGCAAGACACTGTGCCAGGCTTTATGATATGTTAAGAAAACAAAAATGAAACAGACCCTGGTCCTTCCTCATGGAACTTACAGTCTTGTTCAAAGCAGACATAGGTTACACATGTTGGTAGGTATCTCAAGTTAAATCTTAATGTGTGCTTGGAGGTGGAACCATGAGGGCCATGCAGACTGTGTGAGCCAGGGAACGACTTGCAGAGAAGTGACCCTTAAGCAGAAGCGTGCAAAATGAGGAAACATGAAGCAAGGCAAGAGAGAAGGAAGAGCACTGCAGACTCAGGGGGCCACGTGTGACTCGACTCTTAAATGAGAAAGAATGAGGTGATTTAGGGGTGCTCGAGAGGGATCTGCTGATAGAGACAAGGTCAGGGAGATACTAGTGCAACATAAGGTCAGCCAGCGCAGGGGCTCATTTCTTGTTACATTTGGAGTTTTTAACCTGACAGCAAAGGCAAATAATTGTAGAATTTGGGGCAAAGGATGTAAAATCATGGGGTAGTTTTTAAAAGCTCTCTCTAGTCTCTTGATTAATCAGATTAGAAATATCTTACCTTTAGCAGTCTCCTTATCTTACATAACAACAGCTCTAGTGAGGTTTGCATGTGGGTGAATATTCACTTTGTTTGTCTTTCTACCCTCCAGGATGCCCAAAAAGATTCTTTGGGAAGAATTGCAAAAGGAAATGTAACTGTGCCAACAATGGCCATTGCCACAGGGTATATGGAGCCTGTATGTGCGAGCCAGGGCGCTATGGGAGGTTTTGTCATTTGAGTAAGTCTAAGGCACTAAATTTTCTCTGTGTGTGAAGCCAGAAAGCTCAGAAAATTAATGAAAATATTTAGTGTCAACTTAAAGAAGCATCCAAATCAGAGTTGTGAGCTTAAGTTTTAATCGGGGTCTTGCTGAAGACTAGAGCCCAGGAGACAGTCACTCAGTTAGTTCTGAGGAAACTGCTCCAAGGAGATAAGGGAGAAGCCAATTTATTTATATATATTTGTATCCTCCCTCCGGCTTGCCAGGTGGCTCAGTGGGTAAATAATCTACCTGCAAAGCTGGAGATGCAGGAGACACAAGTTCCATTCCCGAGTTGGGAAGATTCCTTGGAGGAGGGCATGGCAATCCACTCCAGTATTCTTGCCTGGAGAATACCATGGACAAAGGAAGCTGGTGGGCTATAGTCCATTGGGTCACAAAGAGTCAGACATGACAAGCACTGAGTGCACATGTGCACACTACCTGCCCATACTCATCTCATCTAATTTTAGGGTTGACTTAATCGGCACCACACCTGTTGTGTGATATTATACATTATTCTTTATTTATGTAAAGTAAAATGCCTTATGTATTATTAAAGAGGAAGTGCAATAATACAAAATACACTGTACATTTTTAGTGTTATCACCAACTTATATAAATCCATCTCTCTGTAAATATTTTAAGGTAATTAAAAAAATAAGACTCTACTAAAAAATGTATGTTGTTGCTCAGTTGCTGTCATGTCTGACTATATATATATATATATATATACATACATATATATATATACATATATATATATACATGTTGATAAAAGAATCTGGCTCTTTGAAATTCTTCCTGAGTTATGCATCTAACCATCTAAGGGCTTGTTTATCCAAAGCACAGAGTGCCGCATCCTGTTTTTCGTCCTGAATTTCTCAGGGTTTACTGTTCATAAGCAACTTCAGTGGGTTAGGACTTAACCCATGTGGAACAAGATGGTGAGCAGCACATCTCCGTTCTTTGTCTACATTAGACAAAGGAAGAAAGTAAAAAGCATAGCGTATTTTATATGGTCATATTATATACATATCATAATTTTTGTTTTAGTCTTTATTCAGCCTCCTTACATTATAGAATCTATATTTTAATGAGTGAAAAAAAATATTTTGGAGTCTTTTTCCTAGTTAGCATTGACCTTAATTTTTGAGAGGGAGATGTTAATAGTTCATTTAAGTAGCCACTCCACACTTTATGGAAATTAAACATCCAAAGTCCAATATACTGAGTTCTAGTGCAAAAAAAAAAAATTCCCCCAAATGCCTAAATCATGCTATTCATTTTGCATTTGTGACCAGCAATCACATACTGTCAAAGATGCAAGAAAACACGATCACCAATAAGTGTTTCAGCTCATCAGTAACTTCTAAGCTATCTCCTACTGGCACAGCTCTGGGCGCCCACCTTAACATCCAACCTTGAAACTGTGTAAGTCCCTGTGAACCTGAAACAATCTGCACCTCACTCTCCCACATATTCCATAGTCCCACCTTTGAAAATCCTTCCTGAGTGAACCTCAGTAATACCATGACCTGTTTTAAATATCAGAGATCTTTTAGAGTCTTATATTGTATTTTTAGTTGAATGTCCATGGACCTTATCTATTTTAGAAAAGGCATGCCCCTAAAAACATAATCAGTAGTGAATTCTCCAATAAGAGAGCCAGTGAAGGCTTCATAGAAAAACAATCCTGGGTCTGAAGCTCCAATACTTTGGCCACCCAATGGGAAGAGCCGACTCACTGGAAAAGACCCCGATGCTGGGAAAGATTGAGGGCAGGAGGAGAAGAGGGCAGCAGAGGATGCATCTCATCTCTGATGCATCTCATCAGTTAAATAGCATCACTGACTCAATGGATATGAATTTGAGCAAACTCCGGGAGATAGTGGAGGACAGAGGAGCCTGGTATGCTGCAGTCCATGAGGTCGCAAAGAGTCGGACATGATAGCAGTGAACAGCACCAACACGAAAAAAGTTACGGACAAGGAACAGAGAACAGAAGGGGAGAAGACATGAGTAAATAGAACAATGCAGGTGCTGACGGTGTATCCCAGAGCATTGGATACCTCCTTAAACAAACCTAGAAACAAAGACAGCATCATTTCTGTTATTGTTCCAAGGTAAGAGAATACACCACATTTTTAAGTAATAATTCTTGAATTTTTCATAAGCTAATATCAGATATTTTGGTGAAAAACATTCCAATCATAACTCATCTGCTCAAAAATTTAAAAAGCAGATGGTGGTGGTGGCAATGGTGGTTAGCATTTGGAATGTGATCCTCGTTAGAAAAAACATACACATTCCAGGTCTTCAGGACTCTTATTGCTCAGACTTGAGGCTTCATTTATGAATGCCATTCCCCTGGCCTTAAGAGGCTTGAATCTGCAACCCTATATTGGTTTTCTAGTCCTATCACAGAGAAGTACCACAGATTGAGTGCTTTAAACAACAAAAATTTATTGCCTCATAGTTCTGGAGGCTGGCAGTCTGGGATCAAGATGCTTGCACATTCCTCTGCAGGCAGCAGGGAAGGAACAGCACCAGGACTCTCTCCCCTAGCTTCCTGTACTTCCCGGACTTGTGACAGCAGAACTCCAGTATTCTCATGGCATTCTCCCTCTGTGAGTGCCTCTTGTCCAAATTTCTCCTATTTATAAGGACAGTACCAGATTGTAAGTCCAGCCCACTTGAGTATGACCTCATCTTAACAAATTATGTCAGCAGCAGCACAATTTCAAATACGATCTCACCTTAACTAATTATATCAGCCAAGACATAATTTCCAAATGAGGTCACATTCTGAGGTACTAGAGGGAAGTACTGAAACATGTGCATTTTTGGAGGACATGTTTCAATGGATGGCAAACCCTGAGAAAATGCTAGATTGCCAACAAAAGATTTCTTCTTCCACTTTTTCCTTTTTTTTCTTCCCTAGCACTATGTTTTAATATACTCAATTGTCACATTTAAGTATTCCATGGTGTGAGTTGTCCACTGAACCCCTGTTCTACAAGCTGAACCAAAAAGCGTAGGGCCTGGAAACCACTAGGAAAATGAGTGCTGGAGAGTGAGCAAGAAGTCCACATCAAGGAGAACAATAGCTCTGAAAGCTGCTGGGGGTTGGTGGGTCTAGGAAAAAACTCAACACTTAGAAGATGCAGGAAGGAAGGATGAGGAGGTATCATCCAAATAGGATACTGTTAACAGTGAAAAGGGGCCCTGTTGATAATTCTGTTCTGCTTTAAGGGGTAACTCTGTCTATCCCTGGTAACTGAGACAAAGACCACCCTCCATGGTGGAGTGTAACCACCACTTCAGATTACCTCTGCTAATAATAGCACACATTAGCAGATGCTCATAATTTCCATCTATCAGAAAGTCAAGTGGTTTATTTTGTTCTCACCAAGCAGTTTTCCTCAGCAAAGCCTATACAGGTATACAATACAATTTGAGCCTGGAGGGCACTTGAAAGAACTTTTATTTGAGTCCCTTAGACTCCTCTAATGTGGGAGAAAAAAATTGTCAGTTATATTTTGGAAAGGAAATTGAAGCACTATAACTCCTCAAAAAGATAACTAAGATAACAGTATGTTTTCCTGAATGCAAAGGTGGGACTTTCTCAAATTAGAATTCCTGTGCTGACTAGCATCTCTAAAACTCAACAGCATGGGGAAAATGATGAAGGAAAGGCAAGCACCATTTGCCAAAGATGTGGCCAAGATAATGGTGCTGTCAGGATGAAAGTTTTGTGTCATCTACAGGATGTAGAATTATTGCAGATTACCATATAATGAAAGGGAATGAAAACAATGGCAAGCCTTCCCGTCAATGCTTGTCTATCATTGCCAAGCTGCAACAGGATGGATATGAGGCCTAGCAGGCGTCAGCAGCCTTTGGAGAATATAAACTACAGGCACCAATGGAGCACATTGAGAAGCAATTTCTCTCCCAGAAGCACCAAAGCCTTTTAAGTAGTTCAGGCTTCACTGTTCACATCCAGTTGCCAAAAAGCAAATGAATTGCTTGATTTGAAAGACATTTGTTTCCCTATTTTTTTGGCAGCCAGGATGATCCCCTTGTTTTTCCCATAATCAGGCCCCACAGAACTACATGCCTGTGCACTCACAATGTAAAAGAAACAAAGCATGGTTTTCAGGTGACCGCTTTGCCTCAATCTGCTTGCAGACTGTCCCAAGGGGGCCTACGGAGCTGGCTGCTCTTCAGAATGTCAGTGTGTGGAGAACACCCTGGAATGCAGTGCCAGAAATGGCAGTTGCACCTGCAAATCTGGTTGCCAAGGCAACAGATGCCAGAGAGGTACAATCTGATGATAAATTTTCTTTCTTCTCTAATAACAATGCTCAGCTTTGGTTTAGCACCATCCGATCATTAATTAGTGACTCCACCCCATCCAGGTCCTTGGGAAATCAGTAAGCTTTATCCATCCCCTATTTGCAGGTGAGGAAACTGAGACAGGGGGGCAATAAAGCCATTTAACCTTGTCTTCTTAGCCTGTGATGTTAGCTGTCCCCTTGCTGGCTTGAGCAAGGGAAGAAAGATCACATTGCAGAGAATCTTATCCTAAGAAGATGAGAGCTGGCCAATCACTTCTTTGAGCTGAGTTAAGCAAGTAAAGGCTGCTAGCTTTCAGAGTGAAAGAATCATTTTCTTTACATCTAAAGCTGGACTGTTCAAACAAATGCAATGGAAACCATAGAAACATTTTGAAAAATTTGAAACATGATTATTAGTGTGCTCCTCTCTGAAATCTCTTTAAATAATTTCTTTACAAATCTATAAATTCAGAAGTTTGTGTGCAGCATAATTCCAATGATAAGTAACATGTATAGATACATGCGTGTGTAGGTGCATATAAAATTTGGAAAAAGGTATTCCAAAATGTTAGTAATGGCTCTATCTGGATTGTGGACTCATGGAATGCTTCTCCTAAGGCATCTGCATCGCTCTCTCATTTTCTCAAAATGGATTGTACCTTTTTAGTGAATCTTGTCAGTACCGTGCTACTCAAAATTGCAACCTGCAAGTCTCCTTGAACTTCTGTATTTTTCCAAAGTGCTTACCATCATCTAACATATGATATTTTCTAATTATTATTATGTATAATGTTTATTGCCTGCACACTTGCTGCTGCAAGCTGAGTCCCAACAAAGGAAGGATAGCTATTTATTCATTTTTTACCAAAGATCCCCAGACGACTAAAACAATCAGGACATATAAAGGTTGCTCAATAATTACTAAATTTTCTTAAATAAATATATAAATGTGATTCAATAATTTTTATTATTTTTCTCTTGTTATTATACATTATGGATTAAGCAGTTCTTACTATTTTATTTAGAGGAAAGTATCACAGTGTTTTTTTCCTTTTAGCACATAGCAGGTCTGAACATATAAGTACAGTTATCACAACTAATGAGAAGTGAACTTTTTGCCTGTGAAGTGATCCAAAGCAATCTTGTTTAAAACTGAGAGGAGATGATAGATTTGAATGGAAACCATCATACTATTGGGTCCACCTACAGAGGGTGGGCCTGGGGTGGAAGGTTGCCCTTGACTCTTGTATATTACATATTGCCATTACATTATCATCTTCACAGGGTCTGCAGGATTTGTCCAAGCTGACTGAAAGGGAATAAGGGCCTTCCAGGTTAACCTGTGGCTGTGGACCTAGTTGTGGAACTAGAGTATATAAACAGCAATGTTCATCAAGATTTTGTAGAGATTAGGGCTTTTTATGTAGCTGGATTGTGACTTTCTAGGTAATGAGGGAGAGAACTTGAGGGAACAGAAGGCTGACATTATACATATGCATTGAATATGGTATGAGAGTGGGTCCCATTCCAATATCTAAACCTCCTTCTGCTTCAACTGATTTTAAGCCTAGAATCAGCCCCTCATTCATTTCCCTACTACAGAAGTTGTGCCCTAGAAGTCAACACATGGGAGATAATATCATATATATACACCTGGGTAAATTTAATTTGTTCTGATAACATTTTCTCAAAGCAACTGCTGAATATACTATATTGGAAAATGCTTTTGAGTTTCCCACTGTGAAGGAAAATGAGTTGAAAGTATATGTAAATTAGCAAAATAGAGAGGTCACCATAATCTCAAGAAAACATATTATTTTTTAATCAGATAACTTTGTCCAATTCTGATATTTTTGTCTAACCACAAAATGAAATTATGACTCAGACTGGAGCGGGTGAACAGGATCACCATGACTGGCAGTTAAAATCAAGGCAAGCAAAGCTCTCCAAGTGTTGTTCATGATGAAAATCAGGCCTGTTGTTCTTCTTTCTTTTTTATCAAAGAGTGAAGTAGCCCAAGTGCTCCTAGAGCCAGGCATATCTTTAAAAATCTTGACTCCAGACCTGTGTCTAGATTGCAGATGAATAGTTAATTAAAGACTGCAAATTGTTTCAATGGCACTAATGAACAGTGCTCTCCATAATCAGCACCAGGCCTTATTTAGCCCATCAGTGATGACTTTTAAGAGCAGTAGAGCTGGTTTCTACACTAATCTGTGAAATAGCAAAAAAAGAGGGAGAGAAAAAAAAAAGGCGTCTTTGCCTTGCGTTGATTAGTTTGTAGCCTAGGGTATTTTGGACCCCAGGTGCAGACAGATTGACTGTGGAGGACTCTGGCCCAGAAAGTCTCTTGAGTCTCTCTAAGGAAGCCTGTTCAGCCTTTGTGTCACCATTAAAAGGACCGATTTTTCTTACACTAGTTCCATATTGATGAACTTGAAATTTTGAACACTGATGGAAACATAAGAGCCGGTTAATTGACTTGAAAAGTGCTGAGTACTAGTAGTATCATCACAGAAGTTGGGTGTAGTGACTGAGAGCACCAATTTCACAAGCCAGTTCTGGATTCCAATACTGACTTTGCTACTTATCTACCATGACCCAGAATGAGTCACTTAACCCCTCCAAGTCTTAGTTTCTTATGTAAGTGGAGATAAAGTTGCTATGTCATGTAGGGCTTTTTATGAAAATGTCAGCTAATTTATGTAAAATGCTTGGCACAGAAGAAGTGATCAACAGATAATAGTTAAGGATGGTATGAATATCCTAAAATAATTAATAATTCTGTTATTCAGAAGTTCTGCCCGAAGACTTGAAGATACTTCACAGCCAAATTTGGTTTTATGTAGCTTTCTATAATTATCACATGTTTAAGAAAGTCTCACTGTTTTCCCTGTGTTAAAAGCATGCTTTCCACCAGGTTTCAAATTCCAGTGGTTTCAGTGGAGACTGAAACCTCTAACTGAGCCCTCAGTGGTCCCTGCAGTATCAGCCATCCTTTTCTAGTTCAAGAACATTCAACAAAGCAGCACAAGTCTCTCTGTCTCCCCCTTATACATTGCACACTCTTATAAAATACAGAAATTTACAAACTTCTGGAATGATTTTTCTGGCTTAGAAAATAAGCAAAAACTGGGAAAAGAGGATTCAGGTGGAACAAATTCCAAGCACTGCACCTTCCAAGCTTCCTTTATAAATTACATTTCATTTCAGATTTTGTTCTGTGCAACTGCCTCCAAAAATATACATCAAAATTGCTTCCATTGTTACTGTCTGAAAAACCACGTTTCCAACCTCTGTATGTGTGTTTCCAAAGTGACAAGATATGGCCTCATGTTGATTTCTTCATGGAATATTTTGGAAGTGTGATAAATCCTTAGGGGCTACTCTTAATGTTTCTTTCTTTGCAGCTCAGTCACACACACACAGACACACACACACACATAGACACACACACACACATTTTCCTACTCACTTAGGCAACAGCAGAAATCTGGGACCACCTTGAGATTTATTACAAGGTGGTAATAAATAGCTCCTTTCTTTCTTTCTCATTTTATTTTACAAGCCTGCCCTGATGGCCTCTGGGGACCAGTGTGCGAATTCTTCTGTGGACCCTGTGAGAATGGAAGTCAGTGCAACAAAGAAACTGGAAACTGTGACTGTCTTCCAGGTTACATGGGAAAAGCCTGTACCCTATGTAAGTTATTAACCTAGACTAGATGACCCACAAAGTTATTAAAGTTGCTTTTATAAAACTGCTCTGTGAGCTACAGAGTAAGAGTGTATGTTTTAATTATCTGTTGTAATAAAAAAAAAAACTCAGTGTTTGGTAACAAATCCTGCCAACAACAACTTTTAACTTGATTCTTTGGATTGATAAGATGATTCTCCCTCTTGTCTCACCCGCAGTCACTAGTGGCTACTTCTAGCTAGTAGATCAGCTGGGAGCAGGGATATCCAGCCTTTCCTGTACATAGCATTTCCACAAGGTTACCTTTGTTGTTGTTCAGTTGCTAAATCATGTTTGACTCTTTGTGAGCCCATGGACTACAGCCTGCCAGGCCTTCTTCTCCCTCACTATCTTCTGGAGTTTGCCCAAGTTCTTGTCCATTGAGTCAGTGATGTCATTCAATTATCTCATCCTCTGTTGCCCCCTTCTCCTATCCTCAGTCTTTCCCAGCATTAGGGTCTTTTCCAATGAGTCACCTCTTTGCATCAGGTGGCCGAAGTATTAGAGCTTCAGCTTCAGCATCAGTCCTTCCAATGAGGATTCAAGGTTGATTCCCTTTAAGATTGACTGGTTCGATCTCCTTTCTGTCCAAATGACTGTCAAGAGTCTTCTCCAACAGCACAGTTCAAAGGCATCAATTCTTTAGCCCTCAGTCTTCTTTGTGGTCCAACTTTCACATCCGTACATGACTGCTGGAGGTTAGCTTGGGCTTCCTCAAAGCATCACACACAGTCTTAAGACATCAGTCTAAGAAAGAGCATCCAAAAGTGGAAAAGCAAAAACTACAATGTCTCCAAAAGCCTACCTTTGGAAGCCACACATTGTTACTTCTGCCACTTTCTGTTGGTTAAAGTAAGTCATAAGGACAGCCAGATTCAAGGGGAGGAGAAAGAGATTCTACCTCCTGATGAGAGGGGTAGCAAAATCTCATTGCAAAAGACCTGCAAGCTAGGAGATATTTGGAACCCATCTATCATAGCATACTATTTAAAGTTATACTGAAAGGCACTTTAAAAATCTGCTAGACTGTATTTCTCATTCTTGTCAGTGTGGGAACAGATTAGAGACTGATAAAAAGTGATTAGTCAAACTGAATCTGCTTCAAAGAGTGGGTAGAACTACTACTTTGCTATCTCCTTTTCTGCTTGTAATTCTTACATAACCTCTGTTAACCCTGCCTGTATTGCCTTCTCTACTCCATCCACCATGAAACAGTTACTTGAAAACTTGAGAAAGGCTGTGGGCTGGATGGTAACGATAGTATTTTTACGTTACTATTTCAAATGTTTCTGATCAAGGTTAGCAAAAGTCTAGTGTTTGGATTGTCTATGATGTTATGAGATGTGAACATTGATCTGAATTAGGTGCTAGTGCTTAGAGTTTTCTATAAACCAGCAAGCAGATAAAACCAAAATTTAAATGTAAATACAAAGTGTAACATTAGGGTAGTGTTTAGCACTTAGCTTATCATCTGATCATTTGGGAAAATGCATGACTGCCCCTAAGGATAGCCCTCAAGCAAGAGTGATAGAACAAGGTTGTTGCCTGATGATTTTTCTGGATATAACTAGATCATTTGTACTTTAGGACTGTCATTCTGGCACTGTTGACAGCCTTTCAAAAGGTATAAATGTTGCTAGTGCAGCAGTTGGCTATCCCTAACCTACTTGTTTCCTTCAAAAAAAGCTTAAAGTTAACAATTTACATATTTAAAAGGTAGTAACTTGCTATTTCCAAAGTGAAGTGACATTTTTCTCTTGTCTAACTCAATTTTAATGAAATAATTATTAAGCAGATACTGATATATCTGTTTCAGTTGTCAGGTGACATAAATAGACTATTTAGAAACAAGGAGAGAGAAAGATAAACTGTTCATTCTTTAAAATATTAATTTTAATAGTTATGTTACAACTATCTTACATTCGAAGATTTCAAAACCAAGGAGAATATATTATGAAAGTCCCAAAAGATTTTTAGGTGACAATTCTAACTTAATTGGCAATCTGATACATGAGATAATAAATTGATTTGGATAGGCAAAAATATTCCCCAGCTTCTAGACCAGTTCAATTTTAATGTTATATGCTATTATCTGATTTTACACACACAGATAGAAACACAAATTATACAATAGTCCTAATAGGATATTTAGGAAAGTGAATGGAACCAAAGCATAGGCCGCATTAAAAATGCTTCATGTACTCCACAAGAAATGAGTGTGGCATTTAAAAAAGGGGTTTATGTTTGAAGAAACGCATATATATTTTTATAAATACTCTGAAAATGGTGCTTACAGAATTTTAAAACCTAGTTATTCTGCATAATGAACTGTAAAAATACTTGTAGGCTATACAAGGTAATATGCTTTAAAGGTAGGAGAGATCAAAAAGCATTTCTAAAGATATTGGCTTTATATAAATTCTAATTATTAGAAGTTATAAATGCAAATACTTGGGCAAAATAATTCCTTTTTAAAAGAGTTGCTTTCACTGTGTGAGGAAACTCTCTGGATTATAATAGACTATACATTTTCTTTCTTCTTGCTAGACAGTATCAGGGTTGGTGACAGTTATGGTTGCATAAACACTCACACCCTTGATGAGAACGTACCATCTCTATGAAGGTTTAGTCTCATATATCAGGCCTGTTACCAAATAATCTCAGAAGTGATCCCAGCTTTTTCTTTATCCCAATATTATTTCTACTAGCTAAAGTACAAAATAAAAGCAACCTAAATAGCCACCCAGAACAAGAAAGAGTAAACAGATCCTATAACACATCATTGGAGTATTCTGAGTCCATTAAGATTCATGTTTTGGATGAATGTGTAATGTCGGGAGACTTGCCATTAAATGTACATTAAAAGTTGTATATAGAGAATGCCCCAAATTTGTAAAAACCTGTACACATGTATGTGTGTGGGAAATTGTAGTAGAAAGGACAGCAGTTGTTAACAATGGCCATCTCTAAGGACTATTAGTGAAGATTTTTCTCCTTTTTACATTTCTGTCTTTCCCATATATACTTCTTAACTATTTTTCCCCTTTATAAGGGAGAAAATATATCATCTTCAGACCAATCACACACCAAACATGTAAGACACTTGTCTATTCTTAAAGTATTGTCTGGTGGTCTTAACTGTTCCCATATAACGAAGATGTGTGTTCTTCACTCCAATTGATCTTGTTGCTCTTTAAGATTGTTTTCTCCTGTTTCAGATGAGGTGGATATTGAGCATAACTTGACAATACTACTAAAATGCTTTAAAAAATTAGTAAATGTTTCCTCTGGACACTTCACTTCCCTTTTTTCAGAAATCCCATTTTCTTTCCCTCATTGTTATTACTTCTCTAAATTCTGCCATGATTTCTTATGAATGTTTACAAAATAGACTCCTTCACTATGAAGAAGAGAAAATTAGAAGAGAATAAGGGAGAAGATACTGAAAAGGAGATGTGTATGTATGTGTGTGTGCTTGGTCTTGGTCGTGTCCAACTCTTTGCAACTCCACGGACTGTAGCCCGCCATACTCCTCTGTCCGTGGTATTTCTTAGGCAACAATACTTTTGTAGGTTGCCATTTCCTACTCCAAGGGATCTTCCCAAACCAAGGATCAACCTGCATCTCTTTCATCTCCTGCATTGGCATCACTGTGCCACCTGGAAAGCCCCAGGTAGGGAGATACCAATTCCAAATACAACTTTTAAACATTATATGGTCAAACAAGTTTTAAACATTATGTGATCAATGAAATGATGATTCATCACGAGGTGATGATGGTCAAAATCATTAAATGCCATGAAAACCCTAATAAACACAGGTGTGAACCTTCTGTAAACAAATTGATAAATGTTTAACTACTGATTCTCTGAAATGTAAAAACCCTGTTTTGATTCATTTGGCAATTTCCTGTGCAATATTCCCACCAAGGTGATTTCAAGCAACCAATGTGATGTCAACTGTCTCAGAAAATTCGCCCAAATTTAACAGGTTTCAAATTAACCATTGGCTTTCCAAGCTGCTATTAACAGCTCCAGTGTACCAGTGGCTGGCAAATAATTGTAGTCTGAAAACTCTTAGAAATCTGAAAGTGAAAGTGAAAGTTGTTCAGTCGTGTCCGACTCTTTGCAACCCCATGGACTATACAGTCCATGGAATTCTCCAGGCCAGAATACTAGAGTGGGTAGGTAGCCTTTCCCTTCTCCAGGGGATCTTCCTAACCCAGGGATCAAACCCAGGTCTCCTGCATTGCAGGCAGATTCTTTACCAGCTGAGCCACAAGAGAAGCCCATGAACACTGGAGTAGGTAGCCTATCCCTTCTCCAGTGGATCTTCCTGACCCAGGAATCGAACTGGGGTCTCCTGCATTGCAAGTGGATTCTTTACCAACTGAGCTATCAGGGAAACCCTAGAAATCTGAATGATTTCTTAATCTTTACTTTATCTTTTGATATTAAGAATTTGTAACTTTTCAGGTGTTGATTTTTCCTGTTTCTTAGCAGGTGACTAAGTTAACATCTGGGTTGAATTAAATTAACCAACAAATAGCTTCAACCAACAAAAAATTTGCTATCAAGCTAGTGTATTTTAGCTTTGGAACAAAAATTAATTATTTAGCTTAATTGATTTGAGATTAAAAAAAATAGACCAAAAATCATTGCATTACTTTACGTGTAGATTCATACCCCTTATCCTTTTTCTCTCAGTTCATGTAACTGGAGTATTAACTCAGATCATGAGGAAACAAGTGGTCTCTCCAACAACCACTAAGCTGTTTTCCAACTTCCCGTAACATATCTACCCTAAGCTAGGGCTAGCATCTCCTTTTTGACATACTGTTATAGTAAAAAAGACAATTATCTAAGGTAGAATAAAGAACACTTGTAAAGTAAAATAAGATAAAACAAACAAAAAATTATTAGAACAATTTTGAGTGCTAAACATCACCAGGCACAAAGAGGTGGGGTGCAATAATATACTTCCAACCTCTCTGAAGCAATCCTCGATTTGATTTTTAAAGTTGCTATAAAATAAATTGTATTTAAATAATACATCTCCCATCCTTCCCAGCAGTGAGATGCATATCCTTTACCAATCTGCTTCTCGGCAGGCGGTCCAGCCTGATGAAGTATCAGCAAAATGTCAGCTCCCACAGAGAGGTGCGACAAGAGGCGACACTAAAGCAGTGACAGGCCTTTCAAAAAGCTATTGTGCAATTCAGTTTTAAAATAGGGATGTGGCTGAGGGCTGATGGGTATGTCATTACCAATGCGTTCATCTCACCATCGTCTATGGGAACGGAAGAGAGTCACAGTGCAGTGAGAGAAGAGCTTTACGTTGAAGAGTGGTGGGTCCCGGGGTTGCTCTTTCCCCTGCTTTTATCCATAATGTCCCAGTTAGATCTTTTTAAAAACATTCAACCTCTTGTAACTTTATAACCTTCAACAAATTACTGATGCCTTACAAAATTCCATAAAGAGTTTTAAGCCCATCATAATTTGGCTATTCTCACCTGTATCCCACATACCTTTGTCATTCCCCCAAGCACACGTGCTTTTAAAACATGGTGCTGTTATTCATTGTTCTTCCCCTAAGTACATTTTTTCTTCCTTCATTTTTGTTGCCTGTTAAAATACTTCAGGGATTTTTATTTTTCAGTATATATAAACAAACAAACAAAACCACTAAATCCCTTCATTGCCCTATGTAGCATTGCCCATCATAGTGTATTATAATTGTCTGTTTATACATGATTAAAATGATCATTCATTTTTTGTATTCCCCAGCTCTTGGTTTACAAGGGATGCTCATTAAAAATTTTCTAGATTCAATTAAAGAACATTCTTGAAACTTAGTAGAGCAGTTTGGAATTAAAGTTTCATAAAAATAACCCATCAAGTCAAAAAAAGACATGAGAAACAGAGTTTATGGAACTGAAAAAATTATTCACTAGCCTAAATAAACCAGATTGAATTGCTAGAACTTTCAAGATAACAGTAGTGGTGCAAGGAGAAGGAAAGCTTTTGCCCAGCACCATAGCTTTGTTGGTGCTCCATTTCTGAAAGAACTTTTCAGAAGAAGATTTTTTTCAAAGGTTTTAATGACTAACAACACCAAACACCAATGAAGTTTTTTGTGGCTCTTTGCTTCTTCTCAAGAATCTAGATTTATGCTTTTCTGTACTCACCTCCAATGTATGCATTCATTTCTTCTGAATATAACAGAGCCACATTAGAATAGTGAATGTCTGTGGCTTTTAGTTTTTATAAACAAAAGGGATTTAACTAGATAATATACAATATGTAATATTCATTTAATAATATATAATCCAATATGTAGTAAGTAACACTATACAGTAACTATAGGTGTATGCTGTACAATGATAATAAATTGCTCAAAGCTCATGCTAGTTGAGTGCTATTTGTGTGTTCACTGTATACGTCTTTTCATCAATGTGTGTGTGTGTGTGTGTGTGTGTGTTTATGCTCAGACATGTCTGATTCTTTGTGACCCTTAGACTGTAGCCTGCCAGGCTCCTCTGGCTCTGAAATTTTCCAGGCAAGAATACTGGAGCCAGTTGCCATTGCCTACTCCAGGGAATCTTCCCAACCCAGGGATCGAACCTCCATCTCCTGTGTCTTCTACATTAGCAGGGAGATTTTTTTACCACTGATCTATCTGGGAAGCAATATCCCCATTTTATGAATGAGGAAGTTAACTCTAGGAAGAATTAAGTAACTTGTCAGGAATTATGTAATTAGTAACTGAGTACTAGATAAACAATAAAGTTCAGGCAAATGCTAGATATAAGGTGAGACTATAGTTATTGATAATAAATAGTGTAGCTGCCTGCTTGTAAAAATTTAAAGAAAATAGAGAAAAATTATGAAAAACCTAAGAAGTCAGGAAGTTTCATTAAGGTTGCCCTTTTTTTTTTTTTTGGCCTCATATTTGTAGGTTGATAGACATAGCCAAGAGCATTGTTGAAATGTCAAGTGCCATAGGAGCCTAAGCTCAATTTAACAATGAAGGGAGGATGTTTTTTGTTTGTATGCAGTCTGTCCAACTTATTTCCACAACCTAAGTTGCCTGCTATACCACATCAGTAATGATAGTTCTCAGCAGGACCTTGATACCAGCTGGTGTATCTGCCTGTCCAACTGGACTGAGCCTGCTGACAGAAGCTGTAAATCAGAAGCAGATTATAAGTCCTGTTCATCATCTAACATAAATAATGACCCAAAGAATTTTCTTTGCATTTTTCACTTGCTAAGTGGTCTCAGTGTTTTTTGTTTTTATAGATCTGCCCACTCTAAGCAGTGTTTAAAATTCTCTTTGTGTGTTGGTAAATATATCTGGCTAGTTGCCTACCGTAATCCATGATTACTCTTGCTGCTTGCTTCCAGAGCCCTAAATTGAATATCTGGCAGAGCACAAAATAAATTCTTATTTCTACTTTCCAGTACACACACTTTTCATATATATAGATACACAGACCCTTTGTGTGTTATTAGTTTTGTTTATGGTCCACTGTATTTTGGAATTTTTTATCTACTATGACTGAATATTTAGTTTTACTTGTTGAACATGTATTCATTCTAGTACTATAATTTTTTAGTGTTTAAATATAAGGGCTATTATGACATGAAGAACACTTTATGTTCTGATTTGGTTTGAATATGTCCAGATGCCATTATTTCCTTCATAAGCAAAAATCTTGTAAGTCCTGACCTCATATCTTCTCTACTTGCAATAGATATGTACTTATTTTGCCTTAGTTTTCTCATCCATAAAGTGAGACTAACAAAAGACCCAATTCACTAGATTCTTATGAAGATTAAATAGGTTAATACATACCATACCTTTGGAAGGCCATTTAGCACATAGCTACACTCAATAAGTTATAAGCTAAAACCCTCTCTCCTTAAAGGAAATTTCTACCAACCTTTAAAAATTAATCTGTAGCACTTGTTATATACCCTCAAAGTGACTAAACAAGTACAAATTACAAAACTAGGTTCACACTTCCTTAAGAAGACCTGAATAAGTTGTCTAGCACCCAGACACAAAATCCCGTGGACAGAGCAATCTGGCGGGGTACAGCCTATAGGGTCACAAAGAGTCGGACACAACTGAACAGACTCAGCATGAACATACAGTGACTTGAGATATCTTCTGCAAATATGAGAAAACAATAAAAAAGGTCCACTTTGTATCCTGCTGTCTTGTCAATATTTTTTTAATCCTCATGATAATGTTGTGAGGTAGGGACTATTTACTAACCCCTTTTCTAGGTAAGGACAGTGACGCACAGAAAAACAAAGTCATTAGCCTAAGGCCACAGGATTAGTTAGTGAGGGTGTTAAGACTGGAACTCAAGTAGCAAGTTTTAGTGAATAGATATGGAAAATGAAAATTTGAACTTTGAAAATTATTTGATATATATAGTTTGAGATATGCTGAACGAGACATATGTGAACAATTATTGTTGGAAAGTCAGATCCTAAGAATTCAAAGGAGAAATCAGAGCTAGTAGGTAGAGGTGAGAACCATCAACATATATGATTTGGGTGAGATAACTAAGGAGAAGACACTAAAGGGGAAAGCCAAGAAGACTATGAGAGAAACTTACTAAATTCCCTACATTCAGGGGGATCTAGAGAAAGGGAAACCAACAAGTGAGATAAAGATTTACTTAGAGCAGATGTTACAAACTGGCAGCCTTAGAGCTGAATTTGACTTGCAGATGTATTTTGAATGGCAGGCAAATTCCATTTTAAAATATGTGACTCAATATTTTAAAAAATCAGATGTAGAAACTCTGGACACATCTTCCTGTATGGGAACAAACAGTTACATTTGATCAGTTCACACCTCTTTATTGGAGGGAAAGCCCTCTCCTATTGGTCCTGGGCCCACAGCTCTGTGGGAATTAACACACAGGGATTCTACCCTCTTTCTTCTGGGGACAAGGCCTGTGTTTGTGATTCCTGCTTTAAAAAGATGGAAAAAAGGTGGAAAAGAAATAGAATGACCCAGGTATAATTCTAGAGAAAGATGACTTTCAAGAAGAAAAGGGTAATCACTGACTCATATATGTTTAAAAAGGAAAAGAAAAAAAAAACAGAAGGCAACCTCAGGATTTGTGATTTAGGACTTGGTAATTTTGGGGGGAAAAAAACCCATAAAATATCAATTTAATTTAGGATTAAAATTGAATGGTAAATGAGTAAATTAGCATCCCAGGAAGCTTGACAATGAAGGAAACAAAATGTTTAGCCCATTTTGTTCTCTGTCAACAAAATGTTTAAAATTGTCTTGCCTCTTCAAGGATACGTTATCCCTTCTGATCATCAGCATACATCATTTTCTGTTGATGGATCTTATTCATTCTTGGTCCCTCTCACTCCTGAAGGTCAGGTCCAGTGTAGTCATGATGGAAAAGATTTCAGACTCCCTGAGAATTATTAATGTTGAAATGAAATTAAATACCTAGAAATTTGCTCTCATGTGAAGCATGCAAAGAGTATATTTAAATGATTGTGTTGATATATATTTGGAAAAACATGTAACTTTTAAAACTCATTGAATTTTTCTGTTGTCAAGTTTTAACTTCTCCCTCCTCCTTCCTTACACACACACACACACACACACACACACACACACACACACACACGATATTTATATCATATATACTGAGACACAATTTTTTCACATTTTAACATCTCTAAAATTAGGGAGTATCTTATAAACTGATAGCACAACAATATATAATCATATTGTAACTTTCTAACATAGTCTATTGTCTAGGTACACATTGAAGGCAAGTGTCTGTTACTATATTATGAATAATTTCCATCTCCTGGGCCCAAAAGGAGATAGAACATAGAGGGAAAAATCAAATGAAATCTGTGTATTAATTTTCAAGAAGTTTGAAGTGACTCAATTGTAAATGCCTGATGGATCGTAATAGCTCTTTCCAAGTTGAAATAAAAAACTGCCTATTGGCTTCAGAAACAATAGTGATGCGCAAGCTGGGAGATATCTGAATTTTTTTTTTCTGTATTAAAAATGATAGGCCCAAGAAACTAGGGAAAAGAAATTCTCCTATTTTAAGATACTGTCGATCTCACTGTATTCTTGTGCCATCATTAATCAATGGTCTGAGTGTAGAGAAGAAAGGGAAAGAAGCTTGCAGACCACGAAATGTGTCTCACTTCATCACAGCAGCAAGGAGCTCAGACTTCCTGAGCAAGCCTACCTTTGTGAGAGGCTCCACATAACTGATGTTTTGCAAGCTCAGTCTGAAACTTTGTAAATCTTGAGGAGGAAGTTCTGTAGTATCACTGAAATTGCCTATGTATTCCCACAAGGATAAAGTGTGTTAGCTATTACCAGCAAATTAAGTTTCCTTATATTATAGAATCGTGAAATATCTCCATTGTATATTTCAATTCTGTGTTGCTAAATTTACATTTAAACTTGAGAGAATGCAAAGGGATAGTGCTAGCCATACCCATATGATGGATACATAGAAGTGTGCACTTTTGCAGAGAATGTCTCTAATTTAAACTATGTGATCCACAGTCTGATGTATTTTAATAATCATATCATCATAAAAGTTGTTTAGCACTTTATGTTTTACAAAGGATTTTCATCTCTATTATCTTGTTCAAAATTGGAAAATTATCTAAGGAGAAACAATGGTGTCTACCTTAATACTACAGTTCAGTTGAAATGGTGAAGTTGCCAATTCTAGTTATATTTAGCCTCTTAAATTATTATTGCTATCAATCTTGAAATATGTGTTCTTTATGGTATCTAATATGAAGTCTTAAGATTCAACTGTCTTGAATCTTATATTCTCTTTTCTCTCCTATTTTGGTTTTTTGAAAATGAAAAATAAGACTATTCTGGTTGAAAATATATGAAAAGACTAGAGGACAAATGGTTTTAAGAGTGCAAATGTTTGCAAAGACCAGCCTGTGTAAAGTAGCACATTCCACATACTTAGTATTCAAATACATTATCCACCTGACAAGATAGTAAAATATCCTACTCATCTGTTCAGGACTAATTTTTAAAATTTTAATAATTTTATTAGTCTCTAGCAAGGCCTTTTAAAACTTTGCAAAGAATATTAATAACTCATTAAAGATTAATTATGTGTCAGCTTTGAGGTCAAAGAGTTGAAGTGGTTTTTAGTTATCTGAATTAAAATGCATCTGCTCTGAAAAGGACACATAGTGTAAGACTCTCTGCCTTCTTCACCAATCTAAAGTTCTTATTTGTTAAAACATGTACACACAGATGTTAAACAAGGGTCTTTGACAATAATTAAATGAGAAAATGATGGCCATATGCATACTAGTCTAGAAGTTTGGTACAGAGGGATGTCTTCCAAGACTGGTTACCTCTGGAACTTTGTATGACTTACAATGCTAACTGGCAGACCAGTCACAGATATGCTAGTTATGATGAAGGCTTCCTCACGATCTAAAATTTGCATCTTGTTTTCATAGAGGAGAACCATAGAATTTAATGGAGCAAGAGTTTGAGAATAAGATGATCAATGAAAAATAGATGTCTAAATGGAGAATAGAGGAATTCTGAGACATGAATAGAAAAGGGAGATGGAAAAGAGAAGAAAGTTCTTAGAGGAATCTGTATTGTTACAACTTTGATGTCTTCATATAGCCAGCAAAAAATGAAAAAAGTGAAAGACAGCAAAAACAAAGCATTAAAATAGTTCTGATCAAAAATATTTATTTAAATCTTTCATGTATTTAGAATATGACTTCTGATGAATCAGTTTTTTTTTGTTTCCCCTATTTTTCAAATTGGAATAATAATAATACCTTTGATGTGGGATGCTGAGTGGATCAAGGTTATAAAAAATCAGCTACACAGCCTTCACATTTGGATCTTCAATAATTAGTAACTCTTATTGTGATAGTTAATTTTTGAAGTATTCAGATATTACTTTCCAATAACTTTAATTTTTTTTTAAAAAAAGATAATCTGATGAACTGTGCTATGTTATTTAGCATGATTGTATAAATTTCTATAGTCATTTTCACTACCAATTTGGAAGAAATGATGGTTTCTCCAACTTTCAAAGAGTTCATTTCTCTCATTGTATATGCCTGTAAGTCCATTCCCAAAGCTTCCTGGTTTCCTTTCTCCATAAAAAAAAAATACTTAGGGAAAATTATATTCCTTCTTGGACTTCTATAACTTAAATGAAAGACTCTGCCAGTCAGCACCACCAGTCTTCCCTTGTTCTTGGCATATAGAACATGAACTGGTTTCCAAGGCAAAGCATTCAATAATCTGTATGCAAAGTAGTATTTTTACATAGCTCTGAATGTCATATCCAAATGTAAAGCAGCCTGTTGCCTCAAGTGTGAAATTCACTCTCATTTAAATTTTGTGTTTCTTTGCAGCTAGTGATGCTGGTATTTGCAGACTGGGCCACGAAACACATGTGATGGTGGTTAAAAGTAGTAATAACTGTGACCTCTCCCCTGTTGCTTCTGTCTTCATGAAGAGGGTTTTATGTGACAGCTATCCTTGGGCCAAAGCAGGAAATCTGCAAGAGTCAAGGGGATAGAAATGTTTATTTTTTTTTTTGCCTTGATATTTTACAATCTCTTCCAAGTTGTAGATTTTTCAATATGTTATGATCACCAATGTTTTTAGAGAGCCCATGTTTAAAATTTTATGGTTTCTTTTATCATTTGAATTCAAATATGTAATAGATTGGATACTCGGTTAGTTTCAGATGTCTTTGCCTGGGAACAGTCTGCTCAGTAATTAGAGTTTGGTTTTTAGGAAGAAAGAATATTAGGATGTTTGTCTCTGTTCACTTACAGAGGAGCACCCTGGGGCCAACATCCCACTTGAACCTGTTCATGATGATTTAAAGATACTAGTCATTTTCTGAATGCATTTCATACTGAGCTTTTAAGGTTGATTTCAATTCAAAGTACCAATTGACGATGAAAAGGTTACTAGAGAGTTTGCCTATTCATGATGCAACTCCCTTTTCATCTGGGTCCCCAGTTACCCCATGCCAGGATCACTTTTAATCTTCCGACTGCTTTTCTCTACTGGCTACAGCTCCTTTGAACTACCATTTCTAATGCAAAGGGTCAATGACAAGAGAATAGTGTCTCTCTGGTTAGAGCCAGACCTCCCATTTAGGTAAAGCACTTTACCAGAAATCAGGATTTTTAAAGCCATTAATTGTAGTAATTGTGTAAGTTACTTTGAACTGTACCTCACATGAGATAGTAAAAATGATAATAGTTGGTATAACCTAGGATCAAAAAAGGGATGCAAAAACTAGAGAGGGAATTTCTTCACGATAATGCTGGGCAAGATTATGTACTTACTGCTGTATGACACATTGCCTTATAATTTAATGACAGAAAGCAGTAACTATTCATTATTTCTTTAGAGTCCAAGGATAGACTGGGCAGTCATGCTGTCAGACAATGCCAGACTCAGCTGGACTCTTATATGTCAGTGGGTAGCAGACAGGGCAGCCGTTTCTGGCTGGTGCAAGCTGGCCTCTTAGGCCTAATCTCACAACTGGCACACCATCACTTCTGCTGTAGTCCACTGGCCAAAGGAAATCACAAGGCCAGCCAAGGTCCAAGGGATGGGGAAGAAAACTTCACCTCTAGAAGGGAGAAACTGAAAGTCACATTGCCAAGGGCAGGGGTTCAGGGATGGGAGGAGAATTGGGAATGATTTTTATGATCAGTCGGCCACCATTTCTTTCTTAGATTATGAGGGGCAGTGTTGAGAATCCCTCATATACTGCATCTCACCCACTCTTTTATGCATGATAATCTCCATCAGTCATATGGTGAGATGTGAGGTGTTGAATTCTCTCTAGCCTTCAGTAAAGTTAGTAATTGAGAAAAATAACTAGGTAGCTCCATATTGCTGTTTTGCACTGGTTAATACATCTCTGCTACATTTGGTTTAATACAGATATAACTTCTCTAATGGAATTTTGATTTTGTTCTGAAAGTGTTTCATCTTCTTTCATGTATGTATATATATATGTGTGTGTGTGTGTTTATATATATATGTGCATTAATGGCCTTATATATATGTATATTTGCACATATATATGTTTTTATATATATCTGTAAGTATATATACACACACACAGACACACGTTTCCTATTCCACTTCTGCCAGCTTGCTAGCATCCTTGCTAGTCTTTGGCCCTTTGAGACACTACCTTGACTACTGATTACCCTAAAGTTCACTGCCCAGAAGGGGAGATGTTCCCTGCTTCAACAGGGCAAATAGTTACTCTGTAGAGAGGGAAGATGTTAATAATCCTGTTTATACATCCCTTCATATGATAGTTCTAATCAAAAATCCATAGGGCTCGGCAATGGGGGCTTGAAATCTGGCCCATAATTTTGCACCTAGTGTAGCTGCATTTATAATCTTTCAGCTGTAGTGTCATCATCCCCACTAAGAATTTAATGAGCACCAATAGGCCTAGCTAATGTACAAAGCACAGAGGCAGCCATATCGCCCTCCCAGTAAGCTACTGCTTGATTACAGAGTTACTGGTGTGCATGAGGACCCAGGACCTCCCTGTTTTCACTTACTTCATAAATCTAGACACAGACCTCACTTTGGGGCTCATATTACTATGAGGAGACTGCAGAGGAAAAATAAACCCCATTTGGTAAAGTAAATGGTATGCCTGCTTCTGCAGCTACCCACCGTTCATTACTGCTGTATGTTATTTCCAGCAGTACTTACAACAGTGATCATAAGGGACCTTTAAAGACTTGCTGATGCCTCTTGGGCAGTTTCACAATAATAAAGTTTATAAATAATTCTGCCTACATATCTTATATATTCAGGATACCTCTTGCCTTGCTTTGTTTGTTATGGGTGTATTTGAATAAAAACAGGTTATTTGGATGCCTGTCCTCTGAGAGCTATTGTTGTTTCTTCCCTCCAAGTCAAAATCACATGTTCTCTCAGCTACAGTCACATTCACAACCAAATGCAGATTTGTGAACTGTAGTGAGGGACACAAACTAGGAAGAGAGAAACTTCTAAGAAACCCTGAGATCTTGTTGGAAATTGTTTTGTTTGCTTTATAAACATTTTTGTAGACGTTTTAATCTGAGGATTCAGTTGGTCATTGGGCTACAATTTAAGTGTGTATATAAGAGCTGTGTTCATATGAGAGTGACATTTTATTGTACATCACATATGTGTATTTTATACATGTCACCCCTGTGCAAAAGAAGTTATATGTTAGAATCAGCAAAGTATATGTGATTCTTTTTAGTTCATATCATTTTTATTTTCCAAAGAGATTTAAAATACAAGCTTTTGTATTCAAGCTTTAATTCCATCTACCCTCTGATTGAGGGAAGTTAGAAAAAAGTATCAAATACTGTGTGTGTGGTTAAAACCATGGTTTCTATTTGGAATTTAGAAATGTATGTACCAAGTTTTGCAAAAACACCTGTACAGTTTTATTTCAGATTTTACAAAGTGTTTCACTGGAACATCTGTTAAAAATACAAACTAATGGCTTTTTCTCAGTCCTGCTGAATCAGACTCTCTGGGAATAGAGACAAAGTATCTGCATTTATAAGTCAATCCCTTAGCTATTTCTTATGCATATTAAAGTTTGAGAAACACTGCTAACCTTATCCCAGAATTAAATTTAATTATTAGAAAACTATATACTTGGACCTTATTAATTCAGTTCCCTAGAGAACTTTCTTCATGTTACAATGATTCACTATTTTGTGCTTGATTTTTTATCAAGAATCAGTATAAGAAATGACAACACGTAAAGTGATTCTGTACTTTTAAGAAACTGTCATCGGACAATTGTTCAGTATGTTGTTCAAAGACCCTCATCCAGGAATTCACATGATACATCCTCCTTGTGTAATTATAACCTACATATAGAAAAGTGAATGAATCATAAGCTTTCAGGGTGGTACATTTTTCAAAATGAACACATCCATGTCACCAATATTCAGATTATGAAATACAACATTGTCAAAATTCACAGAAGCCCGCATATGCCTCACAGAAGAGTAAGTATACTGACTTCTATTACTATAGATTCATTTTTCCAGCTGGCTTTTGATCTTATGCAAATTAAATAATGATGTATATACTCTTTTAAGTATCTGGTTTCTTTTATAAACATATTTGTGAGATTCATCTGTAATGTTGGATATAGTTGTAATTTGCTCATTCTTATTGCTGTTCAGTGTTTCATTTGATAAGTGTTCCATAATTTTCAGTTGTATTATTGATGATGGATATATTAGTTATCTATTTCTGCATATAGATTATTCCTAATTGGCAACAAACTTGCACCTTAAAAGAGCAAACATTATCTTACACTGCTTCTGAGAATCAGGAGCCTGGGAGTGATGCCACTGGGGGATTTTGACTCAGAGTCTCTTAGGAGATTTCATTTAAGCTGCCAGCCTAAGTTCAGTCTTTGAAGAAATGACTAAGGCAAAGTGCTCCCAAGTTCACTTATGTGTCCACTGCCAAAAGGCTTCAGTTCCTCATCATATAGATATCTTCATAGCATTTCTTCTGATGTGGTGGCTGGCTTTCCCAAGAGAGTGATAGGGGAGGAGAAGGGGACAGGAAAATCCAGGAGAGAAGCTGCAGTCTTTGGTAACTGAATCTCAGAAGTGACAAGCCATCACTTCTGCCATATTCTATGGTTACATAGATGGTTTCAGTGTGAGAGTGGACTACAAAACAATGTGGACACCAGGAGGCAGGAACATTGCAGACCATCTCAGAGGCTGGCTACTGCGGTGGTTATTGGAATAGTTTTCCATTTTTGGCTAAAAAGAGTAGTACTGCTTTGAACATTTTATCAGTCTATACCTAGTATAAATACCTAGTAGTGGAATTCCTACATCAGACAGATATCAAGAAAAAATTTTCCAAAGTGCTTGTCAAACTATTCTTTTATAAGCAATTCTCTACTTGCTCCACCCTTGATAACACTTGATATTGTGTGTATTTTTAATTTTAGCAACTCTAGGGGTGTGTTTAATGCTATCTCAGTTCAGTTCAGTCGCTCAGTCATGTCCGACTCTTTATGACCCCATGAACTGCAGCACACCAGGTCTCCCTGTCCATCACCAACTCCCTGAGTCCACCCAAACCCGTGTGCATTGAGTCGGTGGTGCCATCCAGCCATCTCATCCTCTGTCGTCCCCTTCTCCTCCTGCCCTCAATCTTTCCCAGCATCAAGGTCTTTTCCAATGAGTCAGCTCTTCTCATCAGGTGGCCATAGTATTGGAGTTTCAGCTTCAACATCAGTCCTTCCAATGAACCCCCAGGACTGATCTCCTTTAGGATGGACTGATTGGATCTCCTTGCAGTCCAAGGGACTCTCAAGAGTCTTCTCCAACACCACAGTTCAAAAGCATCAATTCTTCGGCGCTCAGCTTTCTTTATAGTCCAACTCTCACATCCATACATGACCACTGGAAAAACCATAGCCTTCACTAGATGGACCTTTGTTGGCAAAGTAATGTCTCTGCTTTTTAATATGCTGTCTAGGTTGGTCATAACTTTCCTTCCAAGGAGTAAGCATCTTTTAATTTCATGGCTGCAGTCACCATCTGCAGTGATTTTGAAGCCCACAAAAATAAAGTCTGACACTGTTTCCCCTGTTTCCCCATCTATCTGCCATGAAGACCTACAAGACCTTCTAGAACTAACACCCGAAAAAAATGTCCTTTTCATTATAGGGGACTGGAATGCAAAAGTAGGAAGTCAAGAAGCACCTGGAATAACAGGCAAATTTGGCCTTGGAGTACAGAATGAAGCAGGGCAAAGGCTAATAGAGTTTTGCCAAGAGAACGCACTGGTTATAGCAAACACCCTCTTCCAACAACACAAGAGAAGACTCTACACATGGACATCACCAGATGGTCAACATCGCAATCAGATTGATTATATTCTTTGCAGCCAAAGCTGGAGAAGCTCTACATAGCCAGCAAAAACAAGACTGTGAGCTGATTGTGGATCAGATCATGGACTCCTTATTGCCAAATTCAGACTGAAATTGATGAAAGTGGAGAAAACCACTAGGCCATTCAGGTATGACCTAAATCAAATCCCTTATGACTACACAGTAGAAGTGAGAAATAGATTTAAAGGGCTAGATCTGATAGACAAAATACCTGATGAACTATGGATGGAGGTTCATGACATTGTACAGGGGACAGAAATCAAGACCATCCCCAAGAAAAAGAAATGGAAAAAAGCAAAATGGCTGCCTGAGGAGGCCGTACAAATAGCTGTGAAAAGACGGAAGGTGAAAAGCAAAGGAGAAATGGAAAGATATTCCCATCTGAATGCAGAGTTCCAAAGAATAGCAAGGAGAGATAAGAAAGCCTTCCTCAGTTATCAATGCAAGGAAATAGAGGAAAACAATACAATGGGAAAGACTAGAGATCTTTTCAAGAAAATTAGAGATACCAAGGGAACATTTCGTGCAAAGATGGGCTCAATAAAGGACAGAAATGGTAGGGACCTAACAGAAGCAGAAGATATTAAGAAGAGGTGGCAAGAATACACAGAAGAATTGTACAAAAAAGTTCTTCATGACCCAGACAATCACGATGGTGTGATCACTCACCTAGAGCCAGACATCCTGGAATGTGAAGTCAAGTGGGCCTTAGGAAGCATCACTACAAACAAAGCTAGTGGAGGTGATGGAGTTCCAGTTGAGCTATTTCAAATCCTGAAAAATGACTCTGTGAAAGTGCTGCACTCAATATGCCAGTAAATCTGGAAAACTCAGCAGTGGCCACAGGACTGGAAAAGGTCAGTTTTCATTTCAATCCCAAAGAAAGGCAATGCCAAAGAATGCTCAAACGACCACACAATTGCACTCATCTCACACGCTAGTAAATTAATGCTTAAAATTCTCCAAGCCAGGCTTCAGCAATACGTGAACCGTGAACTTCCAGATGTTCAAGCTGGTTTTAGAAGAGGCAGGGGAACCAGAGATCAAATTGCCAACATCCGATGGATCATCGAAAAAGCAAGAGTTCCAGAAAAACATTTATTTCTGCTTTATTGACTATGCCAAAGCCTTTGATTGTGTGGATCACAATAAACTGTGGGAAATTCTGAAAGAGATGGGAATACCAGACCACCTGACCTGCCTCTTGAGAAACCTGCATGCAGGTCAGGAAGCAACAGTTAGAACTGGACATGAAACAACAGATTGGTTCCAAATAGGAAAAAGAGTACGTCAAGGCTGTATATTGTCACCCTGCTTATTTAACTTATATGCAGAATACATCATGAGAAATCCTGGGCTGAAGGAAGCACAAGGTGAAATGCTATCTCATTATGATTTTAATTTAAACCCCCCTGATAATTAATGATATTTGTTCTTTTTTCATATACATACTGTGATGTAGAATTTTTCTTTTGTGAATCCCTATTCTCTGTTATCGGAGAAGGCAATGGCACCCCACTCCAGTACTCTTGCCTGGGAAATCCTATGGATGGAGGAGCCTGGTAGGCTGCAGCCTACCGTGAGGTCCATGGGGTCACACAGAGTCGGACACGACTGAGGTGACTTAGCAGCAGCATTCTCTGTTATGGCTGGTTTTTAAGTCGGTTACCTACATTTTATTATTGGTCTGTAGAAGTTCTTTCTATATTCTGTACAGTCCTCATAATCACATATATTACAAATATCCTCTCCCACATTGTGGTTGCATACAGTTTCACTCTGTTAATACTTATTTCCTTCAATGAGCAGAGGTTCTTAATTTTAATTTGGTTGAAATTTTCATCACTTTTTTCTTTGTGTTTAACTTTTGGAGACTTGTTTAATAATACTTCGCCTACTCAAGCTCTTGAATACATTTGCTTATATTTTTCCTCAAAGCTTTGCTGTCTTATCTTTCGAATTGAAATCTACAATCTATCTAGCAATATATAAAAAATAATATTTCTTGCCCAAAAGCATTTGTAAAAAGTATTCAAAGGTAGTTTTACAATTGATAACCATCTCTCTAGTGCACTATTGTGTTAGGGAAAAATAGGACACAATTATATATGTTAATAGATGCAGAAAAGCATGTGAAAAATTCATCACTCTTTATAATGAAACATATACACATATTCATACATATATTCACAGATATAGTCTTAGACAATGAGAAGAAGAACTTCTTAAGTCTGATTTTTTAAAAAATGTATAAAAATAAATACAGCAAACATACTTTGTGGTAAAAGGCTAAAACTATCCTCTTATGATTAGAAATACAAGACAAAGATACTGCTGTCACCACTTCCTTACAGTATTGAACTTGAGGTCTCATCCACTGTAATAAGGCAAGAAAAAGATGTACTGGAAAGAAAGACTTAAAACTGTCATTGTTCCTGCATGACGTGCTTAGGAACCTCATGAAAGAAACTGCATACTGTTGGAAATAATAAGTAACTTTACGTAGGTCACCTGGATGTTATATCAATGAAGAGACTAATTGTATTTCTTTATGCAAAAAACAAACAAATAGAAAATGAATATTTTAAAAGAATCAGTTTATAATTGCATTAGATAATATAGTATGTAAAAAATAAATTATATTCAATCTATATAATGCCTCTAACTTAAAACTACAAAAAATCATTGAAATAAATTTTAAAAGAACTAAATAATGGAGATATATACTTTGGCCATGGACTGGAAGACTCAACCCAAACTGATTGATAGTGTTAACTTAATCAGAATCAAAATCCCTCCAGTTATTTTTGGAATTGAGAAGCTGGATATAAAATTTATTTGGGCAAGTAAAGATCTAAGAAGAACCAAAACAATCTTGAAGAATAGGAACAGAATTAGAGAACTTTCATTACTAGTTATAGGTATAGCAATTAAGATAAAATAGTATTGATTTAGATATAGATGAATAGACCAATGAATGAAGCACAAGCTGGAATCAAGATTGCAGAGAGAAATATCAATTATCTCAGATATACAGATGACACCACCCTTATGGCAGAAAGCAAAGAAGAACTAAAGAGCCTCTTGATGAAAGTGAAAGAGGAGAGTGAAAAAGCTGGCTTAAAACTCAACATTCAGACAACTAAGATCATGGCATCCAGTCCCATCACTTTATGGCAAATAGATGGAGAAACAGTGGAAACAGTGGCTGACTTTATTATGGGGGGCTCCAAAATCACTGCAGATGGTAACTTCAGCCATGAAATTAAAAGACACTTACCCCTTGGAAGGAATGTTATGACCAACTTAGATAGCATATTAAAAAGCAGAGACATTACTTTGCCAGCAAAAGCCTGTCTCGTCAAGGCTATGGTTTTTCCAGTGGTCATGTATGGATGTGAGAGTTGGACTATAAAGAAAGCTGAGAGCGAAAGAATTAATTCTTTTGAACTGTGGTGTTAGAGAAGACTCTTGAGAATCACTTGGACTGCAAGAAGATCCAACTAGTCCATCCTAAAGGAAATCAACCCTGAATATTCATTGAAAGGACTGATGCTGAAACTGAAACTCCAATATTTTGGCCACCTGATGCGAAGAACTGACTCATTGGAAAAGACCCTGATGCTGGGAAAAATTGAAGGTGGGAGGAGTAAACTCCAGGAGTTGGTGATGGACAGAGAAGCCGGGCATTCTGCAGTCCGTGGGGTCGCAAAGAGTTGAACATGACTGAGTGACTGAACTGAACCAAACTGAACTGGTAGACCAATGAAACATAAGAAAAGTCCATTAAAATGACCCTCTCATACAGAATTAATTGATTATGATAAAAATCACCTCACAGTGAAGTTGGCATGTACTGGCCTTTTCAGTAAATAGCATTGGGTCCCTTGAATATCCATACTGGAGTGGATAACCATTCCCTTCTCCAGGTGATCTTCCTGACCCAGAGATTGAACATGAGTCTCCTGCATTGCAGACAGATTCTTTACTGTCTGAGCCACCAGAGAAGCCCTTTGACTATTCATATAGGAAGTTTAAAAAAAAAAGAATCTTCACTCCTACTTCACACTACACACACAAGCCAAAACATAATTTTAATATTAAAAAAAATCTCTTTTATTTTAAAAAATAGTATTTTTTAATCAGAGAACTATATTTTTATTTGCTTATTTGTTTATGCTGTCTAAAAACTCATGGGTAAAGCATGTCTGATTACAATAATTTTCTTTAATCTAAAAATTTTGTCCTTTTTATTGCATGGTCCTTTTTCTTTCATGCTTGCTATAATAATTCTATTTTATGGGTCTTTCCTTTTTGTGCAAGTTATTTTAAATCCTTTTTTTGAAATAGGGTATAAATAATGAATGAGTCAATCAAGGAGGCAAGTTAAACTTCTTTTGAAATTTTGAAGCCTGATTGAATTGTCAAAAAGAATGATAGTTCATAGAGTACTAATAATTTCACTTTGATAAAATTATAACTGTCCAACATCATATTGCCAATATGCATTATGCATATAAATATTACATGGAATGTTCTTTAAATGTTAACATATGTGTCAGAATTAAAAATACATAGCATTCACATGGAGAAAGAGTTTGCTTTTTATAAACCAACCATAATAAATGCTTGAACCAAAAAATAGATAACTTGTTCCTCTTTAGTCATCACAGTGGAGGGGTGAAGTGGGGAGAAGGAATAGCTGTTTTGAAAGTAGGAAGTGTAATGACTGATAAGTCTTTCCACCCCTGTTAATGATTAAGAACACAGACTTTAGAGCTGCCAAACCAGCCTGCATAAGAATCCCAGCACTGCCAGTTAGTAACTGTGTAATCCATAGACAAGTTACTTTTCTTAAACTTCAATTTCTTTATATCCAGAGTGGGGATAATAATACCTACCACACACAAGCTTGGCTCTGTATGGCTGAATGTAGGCATGAGGCCAATTGTTTTGCAGAGTGTAATTTTTCAAATCTTTATATCTATCCTACTTTAAGTGGATGATCTTGATTTGAGATTCTGGAAGAGAATAAATTGGACACCAATACAAAACAAGCTAGCTGAATATGGAATAGCTCAACTAGGAGCAGCAGCAACTAGGAGAGCAGGTTAAAAAACCCAGATGACATGGGGCAAATAAGAAATTCTGAACACTGTGCAGCCCATCAGTTGCAATGAGGCCCTGGAGAGTTGTAACCTCTGAAACTGTGGATGCTGTTGCTGTACTGTGAAACACAACAGCACTGGTGGGCTCTCTGAGCTCCCATTCCACCTGACACACGTGGCAATAAAGTGCAGCACATGGTGCCCGCATCAGAGCAATAGCTAAATCCTCAAAATAATATTTTAATGACTTCTGTCTGCATTTGGGGAGATGATTTTAGACCTTGGGTTTTCTCTTTTTGTAGGTTAATACACCTTCCCCTTCAGATCCCTGCATTTGGGGAAATCTCTTTCACAGTGTATTTCCCAGAGAGTATTTTATCTAATTTGGAATGCCCTGAAGGAACCTTTGATCCGCAATGTAAGGGCAGCATCCAAAACCAGGTTCAGGGTGTCCGTGGTTGGTCGGGAAAGCCTGCATGTGTTCAGGAGGATGGATAAGGACAGTTTGTGAAAAGGTATTGTTTCCTTTTCTCCCACTTCTGTCTGGTTGCTGCTGTTTTTTAAGTCCTATCATCTTTGGCAAAGACAGACTTCTGTCATCAAACTAGAACTGAACCCTGTGTGCTTGGGAAGTTTGTAGGGTCTTTTTTCCCATCTGCTGACACCCGTATCTACTGACATTTCCAATGGTATTATTTAAATATTTTAATTGCTCAGCTGACCTGAGCACCATATCAAGATGCAAATAAAGGAACATTTTTTTTATATTTAATATTAAATCAGCCTTTCCTCTTCCTACCTCCCCGTACCAGAGACCTACCATTTCTACTGACAGTACAGAATATTTTGCTACAAGACAGGGATTGAAACAGTGGATTATGTCTTTCACTTCAACAAGATCCTGTTCTAAGACTTCTGTACATCTGATATGATATTGGGGTATAGATTACAAAGTACAGATTACTACCCAACCAGCCAAATTAAAATGCACCAAAGACTTAATGCCATCTTAAAACATCACCATAGAAGTCAAAGCTCTGAGTAGATGCTTTAGTAAACAAATCTAGAAAAAGTTCCATTTTACTTGCTTGGAAGAAGTATATAGGCACGCAAATATCTAAAATTAAGCAATGCTAGAGAAAAAATAAATTCACGTTTTGAAAATGATTAAAGTCTAGAAACGAATTTGCTCTCACACAGTAATTTGCTAAACTGAACAGGAGTTATTTTGGATTGAATTTGTTACATAGCTCACGCATGAAATGATCCGTTGCTTGTTCTTGTGAAGCTGTTGCCACACTGAAACAGCAGAGGGGGAAAAAACTGTCTTCTGTCTGAGGCACTGTAAAAAGATTGAAAGCTCTGACTGAGGGTTTTGTAGAGGTATCCGACTTCAACTTGCCATTTAAACCTTATGGGCCAACAGCTGTTAAGCCAAAATCGCAGATGCTTAGCTTTCAGAATCATTAATGTAGACTTGGGTTCAAAAACCCAAGTCAGGCACCTTGAGACAGTCACTCATGTGATTACACTGCCACCGTGTGGTTTCAAAGATTCCTTTCAATTTTACAAAACATCCAAAGAAATGGTCTCTTACTTACAAAAGGGAAATTATAATAATCCAAGTACCGTCTCTTGTTTGTTTGTTCTCTGTCATAATCCCATATAGTCCATAGATGACCATGTAAAAAATAGGGGGATAGTGACGTAGAGATGGCAGTATGGGTATGATTCCAATAATTCTTCAAAATTCGCCAAGGATTCAGCTTCTCCCCAGTGAATGTCATCAAGACGTCTGTTAAGATATGCCCCCAAATGCTGTTTATTGACCTTTTCTGCACAAATCTGGCATTTACAGTGTCCAGAAACCATCTGAAAAATTCTCTGTAGATATCTGTAGGCAAATGCATCTCAGACGGAGGTCCCCAAACAGTAGCATCAGCGTTCCTGGAGAACTTGGTGGAAATTCAGATTCTTCAGTTCCATCCTGTACCAAATCAGAAATTCCAGAGGTGGAGCTCATAACTCTGCGTTTTAAACAACCTCTCCAGGTGATTCTGAAGCTTGCTAAGGTTTGAGAACCACTGCTATAGAGAATGGTGCCTGTCATTATTTCTGACAGTTTCAAGAAGGACCCAAAATCAGAATTTTTATGTGAAATATTCCATTTTTTAAAGTGTCTTCCACTTTGAATGCATGTCTAGTTTAAAAAGTGGAGCCATATTTAGCTTATTGATTCAGTCTACTGACCTTCCAGGTTGTGATCTCTGAGATGCACAGGTAGGGAAAACTGTGGCTGTCAATTTCAACACACATTTGAGACCACCCTCATATCTTGTACTTAAGTGGTCTGGGTCCATGTCTTTTCATCTTTATAAGTGTAAATGCATACATACGAAGCCTGGAAATCCAGTGTCTCAGCACATGAGGGAAATATTCTATGCAGCAAGGAAGTAGCTTCAAAATGAAAACAGATGAATAATCTGAACGATGCCTAAATTTAAAAATACATACTTTGAAAGAAAATATAAATAAATGATAGTTCTACAAAGTATGCTTTTACAACATTTTAAAATGTTATATATTTCATGGCATACATAGAATAAAAGTAATGAGGATATACAAATTACTTGGAGGGTGACTTATTCTTAGAGATATATAAAGTACTTCAAATATATAAAGCTCATCAATAAATTTAGGTACTCATTTGGAAAAAAATATCAGGTCTTATGGTTCAGCAGTAAAGAATCTGCCTGCAATGCAGGAGACCAGGCTTCATCTTGGGTCAGGAGATCCTCTGGAGAAGAAAATGGCAACCCACACCAGTATTCTTGCCTAGAGAATCCCATGGACAGAGGAGCCTGGTGGGTTTCAGTCCATGGAGTCACAAGAGACTCGGACATGACTAAGCTACTAAACCACCAACTACCACCATATGTGTGTGTGTGTACACACACATGTTATTCTTAGCTCTGAAAGAAATCCTTTATGAATAGCTGCTGAATTAATAGAAGTTTAGGTATTGGTTCAGGTATTATCAAGTGAATTTGCTTTACCAGGAATGCTCTCTCCTGGCCTGATCCTCACTGTGGTCACTAGATCCAAGACTCAGAATGCTGCCTTATTTATTTCACTACTACTTGCATATTTTTTGAATGACTTAAAGAATAAAACCAACTTTAGGTAGACTCTGTTTTTCTCTCTAGTTTCTTTCCAAAAATAGTAAAATTCCAGTGGCTCCACCACTGACAGGATCTTTTAGATCGTCTGATAGGAGAGCTCATTCTGGAGTAGATTACAATACCCACTCCGAGCTGAAGATCATTCTTGTTGCTGGAGGCCAATGCCTGGATATATCCCTACCATTCTGTGTAACAATAGACTCTCTTGGGGAGCTAGTTCTTCAGGTGTGCTGCTGAATTTAATGATTTCCTCACTGAAGTCTCTGGCCCAGTAGTGTACCATTGTGCTTAGGATTCTGGCCAGGGGACTCCTTTACTTCTTCTCATGGAATTTTGGGTTTCAAGAGTACCTCACTAAAATGCACATCTTGGGAGGGAGGAAAACATGACGTTTGGGAATGTTTCACTAGAACTGGAGGCAAACATGGGTATGTTAGAGGTTCTACATGGTTCCTGACCAGGAGAGGCACATAGACCGGAAAGCAAAACAAATAATTTCACCACGATATACTTAAGGTGTTAAAAAAAAGTGCTCAGGACTCCCTGAGAAAACAAACAAAAAACGCTGTCTCAAAGGATCTAGAGTGGTTGCACAAGTAGTTAATATTTACACTGGGTTTCACAAGATGAATAGGCACATACCTGGTGAAGGAGGAAGAGATACAATGTGACAAAAAGCTGGTCATTTCTTGTGACTAGAGTGTCAGCCATTGGATCTTTGAAATATAGCACAGGGTCCCTATAATGAATCCAACAGTTATTTTTTCATGCAGGAATAAATGAGTGGAAGGATGATTATTATGTTTGTAGGACAGTGTGAGTACTGGAGAAATAAGGTAAGACTAGAAAGATTGGTTAGAGCCAGAGATCATGAAAGCATCACCGAGGAAGCTGAATTTCACTCTGTAGATTTTTAGTATCATTTTTTTTCTGTCAAGATCCATTTGCATCATGATCTGTTGAAGTACTTTTTATAATAATTCAGATTCCTGGCTCTTAGATCAACTGAATCAGATCTCAATCTCTGGAGATTGAGCCAAGAAATCTTTTGCACTCTCTGAAAACTACTGCTAGAAACAAGGTACAATTCTTAAAACATTATTTTTCAACTTTTTTGGTTGTTCATCATCTTAAGAGAATTTGTCAAAAGCTGTAGAAACTCTCCTGTGAAAAATATATATGCACATTCATTTTTACTAACAATTTTACAGAGATTATGAAACCCCTGAGATTAACTCATGAGTTCAAGTTAATAGCCCCTGAAACCAAGCTGGCTAACAGCTAATTTAGAGCAAGTCAGATGAGAATCACTGTTACTAATGAGGGAAGGTTTTTAGATGCAGTTGAAGAATACAGACAAATCACTTCTTAAAAATGTTGTCTAAGACTAACCTGATTTCTTTCTGACCATGTTGACTATAAAGGAGACATATTCACATTTAAAAGGAGAAGAATTTATGCCGGGAACCAGGAAGCTTCTTAGTCATTTCCATCCCAAGTAAAGCATTTGATGAAAAGTTGGAATGTTTCAAAAGGAAAAAAAAGTATTTATTGGGCATTTAAAAGCTGATATGTTATTTTGCCCTGTTTCAAATAGCAAATGAAGTTGTTGGCATTCTAGAAAGTACATGAGCTAACTTTATATACTTAAAGCCTCACATATTTAGATTGTATTTAAAAATCTTGGTCTCTTTCTGATAATCTAGCATTTGGGAACCGTAGTGCATTTCTATTTCCTCCAAAATTGAGAGCGATATCTGCAGATATCTGCAATAGACCAACTAAAATGGTCTACTGCTGGAGATATGTCACATGGAACAAGATAAAGTCTATGAAAGCAACCTTTTAGAAAAGTCATGGCTGAACTCTAATGACCTAGATTATTTAATGCAAACATTGTGTGCAATTTTGGAGATTTAGGGCAGCCCTCCCTCTAGTCAACTAAAACAATCCGGCTTATGTAAAACCAACATAAAAACAGTTCAGAGCCACAACTTGCTACTCTATGTACCTGGAGCAGAATTACTGAACTTCATCCAAACTTGGAGCAGAGTCAAAGACAAGTGAGGGAGAGAGTGTGGTAGGATATGCAGAAAGGATTTATAAAGTGGGGAGCCTTATACAGAGTTAAGGAGTTAATAATGTATTCAGTTAACAACATGTAATATTATTCTGTAAGTTTCTAATGTCTTGATTAACAAAGACCATCATACTGAGTTTCTCCACCTGCAACTTGTTTTACCACTCAACATTCTTTTAGAAGTTAGTTTGTATTTGATGTATGTTGATTGAGTCCATTTCTTTTAAGTACTTAAAAGGCTACTGTTGGGTGAACATGCTACAACTTCATTCTTCATTTTCCTTAAAAGGACATAGAGGTTGCTTCTGATTGTTTGCCATTACCATCAGTGTTTCAAGAACACCTCAGTGTGTGTCTCCTTGTGACATATATTGATGTTTCTTTAGGGTTTGTACTAAGTGTGGATTTGTTGGGTCACAGGATATTCTATATGCAACTTTGTTTAATAATGTCAAACTGCTCTCCAGTGTAGGGGTACTAGTTATGTGAGAGCTGCAGTTGTGTTACTTTAATGTCTAACTTGTGTCAGACTTTTAAAGGAGATACTATTTTTGTTTGCGTTTCTCTGATTACTGGTGAGGTTTAGCATCTTTTGATACATTGCCTCTTCAAGTGTCTTGTGAATTGTTGGTAATGTCCTATGTCCATATTTCTATGGGTCAAGCACTCATATAGCCTCCTGAGATACACCCATGAATAAAAAAAAAGCATTGCCTCCTTAGACCTTATATCCTAGCAGGGAGAAATAGACAATAGACAATAAACAATAAACAAATGCACTTATTTTAAGTGCATTTGGTTGCAGGATAAGGTGAAAGTGCAGTTGGAAAAAGACAAAATAAAACAAATAAAGCAGATTAGGAGTGCTGGGTAGGCAAGACAGTTCAGAGTGGTAAAGAGTGGTCAAGAGAGACCTCAGGGAGAAGGCAAGATTTGAGTTCATTGAGAGAGTTAAGAAACAGTAAGAAACCAGTGTATCAAGAATGGAGAGACAAATGGAAAAAAAAAAAAAAAAAACTGTAGCGATGAAATCAGAAAAGTAGAGGGAAGGGATTGTTCTATTGGACCTTGTGGGCCATTGAAAGCCTTTGGCTTTTAGTTGAATAAAATGGGGGATCCACTGAAAGCTTTTGTAAAGAGGAGTGACGTGACCTGGCTTGTTATAAAAGGAGCACTCACATTAAATTTTCAAATGCTTACATGCAACAGTTTCTACATAATAAGGAACTTGGCTAAATCTTTCTTCCTATGGGAACAATTCGATTAAAGATCAACTAAGACTGGGAAAGGTTGAAATGGATTACTCTTTGTGCTTGGATGAACAACTTAAGGTTTAGGACTTGGATAAGCAGCAGCTGAGTTCTAACTGTGGCTTTACACTTTTCCTTCTGGCAGCTCTGGGCTGTTGCCTTTGACCTGGATGCTTTATAGCTTATGCATTGGTCACTCAGGGGTAAAATTACTTATTGTTATTGTTAACAACCCTATGCCAGACCCTGGGACTGCTGTTGTTAAGCATTATCTCTGATACCTGGCAGGACAACGTATCTGTCATCTTCACTGTCATCTCTGCAGAGCTAGACTAGAGGTCAGATCTATTCAACCCCAAGTCCCTTATTTTTCAGTTGCCCTGTGGTGTGTGGCGGGGAAGTTATAGGATCTCTGTTAGCTAGATGGCAATGGGTATTGAAACAAAATGACACTGAATAATACATAAGGAGACAGTAAGGCTTTTTAAAGAAATAATAATTTTAACATATATGACTTCTGAAGTATTCAGCTTCTATCTTCTTTGAAGCTGGTATATTAAAAAAAAGGGGCGGGGGGCTAGTTTTCTCTTTTCCTGTTTGTTTTGATATGCAAAATGAAATGAATTTATGGGATGAATTTTAGATCTCCAGGAAGGTTTATCCTAGTGCTTCAGGAAAGTAGATGTTTCAATCTAATATGCTAATCTAATATGCTAATGTATTATCAAAACCCAGCATAAGTGACTAATTCCAAGTGTTCAAACGGATTTAAATTTTTGAAAGTAAAATAGTCTCTGCCCCAGTGGATTGTGAACAACAAACAATGTCTTATTTTCTTCTACCTGAGTAAGATTACTCCCTAGGCTGGCAAGTCTGTTCTCCTCAAATGTATTTGTGAGTTTGTGTGCTTCATGTGATGGAACAGCCCATAGTCTCAGCCCCAAAATGGGTTGCATCCATTTCAAATGAAGGCAGCCATTTATGTCTGCAATTCAGGATTGTTCAAAGGCAGTCTTAGCCAAGGATGCTTATGTTATTTTTTCCATAACCATGCAAAGGCCAAGTATGAGTACTCTTTTTTTGAGCCTAGAAATCCATGGTAATACATATTGCCTTTAGGTTTGCTTTATTTTTAAACAAACTTCAGAAGAGACAGGTGAGAATAAATAATTTTGAAGTTAGATGGTAATAAATTGCTAGGCATATCCTCTTTTACTGCAAATAAATGCTCATGTCTGAAGTAGGGAACATTGGATAGATGTGAAGTCAACTAGCCAGTCATTAAATAGTGACATGAAACAGTACTGCTCACTGCCAGGTTTACCTTCCAGCTTTGTCTGGAAGAGTTCTTTCAAGTTCACCTCAGTTGGGTGGACTTGGAATCTGAAGATTGAGATGGTATGCATGTGTGTGACTGTGTCCAGTTGGAATAACATTTTCCTCTTGCAGCTCATTTTTTTATAATAAAAAAGAGCACACAAAACAAAGTTTGTTTAAAATTGCATCAGATTATCTATGTTGAAAAATCTACCCCTATAAATTCAGATAGTAAAAGAAAAGGAAATCAGAAGTTCAAAATGATATCTCAATGTATTTACCCTCAGGATAGCCACAGCTTAAGAAAGAAAAACAATTAGCAACCTTCATTACTTGTGGAAAAAAATGTGTCTCTTCAGGAAAGTTGCCTCTATTTACTAGGCTATTCTAACCAAATTTCCCTTTTTCACATGGGAAATTTAACTGGAAATATCAGTGGCCTGTTCTTCCTTGATAACATTTCTGCATAAGCATTTCATTTAAAAGGCAAGGTTCCTGTGCAAAGTAGTCTGATACAAACTTTCTTTGCAAGGGCAAAAACACTAGTTTACTTGTTCAAAATGATAGAATTAAGACCAGAGTTCATACCATGAACTTATCCCCTGACACTCCCTCCCCCTTTCACTTGATGAAAGCATGCTCATGTGAACTGAGTTCTGAAACCAAATCCGCTGCTGAACACACTCAGCATTTGGTGCCCGATTTGTACTGTGACATTCAAGCTTCTGCCATGGCTGTTGCAATGTAAATAGGAAATTCTAAATGTGATTTGAATTGCCCTTTGGGGAGTTTTACACTGAGAGACGGTACCTTTCCAAGGTAGCCAGTACTTAATATGGAGCAAGCCCAGTGGTGGGGTTGGAGAGACTGTTCCGCTTCAGAGCACAAGTTGACAGGAAACTATGCATGCCTTCAACTGGACCGAAGGAATTTGGCGGTTGACGTAGCCATACATAGTTTGAAATACTTTCTCTTGTTAGAAATGTTTTAAATTAGTCCGTGAAAATAAGCACCTTCATCATTCACATACAGTGATTCAGTTTTGAGGGAACAGCTACTCACATAGATCCTGGTTCAGAGACTGGTATAAGCAATGACTGACTTTTAATTAGCAATAAGCTCTTTGTAATTATTAGAAGTCAACCTTTTCCTGTAATTGAAATATCTATGCTGGCAAATATGCTTTCACAATAAACAGAAGTGCTCAGACCTTTCCCATGAAATGCAACTGTGTGGATACTGCTGTGTTGCACATTGAAAATGCATCATCAACTCAAATTTGATTAGGATGTTTCTAAGACTTTTAAAGCAAGCATTAAATTCAAGTCCATGGAATTTTACATATATATTTTTGATATTACCTGATATAAAATTCTGGTTGAGTCTACCCATAAATAAATTCAGATGTTGCCTTTTCTTTAGAATGTGGAATTAAGTGAACAGAAGTTCTTAGCTAAAATTCTCCACTAGAGGGCCATAGCTCCCTCCTTCCTTGTGCGTCTGGGATGGGGCTCAAAAACACAAAAGTAAATATTTTTATATTATTATTTTCCCCTCAAGCTCATTGTTTTTTATATATGTACATATATGTATATATTTTACATTACATATAGGTTATATGTACCTAAACCAACGAGCTTTATGTGTATTATATACATACATATATAAAACAATGAGCTTGAGGGGAAAATAATAACATAAGAATATGTTTAACTATATGACAAGTAAAAATATTTTTAAAAAATAATGGCACAGAAGTATGTATAGTGAAAGTTCCCTGCCAGTTTAAAATTCTCCCCTCCCAACCCACTATGCAATTTTTTTAAACATAAATGATATTGCACCAAATATTAATTTTATTCTTGCTTGTCTGTTTTATTTGCTAAACTATGTATTGTATGCATCTTTTCCGGTCAGCTCACACAGATATACCTTTTCTTCAATATGATTTCAGAATACTCTATTATATGCCCCTGAAATGATTTGTTTAAGAAATCCTCTATAGAAGGATATTTAGATTGTTTTCAGGATTTTGGTATTTAAAAATGCTGTGGTGAACATTCTTTCATTTATTTCTTTGCATGGATGTGAGAGTTTCTCTGTGAGTTAAATTTCCTAGCTACGTAATAGCAAGGCCTATTTATTTAAAACTTTAATCATTAATGCAAAGTATGTCAATCTCCAGGCTTCCCAGATGGCGCTAGTGGAAAAGAACCTGCCTGCCAATGCAGGAGACATAAGAGACGTGAGTTCAATCCCTGGGTAGGGAAGATCCCCTGGAAGAGAGCATGGCAACTCACTCCAGTATTCTTACCTGGAAAATCCCATGATCAGAGGAGCCTGGAGGACTACAGTCCATGGGGTCTCAAAGAGTCACAGATGACTGAAGCGACTTAGCACAAGCATGTATCAGGCTCCAAAAAAAAAAAAACAAATCAAAACAAGGTGTGCTTCAGTCATTTAAACTCATACTATATGTGAAAGTACCTTTTAGCCCTAACCCTAGCAAACACTGGGTATGTCAAACTTTATAATCTTTGCCAATTTATTAAAGGAAAAATGACATCTTGGTCTAGGTCCATGATAACTAACTTCAGTGAATAATAAAATTGAAAATTGAAAATATCAGAAGATGGAAGTAGGATGACCAGTTGTTAATGGTTCCAGAAAAAAAAATCACTGGACAAATTTACCTGACTTCATAAACCAGTGGTAATAAAACCAGTGCTGCTGCTGCTGCTGCTAAGTTGCTGCAGTCGTGTCTGACTCTGTGTGACCCCATAGACGGCAGCCCACCAGGCTCCCCCATCCCTGGGATTCTCCAGGCGAGAACACTGGAGTGGGTTGCCATTTCCTTCTCCAATGCTTGAAAGTGAAAGTGAAAGTGAAGTCGCTCAGGTGTGTCTGACTCTTAGCGACACCATGGACTGCAGCCTACCAGGCTCCTCCATCCATGGGATTTTCCAGGCAAGGGTAATGGAGTGGGGTGCCATAAAACCAGTGCTAGGTCTAAATAAATATTTAAAATTTTCCACATACTTTATATCACTTAAAAGTTATAAATTTTTTAAATGATAAAAAGGAAGGTGGGTGAATATTATTATTTTTAACATTCAAATGAGAATGAAACTTTAACAGTGTTCTTTTTACCTCATCACTCTTATGATCTCCAGCATAAAGAACTTTAATAATGAATCTTGAATCTTAAAGTGAATTTTACTTCACCTGCTAAGCCTGTTTCTCCTTTTCTCCTTAGAGACCGCCTATCACAATTTACCCATTCTTTTCTCTCCATTCTAAATTATAGCACCCACCCTTTCCTCTTGGTTTTTAGCAAAGAACAAAATGCCAAGAATTGAAATGCCAAATAGTTTTTCCCTAACAAATATTTTTGTTACTAAGTTAAATATACACCCAAGTAGTAGGATAAAAATAATTACAACAGAAGTTGGATAGTTTGTTGTACCAGTTTTGTTCATTTTGCTCTGACAGTTCCTTTCATGGTAGCTATATATATCCTACCTGACCCAAAAAATATCCCATGAAGGGACAACCCCACCTTGAAAAATTGCAAAGCAGGCAAGGCTGTTCACTTTCCTCCTCCTCCTTCAAACCCTCCATATTGCCGGTACAGTCTACCTATTTCCTCCTTCCACCCTCCACCTAGCTGTGTTTAGCTTTTCCTGAGTAATCTACACTGGAAGGGAGATATCTGAACTTCGGTATTAGTTGACTATGTCTTTCAGGGTGTGGAGAGTATATATAAATGAAGAACAGTCAGAGACTCAAAGGAGAGCTTTTCTTAAGAGGATAGTTTGGAATAGAGAGCAGGAGATGTGCTTTCAAGCATAGCGAATGTCCTATGTCCTATGCCAGCTTCTATGGAGCTTCTCTAGGTCTGTGTAAACATGAAATTTCAGATGTAGAAAAATATAATGGCAAAGAACCAATAGATGTACTAGGGCATCATTATTTCTTTCAGTCTTTTGTATGTGTACCTGTGTGTGCGTGTTCAGTTTGGTTTTGGGTATCCATAACCTCAGCCTTTATAATAGAAGGCTTTAAACCACATTTCAGCCTTCCTGGGTATGGGAATTTTGTTGGACTTTGGTCAGTGCTAATTGAAGAAATAGCCCTCTCCTTCCCGCCCCCTTCTCTAACCAGACAGGAATCTATGTGACTTATCTCAATAATTTCTCATTTTGAGGTTTTTGGATTTTTAGGTTGTTCTATGTAAGTTCCATTTTTAGTAATTAATATATTTTAAATAAGGGAGATGAAATGAGGAGGAATTGTAATTATTGACTGCCAATTTATGAACTTGGAAAATATGGCTTTTCTAGAAAAGAAAAATACATATGAATAAGGAAAAATGAGTTAGCTACATACATAGATATGGTTTTTGTTTGTGAGAAATGAGTTATGTATATGGGGTGAATTCCTGAGTGTGAATGCTATTGTACAAAAATAATAATTTACTAAAAATTCATTTATACAAACCAGAAAAGAAAGAGATTTGTGTAAATAAACTTGAATTTATTTCTGCCTTGTGCTGTAACTTTCTGTGTTGAAAATGTGATTTTAGATTATAAAGCTCCAGCTAAGCAGTGATTTCTTATCAACTCTGTAAAATAACCTTTGGACTGAATATTTTTAAATTGTTTTATATTCTCTGTAACAGATAATGTGCATAAAATTCTCCATGCTCTGTGTTAGACAAGTAATGAATAATTTGACAGAGGGTCAAATGGTTTTCAGTATGATGGGGGAATCTATTTTAAAAATATTAAAAAGTTTTCCAGCAGTTGAAAAGTTTATGTCCAAAAGCCTAGAAACACATTTGCTTCATTTGACCAGCACTGGAATAGTGCACAAAAACTGGACCTATATTTTTAAAAAGAAAGGAAGGGAAGTAAAGAAGGAAAAAAAGAAGGAAGGAAGGGAGAAAACGTTGATTTGTATTTTTCCATTTTCAGCTTGTCCAGATGGACTTTTGGGGGTTGAATTGTCACCAGGTGTGTCATACTGTCAGTCCATCTCTAGGATATTCTTCTCTCTCCCTGGCTGGTTTGGAGCCAAAGGCCACGACGGAAGTGGACTGAGCAGTTCTATCCCACAGCTTGCACAAGGGGCCAGTACGCGTGTACCTTTCTTAGTCCAACAGATTCCCATAGTTTAAAATAATTCAAATTCTGGTTAATGAGCATACACCCAAATGTGGCCATTTCTTACACTCCATTCTAGTGTTGACTTGTAACTACTTTAAAAACATTGTCTTTAAGTTGCTATTAATATTTTGGAAAGACACTGTATTATTTCCAATCAATGATGACATAGCTCAACTCCATTGTATGAACACAAGTCATCAGCTCAATTAATTCAAAAAGGAGAAAAAAAAAGACCAGTAAGTGTAGGCAAAATAGCCAGAATAATTTAACTCTTCTTCAACCAGCAATTTGGACAGTAGATTGATGAGGTCACACAGTAAGAGGTACAGGAAGGCATTAGTATCCTTAGATGTGTCTTGCTGGTATCCTTAGATGCACATGAGTGTCCCTTTCTATTAAGTTGCATTCTCCAGAGACCAAAAAAAAAAAAAAAAAATTAAAATGCTCATATGTTTCTAAGTAACTGGCTTGTGCTAATGTTTAAAACCTTCAGATGTCACAAGAGCTTACACACTGGCAGACTATCAAAATGAGAAATCTCTCTCGTGTTTCTGGGATAGATCACCTTTTGTTGGAAATGCTGAATTTACAGAGCATTTTGGGACGAACCTCTAAAGCTCTTATTTGCTGTTTGTGTGAAAAAGTGCAGTTTTTCTAGAGCAATTTTCAAAAAAATTTTGTTTGGAAAAAATCATTACTTTTATGGAGATATCAAGACTAATAATACTGATTGTGACACATTTCTGGACTGGTAGAGTTCTGTCTCCTCCCAGATCTGAAGCAGAAAGTAAATAAGAACTATGAGTGAGTGAGTGTTAGTCACTCAGTTATGTCTGACTCTTTGTGAACCCGTCGACTGTAGCCCACCAGGCTCCTCTGTCTATGGAGTTCTCCAGGCAAGAATACTGGACTACTTAGCCTTCCCTTCTCCAGGGGATCTTCCCAACCCAGGAATCAATCTCAGGTCTCCTGTACTGCATGGAGATTCTTTACTGTCTGAGCTACCAAGGAAGACAAATAAGAACTATAACTTTCTAAAATCTTAGGATCAATATTATCTCTTGCCAATATTCGATATTTTTCAACATTTAATTTCCATTTATTTTGGTTTCAAGCTAACCTTGAAGGTTGGATTTTATAACTATTTTTTAAAATCATAGACACATTTTAGTTTTTACTTAGTTAAAACTCACTGGAAAAAGTAGAACTGGAGTCATATACCAAAAACAATAATGATTTGTTATTATTTAAACTTCCAAGTCTTTCTTTTCCTCAATTGTGGATCCATTGCCTCAATTCAGTTCAACCAACATTGTATAAAATTGCAGTTTAACTCATGACATGATGAGATTTAACATGCTCATAAAATTCTTCGTTGATGATCATGTTTGGCCTGGCCTTAGCTCTCCCATAACCTCACTACACCTCTTTAACTTACCAAAATTTGTCTTCTCTGGAACAAATATATTTCCTCCTGTCTCCTCGTAGCAGCCTTTTAATCCCCTCTCCTCTACTCATGTCTAAAAATCCTGCAAGTATGCTGATTAAGACAATATAATTTGATTTGGTTGTAGCAAAAAGTAATAATAATAATAATGAAGGCATTATACACGTCTCTGGATAGTTTGTCTCTTTTCTCACTCCTACTCTTAGAAAAACTGCAGTCCCAACAACTGTGCAGTTAGCAAGCTCTCAGCATGACCCTACTTATTCATCAAACTATTTGAAATCATGGCAAAGTTTGTTCCTCCATATTTTATTAAACTCAATTAAGTAATGGGATCTTTTGTCATCAACTTCATCTTCCATGGAAAACCCACTGCACTTTACAGTTCATGAGATGCCAGCCATTCATTTCTTTGTGGTGTTGAAGGTAATTTGATTTATGTCTTGCTCTAGTTAAGATGCCCATGTCTTCCAGCATTTTTGACTTGGAGTTAGAGGCTGAGGTCAAGTTAACAATGGTAATCTGTCTCTCTGTAAGCAAACAATGAATCACCATTTGGGTTTTAAGACTATGGTAAGATTTGACTTGGCAGCTTGGTTCAAAGGTTGTCAGCAAAATGTCATCTGTTTGTCAGGTGAGAATTTGAGCTGATCTCTAATACATAAGTTTCATTAGTATATGTGAATATCACTTGCTGACTTTCATTGACCTTAATACTGATATGAAGAAAATTTTCATTAAGGATTCATTTTACATGAATACCAAAAATTAACACTCTAGGATAATGGTCAAAAAACAATTGCTTCTCTTCTGGTAGCAAATCTGCAAAAAGAAAATAATTACTATTAACTATGCTGTTCCTGGGTTCTATAAACTTATCTTGAGTCTGCACTGAAGGGAGTATTAACACACTTGAGTAGAGGCAGAAACACTTGGGTTTGGGGAATTCCAGGGTCCCTTGCCAAGTACGTAAGCATCTCCTATACATGGTCTGTCCCCTTTGTCTAACCTCCATACTGCACATGATCCAATCTGTGAATTCTAAGCAGATAATACTGAATGTTTCCCTCTTCAAGGTAAAATTCTTGCATCAAGTATGATTGGTGCTATCCACCAAAACAGAAGATTGGACCTGGGTGTCCTTCTTTCTAGATCCTACTCCTATCCCTTAAGTTTTATGGATCTTGGGGAAAGCAGTCATTGGTGACATAGCCTCTCAAGCTTAATATGTAATTATTTCATAGAGAAGCAGAAAATTATGGAATCTAATCATATTTATCAGTTTCTATGGTTGTGAATATAGCATAGCTAACTTATTGTACACTCATACTAAAGCAGAATGTATCAGATTTCCATCATTGTAGATGTTTTTCTGAACATTTTCATAATAAAAGTTTTCTGAAAAATAAAACTAAATAGAGTTATGGAAATGACAAAAAGACAACATGACCCTCAGAGAAGTGACTTTTCCAGGGCAAGAACTGATAACTCACAAATCTCCATCCAGGTCTCCTCTCTCTATATTACCCTGCTTCTGTGAAATGAGGTGAGAGCATGGATCTCAAGTCCTTTCTTGAAAAGTGAAAGTGAAAGTCTCTCAGTCGTGTCCAACTCTTTGTGACACTATGGACTATACAGTTCATGGAATTCTCCAGGCCAGAATACTGGAGTAGGTAGCCTTTTGCTTCTCCAGGGGATCTTCCCAACCCAGGGATCAAACCCAGGTCTCCCGCATTGCAGGCAGATTCTTTACCAGCTGAGCTGCAAGGGAAGCCCAAGAATACTGGAGTGGATAGCCTATCCCTTCTCCAGTGGATCTTCCCCACCCAGGAATCGAACCAGGGTCTCCTACATTGCAGGCAGGTTCTTTACCAACTGAGTTATCAAGGAAGCCCTCCGGTCCTTTCTTAAGGGCCCATAAACCAATAGGGTATGTTCCTACCTCCACCCCACCCCACCATTAGTGCAATAACCCCTGGGAAGAAGTATAAAGTCATGCCTAAGAAAGTGATACCGAGTCACCAATGATGACTCAGACTGTGCATACTTTGAGCAAATGACTTCACATTAGTTTCCTTAGTTTTTGCTGTAAAATAAAAATAATAATAGCCATTCCCTTGCAGAGTTGTTCAGGTTATAAAATGAAATAATACAAGGAGAGAGTTTAGAACAGATCTGAGGCACTGTAGGTACTCAGAGAATGTCAGCTCTTTAGTCAGGAGCCTTTCTTCAGTTCTCCAGTTCATTAATTTCCCATAACCTACTTTCTGGTCATTTTTACCTTCTTTTATTTCTATAAACTGTTCCCCTCTCTCTGCTTGAATTCTTATATTCTGAACATCTGATGGGGGTAAAGGTCTCCTAACCACAATTTTAACCATGCTACTTAATTCACCTTTTAGTAGCTGAATAAAACATAAGATTGAAAAATAGGCCTGCATAAATTAACCCTTGGTTTTCAGAATGGATATATTTCTCCTGGGCCTTCTCAGATGGTGCTAGTAGTAAAGAACCACCTGCCAATGCAAGAGATGTAAGAGACTTGGTTCCATCCCCGAGTCGGGAAGATCCCCTAGAGAAGGACATGGCAACCCACTCCAGTATTGTTGTCTAGACAGTCCCATGGACAGAGGAGCCTGATGGGCTACAGTCCAGAGGGTTGCAAAGACATGACTGAAGCGACTTAGCACACACATACAGATGCCTGTTCCTCCTGTGGAGAAATTATTATTATATTAATAATCCACCCACATTAAATTGAAATGGTAAAGTTCTCAAAATTTTATGTATTCTTTGACTTTTATCTGGAGCACTGACAAGGAGGAAATATTGTTAACAGATATTTATTAGTACTGTCCACACATGCGGAGGATGGCAATCACCAGGTTCCACAGCCATCATGAAGGCCCCAGGGAGATACCATGCTGATCTTGGCATAGAAGATTCCATTGAAAAAAGGAACATCGTCACTTTGACTTCAACACTAAAACACTCTGAACATTTCCTTAATGATTATGTTACATATGAGCATATACTCAGAAAACAAGCATTAAAATGAGCCCGGTGGAACTTGTTTTCAGCACCAGTGTGAGCCCCAGGTCTTAGCTTCACTTCGCTTTTCTGTTCCACATGCTATTTCCCAATTCTGAGCCACTGGATTATCCACACTCTGCAGCTCTTACAATGACCTTGCCCTCTCAGCCTGCCCTCTCCAACTAGTGCTTTAATTGCCAAGGTAAACTGAAAAGGCCTGTTATCAAAAAATGTAAGGATGGCTGCCTGCTGATTTAGATTTGCGTATTTGCTATGAACTTCTGCAATCAATGTCTTAAAATATTCTAGCCCATTTGCAACTCATATATAAGTGTATTGGGCCATTTTGGAAGAGAGATGCCATATGGCAAAAACAAGCAGACATATAACAACAAACAATGAGAGAAATGCTTAGGAACCAAGAGCATTTCTTCTGATCTCTTATACAATCTGTCATCTGGTCCTATTTATTCCACCTCAAAGAAAGTCTCTTGGAACAACCCCTTATCTCCATCCTTTTCCAGATCTCCAGTTCAGGTTTTTGTCTCTCTCTAAGATGCCTACAATGGCCCCCTCAATGGGCTCCCATCCTCCAATCCAATATGCACACTGTCATCAGTCTGACCATGATATTGCTATGGCAACTTGCAAGCACCAGATCAAGGCTTCAGTGTGATATTAAAAATGCCTCACTTTGAAGGACCAGCCCAACTCTTCAACATCATTCTTGTTCCTAAACCCTGTCCTGTAACCATGAAGTAATGTGTCTATCACTTTCAATAAAAGACTTTAGTCATTCATTCTCTTCTTTCTGACAGATGAATTTCTACTCTTCTAGACCCAGTTCTAAGGCTGTCTCTCTGAGGACACCTTGATTCCCACCTGATAGGATTAACTATTCATTTCTTTTAGATTCCTTAGCCTTTCTTACATGTCTGTATGTAGCACTTGTCAGAATGTTCTTTATCAATTTTTCACATGTCTTCCTGAATCAGTTCTCTTGGATTCTCCAAAGCAGATACTAGGCTTATTCAATTTTATTTCATCAGTGCCAAGCTCAGGACCTTGTGAATAATGTAAATTTTGAATAACTATTTAATAAGCAAATGAATGTATACACATACCATCCAGGGAGCCAGTGTTCTGTTTTTGTGTAGGATCAGTCTTGCACACAGTCATGCATATTGGGCTAGAGAAGTACCCCTTCCTTCTTTTTTCTTTCCTTCAACAAATATTTATTGAGCAACTTCTGTGTTCTAGGTTATATGAGAGGCATCAGGCATATTAAAAATAATAAAACTTTGCCTCTTCCTTGGAGATGCTTTCAATTTTAATATGAAGGAAAAGCAATAAATTAATAGTATGATTTGGGCACCAATTTCTCAACAGTCACCCCCTCTATGTTTATTACTGGACCACGGACATGTCTTCTTCTTTCTGAGGGCCAGCATTTGAGTAAACCTTGAGTTGCACATGGTCACTTCCATCTTATGCCCTGACAAATTAGGATGTGCAGAAAGTCTTGGGAGAAACTTCTTGAAGTGTCTCCGTAGCTCAGAGAATGGTATCTGATGCAGACAATGACAAGATCATTGATCCAAGGGTCAGGACCCCTGGGTTCTAGTTTTAGCTCTGCCATTAATTGGCTATGACCTCAGGCAAATGATTCACTCTATTTGGATGTCTTGTCTGTAAATTGAGTGTGTTGTTCTATACTCTAGATTAATAGCTCTCAACCAGGAGTTCATCATGGGATTTTAAACATACATCTCTTCAGTCCATACCAAAGAATCATGAATTAGAATTAAATCTCCCAAGTTAAGGCCAGGCTACATATATTTAGCAAAAAAAAAAAAAAAAAAAAAAAAGAAAACTTGTGGGTAATTTGGAGAGACTCTGACTGAGCTATATCTGCTCTCGATAATATCTTGATATCTGAGGTCCCTGGGCCTCTGTCTGGCAGGTCCCCACCCTGACTGAGACATGGAGACTCTAGGCCACTCCGGTCTTTCTCCCTTAATAGGCTGTGAGAACCAGGAACATTGTTTCAAGAAACAATCAGATCAGTAGCTGACATCATAGGTCTTCCTGAAAGAGAGGAAAGAGATGCAGAACATAGATAAGACGAAAAAAAAAAATCCCCAGATACTTGTGGGATGCTAGTAATCACAACTGGCACCATGGGTCTCTCTGCAGCTTCTTGAACTTTAAGAAGGACTCAGCCATTCTGATGCCCTCATCTCCATATATTTATCCTCTGACTGAGGCACAAAGATCTGAGTGAGCTAATGCATCAAGCCATGAAAAATGAACAATTAAAACAATGAAGTTGTCAGTTCTTTTACTGGATTGCAAATAAATAACATGCCTGTCAGCCTGGCTGTTCTGCTGGACCATTAGTTTAATACAAAGACATTCTGAGAAACGGGTGGATGACAGCTGATCTATCACCAGGCCTTTGATAAGGACCTGAGCAAAGTATGCTGTCATAAACCACCTAAGGTCAATCTCAAATTGTAAGAAGCAAAGTATTAGATGAAATTTGCATATACCTCTCTGACCATCATGAAAGCTATACACTTCTTTTTTTTTTTCTCTTAACCAGTGAGAGGGTAGATACTTGTTTCGACAGTCTAAAGCATCTTTCTTCTTATGCTTATTTAGCTTGTCAGGAACTCTGTGCTGGTGTAGATGGCCTTGGAGTTTGTAACTGTCACAGCGATCTTGGGACTACACAATGTATCTACTTTCTAGGCTGGACAGGGTCTTCCCATGAGAAATTACTTTGTGCCATGACAAATGCTAAGACAGTCATAAATTTCCAGACAAAAAGTCAATTCATTGCATTTTCTTCTATGTATGGTTTGAATTCTGTGTGCTATCTCAGAAAACATTTGCCAGCCAGATATATCACTCATGAAAAAGAATTATGAATATATAAGGCAGTAGACAAGACAATTAAATAAAAACAAATTCATTACATTCTCTAGTTGAGATCTCATTCATCTTTAAATTTTAGTGGAAAAAGTAAAGATATGAATGACCTCTCAGGAGTCACTTTGAAGAAGATAGCCCTTATTTCTTAGAAGCAAAAAACACTATTAGAAAGTTTACCCATCGTAAAATTAGCTGGGAAGCAGTGTTCATGAGGTTTTCAGGGTTAATCAACTTGTCTAATTGACTTTTTTTCAACTTGAATTTAGCAAAATGACTCCTCAGTTTTTAATAAAAATCATTCAAATGCCTGAGAATGCAATAAATCAAAAATGCAATATTCCCCCTTCCAAAATCTTTTGGGTATTTATCTCTATTCAAGTCATATCTTCATAGTAAAAGTGATATAAATTCTACATAAATCAAAAGATAGTAACTGTCAATTCAGTCTTATTTTGGAGTACATTCACTGATTAATTCAAAGGGTGAAATATCACTTTAATTGTGTTGTTCAGTCACTAAGTGGTGTCCCCCTCTTTGCGACCCACGGACTGCAGCACTCTAGGCTTCCCTGTCCTTCACTATCACCCGGAGTTTGCTCAAATTCACGTTCATTGGGTCAGTAACGCCATCCAACCATCTCATCCTCTGTCGCCCCCTTCTCCTTTTCCCTTCAATCTTTCCCAGCATCAGGGTCTTTTCCAATGAGTCGGCCCTTTGCAACAGGTGGACAAGTTATTGGAACTTCAGCTTTAATATAGAAAAACAACTCAAATCTAGAGAAGACATCCACAAAAGTTTTGTGGTTCAGAATAATAGAAAGTGGCATGGATTATACTACTTCAAACTGGTTTGACCAGTTCTTCCAGGGAACTGGATGGCTAACTAGTAAACAATGGTGAATAAGAAATTGTCAATATAAAACTCTCCAGGCTGATTTTCATACCTACTAAGTTAAAGCATAACTTGGTCTATTATCTAACTTTGTAATCTCTTCAGTGTTATATAACATTAGCACCCTTCTCACTTCCTAAGAGAAATCCCCGAGAGAATGGAAAAAAGCTCAGAGCTCATCCTAAGGCCATCTTAGTTTTGTTCTGATTTTTCCGCTTAGTAACCTTACCATTTGTGCAAGGGGTTTAATGTCTGCTATTTTACTATGTGTACAGTAGCACCTGCTTAAAGGAGACCTTACACATATTAATAAAAGCAAACACTGTTCTATAGCTAAGAGAACCCCTAAAGTTATTTTCTTAAAACAGAAAAACAATATTATACATGAAGCACTAAGAACAACAAGCAGTTCATGATGTGGAAACATCCACTGTGATGTGCATTTAGTCTTTTACTTCTCTCAGTTTTAGCCCTTGAGAAGTCTCTTCTTCTTGAGTCTTACTGTAGGTGTATCTGGGCCCTCAAGCTGCTTCCCAGGTTCTTGCTGGGCTCTGACCTGCTCTCAAGAATCCCAAGTCATTCTCAAAGTGACATTCATTACAACATGTCCTTTGGTTCCAGTAAGTAAAAATTTTTTTAAATAACTGATGATAGTTTTTCCATATTTTTATATTATATATTTCTTTAAAAATTTGTATTTTTATGTTGATTTCTATAATGACTTGTGCATCAAGCTATTATTAATAACATAACTATTTAATAACATGATCTCTAAGGATAAATCAGAAGCTACTTAAAATACTTTGGAATATAGAGATTGTGATAGGCTGAATGATAGGCTTTCAAAGATGTCCTAGTTTCGGCAGTCTGTTAATATGTTATCTTACATGGCAAATGGGACTTTGCAGAAGTGATTAAGGATTTGGAGATGGAGAGATTTTTCTGGATCACCTGTTAGACCTAGTATAATCAAAAAGGTTCTTATAAGAGGGAAGCAGGACTTCCCTGAGTGTGTAGCAGCTAAGACTCTGCTCCCAATGCAGGGGGACTGGGTTTGATCCCTGGTCAGGGAACTAGATCCCACATGCTGCAACTAAAGATCTGGCATGCCAAAACTAAGACCCAGCAGAGCCAAATAAATACTAATAATTTTTTTTTTTTAAAGAATGAAACAGAATAAAAAGAAGAAGCTAAGCTGCTGGCTTAGAACATTTGAGAAAGTGGCCACAAGCCAAGGAATATAGGTGGGTTCTAGCAACTAGAAGAGACAAAGAAATAGACCCTGTCTTTAAGTCTTCAGAAAAAAACTCAGCCTTGCCAATACCCTGATTTTAGACTTCTAACCTGCATAACTGTGAGAGAATAAGTTTGTTTTTAAAAGCCACTCAATTTGCGACAGTTTGTTACAACAGGCATAGGAAACCAATGGAGAAACATTTATAACAATATAAGCCTTACCATTGTCTAACATACATACACAGGTACCATTGCCTACACACTATTTGGGAATTATATCAGTAACTCATGGGCTTCCCTTGTGGCTCAACTGGTAAAGAATATGCCTGTAATACAGGAGACCTGGGTTCAATCCCTGGGTTGGGAAGATCCCCTGGAAAAGGGAAAGGCTACCCACTGCAGTATTCTGGCCGGGAGAATTCAATGGACTGTATAGTACGTGGGGTTGCAAAGAGTTGGACACAACTGAGTGGCTTTCACACATCAGTAACTCATACATACTTGGATCTTTCCCTTTTAAATTTTTTTCTCCTCCCTGTTCTTCTTTTCCCTCACCTTTCCCTTCCCACTACATATACTCTTTCTAGTGTTTCAGATCTGTTAAATGGTAATCTCCTCACAGAGAACATTTGAAACAGAACACATCCCATCCTCTCCCTGCCAGTTTAAATTAGGGTCCCTGATGTCATTCTCTCTCATAGCATCCTACCCCCTTACAACATTTTAAAATTAGACATTTATTTGAGTGAGTATTTATTTTATTGTTTCCCTCTTTCTTCTATTGCAAGTTTGAAAGGTACAAGTACCATGTTTGATTTTGCTCACTGTTGTGAACCTAGCACATACTAGGTATCCAGGAAATATCTCTTGGCTAAATGAGAATGTTCCAGAATTCTGCAAGAGTTCGGTTTTGTAAGATGGAGTGAAAGCATGCCTCATAATGCAGTCTATCAGGGATCATGAGGCAACAAACTAATACGCCATCTTCTCCTTCAGAGGACAAGGAGCAGGTTTTGCTTTAACTTTGATTTCCTCAGAAGTCCTAGTCAAAGTCATTCAGCCAGATGACAATTGATAGATGTTTTTCATGATGCATATATAATCTAAGAAATACTATAGTATTTCTCAAAATACATAGTATTTGTCTTTAATAACATTCAAAATGCTTTTGTTGCTTTTATTTCCATTTGCACTTTATTGGTTTTCAATATGGGGTTTTCCAAGTGGTGCTAGTGGTAAAGAACCTGCCTGGCAATGCAGGAGATATAAGAGATGTGAGTTCGATCCCAGATTGTAAATTCCTTCAAAGACACTTGAACATCCATTTAAGAACTGACTCTGAGAACTTCAAGAGATAAATTTTTCCTAAGTGATTATTTATATATTCTGCAATTTTGATTCCACTGGAATTCAAGAATCAAAGCTGAGGATTTGCTTCAACTCTTCTTGGGATGGAGATGTGATTAACATTTGTGAACATTTTTGTGAAGCTTCAAAATGCAGAAAAATTAAGCAGGATGTGGATAAATTTTATTTAAATGTATTTCACAGACTTCATGCCATGTGATTTCAATGTTTTTTAGAAAAATATCAATCTTTCTTTTTAATTTTTTAATTGGAAGAAAATTGCTTTACGATATTGTACAACAATACAAAAATTGTTGTACCGTACAACAATACAAACCAGTCATAATTATACTGGTTTATGAGAACCAGTATCACCTCCTGGTGATATATATCACCTCCTTCTTGAGCCTCCCTCCCCTCCCTTCATCCCACCCCTCTAGGTCATTATCACAGAGCATCAGGCTGGGCTCCCTGCATTACACAGTAACTTATTACCAGCTATCTGTTTAACCTATGGTAGTGTATATATGTAGGTGTTGCTTTCTTCATTCATCCCACTCTCTCCTTCTCCCAGTGTGTCCACAAGTCTGTTTTCTATATCTGCATCTCCATTCTGTCCCTGAAAATAAGTTCATCAATACCATATATATGCATTAATATACAACACTTGTTTAGAAAAATATTGGTCTTTAAATATTAGATATTTTCCCCATATTATTCTGAATGTGTCTATGGGTTTTGCCCATGTATAGCATCTCTGTTAAATAGTTGATCCTGATTCTAAATATAAGGGTTTCAATGGAAAGGAAACAGATTTTACTGAAATACAATGAGATTTCCCTATGTTACTATGTCTACTCAGTTAATCCTCATAACAATCTGTGAGATGGCTCTTATTGATCCCACTGTACTGAAGAGGAAATTGAGGGTCTTATTGACTATGCCAAAGGCCTTTGACTGTGTGGATCACAACAAACTGTGGAAAATTCTTCAAGAGATGGGAATACCAGATCAGCTTACCTGCCTCCTGAGAAATCTGTATGGACGTCAAGAAGCAACAATTAGAACTGGACATGGAACAACAGACTGGCCCCAAATTGGGAAAGGAGAATGTCAAGGCTGCATATTATCATCCTGATTTTTTAACTTATATGAAGAATACATCATGCGAAATGCCAGGCTGGATGAAGCACAAGCTGGAATTAAGACTGCCAGGAGACATACCAATAACCTCAGATACGCAGATGACACCACCCTTATGGCAGAAAGTGAAGAAAAACTAAAGAGCCTCTTGATGAAAGTGAAAGAGGAGCGTGAAAAAGTTGGCTTAAAACTCAACATTCAAAAAATTAAGATCATGGCATCCAGTCCCTTCACTCCATGGCAAATAGATGAGGAAACAATGGAAACAGTGAGAGACTTTGTTTTGGGGGGCGCCACAATCACTGCAGATAATGACTGCAGTCATGAAATTAAAAGATGCTTGCTCCTTGGAAGAAAAGCTATGACCAACCTAGACAGCATATTAAAAAGCAAAGGCATTACTTTGCCAGCAAAGGTCCGTCTAGTCAAAGCTATGGTTTTTCCAGTAGTCATTTATGGATGTGAGAGTTGGACTACAAAGAAAGCTGAGCACTGAAGAATTGATGCTTTTGAACTGTGGTGTTGGAGAAGACTCTTAAGAGTCCCTTGGACTGCAAGGAGATCCAACCAGTCCATCCTAAAAGAAATCAGTCCTGAATATTCATTGGAAGGATTGATTCTGAAGCTGAAACTCCAATATCTTGGCCACCTGATGCGAAGAACTGACTAATTTGAAAAGACCCAGATGCTGGGAAAGATAGAAGGCGGAGGGAGAAGGGGACAACAAAGGATGAGATGTTTGGATGGCATCACCGACTCAATGGACATGAGTTTGAGTAAGCTCCGGGCATTGGTGATGGACAGGGAAGCCTGGTGTGCTGCAGTGCATGGGGTCGCAGAGTCCGACACTACTGAGCAACTGAACTAAAGTGAACTGTGGTCTTAAACAATTGTTTAAAGTCAGAGATAACGTTCATAGTAGTGCTGAGCCTCCCTGACCCAAAGTTCATGCCATTTCCTCTAGAATACACAACCTTCAATGTATCTTGCAGACCAGTGCAGTAATCATGAGGCACCTTTCTATCAAAGCAAATCATTCAGAATATTGCTTCCCTCGAAGCCCCAAGCCAGTAGGCCCCATACCTCAAGACGGGAAATGGCTAAATAGATGGGGAAATTGGAACTTATTACACAAACACTTCTGTGTTCAGCATGGCCACTTTGACTCCTTAATGTTGTTATTCTCCTCAGAGCACAGAATTTTGTGGCCATATTTTCTGTGTCAAGCTTTATGCTCAGTAATGCCATGGCAAAAACAGGTCTTCCCAGTGATGGGAAGAATTTGTAGAACTGCAGCTCATGGCCTCCGAATTTATCAGAAGGCTTTAAAGACACACATTTGATTTTTCTGATTGTGAGCCTTTCATTAGAGAGTACCTTTCATCATGTCACAGTGAAATTGGGCTGATGCTCTTATGTATTTACAGACAACGATGTGAAGGGAGTAAGAATATCACAAATATCCACTTCCAGTCACCTCTGAAATGCCATGACCAGTTCTTCTTGCTTCACCACTCATTAACAAGTAAAGTTAATCAATTTCTCAAGCAGTAGAACCAGATGTGCTCTTTGGTATACCTAGCAAGTTCAGGATAAGTGCTTTACTGATATATATGTGAATAATCAGTGATTCTAGAGAAAAAGGATGTTTAGATCAACAGGAGACTATATAAACAACAGTTGTTCACATGCTGAGTCAGATTCCACCTAATTCTCTTACTTGTACATATCCCAGTCAAGAAGAGAGGAAACAATTCTCTTTTTTAAATTAATCACCCATATTTCATTAGTCTTTGTTTTTAATACTAAGCAAACAACCAAGGGCCTTTAAAGTTAGAATATCTAGTTTGTCTACCATTGCTGTCATTTCTACTTAAAGAGAAAACTGGAAGATGAAATGATCTTAAGGATCGTGGATGCTGAGAAAACAAATAACCCTACAGGCACACAGAGCAGCCAATGAAACAGGGATACTGTGAACAAGGCAGCTAATAACTTCTCCAGTGTGAGGGTTTTCCAAAAGGTTTGTTCTTTCATGATGCCATACCCCTGAGGTGATAAAAGGTTGATTCAGAAATTGTTATGCAACTTTAGGTGCAGCAACCTAAATTATCTGATTTTTTTTTTCACTGAATTTGTTTGAATTGTCATCAGATACAGCCATGAAATTCAAAATGTCTTCTTGACTCCAACTTATAAACTGAGAAATTGAGAAATATCCGGAAAGCCTTTCTCTTCTTCTAACAAAATGGTATGATATTATTTAGAAGTTGGGAGGAAAACCTTTTACTGCTTGGGCTGTGAAAAAACAAACCCTCAAAACCAGCAGAGTAGCTGACAAGTGACACAAATACAGTACATACTAATGCACAGAGAGAAACAACCTTGAGAATTTAAACCGGCTGCACCAAAAAGAAAAAAAATCTTTATCCAGATATGTGGTCCCTCATGAATTATACTATTATTTTAGTTGATTTTACCTGACATCACCCTATGAGTTTCCTTAGTGACAAGAAAATTGCAGCTGGCCCTTGACAGTCGGTCCCAAATTGACTGAACAAAACAAAATCAAACACTGAAGTAATCCCCAAGTAAATTTAATGAAACCTAAATCCCAAAGGGTAGCACACTTCTGTAGGCAATGGTCTTATTTAATAAATTTTTCCCTGCTTTCACTTTAAGAGCTGTATATACACGGACAAATTTAATTCATTGGGTTTGCATTTCCTCTTTCCCTTGGTTTGTCCACCAGGCACACACGGGAAGGACTGTAAACAGGTATGTCAGTGTTCAGCTGAGAATGAGGAGTGTCACCCAGTCACAGGGAGATATACCTGTCTGCCTGGCTACCACGGAAGCCACTGTCATCTCCGTAAGTGTGTTCTGTGCTTTAGTTGTAATTTATTGAAGAGACACTGCTGAAATGGGTCATCACTCGGAATGCTAAAGGGCAAATGTTAATTCAAGGTTCTAATTCATCGTAAATCCTATGGGAGTTTTTATTAGAATGGTTGAAAACATACTTTCCTGTGTAACTCATTCTCCCATTTGCCTTTCCTATTCAGAATATCCTCAAGGAAAAGATAAGAATTAAAGAGAAAGAAAGGAGAAAATATGAACCTATTATTATAAATTGATATATAGCAAATGGCAACATATTCAGAGTGATTCATAAAGTAAGTTAGTTCCACAATCTGCTTTTAGGAACAATCAAGTTAAATAAATTGTTATTCTGGAATGAAAACAATGACTTGCTTAAATGACAAAATGCCAGTTGGCTCATTATTGTATAATAAAAAAGAATAGTCCCTTGACCAAACACCTTATATTCATTTGTTAGGACATTTTAACATAGAAATGGTTATAGGAGAACACATGATAAAAACTCCCAAGGAACATGTTAAAATATTCAGTCAGCTACTTAATTTTTAAGCTCGTAATTATTTATAATGTACTTTTTATAAGTTTAAGGATAAAATGATTTGGCTTCAGTTTCATTTTTCCCCCAACTTGGCCCTTGCTACTCTCTTTTCTCCCTAGTCGTTCCTATAACAGGTTTTTTGGGGTTTTTTTCCTACTTTCCTTTCCTAATTCTGCAAGTATATGGATGAGTTTTGGATTTCCCCCAAAAAACACCAGCCATAAAACAGAGACTCACGGTCAAGCTATTGGTTCCCATTTTCCACAAGCCATAGAATATATATTTTGAGTATCAATTCTCACATTTGTCCTAGTTTTAAACATTACCAACTAAAAACACAATTAAGCATGTACAAAAATGGTTTCATACACCCATAGAAGCCATAACCATTGCATTATTCAAACTTACAATGAAGAACTAAAGCATTAAATTAATAAATTTTAATTATTTTTTCAGTCATGGCAAATCTCAAGCAATGGAAGAAAGGAGTGATTTTCTCACATTTGATGCTGTCACATTTCTCAGGAAGAATTTCTTCTTGATATCAAGGATATTTCATCGAATAAATCAAAATTAAGTTACATAAAGCTGGTCATACTTCCATTTCAGAAAGCCAGCTACCTTGGGTTGAAGGAGGGGAGCTTTGCCTTGAAACAGCCAGGTTGAGGCCGGCAGCCGCTCCCTGACTAGTCAGATGGGCTCAGTTCCAGGCAACACGTGGTTGGAAGTTGCTGCAAAGGTTCCTTGGCAACATGCACTGTAATTACAGGACTACAAAAGAGAGGCTCAAGAAAATATCCGTAAAAGGTGTAGCTGGCTCAAAAGCAAACACTCAGCAGCCAGAAACAACCGGGCTTTCATCTTCTCAGGTTCGGAATGGAGAATCAACATTTTCTCTCAGTGGAGGTCAGAGGAAGCAGACAAACTTGGAGTAGGAATCGCACCACTTTTCCTTAATTTATACTGGGTGGTTTAGTCCCAGTCTATGGATAGCAAGCAGGGAGGAAAACAAACAAACTTCTTGATAGATGTAAACTCATCTTGCTATGTATTTTATGACTAACATGAAATTGTTAAGTGATTACAGATCCTGGAAATCTTTTGTTTCTCCAACTTGCAGTATGATTTATTAGAAGTCTCTCTGAGTGAACTGAAGGCATTGGAATACCCTGGAACTATGGACCACTCTGTTGACAGTATCCATAAGAACCCCATAACACTTGGTTTAGGATGCTTTGAGAAACATGGACCACAAGATAGCTCAACTGTGCCAAGAGGAAGATGTCAAGACATGAGTGGAAGTTTGGCTTGAATGATTTTGCTCATAGCAATGACTATTCAGACAGACCAAATCTTAGTATCTGTTTTTAAGAATAAAGTAAAACTGTGTAACAATGGCTGGTGCATGTGTGAATAAACTGGTCAAATACTACTAGGAAAACAGACTGAAAAACAGATTCATGCTTTTCATTTGCTTTGGAGCTAAGTATCTCAAGATATAGTCACAACCTTGCTTATTCTAACTTCCTAATTAAACTTCCCAAATGTCACTCACTTCATCATGGTATACAATAACCTTTAATATTTAAACAAATCAGAATGGTGAATTCATTTCCAAGCTTCTTCTTAGTTAATCTCCTTCATGTAGAGGGGGTGGTGCAAGGATAGGGGAAAATATTAATAATCATCTTCTAATGGAAAATAATGGCTTCCCAGGTGGCACAGTTGTGAAGAAATCTCCTGCCAGGGCAGGAGATGCAAAAGACGTGGGTTTGATCCCTGGGTTGGAAGATCCCCTGGAAGAAGAAATGGCAATCCACTACAGTGTTCTTGCCTGGAGAATCCCATGGACATAGGAGCCTGGTGGGCTACAGCCCATGGGGTCTCAGAGAGTCGGACACGACTGAGCACACGCACGCGTGCACACACACATACACACACACAATGGAAAATAACCAAATATCCCTTGTTTGAGAAACAAAATTTCCTGGGAAAAATAATTGTAAAGAATAGAACAAAGGCCAAGAAATGATCAAAGTGGAATTTTAGGAAATGAGAGAGGGGAGACCGAACACCCCAACAAGCCAAATGAAATCATTATCTCCCGGGCGTATGTTTCCTTGTTAAATTTAGTGAACATCTGAGCAAGAGATGTGTGCATGATTCTAGAAGTTAGACTTTCACATAGTCACAGAATTATATGAGAAAGTGGAGCTGTTGGTAAAATAACTTATTCTTGGGAAAAAAAGTTATGGGTACTTTTGTAAACACATGTCATACTCTTAGTATAAATTTAATGAGTTGCGGGATTAAGAGGTTAGTTCATGTACTGTCTTTCAACAGATATTATGCTCATTAGAAGGTTAATTTCATCATATTCAGTGTCCTGATTTTAAAAGGATAATTAAGTTGAAGGCTTATTTTCTTTCTGTATACCAAGAAGAAACAGCAAGAGATGATATTTTCAAATGCAAAACCACCATTCAGACAGTTTGAAATGAGTACATGTCAGAGAGAAATTATATTCTCCAAGTCACTTCAATTCAAATGAAAGTGATCTTAAAATATAGATCTTTACATATATTGGTTATATAAATTCATCAGATAACTGTATCTAACTCTTCTTTCCTTTTAACTGATGCTCATTCTTTTATAACCATTATTATATCTACAATTCAACATTTTCTTCATTAATGAATGTGTAAATTTCACTTTATGGGGTGTTTTCTTTTCCCTATTTGAACAAAAACCCATGTCACTTTTTACTTCCTACTCATGGGATTGCAGAATTTTTTATATTAGTCAATTCTTAATTTAACCTCCTTTTTAGAAGCAACATACCAGCAGTAAACACCACACTTCATTGTTTCCAACTATACCTTTATCTTTCTTTGTGTTTTTTCCTCCACTATCAAGCAACCAAACATTTGTTTTAAGCATCATATAATAATGATAAAGGCTATTAAAAATTGCATTCTGCAAGACTGACCCAGATAGACATGAAAGCATTTTATATTTTGGTGAGTAAGAGCAGACAGAGACTCTTTAAACCACTAGTTCTGTTTTTAGATACACTCGATTGAATTTTAGTAAGGGAGAAAAATAACTTCTTAGGAGGACTAAACCAAAGAAGTATCCATTAACTATGAGAACTGGTATCCCTTGGAAGGAGGAAACAATAGGAGAGAATGTGAAGTGCATTCATCATTTTTCATAGAAAGGAAAAAAATAATACAACAGCTGCAACAGAGAAGTAACCTAATATTTTAAAACTGAAAGAGAAGGGAAGACGGGAACTGAAAGAGGGGAGGAGAAGCCATTTGAGTCTGAGGCTCAAGATGAGACAGTGGATTCTAGGACAGGATATAGATAGGGATTATAAACAATCTGAGTCTCAACAAAAACCATTCTTTGGTGTCTAAAACCTGCTACATGTGCAACACTCAAAAATGTTCTTTACCATCAATTCTTACAAAGAAACACAGGATAGTGTCATTTAGTCTCTAGTTTATTCATTTTTAGTACTGTGCTTCCAAGTGAAAACATTGTGCAAGAAGAAAGACCTCAGGCAAATATGAGACCTTTGCACTCAGGTTAAGCAGATAGGGAAAGGTTTTTGCCATAGGCCCATCTTGTCACTGTGAAAGAAAATAATGGCTACCATTAACTTGGGAGCTATCTGAGGTTGGTGATATGTTAGGTGCCCTACTTGTTCACACAACAAGCCTGTGATTCTGTTATCATCCTCTTTGGGAGCAAAGAACTAGGAGCTCAAAGGAGGGACTTCTCAATAACATTAGCAAGTGGAAGATACAGGGTTCAAATCTCAGTCTGTTCAAAATGTTCTACATCTTTTTATTTTAGCAATATGACAGGAAAAAGGAAACTTGTCTTTACCAGGTAACATAATTTTGTGCAATAACATTTTTAAGTTGACTATACTCTACTTCCTCATCTTCAAATAATTGTTGAGCCAGATGGACCTGAGGTCTCTTGAAACTAAAACTTCTGTGATTTTAAGACTTTAAAGTACCAGACGTTTCATAGAGCAGGACAGCAACATATTTGGAAGTGCTTCAAATTCAGTTAAGTGCTTGAATCCCTGCTACATTTTCTCTTCTAGCTACTTATCCTATTACTACTTAAACTCCTACAGAGATGGGTAACTCACTGCCTCATGGAAAAAGCTTATTCCGGTCCTGGACAGCTCTTTCAAAGAGTATTTCCTTATTGAGAGAATATCTCCCTTCTTCCTTTTCCATAAGACTTTCTTTTCATGTGTAAATACAGTTCTATATTCTTAGGTCTATTTTCTCTTGGCTAAACACCCCCAGTCATTCAATCATTGCACAGATAATATGGTTTTCAGGTCACTCTTTGCCCTGCTCAGTCTCCTTTTATCTTGAAGTCTGGCCATTTATCCACCTCTTACACAAGTATAATCATGGTCAACCAAGATCCATGGATATGAGAGTAGAAAACTGAGACACTAGTAGAAAATGAAGATGCTCCTCCATGCTTGTTGCCATTTTGAATTCTTATGTGTATTAAACCCAGATCATTCCAGATTAGACAAACTATATACTTAGACATTAACTGAAAGAATGACTTTTTTTAGGAATGAAACAACCTTCTTTGGTGAATTGTCTTTTTTTCTGAACATACTCTAAAAGTGGGTAGATTTTCAAGGAAGTTCAAGATTAAGTTTCTTATATCTTATTAATGAACAGCCTCAGGAACTCTACATCCCCATCTGTATTTCTAAGGCATCTATCCATATCCATTTGTATCCTCAGATAAGTCCATCGCTTGAATCAGTATCTTGAAGGTGATAAGAATACCAAAGAACAGTAATTGGAATGTTGAATTAACCACATAGCTATGGGCATGAAGTTAAGCCCTGATAGCTTCAAGTTACAATACCACATATGGTTTTGTTCTCTTTCATCAGGATGCCCAAAAGGCACTTATGGACCTTATTGCCAAAGGAAGTGTAAGTGCCTGAATGGTGGCAGCTGTGACACCATGATTGGCACCTATGACTGCCTTCCTGGCTTCATCGGGGCTGACTGCAGTCAAAGCAAGTCACTCTATCTACTATGAATTTGATATGCTGAAGCAGAGTTTTAAAGAACTGCACTTAGAGAGTACATGTTTTTTGCATTTATTTTACATAATGATTTACTGCAGTAACAGGAGTAAATTCTAGGTTGAGGAGTACTTCTGGCAGGAATTTGATTAAGAGCTGAGGTCAGTGAAGGCAGCCAGGAAGCCCTCTGGTTACAACCTCTCTTGCCCCAGCAATGCTGGACTCAAGTCAGGATAAGAAAATGTGTTTGGCAAGATCAGAGCAGACTGGAGATTCCTGTGTACACAATGTCAAATTCATTGTCCAAATTTCCACAATTTCATTTATCCTCAGCAATTTTCCAGCTCAAAATTAAGTAGTTTCCCCTTACCTAAAAGTAACCATTTCCTAAAAATCTAAAGACCTTAAATAACTACCTATCATACAAACTCTGGAAGATGGTGAAGGACAGGGAAACCTGGCATGCTGCAGTCTGTAAGGCTGCAAAGAGTAGGACATGCCTGAGCGACTGAATAGCAACATCATACAAATAACTACTGACATAAAATTTAAGGGACCAGATATAAATTAAAGATGCCATACAAATGCACTGGCTTAGACATTGTGGGAATATCCTTAGCAAACACATTTTGCTTTTATCAAATCTATCAGTTTACAACTATTTAGACCGTTCACAAGATGATGATGGTCTTTAGGAAGGATGGAGGAGGCAATGAGTTGGAGAGGGCATGGTGGGGAGGTGATCCTGGCAATGTCGTATTCTTTAACCTAGTGCTGTTGATGAGGATGTTTGCTTGGTGATCCTTTATTGATCTGTTCACGATTATTATATTTTTTTGTGCACTATTCTGTATCTTCCCTGGTTGATGTCCCAAGTGGCTCAGTGGTAAAGAATCTGCCTGCAATGCAGGAGACCTGGGTTTGATCCCTGAGTCAGGAAGATCCCCTGGAGGAGGGAATGGCAACACAATCCAGTATTCTTGACTAGAAAATCCCATGGACAGAAAAGCCTGGTAGCCTATGGACTACACTCCATAGGGTCACAAAGAGTCAGACATGACTGAAACAACTTTGCATGCATTCTTTATCTTGTACTTCACAAAAGAGTAAAGACTTTTTTTTCAACTTTTCATTTTATATTGGAGTATAGCCTATTAACAGTGTTGTGATAATTTCAGGTGGACAGCAAAGGGATTCAGCCATACAAATACAGGCATCCATTCTCCCCCAAACTCCCTCCCATCCAGGCTGCCACATAAGAGTAAAGATCTTAAAGACTGAAGGACTGTGAGATTCTTTTATTTGGAAGAATGATAATGAAGTTTGTGATCAGGCAGAGTTATGGTTATGTGGTAAAGATATCCAGAAGGCTTATCTTCCTCAGGCAGGTAGTTGCTCTGTTTTCTTCGTATGAGGGTAATCTTAATTACTCTGCTTCAGTATCCTGCTGTTCTGAGAATAAAAGATGAATAAGACAAAGTCCTGGCTCCAAGTGGCAGAAAATTGAAACCTAATGGATACTGCCTCAGAGGCTTCAATGGCCAAGTTATCTTTGAGTGAAAGCCAGCCCATAAACATCTCCCAATGAAGGTTCTAACTGGCTCCTTTGTGTTTGTTCTTCAAAGAAAATTGTTGGAGAAATTTCCTTAGGCCAAAGAACCTTCAAAAGTAATGGCTTCCTTGAACAATGGGAGGAGTTTCGTCTGCAGAAAGCCATGATCTTGTACTTGAGCAATTTTCCTTCTCTGCTTTGACAGCTATGGAGGTCAGAGCCAAGTTTTTTTGTCACCTCTTACAAGTTCAAAGAATTATGATACTTGTTTATGTAGACACACTTCCCTGGTGGCTACGACAGTAAAGAATTCACCTGTAATGTGAGAGACCTGGGTTCGATCCCTGGGTTGGGAAGATCCTCTGGAGGAGGGCATGGCAACCTACTGCAGTTTACCTGCCTGTAGAATCCCCATGGACAGAGGAGCCTGGTGGGATATAGTCCATGGTGTCGCAAAGAGTCGGTCATGACTGAGCAACTAAGCACAAAATGTATACACTGTTATAGTATTTTCCCTTTGATTGAACTTCACAGATATTTATTTTATCTTTGTTTTATCTCTATTTTGGTAAGCATCTCACTGAACTGGTAGAATGAGATTGCAGCAAAACAAACAAGCAAGAAAATTAATAAATGTGTTAATTTATGAATAAATCAATTTTTAATTTTGTTAATTAATGCAATTAATTTAATAGATATAATCTATTGAAGGTAATTTAGCATATTTGTTTGTTTTGATAAATGCACAATAAATTTAGAAATTAATTAATAAATACATAAACAAATATTTGGAGATGTGAACATAAGGCACAGAAGTGTAAGCTAAATTTTCCCAGTGCACTTTAACAGGAAGCATCCCTCATAGTTCATTTGGTAGAGAATCACCTGCAATGTAGGAGACCCCAGTTCAATTCCCGGGTCGGGAAGATCTGCTGGAGAAGGGATAGGCTACCCACTCCAGTATTCTTGGGCTTCCCTTGTGACTCAGCTGGTAAAGAATCTGCCTTCTATGCACTCTATCCCCTCCAGTATTCTGGTCTGGAGAATTCCATGGACTGTATAGTCCATAGGGTTGCAAAGAGTTGGAAATAACTGAGTGAACTTCACTTTCACTTTTGCACTCAAGATTGGTACATACACACACAGCCTAAGACAGCCACGCAGCAAAGCAAGACTGAGCCTGTTAAGTGTCATTCATATCACATACATCATAAATGTCTGATACTAGATATTTGGATGGAATTCCTGATATCAACTAAAACTGCACTAAATAAGCAACAATTTGAACAGGTCTTTTTTTTTTTTTCCATAGTAACCTTTTAAATTGAAAACCGAGGGCAAATCGGGGAAACCTATTTATTAAAAGAAAAGGTTACGTATCTACACGTTCTTACAAATCTTGACTGGAGAAATGCTTTATTAAGGAAAATCTGATTTCCTTTTGCTCTGCTTTGTTTTGCTCCTTTCTACAGCTTGTCCTGAAGGTTACTATGGGAAGGACTGTGTCCAGCGGTGTTCCTGTGTCTCAGGACAGTGTGACCCGGTGACTGGAAGGTGCCAGCGTCTGCCTGGCCAAATGGGAGCCAGGTGTCAGCAAGGTAAAGGTAACAATGCCTGCAGGGTCACCTTGGTCGTCCAGGCACTAATTAAGCTTAATTCTAAATGCAGATGCAGTGCCAGGGCTTATAATTAAGTGGGAATTGTTTACGAGACTTTAAAATGTGGCTTTAATCATATGAAAGTACACACTCCTGTAGAGTTATAAAGGAAATAGTTTACTGGGGGAGTAAACAAAAAAATGAACACAAACACAGAATAATTTATGAATATTCTTAACTAGGAGCAAATTTTTAAATAACTAACTTTTGTAAAACTACCTCAAATTGTGTGTTGGAGGTGTCTGATTACAACAACTGAAGAGTTTTATGTCCTCATTAATTTTCAAGAAGGCCATTGAAAGCTGTAAGAAAAATGAGAGAAGGAAAAATACATGATCTTGGTTTAAAACTGTCAAACTTTCTTTGTCCTAAATATTATTATTTATTATTATCATAATAACAGAACTGGCCAATGAAAATACATACATAGAGGATGCCGGGCCCCTACAGCTCTGGGTTGGGGCCAACAGAAGAGCTGTTTCTCAATGACACACACAGAGGAACAAGTCTCAAGATCCTTTGTTGAAATACAAAAGTTGGGTGTGTGGGCAGGCTGCAGGAGCTTTATTGAACCCCAGTGGACATCATAAAGGTGCAGGAAGATTGGATAAAATGAGGAAGTGCACAGATATATTATCATTTCAAGTCTTCACTAGAGAAGAGGGAACTGTAAGCAGTCTTGCAGCTAAAGGGAGGCTAAACTCACCCACACAAGTACATGACCCACATCCCATGACTTTGTGTCATATTCTGGGCTAAAGAGGCATCCTAATAACCAGAATCATTTTTCTAGCCTCTAATCCATACTGCATGCATGCTAAGTTGCTTCATTCGTATTCTACTCTGTGCCACCCCATGGACTATAGCCCACCAGGCTCCTCGGTCCATGGGATTCTCCAGGCAAGAATACTGGAGTGGGTTGCCATTTTATTCTCCTGGGGATTTTCTCAACTTAGGGAAACAATCCACATCTCCTGAAATTTGAAGTGGGTTCTTTTCAACCAGTGTCACCTGGGAAGCCCCAATCCATACTGTCCCCATCCCCCCATAAAATTGCAAGTGCACAAAAACTAATCTGATTTTTTTAAAAAACTGGTGCACATGAAAACCTTCCCTCATCTTAGAACCAAAATATGAAACCATTCAAAGATTTTTTTAGCGAAATTTCTATAAGAAGGAGAAAAGGAATAGGAAAACAAAAAGCAGATGAACATGGAGCAGAAGAGTTTTATTATGGAGCCCATGAAAATATTAACTGAATTTATTCCAAGCATCCAAAGGACATAATGAAAAAATGTTCCCTATAAATTGTGAGTGCAGTGCAGAGGTACGTGGGTTCATGGAATAAATGAAAAGACAACAAAGGGAAGTGAAAAAGTAAGCTGGCAGAACTCAGAAGGAAGTAGAAATGAAAATTAAACCTCACATCATATAAATGTAGACCACACTGAACTCAGGTAATGAGAGAATGGAATCTGCTGATGTGATAGCCATATACATGGAAAATATACCTGGGGAAAGTGAAAACAATGAAATAGAAAAGAATAGATATATAAATAGAAAAGAAAATATGCAAATATAATTAAGATTTTTTTTTCCCTCTGAAATGAAAGAAGATCTGTTGCTACAGATTGAATATTCATTCAATCCCTAGAAATTCTATCCCTAGAAATACTAGTTAGGCTTGATCATAAGTGAGAGGAAATTCTATTGAGGATATAAGAAAAAATATGAGATCTCATATGAAGAGATAGGGAAAAAATGTTGACCTGTCACAGGATGTTTACTGCTAGTTTATGGCTATCAAAACCTACAAAGTTCTAGGGAAAATATGTGATTCAAGTATTTTATACACAAACTTTTATTCAAGAATAACATGATGGGAAATAAACAATAATTTTTAATCATCAAAAATTGTTGGCAATATAGTAACCATAAAATATTTTGAAGAAACTACTAGAAGATAAATTTGAGCAACCAAGTAATACATGGAAAATCTCTGGTAAAAAGGATGTTTAGTGGGTGTTAAATCTATTTTAATTAAGGCTAAGATTAAAACAAATGTGGCAATTATGGTGACATGGAATATGATAAATATATAGATATTTTACATGATAAAAAATGCTGAGATTGTAACATAAAGAGCATAAGCTCTATCCTTTAAGCTCCACTGGGGTATATAAGGCACCCCTCACCCTGCACCGGGATGGGGTAAGAGAAGTCCTAGTGGGGCAGATGCTTTCCTTCCTGCCAGAAAGGAAAGAACCGGCCACCTTGGCAGTGACAGTGGAAACTGTGTGGAAAGCACCAGCCTCCACCCACTGGGTGATGAGGAAACTATACCCTTCCAAGCTAAGATGGAGTCAGAGGGGATCTAGTGGGCAGTCAGGACTTTCACAAACACCAAGCAGCAATGAGGCCACTCCAGGCAAGTCAGTGAAGAGCGAGCAGGAAGCCATAAAGAGACACTTCTACCCCTCTTTCAGGTAGGATGTCAGCCTAGTGGAGGCCTAAACTCTTGCCATGGCCCAGCAGGGATGAGGCACATTTACCCTTGTTCCCCATGGTGGCTGTGTGGGAAACTCGGGCTTCAGCCTCTTAACGGATGAACCTCTTTCCTTGCCAGTGGAGTATCATAGGAGACTTGCTCAAACAGAAGATTTAAAGGGGATCCAGAGTCTCAAAATGTCAGGTTCATTAAAAAATTATTCATTATACCAACAACCAGGAAAATTTCAACTTGAATAAGAAAAAAATGATCGAAAGACACAAATAAATAAAACTCAGACTTTTTGTGTCATCAGAGTCCCAAAGAGGAAAAAAAGACCCAGAATAAAAACAATCAAGGTAAATAAATAGGTACAGACACAGCAAGCACTTGTGAGCAAAAGTAAAGCAGTATTTATGATATAACTGAGCAGGACCCCAAGGGGCCTTCCCCGGGCAGGCCCTCCCCCATATTCTCCGCTTTAGCTCCTCTCTGAAATACCTAGATAACAGTATTTGGTGCCCAATTCGAGTTGTTTTGCAGATGTTAAAAAAAAAAGAAAAACTCCCCTTCTCCAACAAATGGAGACAACAAACTACATGATGACCTTGAGCACTCAGCTCCAGGCCTCCAGGAGTCTAAGAACTGATAGTGCTAATCCCTTTGACACCACCCTGCTACCTCACAATCAGCCAGTCATAGAGTTGTGCACCAGCTGATCACAGACCCTGGAACCCTTCTCCTCACCTGGCTTTTAAAAATGCTTTGCTGAAACCCTGTGAGGAGTTGGGGCTTTTTAGAGCATGAGCCACCTTTCAGGCCTTGCAATAAACCTTTCTTTGGTCCGAACTCTGATGCTTCAGTTTGTTTGACCTTACTGTGTGTTGGTCACATGAACTTGCATTAACAATGACATCAATATCAATGTTAACTTTTATAGTTAATAACTGATTTTTATGTATGTTAACAGGGAGTAAGATCTATGATAAGGGAAAAAAGAACATGATGTACGGCTTGAGAGTATTGTTTACTCACTAAGTAGTATCTGACTGGCTCTTTTGCAACCCCATGAACAGTAGCCCTCCAGACTCCTCTGTCCATGGGATTCTGCAGGCAAGAACACTGGAGTGAGTTGGCATTCCCTCCTCCAGGGGATCTTCCCAACCCTGGGATCATTGCAGGCAGATTCTTTACCACTGAGCCACCAGAGAAGCCCCTTGAAAGTATTAGGGGGATTGAAATTTTGAATCAAGTGGTCAGGGTAAGTCTCTTTGAAGTGAAACCTATAAGTGAAAAAGCAGGTACAAATGATGTTTTTTAGAAGGGAGACTGAAAGATAGAGCTGAGGGATGGAATACTTTTCTCCATAATATACCTTGATATACTGCTTGAAATATTTATTGTGTAATTACAATAACTTTTCTAAAGTTATTCATACAATTCTGTGTGAATATTGTTTAGGACTTAGAACAATGGAAAGAAACATTTCTAAGCATTCCTCACTTTTCTGATTGTTTTTTGTCCAAAGTCCTATCTTAAAGTCCCATCTTTTAACTGATTCACCAGTTTCGGGAGTATATTTCAGCATTCAGATTGGAAGATGAATAGGCCTCCTGGGTGATGAAATTGTTTTGGAAGGGTGAAAGGGACACAAATAAAGTTAATCTTAATAGTATAAGACATGGTGTCTTGATCCTGCTTAATTGCCTTAAAGGCAAAAACCGAAAATACATACGATAATGGTTGAAACATTAATTGTACAACCATATCTGTTTTTTTTTTAAATAAAATTAAAATGCTTCTCTCATTTGATACTGTGGAGAAGGCAATGGCAACCCACTCCAGTACTCTTGCCTGGAAAATCCCATGGATGGAGGAGCCTGGTAGGCTGCAGTCCATGGGATTGCGAAGAGTCAGACACGACTGAGCAACTTCACTTTCACTTTTCACATTCATGCATTGGAGAAGGAAATGGCAACTCACTCCAGTGTTCTTGCCTGGAGAATCCCAGGGACGGCAGAGCTTGGTGGGCTGCCGTCTATGGGGTCGCACAGAGTCGGACATGACTGAAACGACTTAGCAGCAGCAGCAGCAGCAGTATTTGATACTGAAGTTAAATGCACCTATTCAGTTAAACAAAGGCGAGAAAGAAAGTGTCATACACATCAAAGTATGTGCTCTGTTATTAGCCAAATACAAGAGCAAGTTGGGTTTCCCAGGTGGCACAGTGGTAAAAAAAAAAATCTGCCTGCCAATGCAGGAGACACAAGAGACATGGGTTTGATCCTTGGGTCAGGTCAGTTCCCTGGAGTAGGACATGGCAACCTGCTCCAGTATTCTTGCCTGGAAAATTCCATGGACAGAGGAGCCTGGCAGGCTACCGTCCATGGGTCACAAAGAGTCAGACACAACAGACCGTGCATGCGCTTAGAGCAAGTTAAAACTTTTTTATCCCTCTAATGTCTCTTCTGCTAGCTAAAACAGCAAGAGAGTCAGAAGTTCTAGATTTGAATCTTGGGTCTTATCTTTTGGCTGCTTAAGCGTGAGCAAGACTTGAGTTTCTCAGCTGCAGTTTTCTCAAGTGTAAAATAAGAATACTGTTACCCACATCAGAGAAATATGTATAAGCATTAAATGAGATAATTCATGTGGAAAATAACATTATGTAAAGCTACTATAAACTAGAAGGAATAAATTGTAGGCCTTTGGCCAAATCTAGCCACAAATGTGTTTGAATTGGCTGACATAGTTTTGGCTTCCACAGTGCTATAAAACAATTTTAATTAGTTGCCAACTTTCAAATATTAGATGATTTCATATAAAATATGGATTTTGAGTTTTCCTGAAAAAAAAAAAAGCATATTCATTGGCTATGTTGGGCCCATATTCTTCATGGCGAAACGAAATAAATGTGAGTAATGGTTACTCTCCCACTGGTGGCACTTCCCATCATTCAATTATTTTCCCCCTGACAATGAAGGCTCAATTTCCCTTATGTCTGGTTAGCTTCACTCATGTGTATCTTAACTCCTCTTGCCAGTACATTTTTGTTTGTATCACCTACCACTTTGTACTGAAATGCTTTTCACATTTTAGCACAGAGACATTAAGGAGCAAATGACTAATGCATCCTTATCAGTTATGGGATTAAGTACATAAAATCTCCCATCACTAATCTAAGATTGATCTCTGTTTTTCATAGAACATCTGTAGTTCCCAAAGTATACCAGGCACATAGTTATAAACTCAATAAATATTTATGGAGTGAATGAAAATATGAATGAATGACATTGATGTGCTTACTACCTGAAGGATACATCTGAGTAGTTGTTTGTTTTAATTTGAGTATTTAAAAAAATGATTTTGCTATATGTATTTGATTAGCCTATCTGAAGCAGAGAAAAATATTTACTTGCATGTAATTTTTACTTTGATTTTTTGAATTTTTACTACAGTATGTCCTCCAACAAAATATGGCCCAAATTGTGAGCTAAAGTGCACCTGTAAAAATGGTGGCCTTTGCAATCCTGTAGATGGAAGCTGTACCTGTGCCCTTGGATGGACAGGAGATTATTGTGAAAAAGGTAAGTTGATTACTACCTTCTTTTATTCAATAAAATCTACAGCATACTGCCATTCATTGATGAAATATAGTAGGAACTTGTGAAGGGGCTATTTTCCAATGCATTTATGAAGTTGTTTATGATTACATTTCTAATAAAAATAATGTTATATTAATACCAATTGATTTTGTTACCTTGTTACCGGAATACCACATGAAAACTCGTAAAACTTTAAGTAATTGAAATAGTATTAATGTGAAAGAGCTCCTGTAAGGGGCTCCCTGAATGAAAAATAGTTCACAGTGAACTTATACTGAGGTGGTTCCAACTATGGGATCTCTGGCTCTTTAGACCTGGGACCCTGACATACTTTCATAATGGGTGTAATTACCCACCATCTTTCACCACTCATTTGACTGTCATGAAACTTGACAGCACAGCACAAGTGAAAGCACCTTGCAGTGGGATTGCATAGGCCCTTATGCTAATTCCTGCTCTGCTGATACCGTGCTCTGGGCCATAAGGACATTCACATCTCCCCAACAGTTGCCCATCTGAAAGTGAGGATGATGACACTGAAGTGACAGCCCATCTAAAACCAACATTCAAGGAAGACTAATTTTCATGGAGTTTTTAAAACCATGGATCTCCTCCCTTAATTCATGGGAGATAGCTCCTATCAACATTGTAATACTCAGGACTCCTAAAGCAGAATAATAGCATTTTGTGTAGAATAGATGTGCTCTTGATTTTAGTTTTGATTTTAAGTTAGATAATTCTCAAGCATTTGGGGATGTGAGATATTTTAACTTCTGATTCTATCATTTAAACCTTTTATTATGGAACATTTCAAACATATACAAGAGTTACTGAGTCATGGGGTAAATACAAATGTAACTTTGCAACATATGGACAAATTCTCTTTCATGTGAGATTATGCCATATTTCATCCTCAAAAGCAATATATGGTTATCAAAAGAGTATATTATGCAATTTGGTAAGAACTATTATATTAGTGGAGTTTTAATTTTCATTATTATGAGTAATGTTTAGCATCCTCTCTAATGGCTAAGGAGCTTTTTGCATTTTTTTCTATAAATTGTCTACTTATACTGTAGACAGTTTTCATTTCGATGTGCCCAGGGGAGGAGGTGAGCGCAAGGTCTATGTGTTCCACAGTCTTGGCCACTCTCATCACTGCAAGGTTTTTTTCTTCAACAAGATTATTGGGCTTCTTACATAACAGCTGACATCTTAAAGCAGAAGTTGTCAGGTCTTCCTAAGACATAGAAATGATCTATCATCATTTTCACCACATTCTCTTGGGTACAGCCAGTTATGGATTCAGCCCACATTCCACAAGAGGATTGATGATGCAAGAGTATGAATCCCAGGTGATGTGCTTTATTAAGAGCATCTTTGAATTATAGACTCTGCATGATTCAAAAGGATTTTGTTTTCTTTTTTTGTTATAAAATTATCTTTTCTCTATTTTGTAAAATGTTGAGTCTCAATTAGGGATGGACTCCCCATTCTCAGGTTTTAGAAGAATTCAGCCATGTTTTCTTTTTAGGACTCATATGATGCCATTTTTGACATTCAATTCTCTGATCAATTAAAAATATTTTTCTTGGTGTATGATGTGAGGAATAGATTCATTTCCCCCTTATGTGGCTGTTCAGTTATCATACAAGTCTATCTCTTCCACTGATTTGAGATGCAGGCTTCATTAACAACTAAACATTAATACGTAGTTAGATATAGTTCCTGATGTTCCATTCTACTGATCTGTTTATGTGAAAATGCAATAGTGTTTTTATTAGGAAGTCTTTATTATGTGTATTTGATATTGACAGAGCTAGCCACCCTCCATTACTTTCCTTTTTTGGGGATTTCCCGGTGCTATTCTTATTAATTTGTCCTTCCAAATGAAATTCATAACCAAATCATCCAGGTGCCAAAAAAAAACCACAAAAATCATTTTTTTTCCCACTGTTTTATTGTCCTCTGGAAGAATTATTGTTTTAGGGAGAATTAGCATAATTCTGATATTAACTCATCTTATCCAAGAATAAACATGGTCTATCTTTCCATTTGTGTATGCTTTTTGTTCCCCAGTAAAGTAAAACACTGGATTTTAATATTCATATTATGGCAGAGCTATTAATTTTTTAATTTAGTCATCATTTTACTGAATTTTAAATGACTTTATTATTCAAATGTTTCTTCTGCATTTATTAAATTAGTAATATGATTTTTCTCTTTAGGCTGATAAATATGACGGATTTATCAGATGCATTTTTTAATATTGCATAACTATATATTCTTAGAATAAATATTAGTTGTGATATATTACTTTATAATATGCTATTGGCTTCTGTGTACTTTTCATGAGTTTGGCATCAATATCATAAGTAAAATTGAAGTATAGTTTTTTATGCATTTTTTGGGAGGGATTTTGGAGTTGATGTTGTACTCACATAATAAAATGTATTTGGAACTTTCCTTCCTTTTCAATGCTCTAGAATATATATAAGTAAAAAGGTGATGATCTGAACTGTAAAAGTTTATAGGATTTACCTGTGAAGCTCAGAAGTGGTGATTTTTTTTTTTAATTGGAGCTGTTTTCTATTTTCTCTATTGATTTTCTGTTATAACTAGCCTATCTAGGTTTTCTGCTTCAAATTAGGACAATGTTAGTAAGTTGTCTTCTGTAACTTTTCCATTTCATCTAGGTTTTGGTATTTATTTGTATTATACTTTTTATATTGATTCCTTTTAATGATCATTGCACATTTTTTAAAAAAAAATGTGTGTATTTGTACTTTTCCTCTTTTATCTTGATCACATTGGCTAATGATTTGTCTGTCTTTTTCATTAATTGTACTGTTTATTTCTGTCTTCAAATTCATTGCAGGTTCAATTGTCTTAACCAGAGTTATTGCTTGAGTGGTTTCTTTTTCAGAATGTTTTCCTGGTGATTATAGTCCAGGCTGCCATTTTAATTGCACGTGTCAGAACAATGGAGTTTGCAGTAGATTTTCTGGAAGATGTGAATGCCTCCCTGGTTACTACAGAAGAGACTGTGAACATGGTAAACAGAGAAAATGAGTAGGCATATTATGATGTTGATAAGTTTTAAAAAATATTTTTAAATCATAAAATAATACATTCACATTATATCAAACTAGATAAACTGTTAATATTTTAATGTTTATTCTTGCAATATATTTCATAGCTCTAATTCAAGTTCTATGTGTTGAGAACTATCATGATGATGAAGTAATTGAGCTTCTTTATTCTTTTTGGAATAGCTGTTTAAAAAAATGTCTGTGGTTCTATGATTATCTGCAGTAGACACAGGCAGACACATTCAGTGAAGTGTTGGTCTTTTTGAATGTACTGCTATTTCTTTTTATTTTTTTATTTTTTTTTTCTTTATTTTAGTTGGGGGCTAATTACTTTACAATATTGTAGTAGTTTTTGCCATACATCGACATGAATCAGCCATGGATTCACATGTGCTCCCCCTCCCAAACCCTCCTCCCACCTCCCTCCCGCTCCCATCCCTCTGTGTCATCCCAACGCTCCATCCCTGAGCATCCGTCCCATGCATAGAACATGGAATGGTGTTCTGCTTCACATATGACAATATACATGTTTCAGTGTTATTGTCCCAGAACGTCCAACCCTCACCTTCTCCCTCAGAGTCCACAGGACTGTTCTATGCATCTGTGTCTCTTATTCTGTCTCACATATAGGGTTACCATTACCATCTTTCAAATTCCATATACATGCATTAGTGTACTGTATTGGTGCTTTTCTTTCTGGCTCACTTCACTCTGTATAATGGGCTCCAGTTTCATCCATCTCAATAGAACCGATTCAAATGTATTCTTTTTAATGGCTGAGTAATATTCCATTGTGTATATGTACCACAGCTTCCTTATCCATTCGTCTGCCGATGGACATCTAGGTTGCTTCCATGTCCTGGCTATTGTAAACAGTGCTGCGATGAACATTGGGGTACATGCATCTCTTTCAATTCTGGTTTCCTCGGTGTATATGCCTAGCAGTGGGATTGCTGGGTCATATGGCAGTTCTATTCCCAGTTTTTTAAGGAAACTAGTACAGCCACTATGGAGAACAGTGTACTGCTATTTCTTTATATCATTTCTTGATTCTATATTTTCAACTAAACTAGGAAAAGGGAGAATTATGCCATAATTTGTCTTTGACATCAGAGAACCCTGATGGACAATACAGCTAAGAGATTAAGATGTGATAGCTTAGTCTCTAGAATTAGTTGTATATGGCCTGCCTCTGCCATATAAAATATGTATAAACAAAATTTTTGTAAGTTTCAGTTTTCTATCATGTATAAAATTAAGATAATAATAAACTCGCCTTAAAAGGTCATCATTAGGATTAAATAAGAAGATACTTGGAAGCATTTAGCACTGAGGCATGTTGTAAAAGGCTTCACAGATGGCACTAGTGGGCAATTACCCTCCTGCCAACGCAGGAGACATAAGAGATGTGGGTTTGATCCCTGGGTCGGGATGATCACCTGGAGGAGGGCATGGAAACCCACTTCAGTATTCTTGCCTGGAGAATCCCATGGACAGAGGAGACTAGTGGGCTACAGTCCATAGCGTTGCAAAGAGTTGGACATGCTGAAGCTACTTAGCATGCACTCATGCATGCATGTTGTAAAAGCTGATGAACATTAATTACTTATAAATCAAGTATTTTTTAAAGCCTCTGTAGTTGGTGGCTCAGATGGTAAAGAATCCACCTGCAGGAGACCTGGACTGGATCCCTGGGTTGGAAAGATCCCCTGGAGAAGGAAATGGCAACCCATTCCAATATTCTTGCCTGGAGAATCCCCATAGACAGAGGGGCCTGGCAGGCTACAGTCTGTGGGGTCACAAAGACTCAGACACAGCTGAGTGACTAAACACAGCACAGTGATATTAACAATATTTAAAATTGTTTCCACTTGTTTCAACCTGTCTTTACCATTCCAGATTCGATGCATGAGACAAATGCTCAGGGCTGGGGCAATGGGATGACCCAGAGAGATGGGATGGGAATGGAGGTGGGAGGGGGGTTCAGGACGGGGAACACATGTAAACCCAGGGCTGATTCATGTCAATGTATGGCAAAAACCACTACAATATTGTAAAGTAATTAGCCCCCAACTAAAATAAATAAATTTATTTTTTAAAAAAAAGAAAGAAAACATATTTCACAGAAACAAATTCTATTAACCCTTTCTAGGTTTAGAATTATTGCCAACACTCTGATGTTTCTTGGGTTAGGAAGTATGAAAGCAAACATCATGTAGTTTTTGTTTGTTTTGTTTTCTATACTGGAATAAGAGATACAGAAGAGGGAAAAAAAAGTATCTATTCAAGGCCCACAAATTTCATCCTGCTTACAGTAGGGTAGCAAGGAAGATTTTGAGCAGACAAGGGACATCCCTCCGGTGAAAGAAATCTGTAAAGTGCATACATTGTTAACTATTAGGAAAAGTAGCCATTGATTGTGTCCACACAGGAAGCTGTCATGATGGTCTAGGATTTCAAAAATCTATTCTGGGATCAAAATGTAAATGGATGAACAGAAAAATATGTTGGAAGAACAATTGACTGTATTTTGACAATTGATTTGGACATGCAGATGAGGAAGATGTAGGAATCAAAGATAACTCTAAAGTTCTAAGCCAATGGACCTGGAAGAATGATAATATTATTTAGACAAAAGGAAAAGTTGAGCAAACCAACATTTATGAGCTCAGTTTTTTTATATAATTAAAATAGGGGAGATAAAAGAGGCTTCCCTGGTAGCTCAGCTGGTAAAAAAATCTGCCTGCAATGCAGGAAACCCCAGTTTGATTCCTGGGTCAGAAATATCCCTTGGAGAAGAGATAGGCTACCCACTCCAATATTCCTGGGCTTCAGTGGTGGCTTAGTCGGTAAAGAATCTGCCTGCAATGCGGGAGACTTGGGAATCTCTGGGTTGGGAAGATCCCCTGCAGAAGGGTAAGGCAACCCACTCCAGTATTCTCACCTGGAGAATACCCATGGACAGAGGAGATCTGATTTTTTTATGTATTGTCAACAACAATTATATAAGATCGAATAGAAGAAACCTTACACTATATCTTCCTTTATTATTCTTTTTTTAAGAGTTAAAATGAGATTAAGAGATGGAAGACTGTATATCATACAAAATAATTCATTCCTCATCTCTTTTTGGTTTTACCTTCTTTTTCTGCTCTCTGATGTGAATTTTTCCTAATGTTGAATATGTCTTGAAGTGTCATACACTTGAAGCCTAGGCAAATCCAACTCTAGGTGCCTGGGAAGGGGAGTTGGGGCACACAGAGAGAGGAAGAAAGTGTGAAGAGCAAGAGTGAGAGGGAGAGAAAGAGAGAATGGATAATTGAAGGAAAGGAAATTCCATATCCCTTCTGTTTCCACTGGTGAATAGTGAGTATAGCCATAGACAAAACCCAAGGAAGAAATAAGAATCCTTTGCCTGCTGTCAAAATTAGCTCTCACATACCTCCCTCAGGGTGAGCATCTCCCTGGGCAGAGGACAAGTTTAGCATTCCAAGGAATGCATTTGCTTGGACCACATGGTATCTAAACCAATTACTTCTGATGTTCAGCCACAAAAGTATCTCCAGCCATGGAGGAGAAGCAGATTATATTGGACTTGCTAAGAAACAGTTCTACATTGTAATTCTATGGGCTATCTAAAGAAATTTTTTAAAGATTAAATTTCACTGACTTTAAAACATGACTTCTTCATAAGATGTTAACTTACTCCATACATATACATCATATTCTCTTTTATTTACTTTCTTGCTCTTTTTCCTCCCCTATTTTCTTTATATCCCCTTCCATTATCTATCCCTGGGACTTCAAATACCAAGAGCTATATGAATCACCTTCCACAGATAGTCTCTAATTTATTTAAAGAATTTTTAATTCTCACTAAAGTTAGCCTGGATCTGACGTTAGAAAACATTACTATTTTAGGTGTTTAGGTTATTAGAGGGTTTTGATGAAGTCTTTGTCAGACTATAACACATTACAGCAAATCAACTTTATCTACTTGAAGATATCTTACATTTTCTTGTGGACTTTTCTAGACTAGTGGTTGAGAAAGGCACTGATATATTCACATATCTGCATGATTAAAGTAGTGTCACTATGCTTCTCCATGCAATTTTTCCTTGCTTTTCAGTTCTGTGCCTCTTTTCTCTTTCTTTGGTCCTGGGAAAGAGATTACCTAGAGTGTACCCTTTAATTTTTCCCTTATTTATTCTTAAAGCCAAAATAGTGTTTTGACATTTCCATTTTCTAGCATGCCTTCCTGGATTTTATGGTTTGAATTGTGCTCACATCTGTGACTGCAAAAATGGAGCCAATTGTGATGCAGCCAGTGGACAGTGCATTTGCCCAGCAGGTTTCCATGGCAACCAGTGTGAAAAAGGTATAGCCAGGGTGCTTTTAAGCATTGAATGTGGGAATTCTGTATGACTGTGAGATCTTTCCATCTGATGGAAAACATGTAAACCTGAATCTCAAACATGGAATAATCACCTGAGCTTCTGATGTGGACATTAAAGTGACAAGAATTCACTCTTACAAGCAGTAAAATGAGTCCTGATTTTATTGCTGATTGGTCAAAATGTTTATTCTGCCCTAAATGAAACTATTTAGGATCTCAAAACACCACTAAAGCAGTTAGTCTTCAATGGAAAAGGATTTTGCTTTGAATTAGAAATATTTCATTAATTGCTTTGAAAAGGATGACATGCATTGGGTTCAGTGGTACTGAAACAGATTCAAGGGCTTTATGAAAATATTAAATATGTGAACTAGGCATTCATCAGCAGAAGTAATAGCAACCATGAATGTGGATGAAGATATATAGGTGGGAAAGTGGGCTACTCAGTTTGAAATAAAATATTATTAAGCCCCGGTCCATTCAAAACAATACAGAACCACATAGTTTTCAATAAATAATTCCAAGTTTCATTTTAGTTTATATTATGTTTGTTCTTGTGCATATGGTTACAGCAACCCCAATAATTATAAAGATAATATAATGGTGGTGGTCATTTGACTTTATGTGAATCAAAGTTCTTGCCTTAAAAAAGGAACTACATATTAGTTCCATGTCCTATTCTCATAGGTCACTAGAACTTTCATATAGTATCTCTTGTCCATCTTTTATTCAATTATTCATTTATTATGTAACAATTTGAAAAAATGAACACATATTATTTGCTTGCTATTGTGTTAAAATCTGGGAATGTTGTGAAGCTTACCATCTTCTGGAGAAATAGTAAATAAATGAATAACATTTTAAGGAAAACTAAAGTAATGCTTCCCTGGTGGCTCAGTGGTAAAGGATCTGCCTGCCAATGCAGAAGACACAGGTTCCATCCCTGGGTCGGGAAGATCCCCTGGAGAAGCAAATGGCAACACACTCAGTATTCTTGCTGGGAAATCCCATGGACAGAGGAGCCTGGCAGGCTACAGTCCATGGGGTCACAAAAGAGTCAGACACAACTTAGCACAAAACAACAACACTTAAAGTAATGTACTTGGCTGGATGACTCAGTCTCATTCCTTAAATTTCTGTCTTCAAAAAGCTTATATACATTCTAACAGGTGCAAACCAGTATTGAAGTAAGTCAATTTTAAGGTGCAAGTATGAACCTGTGTATAAAATGAAGCTTCATTCCAGAACTTTCCTCTCTTCATCAAACCAATCAATCTCATTTTATCTTCCCACTATGCTTTTGCAGAAACTGTATCTTAAATCTCAACTTAGGTGCATCAGTGAGAGCTCAAGGAGTTAATTTTTCAGCATTTCTCTTTCCTGGAAAGAATGTTCAACTGGAATGTTTGGAGACAATTGCCATCAACTTTGTGACTATGAAAGAGAAAGCTCCTGCCACCCAGTAACTGGAAAATGCCTCTGCCCAACTGGGAAAACTGGAGGGAGATGTGATGCTGGTATGAACCATAGCACCTTTGGATGTCTCTCTGACTCATGGGTTATGTGGAAATATATAGACGTTTTCATACTAAGAGCATTACTCAAAGAACATTGCCTCACCACTGCTTGTTACCTTGCCTTACCATGGTTAATCATGGTATGTAGTTGTTACATTATAGACATCCAAAACCAGCACCACAACAGACAGAGCATACCTTGTAAGTGATGCAGTTAAACATTGTGACCACAAAGTGATTCAAGAAAATGCTAGATTTAAGGTAGTCAAGGTAAGGTCCAGATGGTATTCTTAAAAACAACATTCTCAACTATTCTTTGGGTATTGAAACATACTTTTTTGCTTTGTTTTACTTCCAGGAAGAATAGCCTTAAATAAAATTGTAGTATTCAGGGACTATCTTAAAAAAAGAGAAAATAGATTCAATGAACCATTGACTTCTCACTTGCTGTTAAACTTAACAGATGCATACTAGATGAATAGGTTTTATATTAAATTCACAATAGTCCTGAAGGACTGACTGTACCACAGATATGACCCAAAGTAGAGCATTTAATCTCAGAATTTACCTTCTTCATCTGGCTAAAAGGAGGGTTCAGTTCAGTTCAGTTGCACAGTTATGTCTGACTCTTTACCACCCCATGGACTGCAGCACAACAGGCCTCCCTGTCCATTATCAACACCCAGAGCTTACTCAAACTCATGTCCATAGAGTTGGTGATGCCATCCAACCACCTCATCCTCTGTCGACTCCTTCACCTCCTGCCTTCAGTCTTTCACAGCATCAGGGTCTTTTCAAATGAGTCAGTTCTTTGCATCAGGTGGCCAAAGTATTGGAGTTTCAGCTTCAGCATCAGTCCTTCCAATGAATATTCAGGTATGATTTCCTTTAGGATGCCCAACAGACTCTCAAGAGTCTTCTCCAACACCACAATTCAGAAGCATCAATTCATCAGTGCTCAACTTTCTTTATAGTCAAAATTTCACATTCATACATGACTACTGGAAAAACCATAGCCTTGACTAGACGGACCTTTGTTGGCAAATTAATGTCTCTGCTTTTTAATATGCTGTCTAGGTTGGTCATAACTTTTCTTCCAAGGAGCAAGTATCTTTTAATTTCATGGCAGCAGTCCCCATCTGCAGTGATTTTCGAGCCCCCTAAAATAAAATCTCTCACTGTTTCCACTATTTATCCACCTATTTGCCATGAAGTGATGGGACCAGATGCCATGATATTAATTTCCTGAATGTTGAGTTTTAAGCCAACCTTTTCACTCTCCTCTTTCACTTTCATCAACAGGCTCTTTAGTTCTTCTTCACTTTCTTCCATAAGGGTGGTGTCCTCTGCATATCTGAGGGTTTTGATATTCCCCCGGAAACCTTGATTCCAGCTTGTGCTTGATCCAGCCCAGCATTTCTCTTGATGCATTCTGCATAAAGTTAAATAAGCAGGGTGACAATATACAGCCTTGACGTATTCATTTCCCGATTTGAAACCAGTCTATTGTTCCATGTCCAGTTCTAAATGTTGCTTCCTGACCTGCATACATATTTCTCAAGAAGCAGGTCAGGTAGTCTACCATCTCTTTAAGAAATTTCCACAGTTTGTCGTGATCCACAGAGTCAAAGGCTTTGGCATAGTCAATACAGCAGAAGTAGATGTTTTTCTGGAACTCTCTTGCTTTTTTGATGATCCAAAGCATGCTGGCAATTTGATCTCTGGTTTCTCTGCCTTTTCTAAATCCAGCTTGAACATCTGGATGTTCACGGTTCACGTACTGCTGATGCCTGGCTTGGAGAATTTTAAGCATTACTTTGCTACCATGTGAAATGAGTGCAATTGTGCGGTAGTTCAAGCATTCTTTGGCACTGTGTTTCTTTGGGATTGGAATGAAAACTGATCTTTTCCAGTCCTGTGGCCACTGCTGAGTTTTCCAAATTTGCTGGCATATTGAGTGCAGCACTTTCACAGCATCATCTTTTAGAATTTGAAATAGCTCAACTGGAATTCCATCACCTCCACTAGCTTTGTTTGTAGTGATGCTTCCTAAGGCCCACTTGACTTCACATTCCAGGATGTCTGGCTCTAGGTGAGTGATCACACCATCATGATTATCTGGGTCATGAAGATCTTTTCTGTATAGTTCTTCTGTGGATTCTTGCCACCTCTTAGTATCTTCTGCTTCTGTTAAGTCCATACCATTTCTGTCCTTTATTGTGCCCATCTTTGCATGAAATGTTCCCTTGATATCTCTGATTTTCTTGAAGAGATCTCTAGTCTTTCCCATCCTATTGTTTTTCTCTATTTCTTTGCATTGATCACTGTGTAAGGCTTTCATTTCTCTCCTTTCTATTCTTTGGAACTCTGCATTTAAATGGGTATATCTTTCCTTTCCTCCTTTGCCTTTCACTTCTCTTCTTTACACAGCTATTTGTAAGGTCTTTTAGGAATCAGCAAACTAAAATGGACTGGGATGGGTGAATTTAACTCAGATGATCATTATATCTGCTACTGTGGACACGAATTCCTAAAAAGAAATGGAGTAGCCATCATAGTCAACAAAAGAGTCTGAAATGCAGTACTTTGATGCAATCTCAAAAACGACAGAATTATCTCTGTTCATTTTCAAGGCAAACCATTCAATATCACTTTAATCCTAGTCTATGCCCCAACCAGTAAAGCTGAAGTAGCTGAAGTTGAACAGTTCTATGAAGACGTACAAGACCTTCTAGAACTAACACCCCAAAAGGATGTCCTTTTCATCATAGGGGACTGGAATGCAAAAGTAGGAAGTCAAGAAATACCTGCAGTAGCAGGCAAATTTAGCCTTGGAGTACAGAATGAAGCAGGGCAAAGGCTAATAGAGTTCTGCCAAGAGAACGCACTGGTCATAGCAAACACCCTCTTCCAACAACACAAGAGAAGACTCTACACACGGACATCACCAGATGGTCAATACCAAAATCAGATTGATTATATTCTTTTCAGCCAAAGATGGAGAAGCTCTATACAGTTAGCAAAAACAAGACTGGGAGCTGACTGTGGCTCAGATCATGGACTCCTTATTGTCAACTTCAGACTTAAATTGAAGGAATTAGGGAAAACTGCTAGACCTTTCAGGTATGACCTAAATCAAATCCCTTATGATTATACAGTTAAAAGTGACAAATAGATTCAAGTGATTAGATCTGATAGAGTGCCTGAAGAACTATAGATGGAGGTTTGTGACATTATACAGGAGGTAGGGATCAAGACCATCCCCAAGAAAAAGAAATGCAAAAAAAAAAAAAAAAGGGAGGGTTGAAGCTATGTATTTCTAACATTATTTCCAGCACTAATCTGTGATTCTGTAACCTAGAATTTCAATCATGCTGAAAAAGCCTCAGTAACCTTCCACGTCAGACTTCCCTGGTGGCTCAGTGGTAAAGAATTCGTCTGCTAATGTAAGAGATGCAGGTTTAATCCCTGGGTTGGGAAGATCCCCTGAATGAGGAAATGGCAACCTACTCTAGGGTACTTGCCTGGAAAACCCCATCGACAGAGGAGACTGGTGGGCTATAGTTCATGGGGTTGCAGAGTCAGACACGACTTAGTGACTGAACAAATTATACAACAACAACATTCTACACTATAGGAGACTACTAGTCACCTAACATCCATCTCCCCCACCCCACCCTGCTGCTGAGAAATAGCAATAAAAACGACTTGCTTTGAATGCCATGCCCTGCCCTAAACTGTGCTTATATTTATTTCATCCATATCACAACCCCATGAAATCATTGCTGTTCTTATTCCCATTTGACAGATGAGGAAGCTGAGGCACAAAAAGGAATAAGTGGCAGAGCCAAGACTTAACCCAGGTAATCTGGCTTCAGACCTTGGGTGATGCTATTAGAAGACAATACTGTATACGTAAATATCTGTATCTAGTCCAGAATAAGGAACCTCCAGTGGCTCATTAAGAGTCTTGTATTCCTTCCAACCCCTCCTTCTTCCCTTCTGTGCAGACTTACAGAATAAGGCCAAGAGGTTTTGAGTATTAACTAGGAATCCTTTGGATCTTCAAACTCAGGAGCTTACTGATATTGACATTTCTTCCCTGAAAATCTGCTTCATTTGTATCTTTAATCCTTGTGTTTCACTGCACTACAAGTTTCTTGAGAGTCGAATCCATGTTTACTTATCTTTTATCAAAAACATTTAGAATTAGGTCTAGCACATGATAGCCTCAGCAAAATTTTTTTGAATTCATTCTCACTTCCTTTCTCCGTTTTCTGAATGGAGTCATGATAGACAGAAGTACCTGAACTTGGTCACATCTAAACTAGACTCATCAGAAGAAACGTCCATATGACATCATGATGAAGCCACAGGACAAGTCTCCAATGAAATGCTCACTAAACGCAGTGCTTTTAGCATTTGTGGTTTCATCTAAATCCTCAAGAAAACCATTAATGTATATTGAATTCATATTATCAGCCAGGCATTTTCATTTATGCTAGATGCCTTTACTATTATCACCATGCCCATTTTCTAGGTGAAGAAGCTAGGAGCTGAAGGTTAAGTAAGTTGCCCAAGGTTAATGGCTGGTAAATGGGAGCTTAGGGATTTGAAACAAGCAGTCTGGATCCAGAGCTAGACTTTTAACATCCCCACTAGATACTGCCTCTCAAGGAAAAGAAAGGGATAGGAACTGCTTTCAGTTGTCTGTCTGCCTCATCTACTAACCAGAGTGAGTGCTATTAAATTTAATTTAGTTTAATTTAAAATTCACCTCCACAGTCACACATGACATTTTAAGTGCTCAGTGGCCACATGACTAGTGGCTACAGTGTTGAATAGCTTGGTATAGAACATTTCCATCATTTCAGAAAGTTCTATCCAACAACATTTAGCAATGACTTAAAACTATCCACTAAACCAGAAGAGCTGATGGACAAGCTGAAAATTGAAACCTTACAATATGGAGTTTCTATGGACTAAATTCGCTGTCACATAGTCTCTTTCATCCACAAGTAAATTGCCACGTGACAGTGGATGCTTTGTATTAACTTGTTCATTCTAGGTGGGCACCTCAAGGCCTCTCTTGTTGTGAGCTCTTTGGGGTACTGTGGGCTCTTTTATTTGCATTTTTATTTTCAATTAGGCACAGTTCATCTGCGATATTAACTGTGAACAGCTGTGTCTATGCAGGCACTATAAAGATAAAAGACCTCATTTTAATGTGAACTCTGGTAAAGAACCTATTAAACAGCCATAATATTAATTCATAAAAGAATGTAGCAGCTTTTTATTGGATTACTTCCCCACCCCCTTTGGTAAATTAACATTTGCAGACATTCAAACAGATGTCTTAAATACACATCGTTATTAACATGAAAATGTGGTATTTTTGTAAATTAAAATCAGATTCTGAACTGCTCAGGAGAAATCCTGACTCATAACTCTTTTTCAGACAAGAAAACTAGGTCTTAAGACCAAACTAAGTAATCCTTCCACACACTGGGCAGCGGTGGGTGTGTTAGGTTAAATTCAAAATAACACAGAGTTTTGTTTTGTTTTGTTTGTTTGTAAAGTTTGATGATTTAAAAAAGAGATTCATTTCAGAGTAGTATTTGCATCACCTCCCAAGTTCCTTCTGCCTACCTGTTGTTCCTTGATTTAGGAAGGGATTGAATTTCTGTTTGCTCATGTTGAAACTCTGTCAAAAGAATTAATTGTTAAATTGACACATATGTTTTCCTTTATCTCCTATTTTAAATGCAACTAGTTAATTAAGATGAGAGCTAGACCATGCCTAAATCTATCTTCATTATCCAAGAAAGAAAATTAAAATAAACATGCATTGCTTGTGGAATATTTAGGGTGAATCTCTAACCCAGCAAAAAGAATTTTGAGACCAGAAAGAAATGTTTAACAAAATTTTGCTCACAGACTCAGAATCTGCTCTAGGTGTCTGTACCTTTATATTTATATTGCTATCTCTAATTTTTTCTACCTTCCAGCTTTCCACTTTCTGATTTGGGCTTTTTTTTCCATATGCTTAATACCTGGTGTCTTTCTACATGGTAGCGCAGAATAAGGAATGAGCACTTGAGAATTTAGAAATTCACCTCTGTCGTTTTCCAGGGGTCTAACATTTGAGAAGTTCCCTTAAGACATTCAAACCTTAGTTCATCTCTTTCCAGAATGAGAGAGCTTACCTCACTACCTTTCCTACCTCACAGGTGTTTGTTAGAGCCAATTAAGATATATTAGGAACCCATTTTGAAAAATGGCATAGAGCTAGATGAATGTTATTATTGCAAAGTTAAGTTTCTCTAGTCCTTAAACGTTGGTAAATTGAGTTATTTCCCAGTCTTGCCTGACTGCCTAAGAAATGTGAAACCATTTTCTGTTTCCATGGGTTGGGCTTGGCTTTCTTCCCAAGCTCACAATCCTTCAGAAACAGAACCTGTTAATTCTCTGCTAAGTCTCTGCTGGATATCAGACTAAGACAAAATATGCAGGTTGGGGTGTGATTTTGGAGGGGGGACTTTTTTTTAGCCCATGTTTTGTTATTTTGATAAAACTAACATTTTTTAATTCCTTTTCTTCATTTCTCTACTGATTGTGATCACAATGCAATTCAAGTTAAAGACAGTTATAACCCTTTAGTACATATAGCAGGATCCTCCATGAGATCTATAATTCTTTCAACGTATGTTAAGAGATGAAAGAGTTGAATTTAAAGTCATTTCATTTTCAGCAACATAAGCGCAAGTAATTGTGTTTTCAACCTAAAGGCAAATTTCATATATTGTGTTTTCTGGGTAAATGTTGCCTTTTTCTGACCTCAAGACAACTAATCCATTTTCCTCATGTCCCTCACAAAGTGCTACTATAAGATGTATCGAATAATCTAATTTTGAGTAGGCATTTTGAAAATATCAGTTGCTGTCCTGTCTTCTCGTCTGTTTGATTTTGTCACGGACTTTCTTAACACTCTTCAGCCTCCTCCTGTTTCCCATTAAAGTCCTTACTTTCTTATATAACATTCTAAGCATGGGAAAAAGATACCAATGGTTAACCAGAATTCCTTACAAGCCTATCATTATCTTATTGAATTCCAAGAAATAGTAGTAAAAAGACTGATTGAAAAGCATATTTGAATTGGTTTTATTTTTATTTTTCCCCTCACAGAATGCAGGTCAGGCCAGTACGGACCCAACTGCTCTCTGAAGTGCCAGTGTGCCCACACAGCTCACTGTGACCCTCTTAGTGGGCACTGCAATTGCCCCCCGAAGAGAATGGGTCCAACCTGTGAAGAAAATGGTTTGGACAGTCCTCAATAACCAAATGCTAACAGCTTTTCAGTGGATGAATAGAATTTTGCTGAGGTTCACCCACGGTTCATCATCTTAACTTTGGCAGAGAAATGTACTTACTCAACCATCTTCGGCCCAACCTCGCCTGTTGTGAGGTGAAAGACAGGACATCTCAACTTTATGGCCTCCAAGCACAAGTTCCATTCTCTAGCCTACCCTTCCCAACTTCCTTTCACTGAAGAACATGCCCAAGAAAGAGAATGTTTTTTCAAGGTCCCAAATCGTAGTAACATTTTGGACTAATAAATGAAACTCTTTTTTTATATGCACAGGAGGTATTTAAATTTGGAAGTAAGAACTGCTTTTCAGTTCAGGTTGGACTGTACTGAAATATTCACACCTATTCACTGAAGACCTCAGTGACCATTAAGTAGCTGGATCCTCTTTAGAAATGTCTAGAATTTCATCTATTTATTCTCGGTATCCTGCTTCACAGCTAAGTCAGCTTCAGATTGTTAACGTATTGTATTTCAAACATGATTTTTGGTGTGGGAGGCTATTAAGACTTTAGCCACATAAAGATCAGGGTAAAAGTATGACGTGCACACTTACAATGAATCATCAAAATGTTTAGTGGTGTTCTCCTCATCACTGGTCAGCAGACAGAAAGAAAAAGTGAGTACAACTGATCAAGGCAAGTGCTTAGCCTGCTCCACAGATTTCCCATGGAGTAGGGCCTGATTGGAAGATACAGTATTTAAAGCTCTTCAATAAAATTTTAAATAAAATATTTAAAACTTTTAAATAAAATCTTAAGAAAAATTTGACAGGGATTGATGAAAAATGTTTGGCGTTATCAATTCACTAGTTTCTGATCTTTACTTAACATTTATCTTCCTATATCTCAGCACAGTTGACAAAGATATATCATATCTGCAATAGACAGCCATGTCAAATTTACTGTTGTTAAATAATATGAAAGATATGATTAGATAACGTCCTCAAGGATTGCTTCTAAATTTGCTTTTGTCTTAAAAGAGCTACAATGAACTTATCCTTTTTTAGTCTCCATCTACAGTATTTGAAATTAAAGTTTTATGTTTACAATTAAATTCATTTAAACTATTTTTATGCAGTCAGTTGAAAACTATGCCTTATTCTGAATGTTTGCCCATTTTCCTTACCTTTTATTTTTAAAACTTCTCTCAGCTATCCTCATCTTACCTGCAAAGAGTATAAGCAGCCTTCTTGCTCACACAGCCACCTACCACTGAACTCCTTTCACTTCAAGACTTAAAAAAACAGTGACTGCAAACAAGGGAGAAAAGCAAGATACCAGGTTTCTCTTCCTTACTAGAGATTTTTTCACTTAGTAAGACAGAAAATAATTTGACAGGAAAAAAGAAAAGAGATTTCTTTAGGTTGAGTTTTTTCTTATGTATTGCTTGAAAGAGAAAGTGAAATTCTCTCAGTCTGACCCTTTGCGACCCCATGGACTATACAGTCCATGGAATTCTCCAGGCCAGGATACTGGAGTGGGTAGCCTTTCCCTTCTCCAGGGGATCTTCCCAACCCAGGGACTGAACTCAGGTCTCTCGCATTGCAGGCAGATTCTTTACCAGCTGAGTCACAAGGGAAGCCCTCTGTATTGCTTAAGTCTTTATAAATGAGAAGCCATATATAAAATGTCCAGCACAATTCTTGGCAAATGGCAGATAGTCCACATATGATCTCTTTTCATCTCCTTTTCCACCTCAAGCTCTAAAACTAACTATGAGAGTAGGAAAGCAGAGTCATTGCATGAATCACTAGTCACACAGTCATGTGACCCATTTGACAAACTGAGTTTGACTTTCATCCCTCTACCATGCAACAGGAACCAACGCAAGTTACCGTAGCCCCTTTTCTTTACAAAATTTTTATAGATTTCCCTTTCATATCAAAAAAGAAAATAGAAAAATATTTAAAACCCAGAAGGTTTCCATTTTACTTTTAGTCACCTTGAAAAATCTTAAGTGGGACCCTACAAAAGTTAATAGTCATGTGGTAAGTCATCTGTTCTAAAAATATTCCAGTTTTTTTCTCTTTGAGGACACTAACAGATGTCTAAAAATCATTTAGGCAATGACATTTCATTCATGGACAAGCATATAATAAACGTTAATCTTAATTTAACAGATGGAAAAGTATAAGATAGAATTTCCTTGTAAAATCATGTAACAGAATTTAAAAACTCATTTTTAAATCACTGGCATGTTAAAATGCTTTAAATCAAGAAGATAGTATACAATGACCCACATTTCTGAATAAATATAGCATACTTTTTCCTCTGTAAGCGTTTACCTGAGCTTTCTACTTGTTAACAGCTACTGAGGTATAGTGAATTATAATTTGGCTACCAAGAAATAATTTGTGCAAAAGTTTTAAATTCAACTATTGTTTAAAGTGAAGAACGATTTAATAAACATGTCTTTTTTAAACTAAAGTTCAATGTCAAATTAGAATCATTGTCGTGGGGTAGAAATATTTTTATTATTCCTTCTACTTTTCCTCCTTATATAATCTGCTCTTTGAATGTGGAAATGCTGACCCCAAAGAAATTCATCCACCCATAATACCCCCTTTCAAAGGTGCCTATGTTGTTATGTTTCAGTCTCTCATTTGAAATACAAGAGCAGAGTGGGGATTACTATGCTTTTCTGCAATAATATAGCTCAAGTTTAAAGAAAAGTGAGCAGATGTATGGAAGTGTGCTGGCTAATTTGGAGTTTTAATCTAAAATGCCTGGGATATATACCATTTCAGTTTAACACCTAACTTTCCCCTTGCTCTTTCTAACTTCTACATTCACTTATTGAGTTTTCCAGATGAGACAGCTATTTGACACAGGTTGAATTATTTTTAGAGAACTTGGAAATCATTCCAAGAGTTAGTGGCAAGAATGGCATTTCCTTTGTTAGAAATAGCAAAGAGGGTTTGGCTTCTCCTGAGCCTCTTTCACCTTGGTTTCTGCAAGACCTGGTAATACAGATGTAGCAAGAATTTAAAAAAGCATTTTGATGAAGCGAACAAGTAATAGCAACTGTCTACACTCTAGGAGTTATGTGTTCAATTCAGTTGAAATAACTTTTCATGCTTCTATAACAGAAAAAAATCAAAGTAGCTGAGTTTTTAAAATAGATTTCAAAGTGATTCCAGAATTTTGACTCTATTGCTAATCATGAAGAAACTATGTCCTACTTTCTCTGCTTATGTTTTAGTTTTCCTAAATCAAAACCACAGAAAACAATAATTAAGGTCTAGGAAACCTGTTTAAAAACTGTAGGTGTCTCTTTTCTATACTTTTACCAATACTGACACACTCTTTCATCTCTAAAATTTTTGTCGGGATTATAGGAAACACTATTTAATAATTCTCATTTTGATATTTATGTGCAAATAGCTTAAATTTTGAAGAATATTAATTCAAATGGCAAATATTAACATTTTAATTTATATTCTTCCACTGGATATCTTAAAAATACATAAAAAGTTTAATAATGCCTCTATTTGAAAAGACTGTAAGAATATCTACAAAATATAACTTTATTGCTCAGACTTCATGAGAAAAGTTCAACAGTGGTCCATCAGACAAAAAGATTCATGTGAAGAACTGAATGTTAAGTGCTTAAGTGTTGACAATATTGGTCTCTTGAAATGGAGAACACTGGTTTGTGAATAAAATTCCATATGTAAGATTTGGATGAATTTGGTAGCTAAGTTTAACATATATTTGATGAATAATGGAACCTGTAACTGATTAGATATATAGTCCATTGGTAATATTTGAAATCATTTATTGATTGAAAATGGCCTTCATTAATGTTGCTTTTTAACTATTACCTAAAAAACAATTTTCTGTATTTTTAACTTTTGTCTGAATTTATTAATACACTGAGAGATACTAATATTTATTGTTTACAACACTAGATACTATTGAAAGCAAGAAAAAATGGTGATGAACAAGATGGATGTGTTCCCTGCTCTCATAAAATTACAGTCTAGTATAAGATATTAGCCAAGGAGAACAATGTTTTTAAACATTCTTAGCTGTCCAGTGAGTTTTAGAGTTCATTAATTCTTTCCTAAGTCTATTTCTCACAAATTTGTTAATGCTCCTATATTAACACACACTTTGATAAATCAAATGTATCCTACCTAACTTTAAAAAATTCACACACTAGATTTTACTCTTAATGCCACTACAGGAAATGAAATATTTTTAAAAAACTTGTGAAATACCATTTTATATTTATAGAAAACTCCATTATTTTTTGGTAATGTAAAAAGGAAGTCCACTTTCAAATCTATTCTTGAAGCTCTAATGGCATGGAGATTTAGGTGGAAGTAGAGAAAAAAGAACATATTTCTCTTATTCTGAAACCAACATGTTCGTTTACCATCCACTACTGCCTTCTCTTTTGGTCAAGGTAAGTGTTTCCCAGTGAGAGAGGAGAGTTTTCAGACATTTTTAAGAATCTGATTTTATAATAAGGTGTAATTCTCTCAAGTATTAAAAAAAATCTTGCTATTTTAATGATGTTTGAAAATAAGATTAGATTATTTCCTTTTTCAATTGTCGTAAAAGACATATAACGTAAAATTTACCATCTTACCGATTTTTACCTATCTAATTCAGTGGTATTAAGAACAGTCACACTGTTATGCTTTAATCACCAAGGATTATTTATTTTTTTATAGGAAGAGCTTCTTGATTCCAGTTGAATAATATGTAGAGTCCTCAGTATAAATTATTAGTCTACTTGAATGCTTAATCATATATTGCCTGTGCTTGTGAAGTTTTTCACGTGTTTGTGAATGCTTTGATTATTTGAAAATATGCTTTCTATAATAGCTTTTTCCTATTTGCTAGATGTTTCTGAAAACAGACATTTTTCTTGTTTAAACAATTATGCTTTTCTTAAAGATCATGCAATAAGAAAAGCAGTCATGTTTGCTAGGTGTATCACAGTTGTAGCTTATCCATTTTTTCATGTTTCTAAACGTACTGAAGAAAAAATCAAAAATAAGCACACTCATTTCTCTATAAAATATTAATCCAACTTGTAATTCTGTTTGCAACAACCCTCATGGATTTTTTGTTTGTACTCTTTTCTTCAATATCTCCACCCATGACTCCACTCTGGCCTTGAGGCAGTCACAGTATCAAGGCCATAGTACAGAGGCTCTCAAAGCCTTGTGGCCTCAAGCAATAAGTATTCCATGAAATTAGAAAAGAATAGTGTTTAATAAGAAGTGGGGAGAAGGAGAGGAGAATTGTGGGAGTGTTATAGTCAGAACAACACTAACGACTAGAAAACTCTGGGTTAAACATGGATTAAATAATATACTTCACTGAAATACTTGTTTGGAGTGCTAATATGGATTTGTGAATTTCAAATAGGAAGACACAGTATGCAAAAAAATTCCAAACTGTTTAACTAGGTAGTTTTTTTTGGAGGAGAATTTTGAAAAACAAGTGTCCCAAGAAACATCTTTTGTGAAAAATGGGAGTAAATGTATACTTGGGTCCTCAAAAACATACTTGGTCTGGTATTCTGATCACACCTTTTTATGGTGCTTCTAGTAACTGCCTGAGAGGATTCTAAGCAAGACCTATATTAATTTATAGTTTCCCACAAATTTGCCCTGAGTCAGTAAGTTTTTCTCAAAATGGAACTTTGAAATGCAAAGTAAAATGTTGAAATTCTGAAGAGATCTGCTTTTCTTTTTGTCTAATATGAGAAATTGAGTAAATATTTTTTTAAACATTTAGGACAATTAGGAAGTTGTGAAATTAATATTCTTGTTTTCTTTAATTTTTTTTTTTTTTACTGAAGGATAATTGCTTTACAGAATTTGTTGTTTTCTGTCAAACCTCAACATGAATCAGCCATAGGTATACAAATATATTCTTTTTAAATGAAATAGTATAAAAGATATACAGAAATGTGTGTTAGAAAAATAAAAGACTAAAGTTTTGCTAACATCTGGGCATTTTATAGTAGTTTTATATACCATATTTTGAACAACCCATGGGGATTATTTAAATGCATTAAAAATTCCAAAGCAAGAATGTTTAATAGCACACTGGAATGAATGTAATTTCTTTTTGAGAATTACTAAATGGTTGCATAAGTTGTTGTCACATCGTAATTGAAGTATGTGGATTCTGGTGATACTAGAGTTATTATGAGCTATTATTTACTAATGATTGTTATATCACTTATTAAATGTTTAACATAAATTATCCCTAGTTCTACACACACACACACACACACACACACACACACACACACACACACACACCCCTATTTATGTTGATAGTGGTTCAAGTTTGTGGAGAATTTCCTTTTGGATTATATATTTTAGCCATTTTCTGTTAAAACTCCATTAAAAATTCCACATTAATAAAAATAAAGGTGTAAGCTGTAGTATTCAGAAATGTCATCTTCCTTACTTTTAAACACTTCCAATTCTATGTGCATATTTATTTAAATGAAAAATTAATAAATTGCAATCCCCTGCGAGTAATGATTCATATCATATCAGGCTAAACTACATCCTCCGTTGATTATTTGAGATGCAGTAACCTAGCTATATTATGTGTTAGGTAACCAAACAAAACAAGGGAAGGACACTTACAGAAGAGAGAGTTCTATATACTTGGAATCATAGAAGCACAGAATTGGAAAACACCTGAAAGAGGCTCCTCTAGTCCTTTTTTTTGGGGGGGGGGATGAAACCAAGAATCACAGAATGAAGACTTTTTCATCTCTTATCTCCTGTCTTATGTCTTTCATCTTTTGCCTTTTGATTCTGCCTTTTCCAAGCCATATGAAAAATTCTTCTGGCTTAGGAGGGTCACTGAACTTTGCTTTACAGAAATCCCTTTGAATTCTAGCTTTCGTATCATAGATCTTCCAAACTCTCAGTGGCACCATTTATTAGTTATGCTTGCTCTATGTGGGAACAGTAGTTCTATACAGATATAAAGAATTGAAGCCAAAAAGAGGTTTGGGGCCCTATAGTGATTTCATTGCCTTCTGAATTGTAAACATGTTTATATCTTCTTTGGCATATATTATTCAAATATTCAATATGTTAAAAAATCCGTTTCAGTTCAGTTCACTTCAGTTGCTCAGTCAAGTCCGATTCTTTGATACTCCATGGACTGCAGCACACCAGGCTTCCCTGTCCATCATCAACTCCTGTAGCTTGCTCAAACTAATGTCCACTGAGTCGATGATGCCATCCAACCATCTCATCCTCTGCTGTCCCCTTCTCCTCCTGCCTTCAATATTTCACAGCATCAGGGTCTTTTCCAGTGAACCAGTTCTTTGCATCAGGTGGCCAAGCTATTGGGGTTTCAGCTTCAGCATCAATCCTTACAATGAATATTCAGGACTGATCTCCTTTAGGATGGACTGTTTGGATCTCCTTGCAGTCCAAAGGACTCTCAACAGTCTTCTCCAACACCACACTTCAAAAGCATCAATTCTTTGGCGCTCAACATTCTTTATAGTCCAACTCTCACATCCATACATGACCACTGGAAAAACCATAGCTTTGACTAGATGGACCTTTGTTGGCAAAGTAATGTCTCTGCTTTTTAATATGCTATCTAGGTTGGTCATAGCTTTTCTTACAAGGAGCCAGCATCTTTTAATTTCATGGCTGCAGTCACCACCTGCAGTGTTTTTCGAGCCCCCAAAAATAAAACCTGTCACTATTTCCATTTCTTCCCCATCTATTTGCCATGAAGTGATGGGACCAGATGCCATGATCTTAGTTTTCTGAACGTTGAGCTTTAAGCCTACTTTTTCACTCTCCTCTTTCACTTTCATCAAGAGGCTCTTTAGTTCTTCTCCACTTTCTGCCATAAGGGTGGTGTCGTCTGCATATCTGAGGTTATTGATGCTTCTCCTGGCAATCTTGATTCCAGCTTACACTTCATCCAGCCCAGCATTTCGCATGATGTACTCTGCATATAAGTTGAATAAGCAGGGTGACAGTATACAGCCTTGACATACAACTTTCCCAATTTGGAACCAGTCTATTGTTCCATGTCCATTTCTAACCGTTGCTTCTTGACCTGCATACAGGTTTCTCAGGAGGCAGGTCAGGTGATCTGTTATTCCATCTCTTTCAGAATTTTCCACAGTTTGTTGTGATCCACAGAGTCAAAGGTTTTGGGGTAGTCAATAAAGCAGAATTTGATGTTTTTCTGGAACTCTCTTGCTTTTTCGATGATCCAACAGATGTTGGCAATTTGATCTCTGGCTCCTCCCCCTTTTTAAATTCAGCTTGAACAACTGGCAGTTCTCAGTTTATGTACTGCTGACACCTGGCTTGGAGAATTTTGAGCATTACTTTACTAGCATGTGAGATGAGTGCAATTGTGCAGTAGTTTGAACATTCTTTGGCATTGCCTTTCTTTGGGATTGGAATGAAAACTGACCTTTTCCAGTCCTCTGGCCACTGCTGACTTTTCCAAATTTGCTGACGTATTGAGTGCAGCACTTTCACAGCATCATCTTTTAGGATTTGAAATAGCTCAGCTAAAATTCCATCACCTCCAACAGCTTTGTTCACAGTGATGCTTCCTAAAGCCCACTTGACTTCACATTCCAGGATGTCTGGCTCTAGGTGAGTGATCACACCATCGTGGTTATCTGAGTCATTAAGATATTTTTTATGTAGTTCTTCTGTGTATTCTTGCCACCTCTTCTTAGTGTCTTCTGCTTCTGTTAGGTCCCTACCATTTCTGTCCTTTATTGTGCCCATCTTTGCATGAAATATTTCCTTGGTATCTCTAATTGGGAACCCCCAGGGAATTTGACACTGGAAGCTTGGATTAAAGATTTACTGAGCATGGCCCCACCCATCAGAACAGTTTTCCCCACAATCAGTCTCTTTCATCAGGAAGCTCCCATAAGCCTCTTATCCTTATCCATCAGAGGGCAGACAGACTGAAAACCACAATCAAGGAAAACTAATCAAAGTGATCACATGGACCACAGCCTTGTCTAACTCAATGAAACTATGAGCCATGACATGTAGGGCCACCCAAGACAAAAGGGTCATAGTGGAGAATTCTGACAAAACATGGTGCATTGGAGAAGGGAATGGCAAATCACTTCAGTATTCTTGCCTTGAGAACCCCATGAACAGTATGAAAAGGCAAAAAGATAGGACACTGAAAGATGAACTCCTCAGGTCGGTAGGTGCCCAATATGCTACTGGAGATCAGTGGAGAAATAACTCCAGAAAGAATGAAGAGACAAAGCCAAAGGGAAAAAAATGCCCAATTGTGGATGTGACTGGTGATGGAAGTAAAGTCTGATGCTGTAAAGAACAATACTGCATAGGAACCTGGAATGTTAGGTCCATGAATCAAGGTAAATTGGAAGTGGTCAAACAGGAGATGATGGCAAGAGTGAACATTGACATTTTAGGAATCATTGAACTAAAATGGACTGGAATGGGTGAATTTAACTCAAATGACCATTATATCTACTACTGTGGGCAAGAATCCCTTAGAAGAAATGGAGTATTCCTCATAGTCAACAAAAGAGTCTGAAATGCAGTACTTGGGTGCAGTCTCAAAAATGATAGAATGATCTCTGTTTGTTTCCAAGGCAAACCATTCAGTATGACAGTAATCCAAGTCTATTCCCCAACCACTAATGCCGAAGAAGCTGAAGTTGAACAGTTCTATGAAGACTTATAAGACCTTCTAGAACTAACACTCCAAAAAGATGTCCTTTTCATCATAGAAGACTGGAATGCAAAAGTAGGAATTCAAGAGATACCTGGAGTAACAGGCAAGTTTGGCCTTGCAGTACAAAATGAAGCAGGGCAAAAGCTAACAGAGTTTTGCCAAGAGAACGCACTAGTCATAGCAAACATCCTCTTCCAACAACACAAGAGATGATTCTACACATGGACATCACCAGATGGTCAATACTGATATCAGATTGATTATATTCTTTGCAGCTGAAAATGGACAAGCTCTACACAGTCAGCAAAAACAAGACCGGGAGCTGAATGTGGCTCAGATCATGAACTCCTTATTGCCAAATTCAGGCATATATTGAAAAATGTAGGGAAAACCACTAGACCATTCAGGTATGACCTAAGTCAAATCCCTTACGATTATACAGTGGAAGTGACGAATAGAATCAAGGGCTTAGATCTGAAAGAGTGCTGAAGAACTATGGATGGAGGTTTGTGACATTGTACATGAGGCAGTGATCAAGACCATCCCCAAGAAAAAGAAATGCAAAAAGGCAAAATGGTTGTCTGAAGAGGCCTTACAAATAGCTGAGAAAAGAAGAGAAGAAAAAGGCAAAGGAGAAAAGGAAAGATATACCCATTTGAATGCAGAGTTCCAAAGAATAGCAAGGAGAGAAATGAAAGACTTCTTCTGTGATCAATGCACAGAAATAGAGGAAAACAATAGAATGAGAAAGACTAGAGATCTCTTCAAAAAAATTAGAGATAGCAAGGGAACATTTCATGCAAAAAACTGTTTAGCCTACAAATAACAAGTATAATTTGCCATAGCTATCTATTTATGTAATGAAAAGCCCAATTCCTATATTCAAATCAAACAGACATTTAAGTTGAAATATGTAATTCTTTTAGGTTTATATAAGTACCAAAGAAAACTCTGAGAACCATTATTAGTAATACCTCCATTGGTAGCCATAAGGAAAAGTATCTTCTTTCCATTAGTGTGAGAGCACTTGAAATAGAGACCCTGGTGATAACAGTGGATCTACTCCACACATTTTTAACTAACCAACTGTACCGCCTATATTATGCTTACTCAATAAAGATATATTCAAGGAAATTTAAAGTAATTAAATAAAAATGAATATGTGTACACTTCTAAAGCAATTGTCATTAAATTTGATCAGGAAGCATCTGAATATCATGATGATCATGACAGAATATAAATTACTAAGATATTTGATCATATTACATGGCTTGGAATCAGTATTTCTTAGAGAAACCATAACTTTATTATAGATATGTGTGTGCAAAGTTGCTTCAGTCATATCCAGCTCTTTGTGATCCTACACACTGTAGCCCTCCAGGTTCCTCTGTCCATGGGATTCTCCAGGCAAGAAAACTGGAGTGGGTTGTCATGCCCTCCTCCAGGATATCTTCCCAACTCAGGGATCAAACCTGTGTCTCTTACATCTCCTGCATTGACAGGCAGGTTCTTTACCACTAGCACCACCTGGGAAGTGTGATACAAAAATCACAGACATGAATATCTATGACCATATTTATTAGCTGTACAATAAGGCACAGTCATCTTTCTAAGGACTTCTATTAATACATATTTTATGATACTTGGACATTCACTTTGTCAGAATCAACAATTATCAGGTATCAGTTTTTTAAAGGAAAACTTTTATTGGTGAATATAATAAAAAATCTAGGTTAAAACATGTAATCAAATATGAGCTGGAAGAAAGATTGACTATATTCAATTGAGCAGTGGAACTGTTTTTCAAAGTTTTTTAGCCCACCATTGTATAATTTGAGTGCCATTGTTCCAAAGTCTATCTTATGGTTTGTTGATCAATAATTTAAATAATAGATAAAGATGGTGACTGTATTTCAACCTATAAATATATGATTTTTAAAAATAGAGAACAAAAACTTTCCTCAATAATGTGCTTTTTAAAACAAACTTGTGTATTATGAAAATGGTGCTTATTTTAAATGAATGTTTTAATGATATATATTCTCTGCAATAATGTATGTGTTATTAACATAAATAAACATATATAAACATAAATAAAATATTAATTTTTGGAAAGAGTCATTTAAACTTGGGAAATCAATAACTAGCAATAAAAAAGTTAAATAAGTCTGACATTTGTTAGATACCCTTCAGTCGATTTGACAATGTCAATCCATTGACTGACACTGTGTTTTCTCCACTCTGATTATCTGAAAGTGTTTGTTATGACAAATTAATCATTTTTAGATGCTTTTCTTCCCCCTTAATCTCCTTATTTTGTTGTGACTTTTATAGATTTTTTTTCTCTTGTATATTATATCCTTATTTCTTTTTTTTTCTTCTTTGTAAACAATAAGAATATTTTATCTTTTCTAACTCACAGAGTTAGTGCCAAATTATTTGTTCATAAGAAAATATTCTTAAACACTGAAGTATTATATGTATGTTATTATTACCCTTTTCATTATTATTTAATCAAGAAAAATGCAGTGAATCAACTGGCTCCAGTGTATAGATAAAATGGTTTCTACAGATGTTTCTTCTCAAACTGATTGTGGGTGTTTTTATTTGGATAATAATAATAATTATATAATTGGTTAATGACACTTATCAAGTTCTTAATATACACCAGACACCACAGTAAGCATTTTCAAACAGTTTACTTAATCTTCACAATAGTTATTTGGTAGATATGAGTTTGCATCTGATTTTTCTTTTAATTAATAACAGTTCAGAAAGTTGAGAACTGAAGGAATCTAATCACTTGTTGAGTTCATAGGGCTCATAAGTAGACAGAGCTCAGGTTTGCCTGATTCTGGGGGCCAAACTCTTGTCTATATTATGTGTGTGATTCTAAAGCACCACCAAACAGGATGAAATCTATAGCTGAAAATTTGATAAAGTAATAAAATCTATGAGAGTAGGTTCATACTCCAGATTCCAATCAAGACACATGATTTAGTCACATTTTCAACCACTATCATTTTTGGCATGTAAAAAGGTGTGTGTGTGTGTGTGTGTGTGTGTGTGTATGATTTTTTTTTGACATGTGTATAGGCAATGATTAAGCAAATAGTATCTCTGAGTGACCTTAACTTTCAACAAAGAACAATCACACTAATTTAACTGTACTTTGTTCTCTCCCAATTCCCAACCAGATTCTTAAAAATAGAATGAAAAAAAAAAAATCTCTAGGGTGATTTAACTTAGACACTGCATATTTTGTTTCTTGTTGTTGTTTAGTTGCTAAGATGTGTCTGACTCATTGAGACCCCATAAACTGTAGCCCTCCAGGCTCTTCTGTCCATGGGGTTTGCCAAGCAAGAATACAGAGTGGGTTGCCATTTCCTTCTCCAGGGGATCTTCCCAAACCAGGGATCAAACCCAAGTCTCCTGCCTTGGCAGGAAGATTCTTTACCACTGAGCCACCAGGGAAGCCCATTTGGGCTCTTAAGTGACAACAGTACTTCCAATATCTCTTGGCCCTGTTTATCTGTCCACTTAACTTCAGACCTTACAGGCATTCTTTGCTGGAAAGAGAAATCAGGTTTTCTTTTCACATTTGTGGGAATGTAATACTCCATTTCTTAGGATTGATGGGATAGAACTTAACATTCCTTATTTTCAAACTTTTGATGATGGCTTTTTGTACCAAGAAATCCATCACCTCTACCATCCCCTTCCAACTTATGTATCTGTATCCTAGCTCTACCCTAGAACTCATGACACCTTCATGCCTTTCTCTCTGCTTGAAATACTCTTTATTCTCTGCATGGTGAAGTTATTCCTCCTTAAAGGCTCGTTCAAAGAGTCTAACTTAGTCCTAATCCACCACCACCCCCCACCCAAAAGTATAAAGAAGTTTTCTTTTTGGGCTTCTACAGCACAGAAGCTGGCATGTACTAGGAGGGAAACAATGATTTATGGAATTGTCAACTGCATTAAAAATGAATTAGAGACTGATCTACCTGTCAGGGGGCCTCTTCTCTCTTACAAAATTTAGAGCTCCTTGTTTAAATTTCAAACACTCATTCCCCTTGTGGCTATAATTGGCTTGGACAAGCAATAGCCAAATGAACATATGTGGACAGTAGATGCCAAATAAGGCAATTTTATTGAAATATTCATGTGGCTTTTTTGTTGGCCGGAGAGAATACTGCTATCTCACCATAAAGACTTAGTTCGAAAAATGCAACATAAGGAAAAAACCAGATCCCATCTGCCAGGCAAAATAGCTATAAAGTGGAGAAATCAGGTTTTTAATGAATCCTTTGAGAGTAACTTGAGTTATTTTTTAATGTAAGAGCAAATAAACTCTTGAGCAGAGCTACACAGCCATGTAGTATTCTTTTAATTTATAGCTAGGCCAAATGCAAATCCTGGTTTTAGCTAAATTAGAATTTTCCCAGCAGAGAGCATGATTAGACAATACAAGTGGGCTTATGTTGGCTTTCTAAAATCTGGCTCACTGTCTAAGGGGACTAGAATTCCATCCTCAATTCAAGGCAAGTAAACATTTCTCCATATATTCACGAAACTCACTGTGCAACTTGGCTGGAGTTCTCTGTTTTCTTTAGCACATATCCACAAAAACAAGAGTGTTGATCTTCCATATTCCACTCTGAACGAGTGTGGGATAAGATAAAACACCTGTTCTTTCTTCTTTCTTGGCCAACGTTGTCTGTCTCCATTTTCAGGCTTCTGTTTTGATGAATGCTTTTTTCCTACTAATAGACCCATTAGAAATATAACTCATTCCATGGATTTTAATGATTAACAAAGAAAGAATCTTTAACAATAAGGAACTACTGTATAGCAACAGAAAACTATATTCACTATCCTGTGATAAACCATAGTGGAAAAGAATATGAAAAAGGATGTGTATACATACATGTGGGGTTTCCCCAGTGACTCAGCAGTAAAGAATCTGCCTGCAATGCAAGAGACTTGCAGGAGACATGGGTTTGATTCCTGGGTCAGGAAGATACCCTGGAGGAGGAACTGGCAACCCACTGCAGTATTCTTGCGTAAAAATCCCAAGGACAGAGGAGCCTGGCAGGATACAGTCCATGGGTTCGCAGAGTCAGACATGACAGAGTGACTGAACAAAACCAAAAACAAACAAACATCCATATGTGTGTGCATAACTGAATCACTTTGCTGTGCAGTCGAAATTAATGCAACATTGTAAATCAGCTATACTTCAATGAAATAAATTTTAAAAAGTAAAGATCATCTACATTGATAAAAATTCTTTGTAATGTACACTGTGTAAAGCAAGACATTGTAAATGATAAGGAGTTTCTAGGGTTTGCCACTCTTGAGGTGCATTCTTCTCCTTAATACTTCATGCATGGAGAACTCTGCAGAAACTTCACTTTGTATCTTGGGAATCAAGTGAAGGTAAAATTCAAAATCGCCCAGAATTGTGTGTATATATATTCTACTATTTTTACTGGAAGATAGATGGTTACTGGTTTAGAATGTCTAATACTAATTGACTGGTTCCTAAATGAATAGTGTTACATGAGTATTTGTATTTGCTTCCTATTTGGGGCTGACAAGAAGTGAAGATATCACACTCAGTAGGGATCACACAACGAGCATCCTGGGAGCTAAGGCGTTGGGATGTCTGGGAATTTTGGCTAGAGTATGTCTTGTGCCATTCTTGTGTAAGATGGTGTGGAAGTTGATGACATAGAGAAAGGGATGGATAAAATGGGTCATGTTCAAATGTGTGATCAGATGAGTGATAGAAATCTGAGCCCAATCTTATTCTTTCTGATCTGTCTTAAGCCCCTGTAACCCCAAGCCAAGGGAACCCTGCCCTAACATTATGGTGCAAAACACATTATGGTGAATTAAAGTCACTATATTCTGCACTCCTATTTTTTAAATTGGAGGCTTTATAACAAGGAATTTACTGCTCTCTTATCATTGTTCTCAAAGGCAATATGCCTCTGTGACTCCTAGCACAAGTCAGCATTTTCTGTCAATATGGGAGGGAAGTGGGAATGGGATGGGGAAAAGTGAGGAAAAGGAAAATCAAGATCTGAGGTCTAGAGTATCAGGCAAACATGTTAGCAATGTTTAGAATAATAGAATCCAAGAGTTGAAAATATCTTAAAACCCCCACAGTCTGAGTTCTCACTCAGTGAAGCAATCATTTTTATAACCATGTCTGATATCCACCCTATCTCTTCTTAAATGCCTTCAGTAATTCTTGAATATCAGTCTGTTCCCTTGTTATTAGAAATGTCTTTCTTAAATTAAGACAGGCGCTAAACTCCATAGAACTTCTAGTCTTTGGAAAATATCTTGTTATTCCTCTACTTGACAGCTTTTTGAAGAGTTGAAGCCAGCTTTAATGTTACTTTATCCTTTTTTTTTTTCTCCAAGGGAAAAAGCATCAATGCTTTAACTACTCCTAATATCCTTTACTAACCTCCTCTGAATGTGTCCCAGATTAACAGTGAGTCATTTCTATAATTGCCAAAGCTGTAGCTGATGTTTAAAATATATTATACATTACTGTATAAAACTTACAGTTTATTTCTGACTCTTTAATTAATAATGTTAATTGTGTCAAATCACCTATAATCTCACCCCTAAGATAACCACTGTTTACATTATCATATGCTTCTTTTCATCTTGATATATTTTATATAATTTCTGTAGAATGCATTATAGACATAACTTTGAGCCCTGCTTTATTTTTAATGCTATGTTTGAACAACTTCCTACATTCTTAACAATCTTTGTGAAGATGCCTGCAGTAATTCATCTTAAATCTAGTATTCTAAATTCTATCCTGATAATATCTTCTTCTTGACCCCTTCACCCTAAGTATCTGCAGAAATTCTTTTTGAAGCACTTAGTCAACATCAGGACTATGGCTATAAAGTCTTGAAGCACTTGGAAGGTAATCATTGACAACAAAACACTTCAGGTATAATAGAAAACCAGTCTTTTTTTTAATTTAGAAAGTTGGTTTAAACTGAGAACACTTCTCTCTCTTTTGTTGACCAAGTCTTCCTTATTGAAAAGACACTTCTGAAGCAGATAAAGAAATTTACACTCTCTATTCACAAGGTGTTTAATCTGTGTATTCTCATGATGACACACGGAGGGCCATTAGCCAAGGAGACTCTCTCCTGATGACAGAGGTGGATTCCCAGTGAAAGGAATAAAGTGAGGGTAAGCAGCACAAGGCTTTGTAACCATAGTTACTTTAAGTCTAAGATTATAAACGTATTGTTTCCATTATGAAAGATGCATTAACATTCCTTTTTGTCCAGTCTTAGAAACCTTGTTATCATGGCCAGCTTGTTTACTTACTTATCTCTTAAAGGATGGCTAGGCTTAATTAACACTTAAACATTAACCTTGAAGATATGTCCTTGGGAGGGCCAGAGACGGGGCATAGAACTTGTTGAAAATGGGATGGAGTAATCTCAAAGAAATGCTGAAATTCTGAGAGAAGCAAAAGCTTTGTCTTATGAGCCCCTTCAAGAATTTGCTCCTGCCAACCAGGAAAGTTCTGGAAATCACTACTGATGTCATTAGGCATGCACCTGAAGTAAATGAAGGGTAGATGGGGACACGTTGGAAAGAAATCTTTAAAAGGCAAAATTGCTATATGCTGTTGCTAAGTCACTTCAGTCGTGTCCGACTCTGTGCGACCCCATAGACGGCAGCCCACCAGGCTCCCCTGTCCCTGGAAAATTTCTGTCTTACAAAGCAAGGAGAAACTTAACTTTCATTCACAACAAGATGTTTCTTCAACATGAATGTTTACCTGAATTGCATGTTTCAGACTGCACTGAATTAATCCACCACCCCATTCCCTGATCACAATTTGCACCCTCATAGTACCCTAAATTTCTTCATGTAACTTAGCACACTTTTAATCCTTACTCAGTGCCTGTTTTCTCCACCAAGTTGAAAACTACACCAAAACAGAGACGTTGTCTATGCTTTCTCAGTGTTGGTTTCTTAGAACCAAACATAACTGCCTTGTACAAGGCTGGCCTTTCATCAATATTTGTTGAATGAACAAAATTAAGGCATTAAATATGCTCAGAGTTTTTTTTGTTTTTTTCAAGAGTTTTTTAAATTTATTTTTTAATTGGAGGAAAATTGGTTTACCATGTTGTGTTGGTTTCTGTGTTGGTACAACAATGCAAATCAGTCATAATTATACGTGTATCACCCTGCTCTTGAGCTTCCCTCCCCTCCCCCTGTCCCACTGCTGTAGGTCATCACAGAGCACCCAGCTGGGCTCCCTGTGTTATACAGTAACTTCTCACCAGCTATCTATTCTACATATGGTAATGTATATGTTTCAGTGCTACTCTCTCAATTGTCCCACCCTCTCCTTCTCCCACTGTCTCCACAAATCTGTTCTCTATGTCTGAGGCTTTATCGCTGCACTGCAAATAGATTCACCAGTGCCACATTTCTAGCATCAATATATATATATGTTAACGTATGCTATTTGTTTTTCTTTTTCTGACTTACCTCACTCTCCTCAGAATTTTTGAAGCAAGAGCTTTTCCATAATACCACATTACTAATTCAGATGTCTAGCACTTCTGAATTGAGGCGTGCCCATGGTTAGTGACAGAGTTTGCCATTTTGGAGGAAATACATTTTCCCCCCTCTCACTCGATTCTCTATTCTACTTCAGGAGAAGGATAAACATAATGAAAGGGCAGTGCTGGGTCATGAGCAAAGATATGAAACCCTCGATGTGGTGATAAAAGAGGCAAAGGCATCTTGTATTCTACTATTGATAGTAAATTTTCTTTGTAATTGAGAATGAACTTTCAAACTCTTGATAATTGAGCATACATGCTCTAGTAGAGAGAAATTGAGACTGTATGATCAAAGGAAACCTTTAAAAAGTGTGTATTATTTCTAATTATCTGGATCAGAATTTTTGCTGTATCATACATCAAATACTAACACTGTTTTGTTTTCTTTGTTTTAAAGGGAAGTTGTATTATATAGTAAAAAAATTTAATTATCCTCTTTGTAGAGTCTCTTGATTTTCAAAGTATTGAAATAGTATTCCAGTTAACTACAATCCAGTCAGAGGAGAAGAGACAAATCTCTTGTGCAGAAGAGTTTCAAAAAAATTATGTAGATACTCTACCCAAAGGAAGTAGAGTATAACTTGCCATTACTTAAGTATGGGCTGTTCATAGTGACTTCTTCCCAAAGAATATAATGCAAAAGGCAGGGGGCAGGAGTTAAATTAACAATGGAGAAATCTGACCAATATTCACTCAGGTAGGTGAACATCAACAGGGATATGTCACATTGGTAGTCTCTACCCTTGATGTTATGTTATGAAAATGACACCTTACTTCTATGGTCTTCCTCCCTAAAAGTCAACATCACAGCCTAACCAGGAGAAAAACATCAGTCAGTGTACACAAAATAGCCAACCAGTACTCCTCAAAATGATTAAAGTCATAAAAAATAAGGAAGGTCAGAAATTGTCACAACCAAGAGGAACACAAGAAAACATGATAACAAAATGTCACATGGTATCCTGGATGGGAAAAGACACTTGGTAAGAACTAGGAAATCTGAGTAAAGTGTGTGCTTTAGTTAATAATAGTGTATGTATATCAGTTCATTACTTGTGACAAGGGAAGGAAAATTAAAGTCACTCAGTGGTGTCCGACTCTTTGTGACCCCATGGAATATACAATCCATGGAATTCTCCAGGCCAGAATACTGGAGTGGGTAGCCATTCCCTTCTCCAGGAGATCTTCCCAACCCAGGGATCGAACCCAGGTCTCCTGCACTACAGGCAGATTCTTTATCTGCCAAGCCACCAGGGAAGCCCACTTGTGATAAGTGTGCTCCACTAATACAAATGTCAATAGAGGAAACTGTGTAGAAAAATTCTCTGCAGTATGTTTGTAATTTTTCTCTAAATCTAAAATGGATTTAAATTAGAAATATTATTTTTTGGCCTCATCTTGTGACATGTGGGAACTTAGTTCCTTGAAAGAGAGTGGAAGTGTTAGTCACTCGGTCATGTCTGACTTTTTGCAACCCCATGGACCATAACCTGCCAGGCTCCTCTATCCATGGAATTGTCCAGGCAAGAATACTGGAGTGACAATCCCTTTTCCAGGGGATCTTCCTGACTCAGACATTGAACCCAGGTCTTCTGCATTGAAGGCAGATTCTTTATCAGTTGAGCCACAAGGGAAGCCCTGACCAGGGACCAAATCCATGCCCCCTTTCCTTGGAAGTGGGAGTCTTAACCACTGGACCACCAAGGGAGTCCCTAGAAAGTTTTTTTTTTTTAAATAGTGACTTTTCAAACTTTAAAAATTTTACTAGATTAAAATTTATGTGGTCACAAGTTGAACTCTATTTACAATAGTTGTTCTAAAAAAGAACAAGGACCACATTAGTTTCCTAGGGCTACTATAAGAAAGTACCACAAACTATGTGGTTTAAACAATAAATTGTCTCATACTTCTGGTAGATAGAAATCTGAGATCAAGATGTCAGCAAGTTTGGTTCTTTCTGAGGACTGTGAAGAAGAATCCATTTCATACCTCCTGTCTGGCTTCTGATGATTTATTGACCATCTTCAGCATCCTTACCTTGTAGACACATCTCCTAGATCTCTGTTATCATATCCACATAGCATTCTCCTTGTGCATGTCTGCTCCTGTCCAAATTTTTGGTTTATAAGTACACTAGTCATATTGGATTGGCTTCCCAGGTGGTGCTAGTGATAAAGAACCCACCTGCCAATGCAGGAGACATAAAAGACACGAGTTAGATCCCTGGTTCAAGAAGATCCCCTGGATCATGACAGTCCACTCCAGTATTCTTGCCTGGAGAATCCTCGTGGACAGAGGAGCTTGGTGGGCTACAGTCCATAGTGTGCAAAGAGCCAGACCCAACTGAAGCAACTTAGTACTTATTGGATTAGGGTCCACCCTAATGACTTCATCTTAACTTAACTTATCTCCAAAGACCGTATTCTCAAATTAAAGTGAAGTCGCTCAGTCATGTCTGACTCTTTGCAACCCCATGGACTGTAGCCTGCCAGGCTCCTTCATCCATGGAATTTTCCAAGCAAGGATACTTCATTCCAGCATCATTTGTTAAAAAGACTATCTTGCAATTGAATTTCTCTGACACCTCTGTGGAAAATCAGCTGATCATAAGTGTGAAGACTTATTTCTGGACCTTCAATTCTGTTCTACTGATCTATATGTCTATTCTTGTGCCATCACTATACTGGCTTGTTAACTGTGGCTTTATAGTAAATTTTGAAATTTAGTAACAACAACAACAAAATGATACTGGAGTGGGTTGCCATTTCCTTCTCTGGGGAATCTTCCTCACCCGGGGATCGAACCTAGGTCTACTGCACTGCACCTAGGTCTACTGCACTGCAGGCGGACTCTTTACCATCTACATTCTGGTTAATAGATGTCTGTACAGGGTCTATTCTCAAGTTATGTTGCATTCACAAGTTATCTCCAGTAATACATGGGAATACATTTCCGGGAATATAGTTCAACCCATAACAAACACAATATTTGGAGTCTAAGTGTCTGTTCATCCAGGAAGTCACCTTACCCACTGGATGACTACATGAGAGTGGTAGGTTAAGAATGGTACTAAAATTTTGTTGTAAGCCTAGAGTTTCCTACATTTGGGTTGACACAATCATAGCTAAATCTAGAGATGTAACTTTTAGCTACTTCTTAAATTGAAAAGAATTTTTAAGCTCAAGTGAGTGTGAAAACATTGGACTTGGACGTGCATATTTCTCTCTTCTTGTCTCCATGCCATCCTCCATCTTCCCAACGTTCAATTATGTTCAATAGTTGAAGTGTTCGAATATGATGACAAAGCACAGAAACTGATCCACCAAAGCTTTTTTCAAAACATAGTTTCTAGAAATCTGCTCATCCCAGTCAAACCTTTTGAAGATAATATGTAGGTAGTCAGGAGTACTGTCAAGGGAGTTAATTATATGTAGACTCCTCAACCAACCAGACTTATAAACCCACTTATGTGGGCATTTATCCAATTCTTCTGACCTGTTACTGTGGATATACTCCTCTTACTTCTTTTAAGACTAATTTCTCCACTTAAGCCTCAAGTCACATCACTTCAAAGAGCCACAAAATAAATAATATAAACAAGGAAAGTATGTATTTTAGGTAGTATGTTAGATAGTAATAATCGTTAAGGAGAAAGACAGAGCATGGAAAGGCAATATGAAATGCTATACTTTGAAATTCCTAGATAAGGTGTCCAGGGATAGTCTTATTGAAATGATGAAGACAGAGTTAAGAACTAAAAGAAATGAGAAATTTAGACATGTTGCTATCTGCAGGGAGACAACCTATTGGTTGTCTAGGAAGAAGGAATAGCTAATGTGAAAACACTAAGCAGGCAGCTTGCCTGGCATGTTCAAAGACGAGGTAGCTGGAACAGAGGGAATGAAGGGAAGAATATTAAGAGATGAAATCAAAGCGTTATCAAGGAACCAGATCATTTAGGAGTTTGTTCAACGTAGTATTTTTGTTTTTACTCTGAGTGATGTGGAAATCCATTGAACTGCCTTTGAAAACAGGACTAATAGGAAAATAATTATGTTTTCCTGGGTAGATACAATTTATGGAGAACTAGGAGTAGAGGAGAAGGGAGACTAGTGAGGAGCTATTACCTTAATCCAGGCAAGAGAAGATGGTGTCCAGGATGTCAAGAGGAGAGTGCATGCTAAATTGCTTCAGTCGTGTCTGACTCTTTGAGACCCTGTGGACTGTGGCCTGACAGGCTCCTCTCTCCATGGGATGGGATTCTCCAGGCAAGAACACTGGAGTGGATTGCCATTCCCTTCAGGATCTTCCCAACTCAAGGATCAAACTCATATCTCTTAATGTCTCCTGCATTGGCAGGAAGTTCTTGACCACTAGCAACACCTGGGAAGCCAAGAGTAGAGCTAGAAGGTGTTAATTTTTGATATAATTTCATGCAAAACAAAGAAAATTTTCTGATGCAATGGATGTGGAGAATGGATGTGTAAGCAAGAGAAGAGCAAAAAAAAAAAAGATTTATGAAAGAATCAAAATACTCTTTGAGATGAGAAGGACAACAGAAAGAGCTAGAATTTTATTGGGGAGGGGCAGGCATCAGGAGTCAGTTAAGTTTGAGATAGCTATAAGATTTTTAGGGGGAAATGTCACACAGGCTCTTCCAGACTTGAGTCCAAAATTCGTGGGGAAAGTTAGGTTGGGGACGTAGTGTTTTGAGCCATTAGGATATAGATAGTACTTCAAGCCATGAGAATGGATGAGATGACCTAGGCAATGAGTGTAGGAAGAAAAGAGAAGTGGTCCAAGGACTCAGCCCTGGATGTGCCAGCATCTCTTAATTTTCATCCTTCCTCTGATGTTCCTCTTGTATATTTTCTGCAGACTAATCTCTTTTGTAAGTAACCATTAGTGGTTGGCATTGCTCTACTGTGTGTCAAACTTAAAAAGTTACAGTAATTAAGAAATCATGGTATTGGCTTATAAAGATACAATGAACAGAATCAAGATTCCCATCAACAGACAGATATGTATCTGGACATGTGATTTATAACTACATTGGTACTATAGTAGTTGGGATATATGTTCTTTTCAATAAATGATACTGGGAAAGCTGACTATGCATAGAAAAATTAAAAAAAAAAAACTTGACCTTATTTCATATCATACACAAGCATCAAATCCATATGTATTATTGGCTTAAATGTTAAAGGTAAAACAATAAAGCATCTAAAAGATAATTTGTGTAATATATTCATAATCTTGTTTTAATTAAAACTTAAATGAGAAACAAAAGCACTAACCATAAAGAAAGGATAGATAAATGAGGATATATAGTAAAACTGAATATTTCTGTTCACCAAAATATACAACATAGTTAAAAACAAATCACCAAGAAAAGAAATATGCTTTCAACATGTATTACTGACACAGACCTTTTTTTTCCAGATTATATAAAGAACTTTTACCTAGGAGTAAGAGACAAGCAGACAACCCAATAGAAAAAAAGACCAAGAGAGTTGAAAAGGCACTATTCACACACACACTGTGGTAGCAAATATCTAGTAAACATATGGAATATATGAAAAGATATTCAAACTCATTAGAAACCATGAAAATGCAAATTAAGAGCACCTAAAGAATGTTCAAATTTTAAAATGTTGATAATAATAAATATTAGAGGGCAACAGGCATTCTCACACACTAGTACTTTGTGATAGAGTACTACAACTACTTTGGAAAAATGCATCTTCTAAAGCTGATCATATTTTGAAAGTGAAAGTGTTAGTCGCTCAGTTGTGTCTAAACTCTTTGAGACCCCATGGACTGTAGCTTAACAGTCTCCACTGTCCATGGAATTCTCCAGGCAAGAATACTGGAGTAGGTTTCCATTCCCTTATACAGGGGATCTTCCTGACCCAGGGATTCAACCTGGGTTTCCCACAAAGCAGGAAGATTCTTTACTGTCTGAACCACCAGGGAAGACCAACCATATTTCATGTCCCCATAATTTTACTCTTTAATATACACTCAAGATAATACCAAATATGCACAAAATTATTCATAATAGCATCATTTAAAATAGACAAAACTGGAAAAATGTCCTTTAACAAATAAACATTAATGCAGATAGTATATACATATCTATATATATATAAAACTCAATTTAAATAAACTTTAAAAACAGGAAAACCTGAAGTGTTTAACAATACAGACATTGATGGTATTAAGAAAAGCAAGGAAATCATTAGGCTAGCATTCAAAGCATTGGTAATTTTGAGGGGGAGGGAGATAGTGGGCACAGAGAGGCCTCCTGTGAACTGACAAGATTTTATTTCACGGTCATGATGATAGTTACATGGCTATTTGCTTTGTGATGATAATTGCACACTCAGAAAGAAAAACATGATTGAATTCAGTTCAGTTCAGTCACTCAGTCATGTCTGACTCTTTGCAACCCCATGGACTGCAGCCCACCAGGCTTCCCTGTCCTTCACCAACTCCCAGAGCTTACTCAAACTCATGTCCATTGAGTCAGTGATGTCATCCAACCATCTCATCCTCTGTCATCCCCTTCTCTTCCTGTCTTCAATCTTCGCCAGCATCAGGGTCTTTTCCAATGAGTCAGTTCTTCACATGAGGTGGCCAAGCTATTGGAGTTTCAGCTTCAACATCAGTCCTTCCAATGAATATTCAGGACTGATTTCCTTTAGGATGGACTGGTTGGATCTCCTTGCAGTGCAAGGGACTTTCAAGAGTCTTCTCCAACACCACAGTTCAAAAGCATCAATTCTTTGGCACTCAACTTTCTTTATAGTCCAACTCTCACATCCATACGTGACCACTGGAAAAACCATAGCCTTCACTAGATGGACCTCTGTTGGCAAAGTAATGTCTCTGCTTTTTAATATGCTGTCTAGGTTGGTCATAACTTTTCTTCCAAGGAGCAAGCATCTTTTAATTTCATGGCTGCAATCACCATCTGCAGTGATTTTGGAGCCCCCCAAAATAAAGTCTGTCACTGTTTCCATTGTTTCCCCATCTATTTGACATGAAGTGATGGGACTGCATGCCATGATCTTAGTTTTCTGAATGTTGTGTTTTAAGCCAACTTTTTCATTCTCCTCTTTCACTTTCATCAAGAAGCTCTTTAGTTCCTCACTTTCTGCCATAAGTGTGGTGTCATCTGTATAGCTGACGTTATTGATATTTCTCCCAGCAATCTTGATTCCAGCTTGTGCTTCTTCCAGTCCAGTGTTTCTCATGATGTACTCTGCATATAAGTTAAATAAGCAGGGTGACAGTATACAGCCTTGAAGTACTCCTTTCCCGATTTGGAACCAGTCTGCTGTTCCATGTCTGGTTCTAACTGTTTCTTCTATACCTGCATACAGATTTCTCAGGAGGCAGGACAGGTGGTCTGGTATTCTCATCTCTGTAAGAATTTTCCACAGTTTGTTGTAATCCACACAGTCAAGGGGTTTGGCATAGTCAATAAAGCAGAAGTAGATGTTTTCCTGGAACTCTCTTGCTTTTTTGATGATCCAATGGATGTTGGCAATTTGATCTCTGTTTCCTCTGCCTTTTCTAAAACCAGCTTGAACATCTGGAAGTTCACGGTACCTGATTGAATTAGGAAACTAAAAGATCAATTGCAGATTTTTGTTATAGCTCTTTTGTTAAAAAAAAAAAAATCCTGCCTACTGTAGTGCTGTGTTGTATGCTTCTTTTAATTTTATGCTTGCATCAGCTCTAGCGGTTGGTAGGGCCCTGTAAAAGAAAACAAAAGAGGGACACAGGGCAGCATGATCAGATCAGACCAAGAAGAAGAGTTTGTGATCAGGGAGAGAAAAATTTTTCTCACTTGACAATCTGATTGATGGATACTCTGACTGATCTTGGAACAGTCATGAGCCAAATGAGAAAGTTTTGTAATCAATTATTAATATCTACCCTCTTAGTCCATGCAGATTGCTATAACAAAACACTGGTGGCTGATAACAACAGAAATTTATTTTTCAGAGTTTTGGAAATTTGAAGTCCAAATTAAGGAATCAGCGTGACTGCCTTCTGATGAGAACACTCTTCCTGGTTCATAACCATCGGCTTCTCTTAGGTCCTCATGCGGTGAAAGGAGCTAGAGAGCTCTGTGGGGCACTACTTCCATTCACGGGGTCTCCATACTCGTGACCTATTTACTTTCCAAATGCCCCACCTACTAAAACCATTACTTTGAGCTTTTGGATTTTAACATTGGTTAAATTTTTGGACCATAGCATCTACTATGGTAGATTTTTGCCATATTTTCCTAAATTATACAATTCTAAAGAAACAAATTGGCTTCAAATCCTACTAAAAGATAAATTTGAGGAGCTAATGATACAGTTAAACCTAGGATTGAATAGAAGTTCCAAATACTGTGATATAAATTTAGCCTGCATTTTACCATCTAAATAAAAAGAGATTGCATGTATTTTCAGTTTGTGTGTGTGTTTGTACACATAAAGAATGGAGTTGGGTGGGATGTGAGGTGGAGAATAACTTCTAACAGGAAATCATTAAATATCTTCTCATCAGAGAAGAGTTTGTATAAAATTAACTTGAAGCACAAAGATTTCTCTTAGCATAATCTTTTATATTTGCATTTTAAAAGTGCTATTGAATTAAGATAAATGTTGGAAAATATTTGGGAAAAATATTGGAAATAGTACCAACTTGAAACCAGAGCCTTGGTTTCTAATTTCAGTTATGTCACTAGCTAAGTGTGTGAACAAATTAATTTCCTTCTCTGGACCTCTGCTTCTTTACCCGTCAAGTGAGCAGTTAAGACAACATGGTCTCTGCTTCCAGCTCTAATGGTCTATAATCCTATGATGTAGACCACTTGATTAAGTGCTAAAAACCATGAGCACTAGTGTCAGGGCTTTGTGACACAAAGTATTTTGCTTAGCCTTTCTGAGCCTCATTTTCTCATCTGTAAAATGTAAGTGATTATATCTACATCATTTGATTGTGAAAGTTAAAAACAGATGAAGTTATTAGTTACTCAACCTGATGCCTAGACCTTAATGAGCTTCCCAAAATAGTAAATTGTAATTAGGGCTAAAATCATCTGCATAAAACCTCCTCACCTACTTCAGACTCCAGGAATTCCCCTGACTTCTGAACTCAGAATAATTAGTGTCTAAGTCAACCATTTGGTAACTCATCCATCCTGTGCCATCTCTTTCAGTTAGGCTTTAAATATTACCTAAATATTATATTACAATGCTAGTAATGATAATAGTGGTCACTAACTGTTATTGACAATGTGCCAGGCATTGTGTTTGGTGATTGCATATAATCCTCGCAGCAGCAACGTGAAGTAGGCATTTCCTTGCTTGAGAGTTAGAACCAGGTCATATTTCATTAAATACAACCCCCCGTAACACCAAGCACAGCACCTTGAACATGGGAGATTCTCATTACGTATATTTTTGATTGACTGAAATGTGGCAGTAGGTCCTCTGCATCTCGCTCTAATGTATGTAGTTATTTGATTTATAAGAAATTCCTTTCCCTGGCTGTGGTCAGCTCTTGAATTTATGTTTGACTAGAAAACCATAGAGTTTGGCAACTCTGCAGTGATAGGTGATGTGTGATTCATTTGGGGAAGAATAGACATTTTCTATTCAGACTTTGAATTCCTGGGTCTTATGGTTAGTTAATCATGTTTATAGGAATGCATGACTGAGCAGACAGATTCAAAGGAAGGAGACTTTAATCTAAATGACTCCATTGTCTGTTCCCAGATATCATCTTGTCGTCCATTGGTAATAGTTTCTATACCCACTGCTTGAATGTATGAGATGAATACAGTCTGGTGTTTGTTCATCTTAAGAGAAATTATGTAATACAGGAAGCAGGGCCCAAGCTGGAAGCGATGGGTACCTAAAATCAAGAACATCGTCACACTCCCAGGCAGCCAGTAAATTTCCCCAATAAGTCACCTCTGTCTGTATCCCAAGGAAGCTGCCTGGGTTGGCACAGAATGGGAGACGTGGAAAGACGCCCTTCTCAAAAGAAGCTCTAAGGGAGGAATTAGATATGGTCCTGGAAGCTTCTCAACAACAGAGGTCACAGGGTGGGAGCTGGTGGAAGTCACAGAGAGTCATCATTCCAGCTGCTGGCTCTGCTCCCAGGAGGCTGGCACAACAGTTCCTCCTCAAGTAATTACTCTTGGCTTCCTTAAAATACCCCCAGGTTCTCAGTGGATGTTTTTCTTCAGCATCCCTATGAAGTCACTAGAGTCTGGGCAGTAAGTGGGGGCAGGGAGTAGCATGGTAGGTGCTGAACAATCCCAGTTTCAGCGGTGGGAGAAATGGCCCTGTAAATCCTTTCAAAGAGGGCCCACCACGTCCTTCAGAAAGACGAGGCAGCCAGGGATATGAATGTGATTATTGTAAAGCAGCAAAATGTGTGACTCGTGAGGATTCTGTTAAATCCAGCAAAAGTGAATGCTACAGTTAACCCATATCTCTGGGGAGTACTAACCCCGAAGCCAACTTATTAATTAGGGCTTCTGAGGGGCACAGCAAAGGCAGGGGTAGGGGGGAGCTTTTCCAGTTACAGAGACAGAGTTCCATTCTAATCTGCTTCTCTTCATGGGGGCAATTCTCGTATCTTTTTTTTTTTTGTAAACCAAACAGTTTGAATTGATTGCTCACCAGATCCCTGTCCTGCCGAGTATTTTCAATTCAGAGAGGAAAAAAAGTTTTTAAAATGAATCGGTAGGTGGAGCTCTTTCTTTCTATTTATTTCTCAATCCAAGGTCCCATTTTTAGCGAGGGACACAGAACTTTTGAATCAAACAAATAGGCATTTTAAAAATGAAAACACATATACGATGTGCTTTCCTAATTGAAAGGGTATATTGTGAAATCATTACTGTCACAGAACATTTGCGTTGCATGTGAATGCTTAAGCAAAGAAAATATATAAACCTAAAATGACTTTAGCAATTTGAAAGTGATAGTGGACATCTGTGTTCAATAACCTTTTGCTGGTAACTGGTGTTTAATATTTCATGTCAAATCAAGAAGAGTGATAGAAGGTTTGCGAACACAGAGATGGCTGGCATTTTTGCAGCACAGCCTGCCCTTTGTCATATTCACCATAAAGAAACCTGCTGTAGTGAGGGTTGAAACTGCACCAGAGTGACTCCTTTTTCGGAACTTATATAAACGTCCAAAATACATGGGGCTCTATTTTCTTTTAGAATGATGTCTATAAGAAAAAAAGGTTAAAGGACTTCCAAAGTTTATTATTTGTTTAAGAGAAATAGGGGTGTGTGTGTTGGGGGTGGGGGGTTCTTGGAAGAAATTACAGAAGAATAAATCATCTAGAACAAACCTTACCTTTGTATTTTCATCAGTCCCGATTCTTTCCTAGTTGGTGTGCAGTGATGTTTAGGAGCTTGGTTGCCAATAGAAACATACATTCCTAAGGCTCACAGCGAAGTATGTCTAGATAGTATTTTAATGTTTATGTGGTTGGGCAGGATGGGGGTGAGAAGTGGAGAGTAGGGAGCAAGAACTTTTAACTTTATAACTTCCTCTTCCACATCATCTTAGGCATGCAATCTTGATTCTAAATGTGCGTTTGTCTTAGCAACAGATATAATAAAGGAAGGACCAATGGGACAGCATTATTCTTTGAACTGACCACAGGATTAGCACTTAGTCCTAAAAATGGTCACATTGACCTGGTAGTCATGTCAAGTCATGCTGACCTCAACATCTTCTATTCAATTCTCAGGAGGCTGGACCCTGGAAACTGCTTTAAGTAGTACATGATAAAAAGTGAAATAAGGAGGCTCATAGAGTTTGAGATACTCTAGATATCTAGGAAGTTTATAGTTGATATTCATGTTGAAATAATAGAACTGTATATCTAAGCAAGGACATATTCCCTTTCCTTTCCCTAAAAATAATGTGGTTTTAGAATGACCAGATCCTTAGGCATGTATATGCTCTTCTTCATTCTAAAAAACTAATTCCAGTAGCATAAGAACAAGATGTGGTAAGAATCTGGAAAATTGGAGTAACTGACCTATGTGCTTAAATTCATCTAACTATGGTTCAAGAATAGAAATAGGATTAAGCAAGTTAATTACTTTTTATAGAAAAATGACCACCAAAATCTGTTAGAACTAATAAATGAATTTGTAATGTTGCAAAATACAAAATCAATAAAAAAAATAAGTTGTGATTCTATACCTTAACAATGAGCTATCAGATCGAAATCAAGAAAATGATCCATTTGTAATTACATCAAGGAAAATAAAACACCTAAGAATAAATTCAACTAAGAGTATAAAATGATATGTACAGTGAAAACTACAAGACATTGATAAAATAAATGGAAGAAGACACAAGTAAATTAAAATATATTCTGTGCTCATAGACTGGAAGAATTAATATTGTTCAAAATGTCCATTCTACCCAAAATAATCCAGATTCAGTTAAATCTCTATTAAAATTCCAGTGGCACTCACAGAAAGAGAACAAACAATTCTAAAATGTGTATGGAAGCACAAAAAATAATGAATTGTCAAAACAATCTAGAGAAAGAAAAACAAAGCTGGAAGCACCACACTTACTATTTCAAGTGTATTACAAAGCTATAATGATTAAACACTATGGTATTGGCATAAAAGTAGACATATATATCAATGGAACAGAATAGTGAGCCCAGAAATAATCCTGCATATTTATGGTCAATAACAAAGCAGCTAAGAATATACAAAAAGGAAACAATGGATTCTTCAATAAATGGTGTTGGGAACACTGGACAGACATGCAGAAGAATGAAACTGGACCCCTATCTTACCCCCATAGACAGAAATCAACTCAAAGTAGATTAAAGACCTGAAACCATAAAATTTCTAGAAGAAAAAGATTTTTTTTTTGTTTATTTGGCACCAAAAGCAAAGGCAACAAAACCAAAAATAAAGATGTTGGACTACATCAAACTAAAAAGCTTTTGCATATCAAAAGAAACCATCAATAGGATAAAAAGGGAACCTATGGGATGGGAGAAAATATTTGAAAATAATTTAACCAATGAGGGATTAATATATCTTTAAAAAAACTTTTTATGGGGGTATAGTTGATTTACAATGTTGAGTTAGTATCAGTTGTGCAACAAAGGAATCCGTTACTTCCCTATAGGCCATTACAGAGTATTGAATAGAGTTCCCTGTGTGCTACAGTAGGTTCTTTTCTTATAATTATATCTTAATAAATAATTAGGCAGGTCTAAGGATATTTTTGGAAAATTTCAGCAAGACAGGAGAAAACAGAGTAGGTATTACAAAAGGGTAGGAGCATGCTCAGTGATAGATAGAGTCTAATGACAATCTAAGCTAGTTGTACACTCAGAAATATATTTCTGCAGGCAAAAAGTAAGTAACTGGACATAATAAATCTCATGGAGAAGATAAAATAAATATCTTTGTTTCAAAGTGGTATTAGCCAATAATATGATATTTTGCATTTCACTTTATGTTTTGCAAAATTGCAATCAACCTCTCACTTGATCATGATGAATCTCATGAGGATCAAGGAACTACGAGCATCTTCCTTGTTGGAGACACAGGGAAAAGGATGGCTGATCAAAAAATTGTCCCCAAGATTGCAGGGAACGTTGGTGAATTTATTTGTCCAAAAAGCTAAGCATATGGATAGGGCTGGTGGCAGGGCCTCAAAGGCTGAGGCCTAATAGCCTCTTTTGTCTCTTAAGGCTGGGAGCCACAGTTGTTCACCAAACTTGGGCATTCAGTGTGCAGCATGCAAGGGACCATGCTGATCTCACTGGCAGATGTTAAAATGATAGAAAAATGCAGATAACATACATGGGAAAGTAAAGCCTTCTCTTTCTACAGCTGCCAGGGTGATCTGCCTTGGGGCTTAGTCTGTTTCCCATATATTCCTTAAGTAAAATCCCAGCCATGGTGGCTTGTTAAAAGGGTGAAAGAAGAAAGATGTCATCACTCAACTGTTTCCCATGTAGGGTATGTTTATTAGTCATCAGTCTTATATATCACCATTCAATGGAAAGGTCCACATTTACAGTAACCATGTGCCCCTTCATTTTCTCCAAGCTGCAATGAAGTCTGGATAATTTAAATGCCTCTATAAGCATCCGTTTGTGAGCCATTGTAACCTCTTGCCAAGTTATCGTGGCATTGAAGTCAGGGGAATGAACAGAGCTTTACAGAACAGCTAGAGAAAATGATCTTTCCAGCAACATATCAAAATGCCCCCATTTGCCTTTTCATCATAAATGAAGATCCAAGGCTCAGTCACAGAATACCATCATTCAGAAAACTAATTCTCATTTTATCGATACTAGGAGCCTGCTTTTGGTACCTAGGGCTTCCCTTGTGGCTCAGTTGGTAAAGAATCCGTCTGCAACGCAGGAGACCTGGCTTCAATCCCTCGGTTGGGAAGATCCCCTGGAGAAGGGAAAGGCTACCCACTCCAGTATTCTGGCCTGGAGAATTCCATGGACTGTATAGTCCATGGGGTCGCAAAGACTTGGACATGACTGAGCAACTTTCACTTTGGTACCTAATTGCAAATCGGTATCATTGACTGAATGTAAAAAAGCTGTGCTTCTCAGTGGTTAATCCCTAGTACCTATTTTATTAATAATCACTTCTGTTCTCTTCAATTTTAGCCATTAACTGTGCTTTAAATCAAAATGAAATGTATCCTTGGCAACTTCTGACTCAAGCATTTGCTTCCCCATAAATTCTGGAAATGACACACTATGCACTTTGCCTCTGGTGCACCTCTTCAAAAACCAGAGTTATGCAAGGAGGGACACTTGAGAACCAGGGAGCCCTATTCCACAAAACCTCCCCAAGTTCTGGGAAGCAGTGGCATGTTGAAAATGACAGGAACAAAGCTGCTTAATCACATGGAATCAAGTGTGTGTGTGTGTGTGTGTGTGTGTGTGTGTGTTGTGTGTGTGTTGTGTGTGTGTGTGTGTGTGTGTGTGTTTGAAGGCCAAAAAAGGAACAAAGCAGAGTTTCACTTCTTAGCAGTCCTAAGCAATAATTTCCTGGAGTCCAATATTCTCCTTCTTTGTTTACTCTTTCATGATAATCCATGATTTTCAATTCTGATTTTATTAGAAGCATTCTCACCTTATTGACCCTGCCCAATTTTCAACCAATTATATAACTATAAATTTTTCTTCTCCAAAATGTTTCTTCTCACCCAATTGCGAAGCAAGTTTATTCTAGATTTTTTCTTTTTCCTGACCCTCCCTCTTCATCTTACCACAAACACAAGGCACATACTTGATCAGTCCATTGCAATGAAATCAAAATGAAATGTGTAGTTGGCTACTTCTGACTCAAGCATTTGGTTCCCCAAAGTTGCAATTGCCAGAGTTCCTTCATGTTGGATACTTTTAATGATCTCATCAAATAGACAAGGAAGGTATTATTCCCCAATTTAAAGAGAAGGAAACAGGCACAAATGTTAAGAATTGGCCCTTGCTGGAGTATTCCATGGGCATCAGAAGTCAATAGTCCTCATTCCTAATCAGTCCATAATGATAATAAAAGTTACTGTATATTGAACAGAGTACCAGGAGTTGCAGTCAGTGCTTTACATTCTTTCTCTCTCTCAATCCTCACAAGACACTGTAATGAAGATGTTAGAACTCTCATTTGAAATAAGAAGGAGCATATTTCAGATCAGAGGGCAAACCTAAGTCTGCCTAATTCACAAAATGCTGGAGTGGACACTGTGACCTGGAGTCCCCGAACACCTCTGGTCTGCTACCTAATGCATGGACTGTAACATCAGAAGAAACATTGCTGAGTTTCTCTGATGAATATGTATTTTTAATTTCCCTGAATTCTTATAAATATGATGGGAAAAATAAGAGTTGATAGTGCATTTTACTAACCAAGACAAGAGTCTGGCAATGCCACCTGCATATTGAGAAGAGATAAATAAAGCCACAAGACCCAGTTTGGAGGATGAGTCAATTGGCATATGATTCCTGGGTAAGTAGAGATTTTTGTTCTGTATTCTGCTCCCCACTCAAAAGAATGCAATGGAAGAACATATAATCATAATGTAAGAAGAGACAGAAGATTGTCTGATATGTTCTGAATGCTATTTCTCACAATGGGATCTATCATCTTCCCTTCACATGTCAGCAGACTTATGTAAAAGGGAAGACAGAGTCCAAGCTGGGTTAAGAGTAGTACCTTCTATCACTATGAAACTTATCAAAGCAACTGTTTATAATTGTTATTGTAATCAAACCTGTTTACTCTTAACCTAATCCATTCAAATGAGTCTTTTATCCTTCCTGGTTTTGATCCTAGATCCACAGGTAAGGATGTCTGGCTGTAGGTGAGTGATCACATCATCCTGATTATCTGGGTCTTGAAGATCTTTTTTGTACATTTCTTCTGTGTGTTCTTGCCACCTCTTCTTAATATCTTCTGTTTCTGTTAGGTCTATACCATTTTTGTCCTTTATTGAGCCCATCTTTCCATGAAATGTTCCCTTGGTATCTCTAATTATCTTGAAGAGATCTCTAGTCTTTCCCATTCTATTATTTTCCTCTATTTTTATGCATTGACCACTGAGGAAGGCTTTCTTATCTCTCCTTGCTATTCTTTGAAACTCTGCATTCAAATGGGTATATCTTTCCTTTCCTCCTTTGCTTTACTCTTCTCTTCTTTTCACAGCTGTTTGTATGGCCTCCTCAGACAGCCATTTTGCTTTTTTGCATTTCTTTTTCTTGGGGATTGTCTTGATCCCTGTCTCCTATACAATGTCATGAATCTCTGTCCATAGTTCATCAGGCACTCTGTCTATCAGATCTAGTCCCTTAAATCTATTTGTCACTTCAACTGTATAATCATAAGGGATTTGATTTAGATCATACCCGAATGGTCTAGTGGTTTTCCCTACTTTCTTCAATTTAAGTCTGAAGTTCGCAATAAGGAGTTCATGATCTGAGTCACAGTCAACTCCTGGTCTTGTTTTTGCTGACTGTATAGAACTTCTCCATCTTTGGCTGCAAAGAATATAAGCAATCTGATTTCAGTGTTGGCCATCTGGTGATGTCCATATGTAGACTCCTCCCTTGCGTTGTTGGAAGAGGATGTTTGCTATGACCAGTGCGTTCTCTTGGCAAAACTCTATTAGCCTTTGCCCTGCTTCATTCTGTACTCCAAGGCCAACTTTGCCTGTTACTCCAGGTGTTTCTTGACTTCCTACTTTTGCATTCCAGTCCCCTATAATGAAAAGGACATCATTTGGGGGGTATTAGTTCTAGAAGGTCTTGTAGGCCTTCATAGAACTGTTCAACTTCAGCTTCTTCAGTGTTAATGGTCGGGGCATAGACTTGAATTACCATGATATTGAATGGTTTGCCTTGGAAACGAACAGAGACCATTCTGTCGTTTCTGAGATTGCATCCAAGTACTGCATTTCAGACTCTTTTGTTGACTATGATGGATGCTCCATTTCTTCTAAGGGAATCCTGTCCACAGTAGTAGATAAAATGGTCATCTGAGTTAAATTCACGCATTCCAGTCCATTTTAGTTTGCTGATCCCTAGAATGTCAATATTCATTCTTACCATCTCCTGTTGGACCACTTCCAATATGCCTTGATCCATGGACCTAACATTCCAGGTTCCTATGCAATAATGCTCTTTACAGCATTGGACCTTACTTCTATCACCCGTCACTGGAATGTGAAGTCAAGTGGGCCTTAAGAAGCATCACTACGAACAAAGCTAGTGGAGGTGATGGAATTCCAGTTGAGCTATTTCAAATCCTGAAAGATGATGCTGTGAAAGTGCTGCACTCAATATGTCAGCAAATTTGGAAAAGTCAGCAGTGGCCATAGGACTGGAAAAGGTCAGTTTTCATTCCCACCCCAAAGAAAGGCAATGCCAAAGAATGCTCAAACTACCACACGATTTCACTCATCTCACATGCTAGTAAAGTAATGCTCAAAATTCTCCAAGCCAGGTTTCAGCAATACATGAACTGTGAACTTCCAGATGTTCAAGCTGGTTTTAGAAAAGGCAGAGGAACCAGAGATCAAATTGCCAACATCAGCTGGATCATCGAAAAAGCAAGAGAGTTCCAGAAAAACATCTATTTCTGCTTTATTGACTATTCCAAAGTCTTTGACTCTGTGGATTTAAATAAACTGTGGAAAATCCTGAAAGAGATGGGAATACCAGACCACCTGACCTGTCTCTTGAGAAATCTGTATCCAGGTCAGGAAGCAATAGTTAGAACTGGACATGTAACAACAGACTGTTTCCAAATCGGGAAAGGAGTACATCAAGCCTGTATACTGTCACCCTGCTTATTTAACTTATATGCAGAGTACATCATGAGAAACGCTGGGCTGGATGAAGCACAAGCTGGAGTCAAGATTGCCAGGAGAAATATCAATAACTTCAGATATGCAGATGACGCCACCCTTATGGCAGAAAGCAAAGAAGAACTAAAGAGTCTCTTGATGAAAGTGAAAGAGGAGAGTGAAAAAGTTGGCTTAAATCTCAACATTCAGAAAACTAAGATCATGGCATTCGGTGCCATCACTTCATGGCAAATAGATGGGGAAACAGTGGAAACAGTGGCTGACTTTATTTTTTTGGGGTCCAAAATCACTGTAGATGGTAACTGCAGCCATGAAATTAAAAGACGAATACTCCTTGGGAGGAAAGTTATGACCAACCTAGACAGCATATTAAAAGTAGAGACATTAGCTTTGCCAACAAAGGTCGTCTAGTCAAGGCTATGGTTTTTCCAGTAATCATGATGTGAGAGTTGGACTATAAAGAAAGCTGAGTGCCAAAGATTTGATGCTTTTGAGCTGCAGTGTTGCAAAAGACTCTTGAGAGTCCTTTGGACTGCAAGGAGATCCAACCAGTCCATCCTAAAGGAGATCAGCCCTGAGTGTTCATTGGAAGGACTATGTTGAAGCTGAAACTCCAATACTTTAGTCACCTGATGTGAAGAGCTGACTCATTGGAAAAGACCGTGATGCTGTGAAAGATTGAAGGCAGGAGGAGAAGGGGATGACAGAGGATGAGATGGTTGGATGGCATCACCGACTCAATGGACACGGGTTTGGGTAGACTTTGGGAGTTGGTGATGGACAGGGAGGCCTGGTGTGCTGCGATTCATGGGGTCACAAAGAGTCGGACACAACTGAGCGACTGAACTGAACTGAACTGTTTCCACTGTTTCCCCATCTATTTGCCATGAAGTGATGGGACCGCATGCCATAATGTTAGTTTTCTGAATGTTGAGCTTTAAGCCAACTTTTTCACTCTCTTCTTTCACTTTCATCAAGGGGCTCTTTAGTTCTTCACTTTCTGCCATAAGGGTGGCATCATCTGCATATCTGAGGTTATTGATATTTCTCCCGGCAACCTTGACTCCAGCTTGTGTTTCTTCCAGCCCAGCATTTCTCATGATGTGCTCTGCATATAAGTTAAATAAGCAGGGTGACAATATACAGCCTTGACGTACTCCTTTTCCTATTTGGAACCAGTCTGTTCCATGTCCGGTTCTAACTGTTGCTTCCTGACCTGCACACAGGTTTCCCAAGAGACATGTCAGGTGGTCTGGCATTCCCATCTCTTTCAGGATTTTCCACAGTTTATTGTGATCCACACAGTCAAAGGCTTTGGCATAGTCAATAAAGCAGAAATAGATGTTTTTCTGGAACTCTCTTGCGTTTTCAATGATCCAGCAGATGTTGGCAATTTGATCTCTGGTTCCTCTGCCTTTTCTAAAACCAGCTTGAACATCTGGAAGTTCATGGTTCATGTATTGCTGAAGCCTGGCTTGGAGAATTTTGAGCATTACTTTACTAGAGTGTGAGATGAGCGCAATTGTGCAGTAGTCTGAGCATTCTTTGGCATTGCCTTTCTTTGGGGTGGGAATGAAAACTGAACTTTTCCAGTCCTGTGACCACTGCTGACTTTTCCAAATTTGCTGACATATTGAGTGCAGCACTTTCATAGCATCATCCTTTAGGATTTGAAATAGCTCAATTGGAGTTCTATCTCCTCCACTAGCTTTGTCCATAGTGATACTTTCTAAGGCCCACTTGACTTCGCATTCCAGGATGTCTGGCTCTAGGTGAACTATACAAAAAGATCTTCATCAGCCAGTTAATCATGATGGTGTGATCACTCACACTCACCTAGAAAGTCCCAAAATTCACATCTATATTCTTATATTTCCCTCATCCCAGGCTCAGGAATCTTAATGTTTACACTTCTTCCTGCACAGCTATAAACATCTTAATTAAAATGTTCTTTTAAAAGTTTTGTTGTTGTTAGTGCTGTTCGGTATGAGAAAAGGTGTTCCTCACATTAAAAGAAAATTATTTGTAGCTCCGTTGGAACTATATTTTGCTATTCCCATTTATCACTTATTCCACTTGTCATATCATTTATCATTTATCCCATTTATCCCATATATCCCATTAAAATAAAACTGTATCGTATTATTCTCAGTCCCGAGATTCTGACTATACTGGAGTTTTCAAATAACATTTGAAGAAAACTGAACAGAAAGCATTCTATTTTTAGAGTCATTTTTCCTTATGTACCTTGCTTTGGTAAGATTTACATAGCTATCAATTCCATCAATGATAAGTACTTCACTTAGAGAAAAATAAAACTGCTATAAAAGGTTCAGCTTTCTATGACTTCATAAAATCCCCCATTTTTAGTGAAGAGTATAATAAAGAAGATGAAAGTATAGGCAGATTCAGTGAAGACAGAAATAAAAAGGTGAAAACATTTTATAGCCATTGTATGTATCATCAATCTTGCCATTTCTTCCCAATTTAAAAACTTTTTGTGCTGTTATGTCAATCTTTTCTGATAACTCAAAAAATAACACAGTTTATATGTGAATACACTCAAAGCAAATCTGGTGTAGCAAAAAGTTCTGCCACATATGCAGAAATAATTATCAGTTGGCTACCCACTCCAGTATTCTTACCTGGAGAATTTCATGCACAGAGGAGCCTGGTGGGCTACAGTCCATGGGGTTGCAAGGGCTTGGACACAATTGAGAGACTAACGCGTTCTGTTGTCTTTTTTTCACTGACAAATGTCCACTCTTTGGGGTTAGATTATTCAATTTTCTCAGTAATTATTTGTACTATTGGGCTAATCCAATTATTATTCAATCAGCCAATCATTATCATTTTAAGGATGAATTTGATAAATTCCAAGTGTCAAAAATTCTAGAGAATTTTAATTCCTGGAAAATACAATCATAGCTAAACTAGACTTAGTGCCTAATACTTTAAAGTCTTTGTGTTTTTTTTTTTTTGCCATCCACAAAAAATTCCTTCCCTTGGCCTGCAAAATTGTTGATTTATCACTTTTTTAAAAAGTAGGTGAACTGAACTCATAGATAAGTTTAAAATTACACTGGTTGAGTTGGATATAAATATTGAATGTACCAAGAAATGTCAATTTTCCAGATACCCTTTGTTTCTCTCCTCAGATCATAAGCATAAAGATTATTTCTCAAATTTCTTGCAAAAATGGATTTCTATGACATGGTTTCAACAGTTTCATCTTGATATTTTTTTCAGAGAATATTTTAGAGTAACTGCTCTTTAAAGCAGACAAAAACAATTAGAATAAAGCAGTGTGGAATCTGATAAGGTTTGCTTCTCCTGGTCTAAGAATTATTTTAGAATCCTTGTACTGAAGTATTCTAAATACTACGCTCTATTTCTGTTATATTGATCTTCCTAGTATCACACTGGATTATACTCATCCATAATTCCCAATTGACTGTTAATAATTTCAGAGCAGGGAGGAAGGTTAGTTGTTGTATTCCCAGAATCTTGGACAATGGCCTAACACATAGTAGACAACTGATAAATGTGTGCTGCTGTGCTGTGCCTAGTCGCTTAGTCATGTCCGACTCTTTGCTACCCCATAGACTGTAGCCCGCTAGGCTCCTCTGTCCATGGGGATTCTCCAGACAAGAATACTGGAGTGGATTGCTATGACCTCCTCCAGGGGACCTTCCCAACCCAGGAATCGAACCCAGGTCTCCCTCATTACAGGCAGATTCTTTATGTCTGAGCCACTAGGGAAGCATGAGTCACAGTGACAAATGTGTAGTGAATAGAAAATTAATTGATTTCTATTCTGTCTTTATAAAACAAAATGGTATGACTCACAATCTGGTAAATTGTGTCAAATATCTCACATTCTTATTTCTGGGCTACCCCACCCCCTAACTGCCCAGTTCTCAAATTCTACTGCAAAATGTCATGACATGACCCCTGGTATAGCACACGTGTAGTGCATAGTAAATGTTCAGCAATAATAATTTACTGAATGATTGAATGAGCAAACGATAATGCTGAATTTTTTTTTAAATATAAGAAATTATGAAAATTTGTGAATAGAGTTGAGATATTAAACTGTTCCCTTGGAAAACGCAAGATGAACATATGAACAGAATTCTGCATAGTGATGAAACTAATAAAAAAGATATTGGCTATTGGTAAAAATATTTTTATCCAATTTCATGATGCATTGAGTTCTACTTCTGAAAATCACAAATCAAATATTTTGACATCATTAAGAAAAATGTAATGCCTTTAACAATGTAACTATTTCATTATATAGCATAGTGTTCACTTATTGTTTATTTATGATAAATAATCTCTCTAAAATTATGGAAAATTATCACTCATAATATTACTCCCATCATTTATTGTTTACTACATTCCATACATTTCATATGTAGTATCATTAAAACAGCCTTTTATTGCATGTCAATTTCTTCTGAGAATTTGTCTCAGATATTTTTATAAAATTTTTCAAAATTCTGTATTCCCAAGATTGTAAATTTTATGAGGGCAGGAAATAAATACATTCTGTCTATTACTACACACCCAACATTTAGTACAGAACAGTCACATATTAGCTCAAACATATATTTATCCAATAAATAAATGAACAAATAAATAAATTAGTGCTTCATGGTGGATATTACTACATTTGTCTTACTTATAGAAATAATTTTGATTTACAGGCTATAAGGAACTTGCTCAAGGTCAAGTAATTGTGAGCCAGTACTTGAGGCCATGTTTTTAAAAATTCCAATCTATAGTATTACATGCTACGTTCTCTAGTTCATAGTGTTCATACTTCTTGTCTTATTCTGTTCAGGATGCTTAATAAACTACCATAGACTGAGTGGTTTAAACAGAAGCATGTATTTTGCAGAGTGGAAGGTGGCAAGCCCAGGATCAGTGTGCTGGCAGATTTAGTGCCAGTGAGGGCCCATTCCCTAATCAATAGATAAGTATCTTCTCACTGTGCCTCACATGGCAGAAGAGGGCAGGAGAGCTCTCTGGGGTCCTTTTTAAAGGGCCCTAATCCCATTCATGAGGGCCCAACCTTTCTGAACCAAGTACCTTCAAAGGCCCCACATCCTATTTCCGTCACTTTGGGGTGTAGAATATTAACATATAAATGTAAGGGGGCACACAAACATACATTCCATATTACTCCATAACAAATGATAATATAATGTGTGTTATTGGTCTATAGTAGAGACTTAGACTAATGTCCCTAAAGAAGCAATACAGACCATTTGATACATTCTATAAGACATTTCTGGTTGAAAAGTAGGAATTAATACATTGTTCAGCTTTAGATTTTAAGTTAGATATAATAAAATAAGGGTTGCAATTTACAAAGCAGTGCAGAAAAACAGAAATACAATAAAAAATAAAAACAATCACAGAAATTTCAGCCTCAATCAATTTTTAAAAGCCTTTAAGAAAGGGACAAAAAGGATATAAAATCTGAATGTAAAAATTTTATCAGCCAATGTCAATAATCATAATTTTGATTTGTCAGGAAGAAGATTCTTTAGATTGGACTAAGGAAATAAAGCCATATGTAGGTTATAAGAGATAATCTTAATACACAAAGATAGAAAAGGTGATAGCAAAAGATTTGAAATGATACACCAGGTAAATGCTAGCTAAGAGAATGCTGCCAAGTCATGTGATATCAGTAAAAATAGACTTTAAAACAAAAAGTTATACTAGATTACATGGTGCAACATGGGTAAACCTTGAAAAAATTAAGCTAACTAAAATAAGCCAGCCAAAAAGAGCAAATATTGTATAATTCTACTTGTGGGAGAAATAAGTTACATCACAGAATAGACTTTATATATTGAGAGCCCCTTGGACTGCAAGGAGATCCAACCAGTCAATCCTAAAGGAAATCAACCTTGAATATTCATTGGAAGAATTGATGCTGAAGCTGAAGTTCCAATACTTCGGTCACCTGATGCAAAGAACTGACTCCTTGGAACAGACCCTGATGATGAGAAAGATTGAAGGCAGAAGGAAAAGGGGACGACAGAGGCTGAGATGGCTGGATGGTATCACTGACTAGATGGATGTGAGTTTGAGCAAGCTCTGGGAATTGGTGATGGACAGGGAAGCCTGGTGTGCTGCAATCCATGGGGTCACAAAGAGTTGGACACGACTGAGTGACTGAACTGAACTGATAGAAGAGACACAGTCGTAGAAACAAAAAGTAGAATAGAGGTTACCAGGGGTTGGTCATATGAGGGAATTTGTTGTTCAGTCGTTCAGTTGTGTCTGACTCTTTGTGACCCCATGATGGGACTGCAGCCCAGCAGGCTTCCCTGTCCTTCACTATCTCCCAGAGCTTCCTCAAACTCATGTCCATCGAGTTGATGATGCCATCCAACCATCTCATCCTCTGTTGTCCCCATCTCCTCCTTCCTTCAGTCTTTCCCAGCATCAGGGTCTTTTCCAATGAGTCAGCTCTGCGCATCAGGTGGCCAAAGTACTGAAGCTTCAGCTTTAGCATCAGTACTTCCAATGAATATTTAGGGTTGAATTCCTTTAGGATTGACTGGTTTGATCTTCTTGCTGTCCAAGGGACTCTCAAGAGTCTTCACTAGCACCATATTTTGAAAGCATCAATTCTTCAGCCCTCAGCCTTCTTTATGGTACAACTTTCACATCCATACATGACTACTGGGAAAACCATAGCTTTGGCTAGACAGATCTTTGTCGACAAAGTAATGTCTCTGCTTTTTAATATGCTGTCTAGGTTGATCATAGCTTTTCTTTCAAGGAGTAAGTGTCTTTTAATTTCATGGCTACAATCACCATCTGCAGTGATTTTGGAGCCCCAAAAAACAATGCCTCTCAACTCTTTCCATTGTTTCGCCATCATTTTGCCATGAAGTGATAAGACTTGATGCCATGATGTTAGTTTTTTGAGTGTTGAGTTGTAAGCCAGTTTTTTCACTCTCCTCTTTCACCTTCATCAAGAGGCTCTTTAGTTCCACTTCACTTTCTGCCTAGGGTGGTGGTATCTATATCTGAGGTTGTTATTTCTCCTCATAATCTTGATTCCAGCTTGTGCTTCATCCAGCCTGGCATTTTGCCTCATGTACCCTTTATAGAGGGCTCCCCTGATGGCTCAGAGGGTAAAGAATCTGCCTGCAATGCAGGAGACCCAGGTTCGATCCCTAGGTTGGGAAGATCCCCTGGAGAATGGAATGGCAATGCACTCTAGTATTCTTGCCTTAAGTATCCCATGGACAGAGAAGCCTTACAGGATACAGTCCATGAGGTCGTTGCACTGAACAACTACACACACACACACACTCTGCATAAAAGTTAAATGAGCAGGGTGGCAATATACAGCCTTAACATACTCCTTTTCAATTTTGAATCAGTCCGTTGTTCCTTGTCTGGTACTAACTGTTGCTTCTTGACCTGCATAAGGTTTCTCAGGAGGCATGTAAGGTGGCCTGGTATCCCCATCTCTTTAAGAATTTTCCACAGCTTGCTGTGATCTACACAGTCAAAGGCTTTAGCATAGTCAATTAAGCAGAAGTAGATGTTTTTCTGGATGAGGGGTTGGGAGTTACTATTTGGCGGGTACACAGTTTGTCTGCATTGATTAACAAAAATTCTGGAAATGGATAGTTGTGATGGTAGCAAAACATTGTTAAGGTCTAATGCCACTGAATTGCACATTTAAAAATGATTTAAATAGTTTTTCCAAGTAAATGTATTAAAAGATTTTTAATAGCTCTACTAGTTATAAAGAGGATCATTAGCTAATACTAATTTTTCAGTTCATATTAGAAAGATACCAATTGAAAAACCTGATAAAATGACTTCAAAATATATGGAGAAAAAAATGAGTAGGCTTCCAGGTAAAATTTATAAATCTATTTCCATAATGAAAATTTTAATATATTTTTAATTATTGATAAGTCAAAGCTGAAAAGAATTAATATAGACATAGAGAAATTTTAGAAAGTTTGATGTAGTAGAAATATTTATTATAATACTTCTTAATTATAGCATATACATTCTTCTCAAGCACACTTAAAATAGTTACAAAATTGATTGCATTTATATTAGACTCTTAGGCAATCCTCAACCATCCTAATTGGTCCTCAGTAAGAAAATAAAAAGAAATTAAAGACATCAAAAAGGAATGACACCAAAAGGATCTGAGTTGTTGAGGATAATATGAGTATATAGTGCAAGTTAGAATACTAAATTAAAATGCAACAATCACTTGCATCATTATGAAATAGTAACACAGATCAGAAAATAAGTATTTCCATAAATATCATTTGTAATAACAATAAAATATATAATCTATTGGGGAAATCAAACAAAAGGTGTGCAGGACTTAATAATATTTTAATACTTTATCCAAATAATTTTACCGAGACCTAAATCAATGGAGAGATGTTTTCTATGTAGATAATAGTCACTTTTATAGAGATATCAAATGTCTCCAAATTAATCTATAGCTTTAATGCCATTCTAATTAAAATTCTAACAGAGTTTTATATAGATTTTGAAATCAGATTCTAATATTTACAGAAGAGAAAAGAGCCAAGATTTATTAAGACATTCATGAAGGAGAAAAATAAAGAGGGATGATTTTTTCTACCAGATATTAAGAATTAAGATAAAGTCAGAGTAAATAAGAAAGTGTGGGTTTGGCACATGGATAGATACGTTGACCCATAAGACAGAACGCAGGTTCAGGGACAGAATACAGGCTAAGGCAGAGTATTGTTGCTCAGTCGTGTCCAGCTATTTGTGACCCCATGTAGCACACCAGGCTCCTCTATCCATGAGATTTTCCAGGCAGGAATACTGGAGTGGATTGCCATTTCCTCCTGCAGGGGATACTTCCAGCCCAGGGATCAAACCCACATTTCCGGTGTCTGTCTCCTGCTCTGACAAGTGGGTTCTTTACCACTGAGTTATCTGGGAAATAGAACTTGATAAATACAGGGATGTCATCTCAGATAGCTAGGGAGCTGAAAGACTGTTCAATAATTGTGGCTTTATAAAGAAAATTCATATTTAAAAAATTAAATTGACCCCTTCCTCTCACAATAATAAAAATAATTGCTAAAGGAATTAAAGATGCCTATATGAAGGTAAAATTAAAGGAAATTTGGTATTGATATGTACATACTGTTATATTTAAAATGAATAACTAACAAGATCCTACTGTACAGCGTAAGGAACTCTGCTCATACTATGTGGCAGCCTGGATGGGAGGGGATTTTAGGGGAGAATGATTCCCCTGTATATATATGGCTGAGTCCCTTTGCTGTCCACTTGCAACTATTACAACATTGTTAATTGGGTATCCTTCAATATAAAGTAAAAAAAGGAAAATTTAAGAGAGGTCCCTCTGAAATTAGGATAAAGAAAACTTCCCTAAATGATGCAAAAAAAGTATTAACCACAAAAGTTTAATGACTATGATTACATTAAATTAACAACTTCTGGATCTTAAAGGAAAGTGAAAATAAAGCCACAAGTTCTGGGGAGATATTTGCAATATACATACAATCACCAAAAGACTATTGTATCAAATATTAAAAAAAAATCATAAGTCAATCATATTTACAATTATTCCACATAAAACTGAGCAAAAGATATGAAAACGAGTTTCACAAAAGAGGAAACATTTCATCAAGCAAAATTATGGGGAAAAGTCCAGTCTTATTTATAGTAAGGGGAATAAAAATTAAGATGCAATGAGATAACTACAATTTTACCCACTCGATTGGCAGAAACTTAGAATTTGACAACACAAAAATTGGAGAAGATATGGGAACTCCTAGTCATTGCTGGTCCAGTATTAGTTCTTTTCAGTTAAACCATTGTATCTCATCTGTTTCCTGCCAGGACTGTCTAATATATGCATTCTTACTTATGTTCTAGTTCTTAGGCTCATGGTTATTGGGTATATGTGTTGATATGTCTCATAACATATTTGTTATTACATTGTATAATGCATGTATTTTGCTTTTCTTTTACATGTATTAAAAGGAAAAATGTAAATTAAAAATAATTTATTATCAACACCATAAGTCAATAAAAATTTATAAATTGGATTTGTGATTTACTTCTAGTTCAAAGACATCTAATTGGACAGAGGTTTTTATTTATACTAACCACACTTAAAAATGAAATTTTAGAAGTGATTGAATTCCTGCATTTGTATGAAATAGGCTTCTGAAATTTCCCTATTTCTGAAATTTAGCTGAGGTTTTCGTCCTCCCAAATAGTGACTGTAATCAAGAAGAACACATTTTATAAATTTCAAAATTATTTATTCTGCTTTACAGTTCAAAAAATTGCTTTTAAATACATTTGACTCTTACAGAAATCTCGGGTGGCAGATGGATAAGGCAGTTATTAGAAGGACTATTTAAATAAGCAGAAACTAAGTCTTTAAGACGGTAAATGACCTACACAGGTCCACACATTGGCTAGTTGCATAGATTATGCTTGACTCTCCACTTTTTGTCTATTCTCTCCCTTACACCATTTTACCTGAAAAGATAATAATAAGCTTGTAAGTCTGTGAAATGTTTCACCACTTTGAAAAGGCCTTCCACATCACATCATCTGTTTTGATTCTCACATTCACCCTTGAGTTTCTTTAGCATATTTCTTCCTTCTCATAAAATATATAGAGTATAATTGAAACCAAACATAGTATTAGCCATGAAAATATAATATCTTTCTGTTAAAAATTTATTAGATAATCAAATCAAAGTAACAGTAAAATAATCTTGCTTTTGTTTCATAAACCACAGCTATATTTACTGATTGGTCTGAGGAATAGCTAAGGTTAATTAGTTCGGAATTTCTTGGTTTTTGTTTTAAAGTAAGCGCATGAACGAAAGAATGAATGGATGGTCATATCATCCAAACAGCTTCTGCTTTTCTGGACTTTGTGAAGAGAGCCAGAAACGTGCTCCTCCCTCTAGAAATTTACTTCTTTTTCATTTAACAAAGTACAAAGAAACTCTTTCAGGAAATACGTCTTTAAATATTAATTTAAATACATTGAGTATTGCTCAAATGAATAATGTAGTATCATTAAGCAGGATTATTCATTTTCAATCTTATTTATAAACATCCTGCCTAAATTCTTTTGCTCTTTCCTTAATGTCCATGTGGTCCTGCCAGCGAATGGTAGTCTGGTTACAGGCAAACTACATTTCACATCCCATCAACCCCACCTGCTCACACTTGGCAGGGTTTGACTTGAGTTGCTGCTCATTAGAGGCTCTGGCAGAGAGAAAAAGTGGGTAGAAGCAGCAATGAAACCAGTGCCTGAAAAGTGAAACTGAGGTTTAGGTTTTATATGGGATTTTATTTGGTGAGTGGTTACACAGCTTTTCATTATACCAGATAACAGGTTGCTGGCAGCATATTTAAGAGATATGGAACTTTTAAGGGGCTGAACATGAAATTAAAGCTTGATGAAATGAAGTCTAATCGGTGCCCCATAGTCATACGTGTGCCAGGAAACGTACACGCTGGTGCTTTAATTGTAATCAGCCATTCCTTTAAAGCAGCTACAATCTCCACTTTGCTGCACATGGAGAATCTAGAAAACAATGCCATTAAGAGTTTATATGCCATCTTATGCTCCACTTTCTTCATAACATTACATCAGTTCTACAGGCATTTTCTGCTCCATTTACCAAACTGGCTCTAGTCAATGAAGTTTTGCATTATAAGCCCCCAGGGAAGAAAATAATGCAAGAGTTTTACTGTCCATGTTAATGCTATTTAATATATTACTCAAACACGTACTAAAGACCAACAGTTCTGATTACACAACTTTGGTTTAAAGTGGCTTCCAAACTGACTTCTTAACTGGCAACTTCTCAACTGCTCTTGTCTTCCCAAACTTCTCTTTGGCCGATAGGAGGGTCCAGGGAGTACAGCCTGAGATGCCGCAGACTGGATGGTTTTCAATGTTATAATCTTCATTGTCTAAAAAGAAAGAGAAAAATGATGTCCAGCCTGTTTGTTTTGCTTTGTTTTTCCAAAAGTTGTGTGTTTGAATGTTGCTTCAACTGGAACTAATCCTCACCTACCCCTTGGGAGGATAATGTCTCTGAAAAATGGTTTAACATTCTAAAAATGATGTGAGTCCAAAAGTTAAAGTTTGAAGTAGGAGTGAATAGTGAGGTAGAACAGCATTCTGTCTCTTTTTTGGAGGATTTGAATTTCACTCTTCTCTTTTTGAGTAGGAGAAAACAGATCTGTCTTTTCTCTGTTTGGATAAGAAGGGAGAGGGCTTAAAGAAGAGAAACATATTCAATACCATCTGTTTCCTAACTCAAGTCCTGCATAAATTCTTTCTTGGGCTGGACATACTAGAACAAAACCCTAAAGAGAATGCAAAATGAAGAGTGAGTCAGTGAAACCAATGTTATTATTCTAAATGCAAAATTTTTAGAGAAAAAAAGAAAAACTAAGGGATAAATCCAGAACCTGTGATAAGTATGTAGGTTTATAATAATAGCTCTGAGCTCTACTGTAGTGGGAGAAACTTCAAGGCATCTCTGAGTGATAAACTCCAGTTACTAGTTCTTTTCATAAGGCTGTTTAACATATTTAAGCAATTTTACCAGATAGGTGAACCAAGTAATGTGGTTGTTGTTTTCAGTCGCCAAGTTGTGTCCAACTCTTTGTGACCCCATGGACTGCAGCACACTGGGTTCCTCTGTCCCCTACAGTCTCCCAGAGTTTGCTCAAATTCATGTATCAAATAACACCCTCTCAAAATTGAGAAACTTTTATTTTTGGAGAATTGTGTCTTTAACATATAGCCTTAATATAGTCTTACTAATAACAATATCAGGGTGTTCATATCAAAACAATATCTAGACTTAATATTTAGAGAGTCTTTGCCAAGTTTAAGATCTCATTAGCAAGGTTTAACTCGTAAACATATGGCTAAATAAATTCACAGAGCAGGTTTGGGGTGTGCATGTTTAAGCTCAGCAAAAATTTAATTATTTCAGTATAAAAATTTGAGGAAAATGAAAGCGTGTCAAATGGAAATTAAAAGTAATCCTTCAGTATGGTTACAAACTTTATTCATTTTCACCATTGACGTGTCTGCTTACAGCTAGTATGTGGGGCCTCCAGGTGAGCTAGAATTCTATCTTCCCTTGACCCACTCATGGTTTTGTAAGAAAATATTTACTACACAAGCTTTTTTCCACCCTGTCTTATCCAGATGCTCTCTTCACAGAAATTTTTCATTTCTTTCACTGGCATCATTTTTTTTTTTTTGATTTGCTCAAACAAAACACCATTTCCCTATATTCTACTGCAGGTTCTATACTGTTGCCTGGATTTTTCATCCCTCCAAACCACTCTCAACTCTGCCATATGAAAAGTCATGGACCTTGGAATTCAGCAGACCTGGGTGCAAGCACCGTTTCTATCTCTTGCTAGTATGTATCCTTTTAAACTTAATATTATGAGCATCATTTTCCTCCTCTAGACAATGAAACGGTTTTGTAGGTTAGTATAAGAATTAGAGATACTGTGCAATGACAATGTTGAACTTTTGGAAGCTCTTTAAAAAATTTTTTTATTGACACATAGTTGATTTACAATGCTGTGTTAGTTTCAGGTGTACAGCAAAGTGAATCAGTTATACATTTACATGTATCTACTATTTTTTTAGATTCTTTTCTCCTATAGGTCATTACAAAGTAGTGAGTAGAGTTAAAATAAGGAGCTAAAGGAAGCTAGAATAAAAATGAATGAAAAGCCATCCCTGTCCCTTCCAAACAGAGCTGGTGTGTGCTCAGCCTGGGACTGTGGGGATCCACCAATGGTCCACGAGAGAGCAGTGAGGCTTCTCCCAGAAAGGAGTCCTTGGCCAGGGTTTCTCTTTCCCAGTGACTAAGTCATCTGGGCAAGGGAAGCGAAGCCTGAAATGTTCGGGATTGCTGTGAGGGGAAGTCAGCCCGACAGGCTGAGTTGCCTTTCTTGTCCTTGGCATTGTAACAGTGCACGGTCTTCTGTTGTTCCTGGAACCACTCGAGCTTATAATGAATGGAGTACCAGTGATTGGAAACGGTCGGCCCTCGATGATATTTCCGCAAGTTGTTTTCTTTCTACAACTTGGTAATGGATTTTTCTAACTTTAACAGGATGGTTGAAGTGTCTCATGATTTTATGTGCTGTTGCCCCCTCTGGAGCCAACTCTGTCCAGTTATCATGTCATTTTTTTTTAACACTGAAAATCAACCCCTCTCCAAAACTGTAAATGTTTTCCTTGGAAGGTTACATGATCCTAAGCAAACAAACAAAGTGAAGAGCAATTCTGATTCTTCTGGAGACATTGGAACTCTTTTTTTAATGAGTTAAGTGTTTGGATCTATAGATTAGGTTCACTGAATTCTGCAGAGGTCAGGGGAGACTAAGGAACGTTTGACAGTCTGGGCAGGAGGGAAATGGAGCTCTGTGAGGCTGGCCCTTTGCTGTGAACTGAGGCCTGGTGAGCCAGTTAAATGAAAGGTAAGACAGATGGCTAAGTTGTGAGTACTAAGTAATGAAGACAGACTAGCCAGACATACCTGGGTTAAAATCCCAGCTCCACTACTAACTAGATAGATGACCTTAGACAAAATCCTTAAAATTCATTAGCTTCAAATTTCATATCCTTTGTGGAACTGTGAGTAGTAATACATATTGAGTGCTTATTATATGCTGGGCACTGTTCTAAGCTTTTTGTTTATAGCTTTCAATTTAATAATTTTTATAATATTCCTATAAGGAATAAAGCAAATGTTACTATTTGAATTGTAAGGATAAGAAAACTAAGAGAAAGCACTCTTAGCGGAAGCTAACAAAGTTGGTAATGACAAAGTTAGAATTCTATTCTATGCAATTGGGCACCAAAGCCTATATTTTTAACCACTATGGTGTAACTAAGTCACTTGGCATATTGCCTGGCAAATAATTAGCATTTAATAAATGGGAGAATCCAGTATATACTTATAGATTATCTTTATATTTCAATATGTGTGTGTGTCTTAGTTGCTCATTCGTGTCTGACTCTTTGCAACCCTATGGACTATATCCCAACAGGCTCCTCTGTCCATAGGATTCCCTAGGCAAGAACACTGAAGTAAGTTGCCATTCCCTTCTCCAGATATTTCAACATATGTCATACGTATTCAAGATTTGTATTTGGAACTTTTAACAAGAATTGGTAAACTGTGCTTAAGATTTTTAAAATAAGCATTGAGAATTGCTGCTGGCAGCTACACTGGTTACTGATTTAGGAATTTCTAGTACCTCCTCACCACGGAGGGTAAACTCAGGGTTGATTAGAGATTCTCTAGAGGAAACCCACTCCAGTATTCTTGCCTGGAGAATCCCAGGGACAGAGGAGCCTAGTGGGCTGCTGTCTATGGAGTCGCACAGAGTCGGACATGACTGAAGCAACTTAGCAGCAGCAGCAGCAGTCAGTTTCAACTCTTCCTTTGTTAATTTATTTATAAATTAATAAATTTATTAATACGTTGATTTATTTATAAATTAATAAATTTATTAATATGTTAATTTATTTATAAATTAATAAATTTATTAATATGTTAATTTATTTCCTTAGAGAAAATTAAATGAAGCCATTTTTCATTTTTATTCTGTCATTTTTAGCTTTCTATTAATTGATATGATCTTTTGATTCTTTTCCCTAATTTTTTTTTTGATCCTTATTTTCTCAGCTGATCCATTGATTGTCATTTCATCACTTGAGTTTCTGTGCTGTAGACACCATCTCATCGGAAAAGCAGAGAAGGCAATGGCACCCACTCCAGTACTCTTGCCTGGAAAATTCTATGGACGGAGGAGCCTGGTAGGCTGTGGGGTCGCTAAGAGTCGGACGCGACTGAGCGACTTCACTTTCACTTTTCCCTTTCATGCTCTGGAGAAGGAAATGGCAACCCACTCCAGTGTTCTTGCCTGGAGAATCCCAGGAGGGCGGAACCTGGTGGGCTGCCATCTATGGGGTCGCGCAGAGTCGGACACGACTGAAGCGACTTAGCAGCAGCAGCAGCATTGGAAAAGACACTGATGCTGGGAAAGATAGAGGATGGGAGAGGAGAAAGGAGCGACAGAAGATGAGATGGTTGGATGACATCACTGACTCAGTGGATATGAGTTTGAGCAAACTCCAAAAGATTGTGAAAGACGGGGAAGCCTGGCATGCTGCCGTCCATGGGACTGCAAAGAGTCAGACGCGACTCAGCGACTGAAGAGCAACAGATGCCATGAAGACAACTTTCTAACTCAGTGGCTACACACTGGAAGGTAGAGCTCCTTCTTCCGTTACTGTTGACACACTGTGCCTTAATGCTTTATGGAAAGCCCCACCTGTAGTCCACCTTGAGTATAAAAGCACAGAGTTAACCACAAGGCCTACTCCATATCTTCCGGAAGCCCCGTCCAGATTATTCTTCATAACTCCAAGCATGCAAAAAAAAAAGGAAAACCCAGAAATCCAAACTAATTTAAACCTTTAAATTTATAGAATTTAAAGTATTGAATCAACTAGCCTAATTTTCAGATTTTCATTCAAGTTAATGTAATTTTTTTTCTTTTGAGCTCCTTCAAGTGTTCTTGATTTCCCACATTATCTCCTACCATGAATACTTTTCTCCAGCTCCACTGATGTCCTTCTTTCCAGTTTTTACCTTATTTTCCCAGCCACTCGGATTCTGCTTCCACAGTCACACGTCTTGTATGTGTCCTCCCCACTGATGGTCCTTCATCAATCTACCAGCAAATTTACGTTATACACAAATATTTCCGCTGACAAACTTCACCCTGTGATAATTCTTTGTATCCTAAGTGTGAAACAAATTTTCAGGAAATTATTGATTATATACAGATAGATGGCTTATGAATTCTTTGCTAAGCATATATGTAGATACATACCACATACCACATGAGATAAGATATTTGTCTTTTGACATGTCCCGTCATTGTTACTCAGTTTGTATCACAATCTTACATGGGTTACACATTTTGTATGTGCCTGTTTAACATCTTATATTACATGGTTTTGAGGAAGAAAACCTGATTTTTTTAACTTTTCCTGCTTATTCCTGTCGTTTGGTCTCCTGCAGAGTTCCTACTCAACTGTTTTCTGAGATAATAAAAGCATGTCAATAGTTCTTTTCTCCTAATTCAGTCAGATTTCTCAACACCCCTCATGATTGCTTAAATTTTTTAAAATTCTGATTTATTCTTCTACATTTCTTAACTAATGTCTGCGTCTGTGACCCATTTCAGGATTCTTAATTTTTAAAATAACTTTGCTTTATTCTAAGTGTTTAATAAACCAACCAACCAACAAATAAGTAAATAAAAATAAATAGACCAGATCAACAAATTAAAAAGGGCCTTCAAGTAGGGAATGTCCAGTACCACTTTGATATTCTTGAATGAATTTGCACGAGAAATCTAGATCCATGTGGTACATAAACTGGGTTTAGCAACCAAGTCTGACATATTGGCCATTTCACCAGACTCTTAAAAGCTGTTATTTCTGACTGAAGAATGAAATTTGTATTGATTACCTAAACAGACTGACATTCATTTGAGAGAACATGATCAATCTACAGCAAGCACACTAGCCAACTAGCACATTCATTGGAAAATAGCTTTGGCTTAGAGTAAAATTAATATGTTCTTTCCTTTTATTCAGCATGGGCAATAGCAACTTTTCGGTTTTGCTTAAGTATTATCTATTCCAGCTTATACATTGTTTACTTTTCCTAATGCAATAATAATACCATGGCACAAATACATTCTTTCCATGTGAGATAATTATATGAATTAAGTTTGTCCAATGCTCACACCTAGCTTGAGTTCAAAACAGTTTTTTTTTTTATTTAATGTTTTGATTATAAGCAAGTAAATGAGCATATGTCCAATTACATTTTGGGTGCAATAGCTTTAGCCACCACATTTTGGCATTTTATTTTATTAGTTAAAAGTTCACATATGGTTTCCATGTCTCCAAGCTGTCTTTAAGGATACAAGAGTTGTATAACCTAACATTGTTTTCTTTCCTTTTTGCTCCCAGCCCCCTCTGCATTTTTCGCATATGCTCTCTTATAGAGGTACCTCTCATAGTTTTAAAGATTGTATGTGCAAATTGTGAAAATCTGAAAGTTTCCTGGTGCTTTGAAGAGACGATGAAAGGAATGCTTCTAGCCCTAAAATTTTTTCCTAAAAAAGGAAAAAAATATTAATGAATACCAAAATGTTTACTATAGAAACAGCAGTATTAATATGCAAATATAGCAAGTTTGCAATGATTTTTTAGTTGCTTCCTTCTCATGGCTTGCTGCCATGCTAGAGTCCTTATAGTCCCTTTCCTTTTTAGAACCCTCCCCGGCAGCTTTGGAATGAAGGAAGGGGGGAAGTTAAGTGAACATCTTAAAGACTGAAATGTATAAGACCCAGCCGTGCTGGTGAAGGACACAGGATAAGGGAGCACAAAGAAACATATTCAGCTCCTTTTACTTTCAGCATTCTGCTCTATATCTGTGTTACTGATATAGTTAATGGCTTGGAAAACAGCAAAACTTGCATATTTTGGTCAAAAGTTAAAGACAACCTTTCTAAACAACTAAAACTTGGTTATGTTTTAGGTTACAAAGATTTCTGAAACTTCATATACACATAGTGTTAATATCAGACACTCTTCACATTGTATATATATTTGATTAAAAAATAAAAACACTAAGACCTTGAAATAGTCCACGTTGTTAAATTTGTGCTAAGCAAGCTGTAACAGTAGAAAAGAACTCTGCTTTCAAAGATTTGCTTAAAAAGCTATTTGTAGGCAATCCTTGAGAACTAGGACATGGAATATTTTGTCTGTTTTCTCTTGAGGAAGAAATCTGATGGGTGCCCCATGTAGGTGATATGCTGAAAAGTGTTCGAGCTTCACAGACCAACCAACATCTACCTGTCCAGCTGATTTTCTTCTTTTACCCCTCTGGGCAAAACGTCATTTTAGGTGATAGAAAATCTTTGTTTCTTTGTGGGAAGTATTAATAGATCACAGAAGAAAGCCAACTGCTTTCCAAATGGCTTTAGTCTTTTATCTATAAAAAATCATTAACAATCCAAAGGAGACATGTAGAGATTTTTTTTCAGTTATAATATATTGCACTTGAGCTGTGGAACATATACCAATAGTGTTATTTAGAATTTGGGCATACTATGAATGTTGAAGTGCAAATACCTTGTTCTGCCTTTAAGTTCACTTTTCAAATATGTCTCTCGCTTATATTAACTATCTCCTTTCTATATTTTGACTCATTTGGACTTTGGGGGGAAGTCAGTTTTAGCAACCAATAGCCAAAGAAAGTTGTTGTTATTTGTTGTTTAGTCTCTAAGTCGTGTCCAACTCTTTTGCTACCCCTTTGGACTGTAGCCCACCAGGCTCCTCTGTCCACGGGGTTTCCTAGGAAAGAATATTGGTGTGGGTTGCCATTTCCTCCTCAAGGGGTTCTTCCTGATGTAGGGATCAAACCCGCATCTCCAGCATTGGCAGCCGGGTTCTTTACCACTGTACTACCAGGGAAGATCTTAAAGAAAGTGAGTGTTACAAATTTATAGTTGAGTCAGAAGTTTCAATTTACTTTACATTTGGCAGAAATGTATTCAAGACTGATTGTTCACTTACAATGTCCAGACCTAACATTAATAGGATTTAACCTGGAGAATACATATCTGTTTTACAGAATTGAGTTTAGTGGCTTAACTGCTCATATCACATGATATGAAGCTTATAGAAATTAGGATGCTTTCAGACTGTAGTGTAAGACCTAATATAGGCTATTGTTCCCTGTTAGAGATCTCCTGTCACTGTATTATTTCTAAACAGGCTGATCTTTATATTATTATCCATTTTAATGCTATTTAGAGAGAATGTACAGAGTCTTATACCAATGTTCTCAGGAATAGTAATTATTTTAATGGTAATAGAAATAGTAGGTGCCATTGATTAAGCATCTCCTCTGTGCCTGGTACTATATTAAATGCACTACATACATTACCTAGTTTAATGCTCCAATAATAATCTTATCCCCATGTTGTACACCAGAAAAAAATAAGCTTAAAGAAATTACAAGTAACTTTCTCTAAGTTATACTACCCAGAAGTGACAAAACTGAAATTTAGCCCAAATCTTTCCCTGTGAAAGGGTTAAAAAATTTTTGTAATGGTACAAATGTATGGTAGAAATTACCCTTTTAAAACTAGAGCATTTGATTAAGAATATTATGTAAATGGGAAAAGTTTAAGAGTTTCACTAAAAAGCATTTTGAAGGGAAATATAATTTTTATTTAATATTTTTTTAATAAACAATATATGCATGAGGTATAAAATGCCAGCTATAAAAGACTATACAGTAAAAAGCATATCTTTATTCTCACTTATAATCCTCAGTTTTCCTCCTAAGAGGAAACTAAAGCCACCTGTTTCTTATTCCTCCTCATAGATATCTATCACATATATAAGCACGGGCATGTAGGCAAGCATGTGCATGCACACACACACACACACACACACACACACACACACACACAAATACACACACACATTCTTCCTTACCCAACTCCTAATCTTTCCTTCCTTATAATGGAAGCTCATCCTGTTCTGGGGGAAAATGTGCCTTGCTAAAATACCATATTTTCAAGATACCTTACCATTTGAACAGTTATTCAATATGGTTCTGGCCAAAGAGAGGAAAACAGAAATCGAGAGTTGGGGCTTTGAGGAATTTTCTTTGGAAGGCTGCAGAATGCACAGTTTCACTTCTCTCTGCCTGAAATATCAGTAAGATGTTGGAAAGGGAACAACCATCTTGTAATAAGTAGGTGGTAAGCCACACGGTGAGAATTAATGAGAGAAAAAAAGAAGCAGCCTGGATCTTTGTTGGTACAATGGTGTCATTGTGGTAGCACCAGACTGCTTTTCTTTGTTAGCAAATTAAAGTTCTAATTTATGCTTCATCCTTTTAGCAACAGTATAATATTCTACTTTGTGGATGTAATGTAATTTCTCATCCACTATTAAATTCCAATTAGGTTGTTTTCATGCTCCTGTTAAAGACAATTTTGCAACGAATATCCAAAGTCATGCCATTCTGTGCATGAGCACACATATCTGTGCAGTAAATTTCTAGAAGCAGAGTTGCTTGGTTAAAGATGTACATGTTTAGGGAGTTTAGTTGCTGTCAAATTGCTTGTCATAGAAATCACTGCAGTTAATTGACATGAGTTTATTAAAAAGCAGGTTTCTCCACCTTATTAATGTAATATAAAATTTTAGATTTTGTGTTCCATATTGAAAAGTAAAAAAGGTGATCCATATGTAGTTTTAATTCAAATTTCTATTGTTATAAATAAGGGTGAAAATCTTTATGTATTTTCACTTATTTCCCTTTTCCACAGACTTTGTGATTCCTCATTCCAATTTCCTTGTGTTCATTTTTACCAAGCTATTCAAAGGAAATTTTCAAATACCAGGAAAATGATTTCTTCATTCTTATATAATTAATACATTCTTAACTTTTGATTTGTATTTAATGTTTTATGTTTTTTTTATCCATGCAGATTCTTGTATACTTCATTGAATTTATTAAGGCAATTGAATTCAACTTACATAACTGAAAAGGCCTTCTCCATTCAGATTATAAAAACATCCTTCTACGAATTTGACTATTTGATCCATTTTAGAATTCATTGTCGTGTAGTTTATGAGGTAGAGTTCAATATCAGTTTCTTCCAGATGTTTATTCAGTTGTTCCACTGTAACTATTGAATAAACCCTTTCTCCTTACTAATTTGCAGTGCCACTTTTATCATGTACTAGATGCCTATCCTGGAGAAGGCAATGGCAACCCACTCTAGTACTCTTGCCTGGAAAATCCCATGGATGGAGGAGCCTAGTAGGCTGCAGTCCATGGGGTCGCGAAGAGTCGGGTACGACTGAGCAACTTCACTTTCATGCATTGGATAAGGAAATGGCAACCCACTCCAGTGTTCTTGCCTGGAGAATCCCAGGGACAGGGGAGCGTGGTGGGCTGCCATCTATGGGGTCGCACAGAGTCGGACACGACTGAAGCAACTTAGCAGCAGCAGCAGATGCCTATCCATATCTGAGTCTATTTATGGCCATTTTGATCTATTCCGTTAATCAATCTGCCTAGTCCTATGTCAGTATCACACAGATTTAATTACCATAGCTTTTTAAGATGGTTCTACATGGAGCTTAGCTCCTCATTATTTTCATGTTTCAATATTGTTCTTGCTCTTCTTGCTTGTCTATTTTTCCACACGAACTTTAAAAACAGTATGTCTGCTTCTGAAAAAGATTCTCTTCTTATGAATTGAGCATTAAATATATAGATTAATTAAGCAAAAATCTCTGAGATGTTGCATCTTGCTATCCAAAAATGTCATGCACATTTTCATTTATTTTAATCTTATTTCCTCAGTAACATCTTATGATTTTCTTCTTACAGATCATATGCACTTTCTGTTCATTTATTCTTCTATTTTTCACTTTTGGTTGCTATTATCATTGTCAGAGTGGTGCCCATTTTATCTCTTAGTTTGCCATTGTTTTAAGCTGATTTCAGAAGCTTAACATTTCCCCTACAAACCTATCAAATGCATTTCTTGCTTGTGAAGCTTTTTAATTCATTTCCTTGAATTTTCGAGGTAAATAGTGGTAATTTTTTTCCTTTCCAATTTTTAAGCTTATTATTGCTTCCTTTTGTCCAATTGCAAAGACTAAATAGAAGTTAAAATTCAAATTAGAGCTCTATTTTAACTATAAAAATATTAATATACTCTCCCAACTTGGCTTCCTACCCCATCCACAATGCTATTAAATTTATCCTGTTACAGCCTTCCCTTGGAAGATCTTAACAATCCATAGAAAATGTATGTTATCTACACCTATGTTTTGGTAGAAAACAAGGCTGTAGAGAAATGTAAAAATGTTGATTTAAAAATTATATTGAAAGCCAATGGAATTTCTAAATAATGAAAATATTTACAAGCCTTAGCTAACAATTCCATCTTAAATAATAATTGCAGCAATAAAATTCAATATAAAGAACAATGTTTCCCTGGATTTTAGTGCAAAAAAAAAATCTATTTGAAAAATTCCTCACCTTAATCAAAATGTTGTTGTTGTTCAGTTGCTGAATTGGGTCCAACTCTTTGTGACCTCATGGATTGCAGCACACCAGGTTTCCTTGTCCTTCATTATCTCCTGGAGTTTGCTCAAACTCTTATCCATTGAGTCGGTGATGCTATTTTAACCATCTCATCCTCTACCACCCCCTTCTTTTGCCTTCAATCTTTCCCAGCATCGCGCTCTTTTCACTGAGTCAACTCTTCACATCAAGTGGCCAAAGTATTGGAGCTTCAACATCAGTCCTTCCAATGAATATTTAGGGTTGATTTAGGGTTGAATTCAGGGTTGATTTCCTTTTGTATTGATTGATGTGATCACCTTGCTGTTGAAGGGACTCTCGAGAGTCTTCTCTAGCACTACTATTTGAAAGCATCAATCCTTAAGCACTCAACCTTCTTTATGGTCCAATACTCACATCCATATATGACTACTGGAAAAACCACAGCTTTGACTATATGGACATTTGTCAGCAAAGTGATGTCTCTGCTTTTTAAAATGCTGGCTAAGTTTGTCATAACTTTCCTTCCAAGCAGCAAACGACTTTTAATTTCATTGCTGCAGTCACCATCTGCAGTGATTTTTGAGCCCAAGAAAATAAAATCTGTACTGCTTCCACATTTTCCCTTTCTATTTGGCATGAAATGATGGGACCAGATTCCACGATCTTAGTTTTTTGAGCTCATTCAACTTAAAATGTTGAGTTTTAACCCAGCCTTTTCACTATCCTCTTTCACCCTCAGCAAGAGCCTCTTTAGTTCCTCTTCACAGTCTACCATTAGAGTGGTATCATCAGCATATCTGAGGCTGTTGATATTTCTCCTGGCAATCTTGATTCCAGCTTGTGATTCATTGAGCCCAGCATTTCGCATGATGTACTCTGCATATAAGTTAAATAAGCAGGATGACAATATACAGCTTCGTCGCACTCCTTTTCCAATTTGGGACCAATCTGTTGTTCCATATCCAGTTCTAACTGTTGCTCTTGACCTCATACAGGTTTCACAGGAGAGAGGTAAGGTGGTCTGGTATTTTCATCTCTTTAAGAATTTTCCACAGTTTGCTGTTATCCACAGTCAAAGACTTTTGCATAGTCAATGAAGCAGAAGTAGATATTTTTCTGAAATTCCCTTGCTTTCTCTATGATCCAACGAATGTTGACAATTTGATCTCTGGTTTCTCTGCCTTTTCTAAATCCATCTTGCACATCTGAAAGTTCTTGGATCGTATACTACTGAAGCCTAAGTTTGAAGGATTTTGAGCTTTACTTTGCTAGCACGTGAGATGAGCGCAATTGTATGGTAGTTAGAACATTCTTTGGCATTACCCTTCTTTGAGTTTGGAGTGAAAACTGAACTTTCCCAGTTCCATGGCCATTGCTGAGTTTTCCAAATTTGCTGATATACTGAGTGCAGCACTTTAACATCATCATCTTTTAGGATTTGAAATAGCTAAGCTGGAATTCCATCACCTCAACCAGCTTTGCTGGTAGTAATTCTTCCTAAAGCCCACTTGACTTCACACTCCAGGATATCTGGCAAAATGGATGTTCACATACATGATGGAGCTTTATGAATGTATTCAATATTTTTTACTGGAATCAAATTGCATTTATTTCATATGGACTGCTTTACATCTAAGTAACTGAAAACCTTAAGATGACTCAATAACTTTTTAAAATTAGTGAACTTTGGATAGAATTATCATATATTTAAGCTCTCTTCATTATGTGTTATATTTCACATTTGATTTTCAAGAGAAACAAACAAGTAGCTAAAAGGAACTGTCATGTAAGAAAAACAAAATATGTAAAATAATGAATTCAATAAGATCAGATGATAAAGTCAGTTTACTAAGATGAATAGTTTACCTATTGCAAATTTTGATCACAAAACTAATTTCACAGCAAATTCTTTCCTTAAGAGAAGAAAAAAAAGCAACATGTCATGGCCAATAACTGCTGAAAAACTGTGGAGACTGGCACTTCCAAATGCTTGGAAGATTATTAAGCCAATTTTTATTGAGTCCACTCTAGCTGTTGGAGGGTCTGTGATTCCCAACTGTTTCACATCAGAGAATGAAAACAAGTAGGGCCCAGCCAAGACCACATTGGTGACTGCCAGCCCCTTTATATGCCAAACATGAAAGCAACAAGTCCAGATGCTTTGATCCTTGCATTTTTGGATTCAGCCCAAAGTTATACAAAAAAAGAAAAAAGCACAACTCATGTTAGGACAACATACATTATAACTAGAAATCAATCAATAGCACTGTGACCTTCAAACTCAGTAAATGTTTGGAGTTGGTTTCAGAGCATGTAATCTAAATTGGGGATTGGAAGTTGGAACTGGTCCTAAACTAACAGAAAAAAAAATGTATATTTTTAAAATATAGAGATTAAAGGAAGCAACAGATGAAGTTTTAATTTATATGTGTGTGCGTGCATATGTATATATTCATGAAGAATGTATTCTAATTTAAAAGACTCACAATGGTAAGAAAAGAAAGCCATGACCACAATGAAAACCTCTTTCTCTGCATATAATTAAAAGAGAAACCAAATTGTGGCAGGAAAATATATTGGAAGGAAATTATGAGCTTTCTCCCAATTTAGGGTAAAAGAATAACGAGATAATTTAAGAGGTGAGTCACTTGGTTGCTAGGACACTGTCCTGACTCGCAGCAGTACTTGGGTCTGCCAGCTTGGGAAACAATTGGCTCTGGTCTTGGCAGAGTGGTGGCCCTGAATTCCCCAACACAGGTATACTGAAGAACTGGCAGTGCAGACTTGATGGCCAATCTGAATTTGGGCACAAGTAAAACTGCAGCTTCAATCCTAGTATTTTAATCACTGCCTATGGCCAGGGTAGTTACTTGAAAAAAAAAATCTGGGACAGAAGAAATAACAGTTAAAATGAGCTTAGTTTGAGGGGGAGGGTCTGGCACCAAGAAGTAATTAAAAGTAATCTTTCTTCCTTTATATTATTTTGTTTTTTAAATTCACAACAATGATTTGACTGTATTGTCACACAATTTCTGTCTAGACGACATTGTTTAAAACCTCACCGTTTTGTATTATAAAGCTTTTGAATCATTCCTGGCTCCAAACAGGCTGTTCTAACACAAAAGCTGATACATGGTAATGCTGATAATGTTCAAAAACCTATCATTACAATTTCTCTCTCTCTCTTTTTTTTTTTAAAGTACATTTTCTTTTCTCGGTCAGAAAAGTAAATTAGTGGTGGTGATAATACTTTGCAATCTCTACCGACATGTCGGAAAGGCAAAGTACAGATAGTCTAACATTTTCAAAACCTTCCAGGAACTGGCTTCTCCAGTTCCTGGAAGATCTGGTCTCAGTCTGCAAAAACAACTTTTTTTTTTCCCCCTCTGCAATATGAATTTAGTCAAAATTCCTCACAGCCTCTCCAAGAGAACTGGGTCAGGAAAGATGATGATGCTATCAGCTTGACTGTATTATCCACATACATTCTGATTGTCTACATATATGCTCATGCACAAGGCAGGACCTGTTAGTGGAAGGAATAAGATAAGAGTAAGTTGAAGCACAAGATCAGAAGGTGGCACGTTTTTAAATGAACCCATTTACCCAAGTCTAGGAGCAGCTTGATTTATAACAGAAATAGTGATATAATGCCATGGAATCCATCTTTTGCATTGAGATTTTTAGTTGTTGTTAGTCACCTCTTACATATCTTTGCACATGTTTTCTATTCTATTAGTAGAATTCTTCTTTTCCTTGAAGCAAATATTAGCTAGATCTATGCCTAAATAGGTATATAAATACTAAGTTGAAAAAAGTATATGACTATTCATGTATCCATTCATTCTTTGTTGAGCCTTTATAACTTGTGAAAGGCTTTGTTGGAAGTTGAAAGGAATTTTTAAAGTGGAAAACAGTCTGCTACAGTAGAAGAGTCACCAATTTGGAATAGCAATGTTTAATTCTATCCTGGCTTCTTCATTTAACAAGGACAGAACCTTGAAGAAATCACTTATTCTCTTTGTATTTCAGTTTTATCATTTTAAAAATTGAAATAAGGCCACTACTTGGTTCTACTCTGGTATTTGAAGATTAAGGAAGAAAATACTAGAAGGATGACAATCTTTAATAAACTGTAAATGTGAGGCCAATGTCAGTATTATAATGAGAGGACTTCTTCCTGTTCCAAAGACACTTCCCACCCATTTCTGGAAGCAAGCTATCTTTACAACAAATGGTTTTGGTACCAGTAAAAGAAGTATTTGATTAATCACAATGAGTGGTTAACAAAAATTACTGCTCTAATTATTAAATCCACAAAAGACATCAAGAGGACTAAGATGGTGAGTAGAGGCTTCAAGATTTGAGAGGACTTCAATAGATGGGTACAATTGCACTTGGCCAATTAAAAGAGAAAACAGATGTAGTTGGGAAATTCAGAAAACCACAATATGAAATTACAAATATACAACAAATATCCACTTAGTTGATCATTTGTCCACTCAAAAGTATTTGTTTATAGGAAAAGAAAAATTTGGCTGAAATTCTTTTTGGAGAAGATGGGAGACAAAATGTAAAGTTTTCACTCCATTCTGATATGTTATGAATAATTGTAAAAGCTGGGGCAACTCTGTCATATTAGAGATAGAAAAAGTAAAAGATGTATATCCCAAAAGGGAAAATATAGGGGAGGCTAGCAAGGAATCTCTGTTCCAATTTCTCTAGCCCAAGCTTGCCAAGTGGGGAAGTGACACTCAGGCCAAAATTTAGTGATGTATTTTTGGAACAACTCTTGGCTTAGTCTAGGGTTTGGAATAATGATGGAGGGGTATTTTGGATGGTGTATCTGGTCTACTTTGTGCTGGCACCTCTGATTTTGTTCCGAAGCTAGGTGAGCCACTCTGTCTTGTCAGAATGCAGGCAACTCTGGATGTCAGGCTGATGGCCAGGAACACCAAGAAAGGCCTGAAAGAGGGTCAGAGGTGGAGGAGGGAATAAAGGAGAGCTCAGTCAGTCCCATTCCCAGCTGGAGTACATACAAGAAGTGCTGGCAGCATATGCCTTAGATCTGCAGTCCAACAAAGAGTTTGAATAAAAGACAGTGGGTTGCATCCAGAGACTGGTTTGGCCATGAACTTCCCAGACAGGTTGATTGAGGCGACAAGAGGTGACAGACACAAGAAAGATACGTGATATAAAAAATCAGAAACACAGAAAAGGAGCCACAGAATGAAACCTATCTGGAGATCCATAATGATCTGTTTTCCCAACTCTGCCTTGGTATCTCCTCATTTTTTTATCCCCCTCTCTTTCTTTGCCTGCAATTTCTCTGGCAAAACACTTTGTCTTCTCCCTCAACCCTTTGCTTTCTTTTCTGATTTCTGTTTTTAGCAGCCAATTCTGTGAACACAATTTCAAGTTCAGGATTATATATCAGGATTTCTTATAAACTACATTTAGAGAATTTTTTTCAGCTAAACAAATGGTATATGTTTGAGAGTTAATATCAAGCAGTTTCATCTTCTGGTAATGGTGAACTAGCTTTTTGCAGATAAACTGTCCCACCAAAAATAAGAAGAAATGGACAATGCACAGACACATATATAGACATAATTACCTCTATCTCTCTTTCTCTTTGGATAGATAGATAGATGATTTTTGTGCTTAGAAAGTGGGAACTATTAAGGCAATAAGGATAACAAAAGTCAAAATTTCCAAAATAAAGGATGTTCAGAGAGGTAGAAAGCTGAGCCCAATGTCCTGGACCATTTTTTCCCCACTATATAGTGATGCACAAGCAAAAGCTAAAAGGCTGAGAGGGTGAACAAATCTTTTGAAAGAACTGGGTAGCAAAAAAATGAAGTTTTGATCTAACCAACAAGGAGTCCTCCCAAAGACCCCAAGCTTTCAGTGGAGAAACCCCAAAGAGTCACACTCTAAGTGTATGGGAAAACTGAAATTAGACTGAATTTAGCAAAAACTAAAGTTACCTTGAGCTTCCCAGGTGGTGCTTGTGGTAAAGAACCCACCTGTGAATGCAGGAGACAAAAAGAGATGCAGGTTCAATCCCTGGGCTGGGAAGATCCCCTGGAGAAGGGCATGGCAACCCACTCTAGCATTCTTGCCTAGAGAATCCCATGTTCAGAGGAGCCTCGTGGGCTATATTCCATAAGATTGCAAGGAGATGGATGCAACTGAAGCAACTTATCATGGCACGGCAAAGTTCACTTGATAGTTTAAAATTATATATCCCTGTCTTAACTACCTACAAGATTATATGACCCCAGGGAATTCTTGGGAGGTCCAATGGCTAAGACTCCAGACTTTCACTGCTGAGGGCATGGGTTCAGTCCCTGGTTAGGGAACTAAGATCCTGCAAGCCATCCAGCACAACCAGAAAAGAAAAAAAAAAAAAGTTATACGACCCCAAAACAAACAAATCAAAACCCCACAAAAAACAGAGGGAAAAATTTCAGGGAAATCCAGATGCAGTAGTTAATAAACACAGACTTATAAAATAACCATAGTTAATATATTTAAGAAATTAGATAATAAGATTTTAACATAGCATTGAAAATCAAAAAATAATAAAATGTAAATTATAGAAATAAAATATAATAACTGAAATTAGAAACATAACAGATGTGGTTAGTATCAACCTAGATATAGCTAAGGAGGGGGTGACGAGCTGGAAGACACATCAGAAAAAAAGTTATATCTACACTGAAGCTTGAAGAGAAAAAAAGACACACACACAAAAAAACCCCCAAAAAACAAAACCCAAAAATAACATATAAGATATCAGGTCAGGGGTGTCAGGTAAGTGCTGGTGGGAGCAGACCAAAGTTGAAAGAAAGAAGAAAAAAAGGGAGCAATCTGGTATAGCTATACTAGTATCAGACAAAGTAGACTTTAATACAGAAATCATTGCTAGATCTAAAATAAGATTTTCTTAGTGTTCAAAATTCTAAATTTCTACTTAGCAAAAGCAAAATTGGTAGAAATAGAAGGAAATATTTTAAAAGTACACAATTACTTTAATATACTTCACTTGAAAACTGATAAACAGAAATCAGTAAGGATACAGAAAAACTGACTTGATTAACAAATTTAACTTAAATGCTATCCAAAAAATGCTACACTTAACATCAGCAGAATGTATGTTCTTTACAAAAGCCCTTGAAACATTGGACATATGCTGAATCATAAAGCAAATATTAGTCAATGTGAAGACTGAAATTATTAGAAATATGTTATCTGACCACTGTAGGCTGAAGCTACAAACCAATCATTAAAAATATTTTTGAGTTCCCAAATGTTTGAAAATTGGTAACACACTTCTATATAATCTGTGAGTCAAAGAAATCATAATGAAAATTAGAAAAAATATTAACTGAATGTTAATAAACACGTAATAGCAATACTTAAGAAACACATCAGCTAAAGGTATGCTTAGAAATATATAATCTCAAGTGTATATATTAGAAAAAAAAGAAAGATTAAAAATAAACTCTCTGAATATCATCTTGAAATGGTTGAAGCAAAATATGAAACCCAAAGAAGGTAGAAGAAAAGAAATCATAATGTGACAGCAGAATTAATGAAATAGCAAGCAAACATGCAAGGAGAAATTCAATAAAAAGTTTAATTATTTTTAAAAAACTGAATTAATAATAAAGAAACACAGAGAGCAAAAGGAAGCATTAATTACCAGTGTCAGAAATTAAAATGGTAAAGCCCACAGTAATTTTTTTTTTAAAAAGGTATTATCAACAATTCTATGCCAATAATGGGCACATGTCTAGAAATGATTTTGCATGACAGTGTGCTAAACTAACTAGCTTGGTATTAAACTACCCTGAAGAATATGTTCTAGATTAATATTCTGTGTGGGTCTAAAATAATCTCTCTTAGTACTATTCCATCTTGGTCATTTTCTGCCCCTCATTTTGACAACCACAGAGCATTAGGACATGCTTTAAGGCCTGTGTGTGCTAAGTTGATTCAGTCATGTCCAACTCTTTGCAACCTAATGGACTGTAGCCCATCAGACTCCTCTCTGTCCATGGGATTTTCCAGGCAAGAATACTGGAGTGGGTTGCCATGCCCTCCTGTGAGAGATCTTCCCCACCCAGGGATCAAATCTGTGTCTCCTGTGATTCCTGCATTGCAGGTGGATTCTTTACCACTGAGCCACCGGGAAAGCCCAGATTTTATTTAGGAGCTGTAGTACAGAATTACCTCTTGTGGTTTTAATTATAAAATTACATATGGGGATGTTTTAGAGGGTAACAACACAGATTCATAGAATATATGAACTTTGGGTTGGATGAATGGTGAAGGAGAGATAAAGGCAGGGAATTGAGAGTCCTACATTACCCCCATCCTTCAAAGAATTGCTTGATACACATGTCAGGTCTTTGCTGAGGTCCACAAGTGCCACAAATTTACCGTGTCTGAGTGTGTTTTCAAAGAATGAATGTTTGATGCAAAAGATACACTTCCCATCTCCTTGCAATCTTTTCCTGAATCTTTTCCAGTTTCTCTATTTCTTCCCCCTCCATGTATGAAAGACTTTTCTAAGTTCCATCCTCAGCCTGGTCTTCTCATATTAAGCACAGTCCCAGTGAACTCTTCTTTATGGATCACTTCCTGACGCTGCTAAGCGTGGCTTCTCCATTGAATTCAAGACACAGATCAAATCACAACACTCCTCATTTTTGAAGGTCCTCGATCCATGATTCAAACTACTCTGCCACTCCTCTCCAAATGACCATCTCAGCTTTTACTGTTACTCTGCCTTCTTTCCCCAGCTGGTAACCAAAGAGCCCCACTTTCTTGTCAGCTGCATGAGTCTACAAGCATTCTTTGCCTGCTTCTATTTACTCTCATCCTTGCTCCTCTCCCAGAAAGGCCCTGTCCTGTTGGATCCATCTCTCACATTCTTCCTCATCTTTTAGGGACTAGCTCAAATTCCATTTGATCTGGAAAATTTTCTATATCAGTTTCCCTGCTCAGATTCTACCTGCCAAGCAAGAGACACATGATCTATCCCTGGGTAAGGATGATCCCCTGGAGAAGGAAATGGAAATACTGGTAACCTACTCCAATATTCTTGCCTGGAAAAATCCCATGGACAGAGTAGCCTGGCGGGCTACAGTCCATGGGTTTGGAAAGAGTCAGACACAACTTAAAGACTAAACCACCACCACCACTCCCTTCTCTGCAGCCCCACAATAATCTTCACCTTTCCTAGATGACGACTCACTCATCCTGTTTACATTTTTAATAATTGAGTTATTTAAGTTATTTTTTCTGCTAGACATCAATAGTGGGGACTACCTTGCTTTCTGTCATTTCTTTGTCCTTAATTTATACAATGTAATTAATAGAATTAATTATTAATTGTTTAAAAAAGAATCAATTGCAAATTAAAAATAGAATTAATACTTTCGACTTTCAAATTTTCTCTGAATGTTCATTTCGCTCATGCAGATCCTTATGCCTAAAAGCGATTCCTTTTCCCCTCGAAAAAAATCTACTTATTCTCTGATATTGTGTTATTTCCTTAATGAATTCTCCCCCATCATGATATACAGCCATGTTCATAATTTTTATATGTATAATATACTCTTTTACTAGAATGTCCAAAAAGTATTTCTCACAAAGATATGCTTTGTTTGGTACTAAGTTTGTGATGTGAAAGTTGAATTGTATGTATATGCTTATTATCAGGTCTTCCCAGGTGGCACTAATGGTAAAGAATCCATCTGCCAGTGCAGGTAGACATAAGAGACATGGGTTCAATCCCTGGGTTGGGAAGATCCCCTGGAGGAGGGCATGGCAACCCATTCCAGTATTCTTGTCTGGAGAATCCCATGGATCGAGAAGCCTGGCCGACTATGGTCCATGGCATCAAAAAGAGCTGGACACGACTGAAGCAACTTAGCATACACATACCATCTTGAAACAGTTTATTTTTGTGTGTTAGGAAATGTTTGCTGTGGTAATGTTGAAACTTGTTTTAAAGCACCATTAACTACCTACATTTATTTTGCATATTTAATTAATTTGACTGTATGTTGCCACCATATTATGTGAGAAAGAATATATTCCCACTAATATGCATCTTCTAGAACAAAGGGTTTGAGGGCAACGCAGTTGCCACAAAATTGCAAAGTCAAAGGGAGAGAGTGTAAGAATAGTGCCAGGAATCCCAGTCAGTGGTTCAGCAAGATGGTTTTGGGAGAAACCCAAATTTGATCGATGAGGTGGTATTGCCAAAAATTTCAAGCATATATGTAGAGTTCTCAGGTCTTGACGCCCAGCTTAATCAACAAAAGACATATTCTTCAATGACAGAAAAATCCTAACTCACGGAACATTTTTAATCCAAACATACAAACAACAGTTGAAGAAGGAAATGGCAACCACTCCAGTATTCTTCCCTGGGAGATCTCATAGACAGAGGAGCCTGACAGGCTACAGTCCACGGGGTCACAAAGAGTTGGACACACCTGAGCAACTGAGTACACACGCACATGCAACAGTTGGATGTGTATGAACAGCTAAGCAGTGTATGTTCTGTGGGATGTACCACTAATATGATCTAGAATTTGCGCCATTATACTATGATTTAATCTTATCCTGAATCACATTTCTAGATAGACAACAGTTTGACATATTTGACTAAGTTAATAGTTTAAAAAAAAAGCAGTCATTATTTTCATTAGAAATGCATTGTAAAAGATGGGCTCACTTGCTATGTCTCATCCTTCATTAGTTTTCTTCAAAAACTCATAAGCCTTGTTCAAAACACTGGCACAAAGAAAAATGCCAGCTTTCACTGTAAGAAAAATTTCAGTTGAATTGGGAAGACAGAAAATATGCATGAAACTATAAATAACGATAGGAAATACCAAAAGCTAAATATGTAGTTTATGAATCTTTCTCTAACATCAGAAGAGATTTAGCAGATTGCTAGGATGGAAAGGAAGAGGTTATCATTCTCCGGGGGAATAGCACATATTCTTAGTCTATCGGCAGCATCAATCACTGTCAGACCAAGTATAAGTCAGAGAAAGAATGCAGTGTTCTTCCTTTAATTTTCTTAGATAATAGACTCATGAAACTTACCAGTTCCAGTGTCAGCTTCCATACTGTATATTTATGGTGCATGTATGTAATTTGGGTTCTCATCTTTTCTGACAGTTCTCCCGTAAGTTATTGTCTTAACTGGTTGAGTTAACTTCTGCCAAAGTGATGCCATAGGCAAATTTTAATAACAGAATTTGTATAAATTACCCAGCAGTTTTAGATTTTGAGTTTTAATCTGGTGATAATTCTGCATTAATAAGTGAAGTTGAATTTCAGTGGGGAAACATGAAATATATTTCTTCATATTTGTGGAAATAATTGTAGTAAAAGAACGTATGACCCAATCTTAGTAGGTAATGAAGTATGAATCATTTCAACAGAAGTTTGAGAATGTTGCTTGAAAAGTGAAAGGTTTTTCTTTTTCTTTCTTATTTTCCTACAGTACATCTTCAAAGTTAGATGCATACCACACTACTCATCCAACATTAGTGTTTTTGGTCGAAGAAATATCTTTAACAGAAATAGGGTGTACCAAAAATATTTTGGTTGTGTCTTTCTTAGGCTGATGGTTAGTTTTTTCCATAGCTAACAACTTGGGATAAATTTGAAATATTCATTTAACAGTTTTGAATCACATTCTCTGTGGACAGTTTCATTCATTCATAACACAATAAATCATCTGGTGTTTACTGAATGCATGCTGGGTGCTCAGTTCATGTCTCTGTTTTATGTGAGATTTGAAAAGTGAAAAATGCATCCTTGGCCATGAAGAGATGATAATCCAATTGGGAAGACATTCAGGACACAGAAATGATAGCAACCTTGACTAGACCAAATAGAATCAAAATTTTGAGAGTATGGAAAAGACTGTGAAAAACTGGTGCTCTTGCTCAGACATGTCTGACTCCTTCAACTCCATGGACTATAGCCTGCCAGGCTCCTCTGTCCATGGGGATTCTCCAGGTTAGAGGCCTGGAGTAGACTGCCATTTCCTCCTCCAGGGGATCTTCTCAACTCAGGGATTGAACCTGCATCTCCTGTGTCTCCTGCGTTGCAGGTGGATTCTTTATCTACTGAGCCATTGGGGAAGCCCAACAAATGTGGAATAAACTATAAATTACATATTTGCCTTTATACCTGCTTAAGTGATATCGATAAACCAGGTGAAGTAGCATACAGGTCTTTGAGAAGAAAAAAGATCTGCTTGCAGATTACATACAAGAAAGAAAACAACACCGTCTAAGGTGTTAGTGAAAAGGATTTGGCTTCAGTTGTGAAGTCACAAGCGCAGGACCAGGCTATTGGCAGTGCTTCAGGGGATAGGATAAAACCACCTGATTTGGTAGATATAGGGCATACAATAGGTAGATAATGATTTAAGTATGTTTCTAATTTTCAAGTTTCATAAAAGTATGGACAATGTCTTGTGTGCCACAGTTAAGCACTGATTTGCAAGTGAAAGAAGATCACTGGAATGAGGATGGCTAAACTCTAATCCTAATCTGGATTCCTAGCTGTATGACATTGAACAAGTAACTTGACGTCTCTGATCTTAAAGTTACACAACCATGCAATGAGGGTAGTAATGTTGAGCTCATTGACTGCTGTGAAGAGGTAAAGAAAGCACACAAAAGTGTCTACTGTAGTGTCTGGGCGCATATTAGTCAATTGGTTAAAGGTAATTATCAGTGAATGTTTGCTGAATTTATAAACAAATACATTAGGGTGGAGACAGAAGGGAAAGATCAAAGAAAGGACAAAAGGAGTGAGCGGGCCATTGAAAGAGAGCGAGAATAATTCAGAGTCAAGAGGATCTATGTGTCTGCCCATATTGTATGCTACCTTCCTCAGACCTAAATGGTTTAGACTGAGAAGGACTAATGCATGACATTCCAGTCAGCCTCTACCCTTATACATGCCTGATTCTTATTCCTGATCCTGAGTAAATCAGACCCTATTGTACTCATCAGACTTAGCACTCCTTCCTGTTGGACCTCAGAATCCACCTTAACACATTGCTCTAGCCAATAAACTACAAATGGACTGGAATTAGCCTCTAAGTTAAAACTCATTTGTTATCCTTGGTTCAGATATTTACCCACCTTAAGGAAGGTGTCTGGAACACATGCTCTCTAAAATTCATGTCTAGTTCTGAGCCTACAAAACTCTCAGTTCCAATCATCTAATTGGCAGAACAAGATCATGATTATATAAGAAGGGAAGTCTTGAAACCTTATGGTAAATTAAGTTCCTTAATTTATGTCTAGGATTGCATGCCTATGTGTGTGTGTCCAATAGCTCAGTTGTGTCTGACCCTTTACAACCCCATGGACTGTAGCCTGCCAGGCTCCTCTGTCCATGGAATTTTCCAGGCAAGAATACTGGAGTGGGTTGCCATTTACTTCTCCAAGGGATCTTCCTGGCCATAGATGACTATAACTTTATTTGGCTATCTTTGGGTCCTTCCAGTTGTGCTTGCATGCATATGTGTTTATAGAATTACTTCACATTTAATTTTATCCATGTTCATAATTTTATCCTATATTTATTCTCACAATCACTTTTTTATATTTTTCATTCTAATCATTGAGTGTTTCTGAACTGACTTGTAATTCAGTTTGAAGTCTTCTAATCATTCCTCTTGGCATTATTAATCAGTCTGGAATATGGTGATATGAACACACTTTTTAACCCCCTGCCACTTTAAATGATAATGCTCAGATGGCCTTTAAGGAGAGCATACCTGGCTGTTTTCTCTTCAACACATTGGACATAGTGCCAACAATTTGAGAAGAAATGTTTAAACATCAAGTATTCCAGACTTCAAAACTAGTTTATGATCTTCCTACATCTTTATTTATTTTGAAAGATCTTTTTCTTCTTTTTTATAATTTCCTTCCTTTCCTCAGTGTCATCTTGTAACTATTTCTGGCTCTCCCTCCACACAAAAGACCTCAAAGTTGCAGGTGTGTCTCTGTACTTACCTTCTTTTTTTGTTACTCTTTACTTCTTGTCCTCCAAAAACCATCATAGGTTATTCTCTTTATATTTCTTTCCCATTGGGTGCAGTATTTTTCTCAAAGTTAAGTTTAGGCAAAGAAGCTATACTATGTGAGTATTTACCATTTCTCCTACGGCACCAAAATAAATAGAGTAGAAGGTCTAACTTTGATAGCCTTTTGATACTGTAGAAGACATATGGGTGGCCCCAAGATTTTAGCACTAACTGAACAAAAGAGCTTTTAGTAATTAACTAAACTCACCTAAATCACAGGGCAAAATTAAATTGTACTTCAAATAGCTTACTCTTTTTGTCATTTTTTCATTGCAAACATTTATCAAATGATATTAAAGAACGGTCTGAACAAATATTCAGTGGCTAGAATGAACATGTAACATTGTGGGGGTTAATAAGCAGATTAGTTTGGCTGGAACAGAGTGCTTAAAGCATTTTAAGGAAAAGTAATTTAGGTAAAGCCTAAAATGAACCAATCACCATAAGGTATTACGACTTTAAAAAGGTGGGCACCCATAACTGTTACTTGGGTGTCTTTACAACATGTTAATTTTCATGGGTGAGGGGAGTGGGGTTCTTGCTAAGGTTGCTTCAATTCATCTTAAAATTAAACACTCTGGAGACCGTTCTTTAACAACTCTTTAGGGTCATTCCAAAACACCTCTGTTATGGAGATTAATACTCTTTGATTCTGAGCCAAAAGCATGGTTTTCAGATGTTACAATTACCTGTTCAGCTTCTTGGGGGCAATTATTTGAAAGGAGTAAATGCTCTGGCTACAATTGCCTCTGTGGGAGTCACAGTAATTGCCATTCATCAGGGCAGCAACCTGCTGAGGGCATCAATTCATAAACTCTGAGCCATCAATAAACTGGAACCTGGGCCCCTGGTGCCAGCATTCTTTACACAATGAAATATTATTACTGGCAATTAGGTAAACAATGAGCCAACCCGGAAATGGAAGAGAGGTTGCCAAGGACTGCCTTAGCGCGTCATCCACAGATGTCTTAAATCTTTTCCTGCAAGAGAAACACCTTGGGACAACTCTTTCTACACCACCAGGATCCAAACTATCACAAAAACATTCACAGATCAAAGAAAGAGGGAAATGGTAAAAAGTGAGTTTTTGTTTTAAACAGGAAATGTGGTATGGGGGCAGTAGACAAGAGCCTTCCTATCATAGCCGTCCGAAGATATCAGCTACCTTTGCGGGGGCTGGTGTAGGGTAGGGTAGGGAGAACAGGGATTATGTTTGTAACTGAACTCAAGGCCACTAACCCCAAGCCACGTACTGGGGCAAACTCAGTGAGGCACATGAGGTGGACATTATCTTTTCTGCTATTGCTGCTGTTTTTAAAGAGAGGAGAGGATTGAGGTCAGAGGCACTAAGTTACCACTCAGATTACTGAAGTCACTCACAGATCAGTGCTGTTGTCTGCTTTTGTAGATTCCCCCAATTAAAGTGCTCTGACCAATCTAGAAGAACATTTCCAACTCACCCCAAACCTACCACTTAGCCCTTGGGCCCCAACTTTTCCCCCTCAGTGCCATTCTTCTTCCAGGGCTCTGACTTTAGGGCACAGGGTAACATGGCAGCCAGGGGCAGCGGGAGGAGCTCACAGTGAAGCCCGCCTCTCGTGCTGAAGCCGGAAGACGAAGGCGTAAAACCGGAGGTACCATCAGCAGCTTCAGACAAACAGAGACAGGGCTGTAAAAGTTATTCGAACTGACAAACACAATGGTCAGGTTGAAATGCAATCAAGAAGTTGACGTGTGATGAATGTTGGGGATGTTTTACGAAGTGAAAAAGAAAGTAACTCCAGAACCAGATAATTCTAGTCATTTTTCTGTCTGAGTTGTAACTGATGAGTCCCTCATCGACGCTCCTGTTGTTTTTACCCAAATAAATAATGCCACTGAAAGCTATTTGATGGAATGGAGTACTGCTAAAACAAGGAAAATCTGTGAGAACAGAGGTGGTGGGAGGTCAGGAATTTTTAAAAGGCACCGCTAGAGAAAAGCTATGGTTTGGGGCATGTTCCTAAGGTAAGGCAGTGCACCCTTAGCCAGGAAATTGTTTTGACTGATAAATCATATTTTATTTTTATATGACTTTTAAGTTTATTAAACTCATTTTACGTATCAAACAAGTTTAGGATGGATGAAATACATTTCTGAAAACTAAGCAGGAAGCGGCAGTCTAGCGGTTAGAGCACAGGATGGAGACTCAGGAATTCTTTATTTTATTTTCACCTCCTCCACCACAAACTCATGACTTAATGTGATCTGGGCAGAAGAGTAAATGGTTTTTCTTCTCTTTCTCTCATCAGAAAAACAAAGTAAAGCAAAAACAGACTTTTTCATCCTCTTCAAAGCACTTACTCTATTTGTGTTTGCTCGACTCTCTTATTTTCCTTTTTCTCCATTTCTTTGGCTTGTAAGCCAACTCAAATGTCTGGGGGAACTGTGACAGGGTATAAGAAGGATAGATACTCTTTGCAGGTCTTTTAAGACCACTTCACATTTAAAAGAAAATGTCAAAGACAGGGCAAACCCTAACGAAAAGTTCAAACTATATTTGACCTTCACTTAGAATTGAACTTCCTTGGTGGCTCAGACGGTAAAGTGTCTGCCTACAATGCGGGAGACCCAGGTTCAATCCCTGGGTTGGGAAGATCTCTTGGAGAAGGAAATGGCAACCCACTCCAGTATTCTTGCCTGGAAAATCCCATGGATGGAGGAGTCTGGTAGGCTACAGCCCATGGGGTCGCAAAGAGTAGGACATGACTGAGCAGCTTCACTTTCACTTAGAATAAAAACAGGGTTAAATGAATAGGATCTTGACAGCCAAGTATATGTAAAAGTTTCTGAAGAATTTCCTATAGAATCTCAATAGAAAATGTTCTAAGATTGTCCTAACTCCTGGGTATGGGATTCTTAGACTCAAAAAAGGAAATAAATATTAGAAAATAACTATCTAGTAAAATAAGGAGAAGGGGACGACAGAGGATGAGATGGTCGGATGGCATCACTGACTCAATGGACGTGAGTTTGAGTAAACTCTGGAGTTGGTAATGGACAAGGAGGCCTGGCGTGCTGTAGTCCATGGGGGTCACAGAGTCGGACACGACTGAGCAACTGAACTGACTGACTGATCTAGTAAAATATTTCCCAGGTTCAAGAATACCCTGGTGTAGCCCATGTCTAAAATTAAGCAAGTAAAACACATCTCAGAAGAATTACTTTAGATTTTTAAAACCGCATTGGAATTAGTAAACATTTTTGTAAGAAGATGTGATTTACTGTGTTATTAATACTACTTTTCTGTGAATTTAAATACCTCATTATTTTCTCCCTCACAAGATTACAAACTTTCAAGAACAAGGATTATATGTTTTATTTATTATTGATTTCTCATAGCTTCTGACACTGTTGATTGACAGTCTGAAGTATTTGACTTTAAGCTAAAGGATTTTTCCCTCCTGGAAGTATGAAAAATTTTCCTATTTTTTTTTTAAAAAAAGGACATCACAGACATAAACTGATATAAGATCAAAATTATCAGGAATCTAGAAATAAATTATTTCATATTTATATTTTATAGTATTTATTTTATAAAGTTCACAGTTCTTTTACTCAGTGAGTGTCTTTAGAATGAGTTGACAGAAACTCTCCCTTGATTTTTTAGGTTTTAATCTAATCTTTGCTATTTTATTTTAACTCTGGTTAAACATACAACTCTCAAAGTCCTTTCCTTTGTTTATGAACCTATGTGCTAATGCCAAATACACATGACTAGTTATTTCCATTTAAAGCCTTCATCAAAACTGCTAGACTGGAGGGAGTTTCAGAGACAAGGAGACCCTAGCTTATACTGAGCCTAATGGTTTGTTTGAACATATCCTGCACACTGAAATCTCCAGCACAGAATTTGGGATTAGCTACTAACAGTTTTAAATTATCTATTGCTCGTGGATGGATATTTTTTTCTACAATAGATGATAAGATCCCTGAATGTATACCTTACATGATTGATAGCATTTAACCCAACTCTAAAAGTTGAAGGCAATCTCATTTATCCAAGATTTCACAAACCAGAGTACAGCAGATTAACAAAAAAACAATTTTTTTAACCTTGTACTAATAAAATTGTGTGGTGTATGTGTGTGCAACTAATAAAATATAAGTGGCATGCTGAAGACTTCTAGGTACAGGAAAATAAGATTTTTCGTTGTGTTTTTAAATAAATCTGTTAGTCACTTAATTGTTTGTTGAGCATTCCATTACATGAAAAGAAATGCTTTCAAAATACGTTTCTGACTCAATAAGAAAATATTCAACTCTTACCTTCTGATTTATCGTTAGGAACAGTGTGGTCATCATGTATGCGTCACAAGGTTGGTAAGCAAAATTAACCTTGAAGAACAAAGTGTTTACAATGCTGACGGGACAAACACAATTCTCTACAACAAATTGAACGACTCAATTTGTCTCAATAATGTCTCAATAATTCAAGTCACTTGTTAAAAGGTAAGTTTTAAAGTAAACTTGAGTATCATAGGAAAACTCTGCTTTTTCACTCAAAATAGGCTGAAACTCTTTTATGATTACTACAAAAGGATTAACTATAGATATGTACATTTTTTTCTCTAAGATTATCTCTCCCCACCCCATAACAAAAGCCTAATACTTAATCCAGTGCTTCAGATTTTCTAAAATCTTGTGTCAGCAGGTTTTTCATTAAATTTTTTAATTAGGTAGCTTTGCAATTTATGGTTCATGAATTTAACTGTGGTTGTATTCATTATTGAATCAAAGACTTCATGGCCTGTAGTAATTTATTTCTGTGTAATATGTTCTTTCCATCTCTCAAGATATTCTCACAGGTAGCCAGACTCTTTTACCCCTTTTCCATGAATAAGGATAGCATTTGCTCCTGACAGCCATCCTGTGACCAAGAGAAGAATCAGTCTGAAAAGCTAATACTATGGCATCAGAGCAAAAAGATGATTGTCCTACCTCTAAACTTCCTTTAACATAAGTTATTGTTGTTTAGTTGCTAAGTCATATCTGACTCTTTCACAACTCCATGGACTGTAGCCTGCCACTCCACTCCAGTATTCTTGCCACTTGCTTCTCCAGGGGATCTTCCCTACCCAGGGATCGAACCTGTGTTTCCTGCATTGGCAGGCAGATTCTTTACCACTGAGCCACCAGGGAAGCCCTTTAACACAAGCAAAATAATTTTATTAATATTTCAGCTTAAGTTTATGTTTCAGTAACTTAGAGACAAGTGTTAACTAGGACAATACTCAAAGAAAAAGAGAGAAAAAGGGTAACACAGAGAAGCTACTCAAATTATAATTTCTCCATGGTTATCGGCTAGATTTAACCCAAGTTATTCCAACATAAGAGTTAACATAAAACAATAATCATAGACCAAAGAGACAAGCAATAAAAATAACCCCAGGGGCCTGTCTGGTGGCTCAGTGGGAGTCACCTATCAATCCACCTATCAATGCAGGAGACATGAGTCTGATCCCTGGTCCAGGAAGATCCCACATGCCACAGAGCAACTAAGCCCATAAGCCACAGCTATTGAGCCTGTGTTCTAGACCCTGGGAGCCACAACTACTGAGCCCACGTGCTGCAGCTACTGAAACTCGCACTCCCTAGAGCTGGTGCTCCCAAACAAGAGAAGCCATCACAATGATAAGCCCGCACCACACTGCAGCTAGAGAGTAATCCCCACTTGCCTCAACTAGAGAAAGGCTCGAGTAGCAACAAAGACTCAACACAGCCAAAAATAAATAAATAAATAAAAATATCTTCAAAGGTAGTTACAAGCAAGAGCCGTAGGTTGCTCTATTGGTGGTCCTGAACTTACTAGCTGCTACTGCTATTATTCTTGCTATTTTTAAAACCTTCAATTTCCTCTTCAATAGATGAGGAATAGCTTTATTGTATGAATCAAGTAATTGTTGTCTAATGAATTCAGAATGTGGTTCCTTTGCTTCGCTAAGAGTTGAAGCAATCTGGTACTAATTTTTTTTTATTTCTACATGGCTACCTAAGAACAAAGAAAGAATCATTTCTCAGCCTTCATATAATACTAACACTCAGGTGATTGCCTTAGTGCACCATTGAAGATTTTCCTTTCATCATCATTTGACTCATCTAACTAATGGGTAAAACCCTTGTGCTTTGACAATTTCTAAGCTAAGTATACGTTTCCTCTTTCCTTCATATGTGGCCAATGGCTGTTGACTATTACAATGTACAACATTCATTTTTCTTTTTTGTCTTCTATTCTTTAGTAAAGTATTATTTCAGTATCTTTTTTTAAGGCAACACAGCAGTCTGGAATCAAGTTGCCTGGGTTTGAAACCTGGTTCTTAATTACAAGCTCTTGGGCAGGTAACAATCTCTCTGTGCATTAATTTCCTCAATTAATAACATAAGGAATAAGTGCAACCTATCTTATCAAATATCATTAGTAAATATGTGTAAAGTAATTAGAATAATACCTTACACACCATAAATCATTAGCTATTCATTCATTCAACAAATAACTCATTGACATCCTAATATGGGTAAGGTATTGTCCTGGGAGACCTCTCAGGTGGCTCAGTGGTAAAGAATCCGCCTGCCAAGGTAGGAGATGAAGGTTTGATCCCTGGGTCAGGAAGATCTCTTGGAGAAGGCAATGGAAACCTACCTCAGTATTCTTGCCTGGAAAATCCCACAGGCAGAGGAGGCTGGCGAGCTACACTTTCCATGGGGTCGCAAAAGAGTCGGATATGACTCAGTAACTGAACAACAACAATTGTCCTGGGACTTGTGAAAATGCAAAGGTAAAAATGCAGGATCTTTCATGCCTTCAAGTAGTTAACTGTCTAGTATTGGAGATAAGGCACAAATGAAAAAAGCAACAATGTAGATAGTATTTTAAAAATACTTAATTATATTATCTAACAACAGGAGAAAAGACAATGCTAGTATTGTTTTTCCCTTGTATTCATGTACTTTATGTAGTGCTCTGATTTAGCATTTTTCTATTGCTATGTAGATTGTTTGGTCAAAGCTTGCTTGTTTCTTATTGCCTGTTTTCCTATTTATCTACATTGCAAAAGTGGCACAGGGTATTATAGTAGCAAGCAAGGATGCTAAAGAAAATAGTAAAACATGTAAAACATATTGTGGCCTTCTCCCTGATCACTAATTGAGTAAAACTCATAATACTCTCCTTTGTGACTTATTGTGCCTCATAAATACTAAATCTGAAAGATCATGTTCTGTGGAGTTTTGAATCCTCAGGATCTTATAAAATGTTCCTGTTTTAAGAGACCCAGTCAATTAGAACATCACTTTCTCCTGGTCACAGTGATTGGTTCAGAAAAAGGGAAAATTACCCAAGTAAGATTCAGCAATTTTCTGCCAGAACAATTGTTGAAAGTTTCATTCTGTCTACTCATTTTGCCAAGTTGTTGGAATATGAGATTGACTTGCCAACGACCATCTTGCTGCCACCTGGAGAAAGTCTGAGAAGGTAGCAGAACAGAGGCAAGAGAGCTGGAGATATAAAGAGAGACTGAGAACACTGAAATGCAAAATTTGGCTATACTTGGCCCACTTGGTCTTCCCAAGTAAAGAGCAAATACACTCTCTCTTTGTTTAAAACCAGTTTGGATAAGGATGCTGTTTGAGCCTGAAAGACCCAGAGTATGTGTTGTTATTATTATTCACATGATTTTTTTTGGTAAGTAAATATTTCTAAAACATAGTCTTGGTCTTTGAATAGTTATGGAAATGAAACAATCATCAACATTTCCATCACCCCATCCAAAGCACCATTCTCAACACTCTTATTTGCATAGAGCTTTACAGTTTACAAAGAATTTCTTCTGTCACATTTGATCCTAATTGCAATCCAGTCATCAAGTAGGGAAGCATTAATACTTTATGTGCAAGAAAACTAAGGCTTCGATCAAGTTAAGTAATTTCCTTAGCTTAGTTCATTTTAGTAGATGAATACCTATTTTCAAAAGCTTAATTTTCCATCATAAAAATATATATTGACTTAGTCTTATATACAAGATGAAGCAACAGACCTAGATTTACCCTCTCATGTTAAACAAGTAGAAAACCAGGGTGTTGGGAGGACTATACACAGTTGATGCTTGAACAGCCTAAGAGTTACTGGTCTCAACTCTATGCCCAGTCGGAAATCCACATATAAATTTACCGCCTTCCACATCCATAGAGTCGGACACAACTTAGCGACTAAACCACCACCACCACTCCATATCCATGATTGTATCTGCAGATTCAACTGTCCATGGTTGTGTAGTACAGTAGTATTTATTGAAAAAAAAAATTCATGTGTAAGGGGCTTCCCAGTTGGCAGAGTGGTAAAGAATCTGCCTGACAATGCAGGAGATGCAAGAGAGGAGGGTTTAATCCCTGGGTCGTGAAGATCCCCTGGAGTAGGAAATGGAAACCCATTCCAGTGTTCTTGCCTGGAAAATCCAATGGACAGAGGAGCCTGGTAGGCTACATTCCATGGAGTCACAGAGTTGGACATAACTGAGCCACTGAGCATGCACACACATAAGTAGACCCTTGCAGTTCAAACCCATGTTGTTCAAGAGTCAACTATATATATGTAAAATCTCAATAATTTTCAGACAACACAACCACAAGACTATAAACACTGGGAGAAGAGAAACAAATAAGGTGAAGCATACAGTCATACCAGCCAAATGTCCAGGGGCAGTTTTCAGGCTGCAAATCAGGGGAAAAAATTCAAAAATGACTTACAGTCTAAGTTCAGAAAACAATTCAGGGAGACCACTGAAACTAAAGTGAAAGTGTTAGTCACTCAGTCGTGTCTGATTCTTTGTGACCCCATGGACTGTAGCCCACCAGGCTCCTCTGTCCATGGAATTCTCCAGGCAAGAACACTGGAGTGGGTAGCCATTCCCTTCTCCAGGGGATCTTTCCAATCTAGGGATTGAACCCGCAGTTCCTGCATCTCCTGCATTGCAGGCAGATTCTTTACGATCTGAGCCACCAGGAAAGTGACAATTTAAAAGTAGAGTACCAGAAAGGAGGGCATTTCAGGGAAAGACTCCTCCCTGCATAGAGAAAAAGTCCAAAGATCTGCAGAGGCAACCTTCCGTTTTTGGCTGAGTACTAATTGGTGCCAGCTGAGAGAAAATGGTCCAAGTTCAGAGAAACAGCCACCAGAAAGGAGTGGGTAGAACAATTCCTGATGCTCACATTAGTCTGAGAGTAGTTTTGAGTTCCTATCAGCCAGAGTGGAAAAAACATTAGATTATAGTAATAGGTTAGAATCCTTGGTAGGGTCATGCACTGGTTGTAGACTGCATCAGCCCTATACCAAAGGATCCTCTAGTTCCCTGACCAGAGATGGAACCCAGGCCCCCTGCCTAGGGTCTTAGCCACTAGACCACCAGCGAAGTCCTGGCTTCCATTCTAGAAAAGCTTAAAAACAAGTCTCAACATGACCTAATAAATTTTAAGTAACCGAACTGTACACCAAAACAAAATTTAACTCTATTTAAAGAAATACAATATGGCCCAACTACCAACAAGGAGAATTTACAACATCCAGCATACATTAAAAAAAAAAAAATTACCAGACATGCAAGTAAGCAGGAAAATACGATTTCTCACCAGAAGAAAATCAATCAGCAGAAACAGTCTTAGAAATGAAAGAGATAAGGGAATTACCAGAAAAGCAAACTGAAATAGTGCTTTCACTATTCAACATAGACAAAAAAATCAGTGACCTATGAGACAATATCAAGTGGTCTAGTACATGTGTAATTAGATTTCGGGAGATATGAGAGAAAGGAATAGAAAAAAAGTTTTTGAAGAAATAATGTTGTTAAAAAAAATTTGATCCAAGTAATCTGCCTACCAATATAAGAAGTATAAAGAATCTCAAAGAAAATAAACATCTGTGATATGTACATATACAATGAGATATTACTCAGATTTCATTACAGTGAAATCTTATAATTTACTACCACATGGATGGACCTAAAGGGTATTATTCTGAGTGAAATAAGTCAAAGAAAGACAAATTCTATATGATTTCACTAAAACGGGGACCTGAAAACCAAAACCAACGAACCAACAAAACAAAGAGAAAACAGAATAATAGATACAGGGAACAAACGTAGTTATCAGAGGGGAGGGGGTTTAGAAGAGGGAGATTAAGAGGTACAAACTTGCACTTGCAAACTAAATGAGTCATGGGTATGAAATGTACAGTGTGTGAAATATAGTCAATAATTAGGTAATATCTTCGTATGGTGACATATTGTAACTAGAATTATTGTGGTGATCATTTTGAAATGTATAGAGATTATCTGATCACTATATTGTATAATAGAAACCAGCACAGTGTTGTAGGTCAATTATACCTCAAAAACAAACTCACAAAGAAATCAGATTTATGGTTAGTAGAGGTAGAGGTTGGGTGGGGTGAATTGGGTGGAGGCAGTCAAAGGGTACAAACTTCCAGTTATAAGATAAATAAGAATGTAACGTACAACATGACAAATACAATTAAGACTTGTTTGTTATATATGAAAGTTGTTCAGAGAATAAACCGCTAAGAGTTCTCATTACAACAAAAAATTTTTTTTTTCCCATTTCTTTATTTTTCCATCTGTATGAGATGATGGATGTTCACTAAACTTATTGTGATAATCACTTCATAATGTATGTAAATCAAACTGTTATGCTGTATACCTTAAATTTATACAGTGCTATATGTCAATTATATCTCAATAAAACTGGGAGGCAAATGAGCACTAATTTATGTAAAAAGTTTGTTGAGTTTAAGGCAAAAGCCCAAAGGTTGGGAATATATTTCTTCCTGATAAAGTGTATTGTCATTGTTGGAAATGTTTGTACTCTCTTCCTCCGCTAGAAGGTTTTAGTAGGTTCTAAGAGTGTTTAATGACAACCAAGGTGTATGGTAAGGAGTGGTGAGGTAGGAATATTCAAGGCTAGTCATCTCTCTGCATATGATAAAGTAGAAAAAATAAATTCTACATATTGCTGTTAATATTTTATGCATTTTCTTCTAGCAACTCTTCTATTTTTCTAAATGTGTAACTATATATATATGTGTGTATATATATACATATATATATATATAAAACTTTGGTTATAGTATTTCCATTAACTTTCTCATGGTTATATCGAATTCATTCCCTGATCATAATTTATTTAACCATACTTCTCTTCCTAATATTTTATGGCAGCATACGCAACTTTACAAAGAACAAAAATGAGCATAAATCTTTTTTAATATATCAAATTGTTTTCTCAGAGCACATTCCTACAAGTGAACTTGCAGGCTCAAATGTGTGAATATTTTTAAGGTTTTTGTTATAGCATATCCATATCCTCAGTTACTCAGTTGTGTGCGATTATTTGTGACCCCGTGGACTGTAGCCCATCAGACTCCTCTTGTCCGTGGAATTTTTCAGGCAAGAATACTAGAGTAGGTTGCCATTTCCTTCTCCAGGGGATCTTCCTGATCTGGGTTTCGAACCCAGGTCTCTTGCATTGCAACAGGATTCTTTTACCACAGGCACCACCTGGGAAGACCCTGTATTGCTCTCTAAAAAGCTGTTATCTGACATTAGCAAAATTAATTTGTAACTATCCTTGTTTTCCACCACCTTTGCTTCCCTTGTGGCTCAGCTGGTAAAGAATCTGCCTGCAATGTGGGAGACCTGGGTTTGATCCCCGGGTTGGGAAGACCTCCTGGAGAAGCGAAAGGCTACCTACTCCAGTATTCTAGACTGGAGAATTCTATCGACTGAGTGTATAGTCCATGGGGTCGCAGAGTCAGACACAACTGAGCAACTTTCACTTCACTTGCCAATACTGAATATGAGCATTTTTTTCACCTTTGCCAGTGTAACATGTGAAAAAGTATTTATTATTTTAATATACATTTCTTTGATTTTTGTGATATAGACATTTTCTCATATTGTTCATCACTTGTGTGGTGAATAACCAGTTATTTTCTTCGATCAATTCTTTAAATAAATTTCTTCGTAAATAAGAACAGTTCTTTATTTTTATTTATTTTTAAATTTTTACTAATTTTTGCCATTTATTTATATTTTATGAAAATAAAATTTTTTTAAATTTTTATGTACTTGAATATATTAGCATTTATATTTTTTATTACTTACTTTGCATATCTATCAAGAATCAGATTTTTTTTTTTAATTTTATTTATTATTACTTATTTTTGCCGGCTCTGGGTCTTAGTTGCTGCCTGTGGGCTTTCTCTAGTTGCAGCAAGCAGGGGCTACTCTCTAGTTGCAGTGTTTGGGCTTCTCATTGCAGTGACTTCTCTTGTTGCAGAGCACAGGCTCTAGGGCCTGCAGGCTCAGAAGCTGCAGCACACAGGCTTAGTCGCCCAGCTGCTGCTGCTGCTGCTGCTAAGTCGCTTCAGTCGTGTCCGACTCTGTGCGACCCCATAGACAGCAGTCCACCAGGCTCCCCCATCCCTGGGATTCTCCAGGCAAGAACACTGGAGTGGGTTGCCATTTCCTTCTCCAATGCATGAAAGTGAAAAGTGAAAGCAAGGACGCTCAGTCGCGTCCGACTCTTCGCGACCCCATGGACTGCAGCCTACCAGGCTTCTCTGTCCGTGGGATTTTCCAGGCAAGAGTACTGGAGTGGGGTGCCATTGCTTTCTCCGTAGTTGCCCAGAGCTAGGGATCAAACCCGTGTCCCTTGAATTGGCAGGCGAATTCTTAACCACTAGACCACCAGGGAAGTCCCAAAATCATGTTTATTTTCATCTATACATTATTATTTTATAACTTTAAAACTCTTTGTATACTCTTTAACATTTTAATCCATCTGCAGTTTTTAAAAATATTATGAGGTAAAATTTTCCAATTAATCAACAAATTATGCCATCCTTTTTCCCATTAAGCCATTCTTTCTCACTAATTAAAATCAATTCTTTATGACAGTAGTCACATGGGATTTTGTTAGGTTTTGTTATCCCGGGTTATTTATTTATTCCTCTTACTTGACTTATATATTCACAGTAATGCATCTGTGTTCAAATATGGCATGAATTTCGAATTTTCATCACATGATATTCTCTAAGTACCAACAACTTGGTTGAGTAAAGTGATGAATGTGTCTTGAGTCACTTTCTCAGTTTTTTATTCCCTTCCATTAATTTATCTGTCCTTAGACTATATCACACTAGCTATTATTATACCTTTGATAACATGATATCTAATTCTGAAAGCTCTCCTCATTAGTTATTCTTTCTTTGCTTTTTTTGTTTGCTTATTTTCACTTCTTTATTCTTCTGTAGGTACTTTAGAATCTATTTTATTAGAATTGCTTTAAATTAGTACATTTATTTGGGGAAACTTATATTTTTATAATACTTGCATTCAAGAATGTGACATATGTCTCAATATGATCAAACCTAATACACTCAGATACTTGCAATATAATTGAGTATATTCTTATGCATAATTTTATGTCATTTTTTAAATGCATTTTATCATTTTATGATTCTAAATTATTCATTTTACTGTTCTAGTATTGATAATGACCCCAATAGGGCAATCTTTGAAACCTCAATATAGGTCAGAAATCTTGTCATATAAGCAGGTTCACTAACCCATTCTTATCTGGAAGAGATGACTACCATAAAGGGAATAGAAAGCAGAAAACACAATGCAATGAACTTGGGGTGTTGTTCAGTCTGGAGGGGATGGACATTCATGAACTTCAACAAATGTTGTTATTGGGAACTCTATCTTGGGTTCTGATTTCAGAAGAGAAGACAGAAGTTTGGTTTTATGTGAAGTAAGTTCAGAGTTTCTAAGGACACATGAAAAATGAAAAAAGCACACGTGAGGAAAGTTGAACATAAGAAAGTAGTAAAATCCTAGTAAAAAATGAGAAGTTGTGTATTTACTTACTCCAAAAAGGTTTATTTGAACACCTATTATGTGTAATAGGCTTCCCAGGTGGCTCCATGGCAGAAAAACACCTGTCAATGCAGGAGACCGAGAGTTCAATCCTCAGGTCAGGAAGGTCCTCTAGAGAAGGAAATGGCAACCCGCTCCAGTATTCTTGCCTGGGATATCCCATGGGCAGATGAGCCTGGCAGGCTACAGTCAATGAGGTCACAAAAGAATCAGCTTAATGACTAAGCAACAACAACAATGTCATTATTATCATTATCATTAGTGTCATCTTTTTTGGAGAAAAATGATAAGTATATTAATCAGCTTGAGTTGATATAACAATACCACACACTAGATGGTTATACACTGGATAAACATATATTGCTCACAGTTATGGAGTCAGGAAAGTCCAAAAATAAGACACCAGCAGCTTTGAAATCTAGTGAGCTTCCCTGGTGGGCAATACTCCACGTGTTATCAATCCACTGTGTATTGTTAAGCATCAATGCCTGGGAAGTAACACATCCATGACACCATAAGAAGAAGACAATGGAGGTTCCACATTTGGTACTTTTCTTGGACTCTGCTTCATGCTTTCCTTCCCCTGGTTGGTTTAAATTTGTATCCTTTTCCAGTAATAAACTGTAAGCATTAACACACTCACTTTAAGTGAATTTTGAGAATCTTCTTACAAATTATCCAATTTGAGGGTAGTCTCTTTTGGAGACTGTTTCCTTTAAATTTTGCAGCTGGCTTAAACTTTCACACAGGTCATTTGGGTTAAAGTTCTAAATAACCTGACACTTTACCCCTTCACACACACACAAACACAGAGGTATCAAATGGAGTTTTCCAGTTTTCAGGGATATTGAGAGAAAAGCAATCAGGAATATATTGGATCTCTACTTGAAGCAATGTTTATAAAGGACATGGAGAAAGCAATTCTCTGAAGGTAGAAATTTTTCCAAGCTGAAAAATATAGAACAAGAATTGAATTGATTATAGTTAGATCGAAATGACAATCATGATCCTAAGAATATATAGTATTTTACGTTTCCTAAATAAGTCCAGTTCATTGTATTAAAATTACTTACTACTGAGGTGACAGAACCACGTGGTAATCTTGAAAAATTATAGAAAGATGCAAATATCTAGTTTCAAAAATGGATAAGAGAAACAATTTTATAATTCTGCACATATATATATGTATATATATATATGGTAAAGTAAAAAGAGACCAGATTTAGTTTTGATCGATAGTAAACAAATTTTCCTGATTCTTGGGAACAACTAGGCTACAGTTTAGGTTTACTTTGTTGTTTAGTCACCAAGTTGTGTCTGACTCTTTTGTGACCCCATTGCCTGTAGCCCTCCAGGCTCCTCTTCTACGAGATTTCCCAGGCAAGAATACTGGAGTGGGTTGCCATTGCCTTCTTCAGGGGATCTTCCCAACCCAGGGATCAAACTCCAGTCTCCTGCACTGGCAGGCGAATTCTTTACTACTGAGCCACCAGGGAAGCCCCTTTCAGTTCACTAATGATAATCTAATTCAGAATACAAACATCTCTCTGTTTGAAGTCTAGGGCTACTCTGAAAGAAATCTGATTATATTCCAAATGACTCAGATAACACCTCTGCACAATAATTCAAAGAGACAAATTGGGTAATACTGAAAAGTTGACTAAAGAAGATGAAGTAAAATGGGTAGCCATCTTTAACATGAATGAAAAATGTTTAGAGACAAGACGCGCATGCCTACTATGTCACATCAGTTGTATCTGACTGTGACCCTATGGACTGTAGCCTGCCAGGCTCCTCTGTCCATGGACTATCCCAGGCAAGAATACTGGAGTGGGTTGCCGTTTCCTTCTCCAGGGGATCTTCCCAACCCAGGGGTCAAAACTGCATCTCTCTCTTTCATCTCCTGCATTGGCAAGCGGGTTCTTTATCACTAGTGCCACATAGGAAGCCCAGGCACAAGACAGTATTCTTCAAATATTTGAATGGTCATTACTCAGAAATACACATTCTTCCACCTACATGGCAATGATGGATGGAACTAATTCCAGTGTGCATTGAGCTCAATGTGACTAGAACTTTTTAATGACCATACTTGGCCAAGGGTGAGTGAGTGAAAGTCGCTCAGTCATGTCTGATTCTTTGTGATTCCATGGACTATACAGTCCATGGAATTCTCCAGGCCAGAATACTGGAGTGGGTAACTATTCCCTTCTCCAGGGGATCTTCCCAACCAAGGTATTGAACTCATGTCTCCCATATTGCAGGAGGATTCTTTACCAGCTGAGCCACCAGGGAAGCCCAAGAATGCTGGAGTGGGTAGCCTATCCCTGCTTCAGTTGTTCTTCCTGACCCAGGAATTGAATCAGGGTCTCCTTCATTGCAGGCAGATTCTTTACCAGCTGAGCTACCAGGGAAGCGTAAGGGAGGAATAAACATATACTCTTCCTTTAGTGGAGGGTGGGAAAGCATTTGTCTAAGCATATGATGGGACCTTTGTTGAGAGACTTAATTTGGTCAAGCAGTTTTTAATTGAGTAAGCTTGAGTAATTGAGTAATTGAGTAAGCAATGGCTTCTGGTAGTACTTCAGCATTACTTCCTGGAGCTGCCATCACTTAAATTCCAGGGAATATAACTTAGTTTCATTTAAAAATCATGGATAAACACCCTATTACTCTGTTTAGGTCGTGTATCTAACAATGAGTCAATCAGTTCTACCCATGAGAAAGAGTTTAAGTAAATCAAAATGGTCCTTGTGGGACTAACCTCAATATTAGGGTCTTTAGTCCTGAAAGTGAAAGTGAAAGGCACTCGGTCCTGTCTGACTCTGAGATCCTGTGGACTGCAATTCTCCAGACCAGAATACTGGAGTGGGTAGCCATTCCCTTCTCCAGGGGATCTTCCTAACCCAGGGATCAAACCCAGGTCTCCCACATTGCAGGTGGATTCTTTACCAGCTGAGCCACCAGGGAAGCTCAAGAATACTGGAGTGGGTAACCTATCTCTTCTCCTGTGGATCTTCCTGGCCCAAGAATTGAACCGGGGTCTCCTGCATTGCAGGCGGATTCTTTACCAGCTGAGTTACCAGAGAATTTGTCCTATAGGCAAAGAAATCATAATCCAAGGAGACACCATAATTAGCATCTATTATATTTGATCTTCAGGTTAATTAAATACCTTTAAGGAAAATTCTACTAAATCATGAACAAATTTTAAACATAAAATGCTGAGTTCTTAATGAAATGGGGCTTCCCTGGTGGCTCAGTGGTAAAGAATCCACTTGCCAATGCAGGAGACGCAAGTTCCATCTCTGGGTCAGGAAGAACCCTTGGAGAAGAAAATGGTAACCCACTTCAGGATTCTTGCCAGGAAAAATCCCATGGAGTGAGGAGTCTGGCAGGCTACAGTCCATCAGATCACAAAATAGTCTTAGCAAACAACAATACTTAATGGAATGAACTTCAATTAAGAAAATGTTTGTTCTGAAGCATTAGTTTATAAGTTGAGGTGAATGCAGATATTATTCTCTTATACTAAGATCGAAGTCAAAACTTGGTGAGAGCAATACATGGAAATGTATGTTAATCATTAGAAGAGGTTTAAAAGTGTATGTTCCAATGACATGGCTATATAGATACAGTTCTCAACTGGAAAACCGTTAATGTGAAAATTCAAGGAGCTGCCACGAAGAAAGAGTTTATGCCGAAGGCAAATTGTCAAATCTGAAATGTAAGGGCTAAAAGCTGGTCTTGGACAGATTAAAAAAACACACAGCAAATAGACTGCATTGTTGTAGACTGAAGCTCATTTTCAGAAATACATTGCTCAGCACTAAAGTGGACAGTCTAATCAGTTCCTCTGCAGAAACAGCTAAACCTTTGCAAATGAAAGAAAATCAACAGAGATGAAGCTGTGACTGGAAAATTTGATCCACATGGTTGTATTTTTAGATATGTCAAGGACTGACCTCCGTTTGCAGTTTTTCTAGCGATAGTTTGATGTAAAATTAGCCTATATGTAGCATTTCCATGTCTCATGGAGTTATGCTATCTATTATACCTTATCTTTTATTTCTAGAAAGGTAAATATTCCCTTTATTCATTTCAAATACTCCTTCTTTTTAAGCTATGTAAATGATAATTAGCCTACTCTGCAAACATTTGGTGTAAGATTCTGGTTAATTAAATGAAAATCTTTATCTGTGATAAGAAAGTTTGATGGAAATTTACTGAGGATGGAATGTACTGTTTTGTTACCTTCAAAATATCTAAAGGGTAAAGAGATGGTGAACATATGGGGAAATTCTCACCATTGGAGTCTAAGCAGGAAGATTTCTTACTTTTTCATCAGTATGTGGGAAATTTTTGAGTGTGGAAAAATAGTGACATCTCCATATTTAAAGCAGACACAACCTGGTTGTTTTCACAGGCATATTATTATTATTTCATAGATAAGTGAGGATATAAGTGCATCAACACATATATACATGTGCATAGGTAAGTAATATGGGGCCAGGGAATAAAGCTCTAGAGTAAAATCATTACCCTATTTTAAACTAAGGCAATTCAGTTGACAATCATATTGCTGTGTGATATTCAAATGTCAAATGCATATCTCATTTTCAACTAAGACCATTACATCATTCCGTGTCAAATGCTCTGAAATATGGATAGGTCTAGCTCTGATTAGATAAGGGACCTCATGCTGGTGTTAGCAAATCCAACCCCAGGGATTGGTTCCCAAGCTGAAGGAAATGGCAAAGTTATTATTGATGATGGTGCCAAAGCTAACAGGTTTCACATGTCCTTCATGAACATATGGCTGCAGCCCCACTAGTGACACTGTTAAGAGCCATTTGTTCAAGTGTCCTAGAATTCTGACTGAAAAAAAGTGAAAAATCCATACATTTTATTAAATACCCACCAATATGGAAGTTTGTTAAACTCATTTCAGTTTACCTGGTTCACTGTGCTTACTAGAATCATATGAAAAATAACCTTTTATGTATGTGCAGGAGTTTGTCTCACTAAAGGGACCGTATAACATGTACATTAGAATTCAAGTCTGGGGGGTTTGAGTCAGGGCTCTCTGGGCAATTCTAGCTATTTGATTTTGGCAATAGTCTTAATTTTTCTAAACATCAGTTGTTTTACATGGTTGCGATTACGGTGAAAATTAAATGAACTCATGTATGACCAATAAAAGGTAACTCTTCCTGTTATCCTATTTAACTTTACTCAATTTCATGAAATGTGTAGGGTACACATCATAGTCTTGTTCTAGCTCAAGAAACAGACCCCCCAAAGAAGAGTGGCTTGTCCAAGGCTACAGGGTCAAGAAGAATGAAGGGGAATCAAGTTCAGGTCTCCTTATTTGAAATTCAGTATTCCTAAAGTGTCTGTGGAGGAACAGAAACTCTGTAAATTAGACTGTAATTAAGGTACCACTATACTTACAGAGGCAAAGTGAAATAGCGAATTGTTCCAATTACCTCAATAATTCAAGCTCAAAAGTACCCAAATAATTTTATGTAGTATGTCTGAATATTTCAGGCCAAATATCTGAATAATTGCCCAATTATTCATATCGTTTTGAATATATGTATAAATCTGGTCTTTTGGATGGGGGAGGGGAGGAGAGTAGACTCTGAACCATGTCTCTGATCTTTCCAATATAAATAAAAAGTATTACTTTTCATTTTCCTCTTCTAATTTGTTTCAAAATCCAGTGGCTTTTTTTATTATTATTATTAAATTGAAGTTTGTGGATAAATGGGTAAATCTTTACTGAAATATGGTACTTCCAGCTGTAATTTTGGTTTGAAATAGGCTGCTTACAAGCAAAACTCCACACAAGAATGACAAGCCATGGCCTTTGTGGGTGTGTATTGGGGGTGGGGCAGAGTTCAAAATCCTTTCGGCTTTTATTCTAAGTACTGAATCAAATTCTGATCCGGAGAAAATGTTTCAACTCTATTAAAAGGAGTTATATCCAAATTAGCCCAAGACAATCCTGATGTCAGGAGTGGGCCAAAATTATAGTTATTTGAAACCAAAAGAAACCCACTCCCTCTTCTTTTTTTCTGACATTTATTAACCATATACCCATTTCAAGGTAGAACTAAATTCTCTGATTATATTTCCTTAGCTACAGCCCTGAAGTGAACATAATATCAGCATTAAAATAGAAATTGGTGCAGTTTAGAAAACAAAAAAAGGTTTTTTTAGCTATAGAAGCATACAATTAAAATAGACTGGGCATGGTTAAAATCTAGTCTCTGTACTGGGAAAAAAAAAAGGGTCAGCCTACCATCTTTTAGGTTTTGTAATAACTATAGTGCTGAGCATAATGTGGGAATAACGTTACCATGGATTGACAAGTCTATTATACTTTAAACAGGTACCATGAGAAACTGTCTATTCACAACTAAGTCTGCATTGTACAGCGATCCCTAGAGATGAGGAAGGAAAAGGCTCAGACACAATTAGAGCTCGTTTGAAAGGCTACACACAGTATAATGGTGTGGTTGTAATCCCTCTGTAGTACTATGCCCACCCTCACTTATTGCCAATAAGGTCTCTGCCTCTCTGCTTAACTTTCAGGTCTCTGCTCTAAAACCTGTCCAAACTGAAAGGCAACAAAAATCCTCTCAAGCTAGACAATATGAGTGTGCCCAAAGCAGCTAAGATTGCTATTCTCCTTGCTTTGATTAGTCCTATCTTTGGAATTCTCAACCTGGTTTTAAACATCTCTGAACTCTGTTATTCCACACATTCATTCCCTTGGGTGTGAAATGAAAGAGGAGGAGCAGTGCCTTTAGAGAAGAGATTGATGAAAGGTGAGCCCCACACATAGTAGAACCTCAATAATCCTTTATTGACCAGACATGAAAGAAAGCCTAAAAAGAAGAAAAGAATATGGTAGCCAAAAAGAGAAAAGGGAATGGTTATAAGTTACCTTTTTAAAGGGGGAAAAAATACCCACTTCTAACCTTCCTTTGCACCAGACACAATCTGAGACCACTATTTTTCTTCACCTTAATCTGAAAAGGCCCATTATGAATCAAATAACTTAGAAGAAAAAGAAACAAAACAAAGCCTTTTGCCAAATTCTAATTGTTAAGATAGTGATAAAAAAAGAATTTTATCTAAATAGCTGTCCTTTCTATGTACTTTGGCTCACAAACATTACCTCTAAGATTTTTTCCTATGAAAATAATCATAAATGTGCCCAGAAAAGAATTTCAACAAAAACAGAAATAGGGGACTGGTCAGAAATATCACAATATATGTGTATATACAATGGAAAGGCTAATAAAGAAGGCTGAGCACCAAAGAATTGATGCTTTTGAATTGTGGTGTTGGAGAAGATCTTGAGAGCCCCTTGGGCTGCAAGGGTATCAAACCAGTCAATTCTAAAGGAAATCAATCCTGAATATTCATTGGAGGGACTGATGCTGAAGCTGAATCTCCAGTATTTTGGCCATCTGATGGAAAGAGCCGACTCATTGGAAAAGACCCAGAAGCTGGGAAAGATTGAAGGCAGGAGGAGAAGGGGACAACATAGGATGAGCTGGTTGGATAGCATCACCAACTCAATGGATATGAGTTTGAACAAGCTCCAGGAGATGGTGAATGACGGAAAAGCCTGGTGTGCTGCAGTCCATGGAGTTGCAAAGAGTCAGACATGACTGTGACAGAACAACAACAACATACAATGGAAAAACTGCAATCATTAAAACAGAGTCCTTGAATTTTTAGCTTAGTCTGTACATACTTGTTTAGTTCTTACTATTGACAGATCACTGGATGCCAGATCCTGGTATCTGACATCCAGTGGTATCTGCTTTCAAAGACCTCATACTCTTAACAGTAAACCAGAAATGAAAATGATTATTAATTTATATTTGAGATAATTGTGATTATTCTATATTCATTCAATGAATATACTTTAATAAAAATATAAAAGACATTATGCTTTTAACTTTATTAAATATATGCATATATGTGTACATATGGGCTTCCCTAGGGGCTCAGATGGTAAAGAATCTACCTGCAATGTGGGAGACCTGAGTTTGATTCCTGGGTCAGAAAGGTCCCCCAGAGAAGGGAATGGCCACCCACTCCAGTATTCTTTTTTTTTTTTTTTAATAAATTTATTTATTTTAGTTGGGGGCTAATTACTTTACAATATTGTAGTAGTTTTTGCCATACATTGACATGAATCAGCCATGGGTTCACATGTGCTCTCCCTCCCGAACGCTCCTCCCACCTCCCTCCCCATCCCATCCCTCCGGGTCATCCCAATGCTCCAGCCCTGAGCATCCGTCCCATGCACAGAACATGGAATGGTGTTCCACTTTATATATGATAATATACATGTTTCAATGTTATTGTCCCAGAACGTCCCATCCTCACCTTCTTCCTCAGAGTCATCAGGACTGTTCTATGCATCTGTGTCTCTTATTCTGTCTCGCATATAGAGTTACCGTTACCATCTTTGAAATTCCATATATATGCATTAGTATACTGTATTGGTGCTTTTCTTTCTGGCTTACTTCACTCTGTATAATGGGCTCCAGTTTCATCCACTCCAGTATTCTTGCCTGGAGAATTCCATAGACAGAGGAGCCTGGCAAGGTACAGTCCATGGGGTCACAAAGAGGCAGACACAACTGAGCGACTAACACTACTATGTATACATATACATACACATACACGTATGTACTCATACACGTATATATGCACATTGCATCTCTTAGCTATTGCTGAATAACAAATCACCCAAACAACCATCATTTATTATCACTCATGCATTTGAACATCACAATGTGTGTGTGGATTGACTGGAACAGCTCTGTTCCATGTTTTTCATCCTCCTTGGGAGAATGTACTAGTCTGAGCATGCTCTCTTTATGGTGTGACAGAGGTAAAGGGAGAAAACAGAAACAAAGGAAGCCTGTTTAAGTCCAGGCTTAACAATATGCAATGAAAAATGTAGAAAAATCACAAAATATCTTGGCACCAACATTAGTTACCAGAAAGAAAGGATTATGTGATTTTTAATTTCTTCTGTTTTATTTTTTCTAAAGTTTCAACAGCAAAATGTACTTTTTATAGTCAAATCCTAACAAAAACTTATTTTAAATATTTTACCCAACTGAATTTTCACAGATTTCCTACTTATGGTCCTTTTTATAGTTACTCATATAGAAGGGAGGCCAGCTGGAGAAAGAAGACTTAGTATTTTATGATGTCTATCCATATGTCATGATATGAACAGGCTTCAGCAATATGTGAGCCGTGAACTTCCAGATGTTCAAGCTGGATTTAGAAAAGGAAGATGAACCAGAGATCAAACTGCCAACATCCGATGGATCATCGAAAAAGCAAGAGAGTTTCAGAAAAATATCTACTTTGCTTCATTGACTATATCAAAGCCTTTAACTGTGTGGATCACAAAAAACTCTGGAAAATTCTGAAAGAGATGGGAATACCAGACCACCTGACCTGCCTCCTGAGAAATCTATATGCAGGTCAAGAAGCAACAGTTAGAACCAGACATGGAACAACAGACTGGTTCCAAATTGTGAAAGGAGTACTTCAAGGCTGTATATTGTCACCCTGCTTATTTAACTTATATGCAGAGTACATCATGAGAAATGCTGGACTGGATGAAGCACAAGCTGGAATCAAGACTGCCGGGATAAATATCAATAACTTCAGATATGCAGATGACATCACCGTTATGGCAGAAAGTGAAGAAGAACTAAAGAGCCTCTTGATGAAAGTGAAAGAGGAGAGTGAAAAATTTGGCTTAAAACTCAACATTCAAAAAACTAAGATCATGGTATCTGGTCCCATCACTTCATGGCAAACAGATGGGGAAACAATGGAAACAGTGAGAGACTTTATTTTGGGCGGTTCCAAAATCACTGCCGATGGTGACAGCAGCCATGAAATTAAAAGACAAATACTCCTTGGAAGGAAAGTTATGACCAACCTAGACAGCATATTAAAAAGCAGAGACATTACTTTGCTAACAAAGGTCTGTCTAGTCAAAGCTATGGTTTTTCCAGTAGTCATGTATGGATGTGAGAGTTGGACTATAAAGAAAGCTGAGCGCCGAAGAATTGATGCTTTTGAACTGTGGTTTTGCAGACTCTTGAGAGTCCCTTGGACTGCAAGGAGATCCAACCAGTCTATCATAAACAAAATCAGGCCTAAATAGTCATTGGAAGGACTGATGCTGAAGCTGCAATTCCAATACTTAGGCCACCTGATACAAAGAACTGACTTATTTGGAAAGACCCTGATTCTGGGAAAGATTGAAGGTGGGAGGAGAAGGGAATGACAGAGGATGAGATGGTTGGATGGCATCACCGACTCAATGGACGTGAGTTTGAGTAAGCTCCGGGATTTGGTGATGGACAGCGAAGCCTGGTGTGCTGCAGTCCATGGGATCACAAAGAGTCATACATGACTGAGCAACTGAACTGACTGAACTGATCGATGTATCAATGGATGATAATTACCTAATGTGTTGCCTGGCCTTCCTATTAATATAAACTCTACAACTGATCAACTTAAAGTGATAGAGAAATTGTGACACTAATATCATCTTTATTTACTTTATTTAAGAAAAAACACACACAAAGAATTTCAGTTGCTTCACAAAGGTTACATCTCCTTAAACTTACTTTTATGTGCATGGGCACAACTAGGTGTTTTGTAATGGTCATAAACTAGGTAACACCTTGAGATGCTGTTACTGCTTTTCAAAGGATGTATGATCCTTCATCTCAAAACATTCCTCTTAATGGCACATAAAAGCAATGCTTTATGTCCCATTCCTGTTTTTCACATTGTTTTCTTGGGTAAGTGGGTATCTTTTTATTTTCCCCCCTCGTCCTATTGACTAGTATAAGAAACCTTTTTTTCCTCTATTTTGGGTACAATGATTAGATTGAATGGTTGATGTTTCTAGTGAATCATTCCACCAATTAGGCCAAAATATTAAAAGACAAGTAACTTGAGAAGGAAACTCACATTTCTATAGCACTTTGCAGCAGATGTATCCTATTTACTGCTTTATTTTATTGCTTAATGACTGGATCTGAAGTAATTGCACCTTTGACAGATATTTATTTGTAAAATGTGATTCATTCAGTCAGACACTTTAAGAGTGATTTTCATGCCAAGTGTTAAAATTCTGTAGTCTTGAGTAGCTCTTTCAAAAGATGCAAACATGCATGTAAATTCCATGCATCAAACACATCTACTTTCAGCTCTTTTTTATTATAGAAATATTTCAGTTGACAAAGAGTGCTAGTGAATAGACGGCAGGGACTTCTGGACTTTAATCAACCGCAATCACTGGCAGGTTCAGAATTAATTTCCTAACCATGAATCACCTGCAGACAATGAATCACATTTTGGAGAATTTTGCCAAGCAAAACAAGCCATCATGCCCTGCACAACTTTTTGAGGACAGGGCCATGGAAACTCATTTGACTAGCATAGTTAAAATAGTGAAAAGAAAAGAATACTAGAGAATAGTGGAACAGGCTATCAGTGTCTGGTGACTTTTAGCTTCGCAAAGACAAGGGAATCAAGAATTCAGTGTGCAAACACTCTTTCTGAAATGGTCTATTCACTGGTGGGATTCTGTGCCTTAAATTTTAGCTAATGAGAATCAAGGCAAAGGATCCTTTATTAATATTTTTTGACTGTGAAAGGTTCTACACATTACAGCACAAATATCAGAACATTTCCACCCATTTAAAAAATATTTATTCATTTATTTATTGACTGTGTCAGCTCTTTGTTGTGGCACGTGGACTTTGATGCCCTGTGGCATGTGGGATCTTAGTTCCCCAATCAGGGATCAAACTTGCATCTCCTGAAATGGAAGGCAGATTCTTAATCACTGGACCACCAGGGAAGTTCCTCACTCATTCTTTAACCAAAGTATTAGAAACTTGTTTGGTTTCTGATTCAGACACCGTCTCTCTATGGTAAGAGAGGAATGACGAAGTGGCACCATCAACTCAGTAGACATGAGTTTGAGCAAACTCTGGGAGATAGCAAAGGACAGGGAAGCTTGGCTTGCTGCAGTCCATGGTGTTGCAAAGAATTGGACACATTAAGAGACTGAACAACAACAAACAAATATCCAGATAACATAGATGAAGAAACACTTTTGAAAGAAATAGCCAAGTCATTTATATACTTAAGTTATTTGTATGATTACCTCAGTTTTCCATGTTCTCTTTCAAGTGTGCAAATGAAAGAACCTATGTTCTTTGTTTCTAGACATCATAAAAGAGCTGAGATAAATTTCAGTTGCAAGACATTCAACCAAATATTTAGCACTATAAAAATACCATCACAATAAAAACCGATCATTGAAATCCTTGAATTGTCAAATTTGGATAAAGTTAACTTCAAACTCTATCAACCAGTAAACAATACACAATAGTAAAAAGTGAAAGACTGGCAGACTCAGGATATCTGACATGACAGCTCCAAATTATGCATGCCATTACAAAGAAAATAAAAAAGAAGTAGAAAATTATCTAGAAAGAATAGTGAATAATAAGAATTTGTGAGCACATTATTTGACAAATATCAGAAACTCAAACAAAGACTAGACAATATACATTTTCAGAAACTGGCTTGAATTTTTTTTGATTGATTGATCATTACTGTCAAATAAACTTCCCATTATAGATTCATCCAATTTTGGCATCCAAAAAAAAAAAAATAGAAGGAAGATTCAAGTCATATGGCACAGAATGAAATAATTTTCCAGACAAGCAATCAATATTTCATTTTAGACCATGAAAACAAGTAAATCGGGCTATAAAGTACCCATTGTCAGCCACTTTAGCCAGGTGAATGGAACACATTAACCATTATTATTATTGAGTGACACTAGCTGGAATTTGTGTCTTTGGCTTGTATACCATCCTCTGTCCTTCACAGTGTGCTATCTTCAGATCTAATCATTCCCTTTCACTTACTGATTACCTTGGCACCTGGGTTTACAATTCTCGTCCCTTCCACAGGCTCTGTTATCATTCTGAGTGCCTGGAAAGATGTGTATTCAACTCAAATAAACCCTTAGCTCTCAGGATGTTGACCTCATTTCCAATGACTTACTTTCCTATACAGTGGCCATCAGGCATCAACCACCAAGTTGTAAAATTGGGACCTTAATCTTTACCTGAAATTGGTCTAGCTCTTAAATTGCAAATTCAGACTGAACAGGGATTTGAGCCAAAACTTATTCTTTGCTGCTTAATTATCTCCAATACTTCTGTCTTTCATATCAATTTTATGCCACTTAACAAATAGTATTGAGAGCCCTCTTGATACCTTATGTTATTCCAGACACTGGATGTCCTAAAGTGAACCAGGAAGTCGGAGATACTTGCTCTCATGGATCTGCTTTCAAAACCATTGATCTTGCTTTAGTCTCTTGATCAACTCTACTGCAACTTCCTTCTCTACACAGCTTAAGTCTCATGGTCCATCATTTTAGCAACTCTGTTTTTAATATCCGTACCACTTTGTTCATTATTTTTCCATCCTCTACTGGCAGAAGTCCAAACCTAGAGAACTCCAGCCACCTCCCTTCTCATCATATTTACCTCAGTGGCTGAATATCATTTGGAGGAAATAATGTAACTGTGCAGACTAATACCACAATAAATTTATAGTCTCCACAACAGCAACGGGGCCCTCACCCATCCTGAGAAATCCTTTCTTCTATATTTTCTTAACTGTATTTCTGAGATCCCCAGGTTCTTATTTCAAATAAACAACAAGCTGAATAATGTTATGATCCAGGGCAAACAGTTCCAAGTAGACTGACAAATCAATTCTATCATTCATGTTGTGATAATAGATGATGGTGATTATTATCAGAGTAGAACATCTGGAAGCATCCTTCCTTAACTAATTAGGCTCAGAGACTGAGGCAAATAGGAAAGGTTCTGGACTTTGCTTGGGATAGAACAACTGATTTGCTTTGCCTTGATGTTAAATATTTTGTTGGGTCTCACCGTAACTTTCAGCTTATATTCAGCAAAAATAAAGTAGGAAATGTCCACATTATGCATAGAGAAAAAGCAAGTATACATAACCTCCCTAATCTATCTGACCAGGTACTATAGCACAAGGTGATTAAGGGTAGCTCAAAATTTAGTTGTTTGGCATCTTTGTGCACCTCGGTTTTCCATAAAATTCACATCAGTTCAGCTCAGTTCAGTTCAGTCGCTCAGTCGTTTCCGACTCTTTGCGACCCCACGAATTGCAGCATGCCAGGCCTCTTTGTCCATCACCAACTCCCTGAGTCCACCCAAACCCATGTCCATCGAGTCGACGATGCCATCCACCCATCTCATCCTCTGTCGTCCCCTTCTCCTCCTGCCCTCAATCTTTCCCAGCATTAGGGTCTTTTCAAATGAGTCAGCTCTTCACATCAGGTGGCCAAAGTATTGGAGTTTCAGCTTCAACATCAGTCCTTCCAATGAACACCCAGGACTGATCTCCTTTAGGATGAACTGGTTGGATCTCCTTGCAGTCCAAGGGACTCTCAAGAGTCTTCTCCAACGCCACAGTTCAAAAGCATCAATTCTGCGGCACTCAGCTTTCTTTATAGTCCAACTCTCACATCCATACATGACCACCGGAAAAACCATAGCCTTGACTAGACAGACCTTTGTTGGCAAAGTAATGTCTCTGCTTTTTAATATGCTGTCTAGATTGGTCATAACTTTCCTTCCAAGAAGTAAGCGTCTTTTAATTTCATGGCTGCAATCACTATCAGCAGTGATTCTGGAGCCCAAAAAAATAAAGTCTGACACTGTTTCCACTGTTTCCCCATCTATCTGTCATGAAGTGATGAGACCAGATGCCATGATCTTAGTTTTCTGAATGCTAAGATTTAAGCCAACTTTTTCACTCTCGTCTTTCACTTTCATCAAGAGGCTCTTTAGTTCTTCTTCACTTTCTGCCATAAGGGAGGTGTCATCTGCATATCTGAGGTTATTGATATTTCTCCCGGCAGTCTTGATTCCAGCTTGTGTTTCTTCCAGCCCAGCATTTCTCATGATGTGCTCTGCATATAAGTTAAATAAGCAGGGTGACAATATACAGCCTCGACGTACTCCTTTTCCTTTTTGGAACCAGTCTGTTGTTCCATGTCCAGTTCTCACTGTTGCTTCCTGACCTACATACAGGTTTCTGAAGAGGCAGGTCAGGTGGTCTGGTATTCCCATCTCTTTCAGGATTTTCCACAGTTTATTGTGATCCACAAAGTCAAAGGCTTTGGCATAGTCAATAAAGCAGAAATGGATGTTTTTCTGGAACTCTCTTGCTATTTTGATGATCCATCAGATGTTGGCAATTTGATCTCTCGTTCCTCTGCCTTTTCTAAAAGCAGCTTGAACATCTGGAAGTTCATGGTTCACGTATTGTTGAAGCCTGGCTTGGAGAATTTTAAGCATTACTTTACTAGTATGTGAGATGAGTGCAATTGTCCGGTAATTTGAGCATTCTTTGGCATTGCCTTTCTTTGGTATTGTAGAAGTGAGAAATAGATTTAAAGGACTAGATCTGATAGACAGAATACCTGATGAACTATAGATGGAGGTTCGTGACATTGTACAGGAGACAGGAATCAAGACCATTACCAAGAAGAAGAAATGCAAAAAAACAAAATGGCTGTCTGAGGAGGCCTTACAAATATCTGTGAAAAGATGGGAAGTGAAAAGCAAAGGAGAAAAGGAAAGATATACCCATTTGAATGCAGAGTTCCAAAGACTAGCAAGGAGAGATAAGAAAGCCTTCCTCAGCGATCAATGCAAAGAAATAGAGGAAAACAATAGAATGGGAAAGACAGAGATCTTTTCAAGCAAATTATAGATACCAAGGGAACATTTCATGCAAAGATGGGCTCAATAAAGGACAGAAATGGTAGGAACCTAACCGAAGCAGAAGATATTAAGAAGAGGTGGCAAAAATACACAGAAGAACTGTACAAAAAAGTTCTTCATAACCCAGACAATCACGATGGTGTGATCACTCACCTAGAGCCACAACATCCTGGAATGTGAAGTCAAGTGGGCCTTAGGAAGCATCACTAAGAACAAAGCTAGTGGAGGTGATGGAATTCCAGTTGAGCTATTTCAAATCCTGAAAGATGACACTGTGAAAGTGCTGCACTCAATATGCCAGCAAATCTGGAAAACTCAGCAGTGGCCACAGGACTGGAAAAGGCACATAGTAGAACCCTATTAAGTGTTGTTTTAAGGACTGAATGAGAAAACATATATAAAGTGTTTGAAACATGACCTGGCCCCTCATGAGTACTCAGAAAATATTAGCTATTAGCTGCTGATCCTATTTCCATCCCTAATTCTGGTTTCATCTCTCTTCTTTCAGCACACCAAATTTCTTTAAAATGCTATCTGTTTAAACTCCATTTTCTTACCTCTCTGGATCTCTTCACACCACCACTCTTCCAAATCTGTTCTTATGGAGCCACCAATGGCCTCCTTGACATTTAATTCCCCATCTTTTTTTCTCCTGGTTCTTATTTTGTTGATCTATTAGCATCATTTGGCACAAGTCACCATTCTTTTCTTCTTGAAACAATCTTCCCCAAACTTATATAAAGAAACACATCCCTTGATTTCTTCCTGTATTTCAGATTACACCTTCTCATCTCCTTTTTCAAGATTTTTGTTTGCCTACTTTTTCAATGTTGTCATTCTGCAACGTTGCTGTTCAGTTGCTCATTTGTGTCCGACTCTTTGCAACTCCGTGTACTGCAGCACACCACCAGGCTTCCCTGTCATTCACTAAGTCCTGGAGTTTGCTCAAATTCATATCCACTGAGTCGGTGATCCTATCTAACCGTTTCATCCTCTGCCACCTCCTTTCCATTTTGCTTTCAATCTTTCCACCATCAGGGTCTTCTCCAATGAGTTGGCTCTTCACATCAGGTGGCCAAAATACTGGAGCTTCAGCTTCAGCATCAATCCTTCCAATGAATTTTCAGGGTTGATTTAAGGTCCAATCATTTTGTTCTTATTCCATGTACTTTTCCTCAGTATATATAATATACTCTAGGTGTATCTAATATATGCCATCTTTATTCTTTAGGGTGGAGACTAAGGTACTATGAAAAGAAGAGTGGCCTAAAGAATGAGGTTTATGCCTTTCTTACCTAAGAACCAAAGTGCACATGGTCCAAGATGGAATCAGTCTTGCTCCATGCTGCCGATCAGCAACTCAGCTTCTTTTGTCTTGATGCTCTGCCCCCCTGAATCATCTGCATCATCACTGTCTGCTGTTTGAAGCTGGTTTTCTGTTAAGTTCAGGGGCCTGAGGGAGGCAGAAAGAGATGAAGTTCAGGGGTAGGGACTACTCTTTAAACCAACAATATGGAGGTTACACACATCACATCTACTCATATTGCACTGGTGAGAGTGTGGTCAAATGACCACATGAGCTCACAGTGAGAGCCGGGCAATGTGGACTTTGGTTGGGCACAACCTCAGAGAGAAGGGGAAGGTGGATTTTAGTGAACACCTAGCAGTCTCTGCCACACCATGGAAAAGCCAGTAGCTAGAAAGTCTGTATCTTCAGCCCCAATCCCTTTCCTTAGCTTCCGACTCAAACATCTGCTTACTGGACAGTTCCACTTTGATCTCCCACTGACAACTTAAATTCAATGTGTCCCAAATAAAATCTATATAATATTACAATCTTTTACATTCCATGATCCCCCATACTTCATTTTACCAAAAAATGACTCCTCTACCTTTGTTTCCTATCACAGCAGTAGAAACACTACACAATTTCCCCAAACAGTTTCATATTATTCTCTACTCTCTGCCTCCATCCTGCTTGAACTCCTTTCTATAGTGAATCTATCACAATGGCCTACTGATGGCCTGTTCTAAATACCTCTTAAATCCTCAGGTCACTGTCAACTTATGACTTTGATTAAGTCTCCATTCTCTATTTTAGCCCACTTAAATTTACAAATATTCTTCATTTCCTTCATATATTTGATTCCAGCAAGAATTTGGGAAAAGAAGGACATTAAATTCTAACTCTGGCATAGTGATTAACAACATTTGGAGATTGAGGGATTTATGTAAAAATTAATGTGAATCTTTTCACTCCTGAACTGAGATACAGTAAGCTGCACTAAAGATCATGTGGGTAGCAAGGGATTCCTGTATCCTCTACATTAATATCCAAGTGCTCTTTCTAAACTGCAAATCTAATCTTACCATATATGCAACTTTTTAATGCTTCCATTCACTTTTGAAGTCCAAATTCTTGATATGGCTTAGAGATCTTACATTTTCTAATTTCTACCTATTCTTGCCCCTTCTCATCCTGAACTCTTAACCGCAGACGAAGGTAATTGCTTCCTCACATGCACCATCTCTCCCTTCTCTTGAAGCCTTTGCACGTGACATTCCACTTGACTGGAACTCACTTCCTTAAACTTGATCCTTTTGCCTGACTAACTCTTAGTCATCCCTGAGACAGCAACTGAGTTCTCATGCCTTCTAGGAAGTCAGGGGACTCTCTCTTGCAGGTGGGATTGGGTACCTTTTGGTATTTGCCCCTGGTGCCCTCTGTAGCACTTATAAACCTTTGTTATAATTGCATTTGATTGATTACTTATTTCCCCAATAAGAATGTAACCTCTGTGATAACAAAAGTTATTCTGCTCATTGTTGTATCTGCAGATTAGAGTTTAGAATGTAATAAATGCTCAATAAGTATTTATTAAATATTCACTTAATATTTGGATATATGAATAGTTTGGAATGAGAATAAAAGTACCACAAAAATTATTAGCGGAAAGTAAAAGTTCTTCAACTACACTTAGAATGAACAGATTAATGTTATCTACTGAAACACATTTTTATGTAGAAAAATAATCTAGTAGCATGTTGAGAGTAGAATGAATGATGTCAGGACAGCTACAGAAAGGTGAAGTTCTGCCTGACTTTGGTCTCCTTCCCTTGTCTGACTTCTTGTACAGTCCACATGCTCAGAGCTCTAGCCTTAGCCCCTCAGTCCAGTTCTTTGAGGCTTTCTAGATGAGCGATATGAGGAAGTAAGCACAGGGACATGAATCCATTAGCTGGTCTGGCTCTTCATTCTTTTTTAAAAATTATTTATTTATTTAATTTTTGACTGTACTGGGTTCTAATTAAATGCTGCATGGGCTTTCTCTAGTGGCGGTGAGAGGGGGCTACTCTCTAGTTGTGGTGCGTGGGCTTCTCCTTTTTGTGGCTTCTCTTGTTACCGATCATGGGCTCTAGGGTACTTCAGTTTCAGTGGTTGAGGTTTATAGTCTCTAGAGCTCAGGCCCCATATGGCTTTAAAAATTGAAATGTAGCTTTCTCTTTCACATAAATTCATGCAAATTTCATACAGAATATACAGAATCATCAGGTATGAGTCAAACAGTAGCAAGCTAAATAAAATACTGCCATTTAACTCCTGCAGTTAGAGAGAAGTAGCAATTTCACCAGTTGGTTTAAACAGATATAAGCTCCAGGTGAAAGTAAAGTGTTAGCTGTTCAGTTGTCTCCGACTCTTTGTGACTCCATGGACTATAGCCCACCAGGCTCCTCTCTCCACATAATTCTCCAGGCAAGAATACTGAAGTGGGTACCCATTCCCTTCTCTAGGGGATCTTCCCTATCCAGGGATTGAACCTGGGTCTCCTGCATTGCAGGCGGATTCTTTACTGTCAGAGCCACCAGAATCTGGACCAGTAAGCATCTGTTACTTACTTATAAGAAGTGCAGATGCTGTCATCTTGGAGCTAACAAGGTGCAATTGTGAGTTTTTGGCAAGGACATTTAGGAGACTGACTGCCCATAGACTAGTAAGAAACTAATCTTTTAAAATGTTATTTCTAAAACTGATCACATTGTTCTATTTCAAATATAACATCTAGTCCTACATTCACCTGGTGTTATATTGCAGCATGCTGCTATTAATTTCAGACTTCCAGACTTAAATTAACTTAGTGGACAATCTATATCCAAATTGCCAATTGGAATTTGCATGGAGTAGATGTTCAAGCTGGTTTTAGAAAAGGCAGAGGAACCAGAGATCAAATTGCCAACATCCACTGGATCATCAAAAAAGCAAGAGAGTTCCAGAAAAACATCTATTTCTGCTTTATTGACTATGCCAAAGCCTTTGACTGTGTGGATCACAATAAACTGTGGAAAATCCTGAAAGAGATGGGAATACCAGACCAGCTGACCTGCTTCTTCAGAAACCTGTATGTAGGTCAGGAAGCAACAGTGAGAACTGGACATGGAACAACAGACTGGTTCCAAATAGGAAAAGGAGTACGTCAAGGCTGTATATTGTCACCCTGCTTATTTAATTTATATGCAGAGTACATCATGAGAAATGCTGGGCTGAAAGAAACACAAGCTGAAATCAAGGTTGCCGGGAGAAATATCAATAACCTCAGATATGCAGATGACACCACCCTTATGGCAGAAAGTGAAGAAGAACTAAAGAGCCTCTTGATGAAAGTGAAAGACGAGAGTGAAAAAGTTGGCTTAAAACTCAACGTTCAAAAAACTAAGATCATGGCATCTGGTCCCATCACTTCATGGGAAATAGATGGGGAAACAGTGGAAACAGTGTCAGACTTTATTTTTTTGGGCTCCAGAATCACTGCTGATAGTGATTGCAGCCATGAAATTAAAAGATGCTTACTCCTTGGAAGGAAGGTTATGGCCAACCTAGACAGCATATTTAAAAGCAGAGACATTACTTTGCCAACAAAAGTCCGTCTATTCAAGGCTATGGTTTTTCCAGGGGTCATGTATGGATGTTAGAGTTGGATGGTGAAGAAAGCTGAGTGCCGAAGAATTGATGCTTTTGAACTGTGGTGTTGGAGAAGACTCTTGAGAGTCCCTTGGACTGAAAGGAGATCCAATCAATCCATCCTAAAGAAGATCAGTCCTGGGTGTTCATTGGAAGGACTGATGTTGAAGCTGAAACTCCAATACTTCAGCCACCTCATGTGAAGAGTTGACTCATTGGAAAAGACCCTAATGCTGGGTAGGATTGGGGGTGGGAGGAGAAGGGGACTACAGAGGATAAGATGGTTGGATGGCATCACCAACTCGATGGACATGGGTTTGGGTAACTCCGGGAGTTGGTGATGGGCAGAGAGGACTGGTGTGCTGCAGTTTATGGGGTCTCAAAGAGTCGGACACGACTGAACGATTGAACTGCACTGAACGACGGAGCTGACCTGAACTGAAGACACCAAGCTCCAAAAAGTGACTCTCTCAAGGGCCCTTGCTAACACAGCATACGCATATCTAAGAGAAAGAAAAAAAGTGACAGCCATCTTCTAGCTACTTCTGTCAACAACTGCATAGAAAACCCACATTTTACCTTGAGTGTCCTACTGCTGTATCCTACTAAGCATCTCCGTGGTTTTGCACTTGGAGATATTGGAGCAAGGTCAGAGATGGCTGGGTATGTTCTAGAATGAAGAGTCCATGAAATGATGACTACTCAGGAGATGTGATGAAGAAAATCTTGGATAGTTTTATAAATTTCACATTAACACTCTCAGGTCCTATAAATCCTAACACAGAAAGGCAGTCTTTCTTAACTGCATTATTCTTCTCTTGGGTTCATTTGCTGTGTTCACTGTTTTTGCTGTGCTTGTACACTTGTTTTGTTCATTGGAAAAGTCAATACTTTAAAAAAGTGATATTTTTTTTAAACCTGAAGAAAAAGTCTCAGAGGACATTGTGTAACGTCTGAAAGAGCCAAGAGTCTCATTCTTTCTAAAAATTTAAACATTCTCAGACTTGCCCCTGAGGAAGAATCTATAGTTGGTGCAGATATCAATCAGCTGTCTTTCATCTTCCACCACCTCTTGCTCAAATTACGAGTGAAACTATAGCATTGTAGAACTGGCTACTCCCCAGTGAATCTGAAGCTGTCCTAAAGATCATTTACTACCACCCTGAAGGTTTAACTACAACTACACTTAATTGGCACTGGTGGGCAATTCATCAGGGGCGTTGCAGTGACTATTCAGGAAATGTCTGCCTGCCCAAGTGCTGGCAAGCCTATTCCTCTCAAATCTCTCAAGATCACTTGTCCAAATGTTTTGCACTGCAGTGTTGATGATATGCCCAGTTCAATCAATCAATCAACAAATATTTATGTGAAATGCGTGTTCTATCACTACCACTTATGTGAAACTCCCCCTCTGTTGCCAACATGCTCATGTAAATTGTGGTCAGGGGCAAAGGCCAGGGTGATCCTTATCTGACCTCACTAGATGTATGCTGCAGTTTCTAGCCCTTCCCAAATGGGAGGAAAAAAAAAATCAATTAATCCACCAAAAAAAGTCATTGAACATCTACTATGTGGCCACATTTTTAATAGATTTTTATTTCTTCTTGTCTAATGACACTCTCAGACCAGGGTCATTCACTCCTTCTTTCCTTCCTTTCCTTTTTTCCAACAACAGCTTATTAGCTCCTAACATTTGTACAGAATTGTGTAGTTAACAAAGTATTTTGATTCTTAACCCTACCAGAAATACTGAGAGGAGACTGTTTTTTTCTTCTTTTGCAGCAGAAGAACCAGGAAATTTGGATTTGTCTAAAGTCACAGCCAGTAGAGAGCAGGGTAAACACTCATGTCCTCTGACTTCAGAGTGAATTTCCACAGAATCCTATTGCTCCCCACTCCCTGTAAAGCACTGGAAATAGTGTGAGTTTGGGAATAGGACTGGTAATCAGATGAATAAAATAGTTTTTAAACTTGGAGATTTAATATCAGAGTCAACCCAATGATTTTGCCTCACTCGAAAACAAAACTGAAGAGCTTGATGCATTTCAGAATCCCTTCCTGAAATCCAACTAGAGATAATCCGAATCTTTGGACTCTTCCATAGTTGCCTGACCTCAAAAAGTCCAATTGCATTACACTATTTTAAGACAATTAACACTAGATTTCTCAGCACCATGATTCTGGATGGCTGCTTTTCTAGCTGTGTCTAAATGCAGAATTCACTTCTTCCTCTCCCCAGGACCTCTCACTCTACAATTCACCTGAGTGTGGCTGTTGGCCTGGCCCTGTCCTTCCATTCAAAGTCTGTGATAAGATCATGATGGACCTTCATGTCACTCCAGTCAAACACATTTTTCTCTCTCTTTAAGAGGCAGAACAACAGCAGTGGTGAACAAAACATAGAACTCTACAGTCAGACTGCCTTGTTTTGAACCCTAACACCTTTATTTACCCTTTGTGTCATCTCAGGCAGTTACTTAACCTTAACCTCTCCATGGTTCACTTTCTTCACTCACAAAATGAGGATGATGGTAGTATCTGCATCATAGTACAGGTAGAAGGATTCAAGGAATTAATGCATGCAAAGCCCTGAGAAAATGTCTGACACATAGTAAATGCTTCAACTGTCAGCTGTTATTACTACCTAAGCTGCTCAGCATGGTAATCATTTTTATCTTCTTTAATCCCAATCTTCTAATGACCTCTGTGGTACCATGTTCTCACATCCTCTCCAATAATTTTTCTTACTCTCCTTTGCAGACTGTTTTCTCTTTTCTTCCTAGTATTTATCATAGTTGTATCTCCACATTCCTTCTGGGCTTATGTCTATCTCAAAGATTAGACTGTAAACTCCCTGAAGCCATGCCTTGGGTAATGGTGGTTACTACTGAATGCTCCAATATAGATTTATAGAGTAACTTAACCCTGGACAATCTGAGCTCAATTCTGTCTCTATAGTTTAATGCCTGGAATGCATTGACTTCATTTTATGGAAGAGGGAACAAAAAAGAAAAAAAAAAAAACCCAGTATATATGCTAATTAAAGGACTTCCCTGTAGCTCAGACAGCAAAGAATCTGCCTGTCATCGAGGAGACCCCAGTTCGATCCCTGGGTAGGGAAGATCCTCTGGAGGAGGGAATGGCAATCCACTTCAGTATTCTTACCTGAAGAATCCCATGGAGCTAGGAGCCTGGATGAGTTATAGTCCAGGGGGTCGCAAAGAATTTGACACGACTGAGCAACTAACATTTTCACTTCACACTTTGAAAAGCTGTGTTTATAGGAATTGAAGTCAAATGAATAAGAGGTTTGTTAGACAACATTATAATTTGCATGACTGACACTCAGGCTTGGGAGAATAAAGCATTTCAATCTATTCTGACTTCTAAGACTGCTGAGACTTCAGTTCCTAGGTCCCATCTACTCATGGGCAGTATAACATGACACAAGTGTACCAGAATGATTTTCTCAGTTTTATCTTATTTGTGCTATAATGCATAGGCAGTATTTGAATTGGTTTTCCCTAAAAAGAAACTGTTTTATATTATGATGGTTAATCTTAGACCCTACTGGTATTCCCAAAATCCCAATAAGGGAACAAGCTGGGAACTGCATTATTTTACCATCAGGATGGCCAGAACTATTTCAAACTTCAGCCTTTTGATGACTTCATAGATGAATAACAATGTGGTTAGTTTTACTAAAAACACCAGAAGAAACAGGCTTTTTCCTATTCAACCCCATTGCTGTAAGTACCTCATAAAAAAATTAAAAAATTATTTTGTTAGCCTTTATGTTCAAATGTCAGAGACACTAAATTTACTACACAAACTAAATGTGATGACTCTGGTTGAAAAAAGTTTTCCTGTTAATATAAGATCTGATTTTCAAAAAAGGCATCTGGACAGTTCATTTGAGTGGCCACAAGAGAGCAGTAAGAAATTAAAGCTTACGAAGATGACTCATGGTCACACTCTCTGTGTATGCGCTCTGCTATTAGGAAGAATCGAAAGACAGACTTATTTCTATTTGTTCTTAAGCTTAGAAATACAGTTTAGAATTTCTTAATTTTTTAAAACCCTTTAGGAAGGACAATGTAAATAGGATTTGCTGAAATTTACTGAAAAGAACTTTGAGCTAGGGCTTTTCTTAACCTCAAGTTCAAGTGTGGAAATAGAAGACAATAATCACTCTGGGCAAAGGGACCTCTTGAGCAGTCATCCAGCCCATCCCTTCGGATTATTCAAGCCTGACAGAAAGGTACGTAACTCATTTACAAAGTCCCTCAGAAGGAGATCCCAGCATCCTGTTCTAGAACATGACCATCCCTTTAAAACATTAGCTATGAGGAACTGTATTTTTACATGTAATCCTGTTTCCTCATGTTGTAATTTAGCTACTATTTTAAATAGTATCTAGGGAGATGGTGGATGTCTGCCCAAGGCCTGTCCCTTTTTCTGTATGTGCCCTGTCCTTTTCTGCACATACAAACTTTGCCACCTTTTACTTGGAATTTTGAATATTGTGAATTCACAAAATAAATTTAAAAATTAAAAATTTGCAAAATGACCAACAATAGCCCCGATATAAAAGACGCTGTTAAGAATCAGTCTCTGAAAAAGATTAAGAGCCAGTAGAAGAATAGACAAAGGACAGGAATGGGCAATTCACAAAAAGCAGACCCTCACCTCGTCAATACAATGATCCATGCTTAACAGTGAACAAAGGAATGTAAATTAAAAGGGGGTACCTTTTTATTATTAGATAAGCACAGGTTTAAAAGAATTGTAATGTCCAGTGTTAGCAAGAGAGAACAACCACTGATAAACACTGGGGCATTTGTTGGAACAACTTTCCTGAGGGCAGTTTGGAAATATATATCAAAAACTAGAAATAAAACAAAATTGAATTTTCTCTAACCTAGCAATTCGGCTGAAAGAAATTGAGTCTATAGAAACATTCAAGCAAATACAAGCATAGGGTATAATAGTAAAAAGAATTGGGAAAATAAAAACTTAGTCTCAGAAGGAGAATTGATTAAATAAATTAAGGTATAGCCACACAAAGAGACTATTACGCAAATCATTAAAAATACTGCAAATATATATTTATTGATATTGAAAACTATTGGTATATTTTAAATTAAAATAAGATTGAAAACAACAGGGTGTGATTTCACATAAGAAGTAAGTAATTGTGAATGACTACATAAAGAATGTCTGGATGATTTACACCAAATAACAATTATCTGTGGGTAATGGGCTCAGATTTCTGTCTTTTTTCTGCATTTGTGTTTGTTTTTAATCAATTATATGTTACTTATAAAATTTGTAAACACACAATCTTCCTTACCCCTTTCACCCACAAACATGTCAGTGACCGCTCATTTTCCTTCTACCCCTGCCCCGAACTCTTCCAAATTAAAAAAAAAAAAACACAAGAAAGTCTTGAGATGCCTTTCAAAGTTTTATAATTTTCTCCCTGCCTCTACTTGCAGAAATTGGGAGTTGGGCTGTGAGGGTGGGTACAAGGCAAAGCCCAGTGGGCCCGTTCAGAGTCCCCTTCCTCAACTTACCACCAATGGTCTGAATCACCCTGAGATAACTGCCCACTTGTTGTACTTTATGGTTTCCGTTTACAAAATCAGAACAGGTTTTGTTATCACCCTCGTTGGTCAGTTACAACTCCACCCCTCTTAAAAATGTATTTTATCCTTCTTAGAAAAATCTAAAGAATGTATCATGGCAATGTAAAATCAGAAAAGAAAGTAAGTGCCTCTGTTTTATCCATCTCATCTGAAAATGCCTCTAGCTGCCAATCAAACTGTGTCAATAGCCAGTGCTTTTAAATACCCTCCACTCTGGGGTTCATGGGATGACTTAGCAGCAGGACATTGAAGTTTGGGCTACACAATGCGGACAGCTTTGCCATCGGTGATGAGTAAATGCACTAGTCATTTCCAGTCTCCCTTCTGGCTACCTTTGAAAAGGAATTACTTCACCATGCCCTGACCATTACCTTCTTAGGTAAAGAGGTTTTTTTGAACTTCAGAGGATCTGCTGATTCTTACCAGTCTCTCCCTATCTCTTTTCTTTCCTATTCCCTGAACACTGTTCTCTTTCCACGCCCAGGCTTTCTGTTTATGCATGCTTTTAAACAATATGTTAAAAACAAGAAAACAAGTTTGAACTTTAAAACAAATCTGAAGGGAACCAAACAGCAAAGACATTCAGACAGTGAATGGGCAGCAAGGCAGAGACATGGGAGATGAAGTGAAGGGCTGTGGGTGGGGTCGGGGATTAGAAACGTGGGCACTTCCTTTCCTATCAGCTCACCAAGTTAGGGTGAGTCACCTAACATTAATCTTTTCTGGAAAAGGGGATGTAAGTCTACTTCCTTAAAGAAATTCTATGTGAGTAGATACAGTAATACAGCAATACAAAACCTCTTTGAAAAATGTTCCCATAAAAACTCCAGCTAGTCTTTTTATCTCTCAGCTTGCTTAGCCTTTATATGTTGGAGATCATGACAAGGTACTTCACTGACATTAAAACAGGGGGAATGTTATCACTCAACTTTTTGAAACTTGGCTTTTTTAGTAGAGTTAATATGTTATACAGCAAGTATGAGGTTGCTCAACTTAATTAAAATAAAATATCAGATTCCAATTGCACTAACATTCATGAAGTACCTAGCCTGTGTTGAATTCTCTCTAGAGGTACTAATAGAAACTAAATGAATGTAGGGCTCTGGCAAGAATTAAGGTAACTGTAGAATCTAGGGAATGAAAATTAATGGGCCCTCACGTAGCTGTAGTAGATTAAGACCAGTCCTGGGCTTTTTCTGGCTAGTGGGCTTAACTATTAATAAATTTAATGATTTGGTCATTCAACCATCCACCCAACAAAAAAGAACATCCAGTGACTGTTCCAGACCAGGCAATGACCCACCAAAAATAAGATAAAGTCCCCCTTTTCAGGAAGCACATATTGCTGTATAGGGAGACAAAAAAATAAACAGATAAGCCAATGAAATAGCTAGAAAATACTAGAGAATAATGAGTATTCTGAAAGAAATAAGGTAGTTAAAGGAGAAACCCTAGGAGGATTCTTTTTTTTTTTGTTAATTTTTTTTTAATTGGAGGATGACTGTGTTACCACGCTGTGCTGGTTTCTACTGTACAACAGTCTTAAGTGCATATATATATATATCTCCACCATCCCTCCCCCCTCCCACCCCACCCCCACATTCCACCCCTCTAGGTGACCACAGGATGCCAGTCTGGACTCCCTGTGTTATACAGCAGCTTCCCACTTGCTATCCATTTTACACATGGTAGTTTGTATATATGTCAATGCTGCTCTCTCAATTCGTCCCACCCTCTTCTTCCCTTATGTGTACCACAGCTTCTTTATCCATTCATCTATCAATAGACATCTAGGTTGCTTCCATATTCTAGCTATTGTAAATAGTGCTGCAATGAACATTGGGGTATATGGGTCTCTTTGAAGTATGGTTTTCTCAGGGTATATGCCCAATAATGGGATTGCTAGTTTAATTTTTAGTTTTTAAAGGAATCTCCAAACTGTTCTCCATAGTAGCTGTGCTTTAGATAGGGTGGCTCTGAGAAGAGTTGTTTGAGTTGGTGACATGATGAGTAAGTTGAGATCCAAAGGATGGCTGAGAAATCAGTACTGTGATGAGACAGAAAAAGAGTATTTCAAAAAGAGGGAACAACCAGTTGAAAGTCTTCAAGTTAGAACCAGGAATAAAGTCATTGTGAATAAAATACAGTGCACAAAGAGAAAGTGGTAGCAGCTGAAGTCAGGAAAATGACACAGCCTAGATTATGGCAACTTTTTGATGTCACAAAAAAAGTTTGAATCAGCATGTAGTGAAAAGTCATTGGAGGATTTTAACAGGAGAAAGAAAAGTTCTTAACCTGTATTCATTTTTTAAAGAAAATTCAGACTCCTCTGTGAGGAATGGATTATAGGAGAGTACGAATGAAAAGAAGGAGACATGTTAGGAAGCTTTATCAGTGGGCTTTCAGGTTTATAGAGGCACATAAAGAAGCTTACATTGATTTATATAAGAAGCTGTATAATTCATCTTTATAATAAAAAGATTGTGCCATCAACCAGATTCGCCATGTATTATTAGGTAGGACTAGGACTTTTTATGGTACACCTAGAAGTCTTTGACAATGTTCCTTTGAAATATAATAATAATGGTCTCACCAAATGAACTTGGTGGTGACAGAATTAAAGCAGATGAAACAAGAGCTCTGCACTAGAAAATCAGTTTCTCTTTGTGTTTGATTCATTTTGATTTTCTCTTCAAACTTAAAAGAGCATTTTTACCAGAACTGATAATATGGATAATACTCACTCTGTGTTCACCTCCCTAAAGATGACCCCTTGGATTTCCAATCTCCCCAACCATTGCAAGCCAAGAAGAGGAAGGTCGGGTCAATAAGCTGCTGGTGTTAACATGGAAAATGAGAAGTAGAGCTGCTAGCGGAACATAGGTACTATGTCTGGACTTCAATAAGGCTGTAATCAGAACCACATTGCTTTGTAACAGGAAATCTGGGCTTCTAAGAACTGCAAAGTGGAGGTTTACCAACTGACCTAATCATGCAAAGAAAACGTCAAACTGCAGTAACAGATTTCTGTACTCCTGTCTGCTTAAAGAGCAGAGGCTGGGGCCCCTGCCCAGCACAGATCATGAGGCACGCAATTATCCAGGCTCCATGTTTCAATACAGAGTTTTGCTTAAATGTGCCAGATATTGTTAAAAATACAAAGAACCCTGTTCATAAACACCAGGCTTTCTACCGATCCAAAAGCACGTGTTTATTTGTGTGGTCAGTGGCCTGCATATTTTAAGAATCATGTAAATAATAAAGTCAAACTACTTTAGTTGGCTAAGAGCGAAATTGATGGCCCAATAATCAGACACATTTGTGGCTTGTTGTATCTATATGTATGCCATTGATGAGAAATAGTGGCCATAGACTTGTGAGAGACTTCATAAAAATACACTTCAAAATTTACATCTTCCCTAATGGGAAAGAATGGCCTTTCTTTTTTTTGCTTCAGAACACAAGTGGAAACAGATAAAATAATTTTTAAAACTTATAATGACTATTCATTAGCTACACCTTAAGGAAAAAGAAATACAACAGTTTAAGGCTAATCAGATCTGGAATGGAAAGTTATCTAACCATTAAATATAATCAGAATATTTGAATTATTTGTTCCTTACCTTAGGGAAGAAAAGTAAGTCTATTTCTGAGACCAAGACAATCGATTGTTGCCCCGTTTGAATCCTAACTAGAAAAAAAATGAAGTCAAGAGTCTTCAATAGCGTAGGATAAAGTGGCCAATCCTAATTAGCTTTAGAATATTTAGATGCTTCCTTGAAATGCTTTCACATTTGTTTTAGACAAATAGACGTTCTTTTTGAAACCTAAGTTTTGATGGAGTAACCATTTTTATAGTATGCCACCCTACCATCACTCTTCTGTCTATAGACACCTGTAGCCTCCAGACATGCTCACTGCAGAGCTGAGTCCAAGCTAAGGTCATCACCAGTTGACAACCTTTTTTTTTTTTAAGTGCTAATAGGAAAATTAACATTCATTTAAAAAATTTATATATGTATTTTTACATTGTCTATTTTTGCATATTTCTTTTTCTCAGACCAAGGTAGAGATTAAGGTGAAGTTAGCATATAAATAACTCAAAATCATTTTCTGATTTTTGGCAAAGCATGGCTGGTCATTTGTGATCTTTGCAGCTTTATCTAGATGATGGACTTTTTACTTTTGCAAAACCAAGAGCTGACATCTCCATTTTGATCACAGCATACTTTCTCTCTGAGCCTGCCTGAGGCCTAGCCACAGAGGGCACTGAGTAGAGGCTGCAGAGACGTGAAAGCTAGTTAAGGGGACGAAACCTCCTTGCTCTTCCTGAGCTCTGTGCAAATGGAAGTGAGTTTTCTCATAGAGTAAACATATGAGATCCAGCATCTCTAGAGCCCATTCATGTCGCACTTTCTTAATAAACTGCCAAAGAGAGAGCTGAGGGAAAATCGCTAGGACTTCAGACAATCTGAACCTGTTTTTTTTTTTTTTTAAAAAAGGAGAGAGATGTAAAGGTAGTGCATTTGTGTCACACTCATTTTATCCAAATAGGCTAACGGATGCAGCCAATAATAAGATGGTCAAGATGGAAAAGCAAAGCGTTCAGTGAAATCAGGATCAAATTCCATATCCCCCAGCTCACCACGTTCCAACTGCCAAGCCACGTGGTATATGATGGCTTTAATGTGAACTACTTGCATGGGGCAGCGGGAGCTGGCGTTGTTTTAAATTGTACTGTTATGGGACAGCTGATTAAGGGAAGTAACAGAGCAGATCAGATGTTCAGCTTTTGACTTGAATGCACTGCACGGGAGGTTCCTTTTGGGCATCAGAACTAGAAACAAGAAAAAGCAGGAACAATACCTGTAGTAATTAAAAGGAAAAGAAAGAAAACTGCAGCTTTAGGTGTGCATTTAAAGGGTTACTTCTGACTCAAATTCTGCATGATCATAGATCCAGAACAAAATAAAACCGATATTTGATTGGCAACTAATGATGTGAATTAAGAAATCTAAACCTTGCTTAGAGATAACTAGTATTTATAAAGATTTCATTTAGCATTCTATAATATAAATTATTTTAGTCTGTTCAGTATCTTTAAAAACACTCAAAATATACTGTTTAAAGCCTCAGGCTTAACAAGGTTAAACATACACTCTGGTAGGAAGAAAAATTGACTTACAAATTTGGAAATTTTGACTGAGTTATATGAAATAAGAAGCTAGTTATTTCCTGAATACTAAAGGTGAGCAATATGCTTTTTCCCAAATAATTACAGGATCAACATCACCATTACTCAAGAAAAATATTTAGGATAAGTAACTTAAAAATATTAATATAAAAGTTAATTTTCAGAATATATGGTTATGATATTACTGAGTTATTTCCTAAATAATGAATAATATAGTTCATTATTCTATTTGAGACATCAGGGTAATTTAGACTCATCTAATATCCAAATCCCATAAATATATTAGTAAGTATTATCTTTATGTCAGCCCAGGGAGCTACAACAATACTTCTTACCACAAAAAGGGAGCTGGAGTAAAAATCAATTTAAATGAATTGAGGAGGAATGGTCCCATTTAAATAATTATCAGCTACCACTTTTCCAAGTGAGATTTTGAAGAATATCCTATTTTACTTGAATATTTATTCTCAAACAATTTGAATTACTTTCCTTTTTCTGTTACTGCATTCACATTTCTAACCTAGAGATTAGGAAAAATAAATAATTTGCTTCTATGCCATTGTTCAGTTTTAGAATGATAAATGACCTACCTGGATAATGAGTGATTATTCATTTGTCAAGCATCTCCAGTGAACTTTATCCTAAATCTTTGTAAGTAGTGAGGGGCATTTGTGAAATAAACAAAGGGAAATTACAGAAAACAATAACTTGTCTTAATCTTGCACTATTTTATGAATGAGAGACTCTCTGGCTTAAGACTCACAGTTTGGATTTACTTTTCAAAGTATCGAATTATTTTTTCATGTAGATTCTACAAGTAGAAAGGTGTTTCTTACTACCGAGTCATACTGTCTGCAAGAACTAGAAAGGTTTCTTTATATTTGCTGTTTGTGTGTTTTAAGAGTTCTAAATTTTCTTTCCCAAACCAATGGAAGCATACAAACGTTGCATTGTAAATGCACACAATGGTGTGAGCTAACCTGAAATAATATGACTGTTGTTGACTGTGATTCTCAAAAAAAAAACTCCCCCAGCGGCTGCGCCTGACTCCAGTTTTGAAACATTATTTCCATGCATATCCATGAATTATTTAGAATTTCTTACTTTGCAACTCTCTTTTTCTGCTGATTTTAACTCTGGTTTTGAACCGTTGTCCTTAGAAAGATGAAGAATCTGTAAGACTGAGTTCCACATGAGCTCCCTATTTATGTAAAAAGGTTCTCCATAGGTGCTTTTACTTTCCAGATTGACTTTGTTGTTCAACAAAATGAACACATCGTTCATTAGAGTTTTACTATAAACCAATGTAAAATGAGAGTTTATGTAGGTACAGAAACTACAAACATAATGGAAAACAATAAAGAATAATTTTGCTTTATGACAATTATATCTGGAAACAGAAAAGTCTCTAGCGTTTATCAAATTATGAGTCATCAAGGATGACTGAGCTATCAAAAGCTTTCCTACCCATATTTTTCAAGTTAAAAACATTTTATGCTAGTATCTTTTTAAAAAAATATCCAAACACATAGTTTAGAGAAGTATTCTTTTTGATACATGGCAGTCAATTTCGTCAGCAAAGAAAAAGGATTAAACACTTGTTATCTAAAGGAAAAATTTAAAAATTAATCAACTAACGGTCAGATTATTGCAATGAGGGTGATCATGTACAGGGTACCTTGCCATACAAAGACCAGCCATCCTTGTATTTCGAGGAACTGCAACGTAATAGGGGTGGAACAGCACTACCGCTGCTGCTGCTGCTGCTAAGTCGCGGCAGTCGTGTCCAACTCTGTGCGACCCCATAGACAGCAGCCCACCAGGCTCCCCCATCCCTGGGATTCTCCAAGCAAGAACACTGGAGTGGGTTGCCATTTCCTTCTGCAATGCATGAAAGTGAAAAGTGAAAGTGAAGTCACTCAGTCGTGTTCGACCCTTAGCGACCCCATGAACGGTAGCCTACCAGGCTCCTCTGTCCATGGGATTTTCCAGGCAAGAGTACTGGAGTGGGGTGCCACTGCCTTCTCCATAGGTACGTGCTAGACTAAGAAGTCTGTAACGGAATCTGTCTTCAAACCTAGCTTTCTTTGTTTTCTCCTTTTACTCTTGACTTTTCCCTTCTTCCCTCTCTTTTCCTTTTGTTCCACTGAAGTTTTGGCGTCTCACTGCTCAACTCAAATAGAGCATCTAGGACCAAGGAGGCTTTTCTATTTGATTTGAATTTTCATCCAGATCATTTGCATCCTATAGACACAATAGCATTTTTCAAAATAAGATCTGGCATCTGCAGTTGAACTCCACAGTTCAACTGCAGATGCCAAAAATGCAAGGTGCTATGATGGCGTTTTATAGTGTCTAGTGGAAAAACTCATAAGTGGAATTCTTTCTCCATCAACTTTCTTACATTAAAAGGATCAATTTTTTAAAATAAACTCAGGTTTATGGAAGAATCATCAAACGCAAATGCTTGGTTCCTTAGGGCAAAACGTCTCAGTTAAGACACATTTTTATAATTTGCCTCTACTCCAAACGTTTGATCATTTTACTATGTTTGAGGGAGTGAAAACTTTATCTTCTGGTGCTTCTTGTATTCCCCAATAAATGTTGTTTATAAAAATGGTAAACAAATCTGACTGAATACATAAAGTGGCCATTTAAGAATATAGCCTAAAATAATCATTTTCGAAAGAACTTTAATGCAGCAATATAGCAGATTTTTAGTAGAAAACAGGTTTTGAAAGTTTTTCTTGATAGTCAAATTATGAAAATGATATTCTAGTAATATCTTTAATATTTTAATATTCCAATAATGCTTTAATAATACACCATATTTAATAATTCCTAGCTAATTAATACAACATAATACTATTAAATATCTCAGGAATTATTAAAATAATATATGTAGATTTCATTTTAAAATTACTGATAATTTTTAATTTGCATTGCACTTTAAAGTCAACAAATTTTAAGGAATTCCATGACACTTTAAAAATCAGTGTGGATATAAATATGAATTTTTTAAAGCATACAGACTACTCCAGTGGTTTTGAAAATCATCTAAAGCATAGTTTTAACTTTACTGTTCTGTGTTGTCAATAGTATTAAAATAATTTAAATTGAAACTTGTTAAATAAAAAATTAACATTGTTACATGTTTTAGTAAGTTATCAATTCAAAAATATTTATTTGTAAAAGAAATGTTTATTTATTAGTTCCTTCTATTACAGAATAAAATAATATAATATTCTTAGGGAAATAATATTGACCTTTTTTTCTCAATAATGTAGATTTGTGTTCCCTCATTCATGGTGTAAGCACAAACAGGAAGCAAGAAATATATTTTTCTAAACTAGTTTAAAATCTTTTTTCAAGAACTGGAGCATACTTTGAAAAAAAAATTTAAAAAAAAGAAAAGAAAAGAAAAAGAACCGGAGCATAATTTGGATGTATGTTTCTCAGCTGTTTGTGATTTAGACAGGATATAGCAGTAACTTCCTACAATTTTAACCCTTTTGAAAAACATACTTATTCAAAAAGTCTTAATGGCAAAAGATAAAAACAAGAATAACTGACACATTTATAGCAGGAAATTTGAAAACTTAAGTTTTGTGTTTTCTTTGCAAGGAAATATTTTATTTTTTTCCCCAAATGCCTTTGCAAATAACATAAAGCTTATGATAAACAAGATGTATCTTGCAAAAAAGATCACATGTTAAGTAGTTAACCCAAGGTGCAACATTCCCCACTTTTTTCTAAATTATTAGGAAACACTTTCCAGTGTCAAGGAATAGCTTATTTATTTGTATTTATACAATGTTTAAGAAACGGTAACGCACTTTTAGTCAAGAAATTACTTAAGTGAAATTATATGACTTGTGACTAACACTGCGTGCTTTTGTTTTTAAAAGGGAAAATAGAGTTAAGTACATTGTTGGGATGTATTTATAGCACATTTTTATTGTTAGGTTATGCTTTCAGAGCTTTAGGAACATTTGAGAACAATAATCAGTGGTGTGTAATGGTATTGTTAGTGGAGTCCTTTCTATTGAATTTTCAAGATGTTGTAAAATGAGATTATGTGAGTAGCACCTCTGGACACTTTTTCCCATCATTGTGTTGGTATCAATCGCTGACTTCCACCATTTCTCCGGGTATTAAATAGAGACACTGTTTCCCACTGCCTTGATTGGAGGGTTTATAATACATGACAGAACTGATAACCCTACTGAGATTAAGCATTGTAACCTTATGAAAGCTAAATGAAACTTTCAGCTACAGAGAGATAGATCTGAGAAGGTATGAGAAGTTTTACTTTCATCACTTATTCTGACAAAGCACTTCTCCACATAAGCATATCTGACCCAGAAAGATAGTGAGAAACCCTGCCTTCTTTAGCTTCAGCCACAGACTGGCAGCCCTACTACTGCTGAGACAAGCTTTGTCAGATGCAGACACTATAATACCTCGTTGCAGAAAGTGTGGCATGCTTGCATGTCTCTTAGCACACGGACAGATTGCCAGCGCACAGCAGATCAGTTAGTAATTGGGAGGGCTCAGCATGGATGGAAATTAAAGTATGTATGAAAAACTGTGTCTATTCCTGGCTCTGACCCTGGAGTCATCTGTAACTATGGAAAAAGCCTTCTCACAAAACTTGCCTGTTCCCCGCCACACACACACACATACAAAGAAAATGAAAGTTAACAATTGGTCGTTGACTCTCTTCCATAAGGATCTGTGGAGTCAGATATTAACCTATCTCCTAATCTGATACATTGAGGGTCGTATACCAGCTTGTGAGGCCTGGCTGTAGAGACCAATAGAGCTACATCCAGTCACTGGCACTGTAAAGAGTTTTGTTACATTTACCATTCTCATTGGTTATGGGCAATCCTCCATGACTGAAGTACAGAAATTGCATACCCTTTACTCACCTGTCTCCAGAGTTTTAAGAAAGCTGCTATCTCAAGATAGCCTTGGAGAGTGCCTTGTTAGCAGAAAACTGCTACCTAGAACTGAAATGCTTATAAATGTTTCCACCTCTCGTTTGTTGTCCTTACTCAGGTTGATCCCTCTTTCATATACACCCAATCCACCGAATGTTCTCATTGACTTAGAAGCTTAGTCCTCACCCAACATCCATGAAGTGCTGCCTGAATTCTGGCTCAGAACTCCACTTTTCTCTCTCAAACTGTATGTTTTATGATTCATTTCAATAGGGAACTATCAACTGACCCATTGGAAAGAATATAAGCTAAGGTTTGAGTAGCTGGTGACAATTTAATGTTGTAGAAATCTTTTTCAGGTGATCAGTTGACAGTGCCTTAATCCAAAGGAATTGTTTTCTTCAGTATTTTTTCTAGATGTTTATTTGTTTTAAAAAATCTCAAATACAGACATTTTTTGAAAGGAGCTTTTAGTTAACTGCAAAGATACAGTGGATTGTGATAGACTAATGCTACTCTGAGCTTGTCAAATAAATGATACACAAAGCATTTCATTTAATTCTGGGCTCCTTATTCTAAAATGATTGACAAATCCTAAGGTATTCGGATAAGCATGACAGAATAGGAGTTCAGTTCAATTCAGTTCAGTTGCTCAGTCGTGTCCGACCCTTTGCAACCCCATGGACTGCATGCAGCACACCAGGCTTCCCTGTCCATTACCAACTCCTGGAGTTTACTCAAACTCATGTCTATTGAGTCGATGATACCATCCAACCATCTCATCCTCTGTCGTCCCCTTCGCCTCCCGCCTTCAATCTTTCCCAGCATCAGGGTCTTTTCAAATGACTCAGTTCTTCGCATCAGCCAAAGTATTGGAGTTTCAGCTTCAACATCAGTCCTTCCAGTGAACACCCAGGACTGGTCTCCTTTAGGATGGACTGGTTGGATCTCCTTGCAGTCCAAAGGACTGTCAGGAGTCTTCTCCAACACCACAGTTCAAAAGCATCAATTCTTTGGTGCTCAGCTTTCTTTATGGTCCAACTCTCACATCCATACATGACTACTGGAAAAACCATAGCCTTGACTAGATGGACGTTTGTTGGCAAAGTAATGTCTCTGCTATTTAACATGCTGTCTAGGTTGGTCATAACTTTTCTTCCAAGGAGTAAGCATCTTTTTATTTCATGGCTGCAATCACCATCTGCAGTGATTTTAGAGCCCCCAAAAGTAAAGTCTGCCACTGTTCCACTGTTTCCCCATCTATTTCCCATGAAGTGATGGGACCAGATGCCATGATCTTAGTTTTCTGAATGTTGATGTTTAAGCCAACTTTTTCACTCTCCTCTTTCACTTTCATCAAGAGGCTCTTTAGTTCTTCTCCACTTTCTGCCATAAGGGTGGTGTCATCTGCATATCTGAGGTTATTGATATTTCTCCCAGCAATCTTGATTCCAGCTTGTGCTTTATCCAGCCCAGCGTTTCTCATGATGTACTCTGCATATAAGTTAAATAAGCAGAATAGGAGAGAGATCTGAAAATCAAATCATGTTAAGAACAATGAAAGTAACTATGGATGTTTTATGTTGAGAAATCTTTAAGATGAGGCCCCCTCACGATCTCCAATGGACAGGGATATAGCAGGAGAAATTAGACTTATTCAGCATGGTTCCCAAGAACTCCATGTTACAGGAAGAAAGATGCAGCTCTATGTATAGAAGAAAATTGTATCCAATGGATCTGTTAAAAATGAGAATCTTTATGAAAATATCTGAGACAAGTATCAAATGACTGCAATTAACAAAATCTTGTTCTCAGTCGCTCAGTTGTGTTTAACTCTTTTCAGCCTTGTGGACTGTAACCCACAAGGCTCCGCTGTTCATGAGATTTTTCAGGCAAGAAGGCCGGAGTGGGTTGCCATTTCCTCCTCCAGGGCATCTTCATGACCCAGAGATCAAACCTGCATTTCCTGTGTCTCCTGCATTGGCGGGCAGATTCTTTACTACTGAGCCACTTAGGAAACTCCTAACAAAATATTACTCTAGAATAATTTTTAAATAGATTATTGAGAGGAAAAAAGAATAAGGAGTCACTTACAGAATGCAACTGCAGGCAGTGCCGTCAAGCTTCCTAGAAACCAAGACAGTGTCACTTCTCCTCTCCCTGTCTCTTTTTCTTGGGAATCACAGAGACTCATCTTTCTCTTTTTCTCTTAAATCTGCTACATTATTCTCTGCAGATTCTCAGAAATTTCTGGTTCCTGTGCCTCCACAGTTTCAACTTGCGTGTGGCTCTGATTTGCCATAGCAACAACTCTATTATCATTGCCATATTTCCGTAGCGTTCTAGAACCCAACAGCATCTTTCTGCCATTTCTAGGTTTTATGGTTTAAATTCTTCCAACAGGGTTTTGTTGGTTCCTCTTGAATCCAGTTTCCCACCCATGATTCAGTGCTGGGACAAGGGGCAGATTCTTTTAGAAAAGTATAAGGGAGAGACAGTCACTAGAACTATTCTAGTCATCTGAAACATGATAGTGAGTTCTCTCTTTCTGGAAAGGGAGCAGAGACTCAACAATCATCCTTGGCATTAAAATCATCTTGAAAGTGAAAGTGTAAGTGTTAGTTGCTCAGTCTTGTCCGACTCTTTGGGACCCCCATGGGCTGTAGTGTAAACTTCCAGGCTCCTCTGTCAATGAGATTTCCCAGGCAAGAATACTGTAATGGGTTGCCATTGCCTTCTCCAGGGTATCTTCCTGACCCAAGGATCAAACGTGGGTTTCCTGCCCTGCAGGCAGGTTCTTTACCTTAGTCCACTATTATGTCCACTATTAACATCACCTTAGTCAAAGTCACCATTATCTCTCATTTGAAATATTTCAAATGTCCAATTTGCATTCCAAGATGATTCTAAACTGATTTCCACATTGAAGCTAGAGCAACTTTCCCAACCATTTCTAACTGTGTCATCATGTTTAAAACAAGACTTATCAGACTCTAAGTTCAAAGTCAAATATCCTTTAAGAATCCACATAGTCTGAGTCTTGCCAACTTCTCTGGCCTCATCATATACTTTGCTCCTTGTTCTCAGTGCTCGGACCATACATTTTACTTTCAAAAATGAAAATTTACCAAGTTTCCTATCACCTCAATACTTTTGAATTTGTGACATCCTTTACCAGGAACACTTGGTTCTATCATCTGTAGATTAGCTAACTTCAACTGAACCTTTACATCTCAAATTAAGTATCATGTCTTCAGAGAGGTCACCATAGTGAATGTTTGCTCCCATGGCACACAGTTATCATTCTTGTAAATTTCAACCCACTTGAATTCTTTAGTTCAACGTGTGTCTTTCCCACCAGAGTATAAAATCAATGAGGACACCTAATGTCCAATAAGACCCATGTTTTACATAAAATATAACTCAATAAGTATTGTGGAGAAAATGAATCATTGGAGAGATCTAGGTCTAATACCAGGTATTCTGAAGATGTAAAATTATTATTTCCTTACATTTCCAGAGATGATGAAAATTTGACACATCTTAAAAACCTATACACATAATTAGAAAAAGCAAGACACTTTGTGAAAACTGATGAAATCAAAAGTATACTTTAAAAAGTGTTGTTATTTCTCCATTCAGAAGGAAAGCAATCAAAATTTTATGTGGGTTATGTTTGGTGTAAATAAACATTGGTATAAAGAAATTTCAGACAAGCAGGAAAAATACCATATTTTAATTCTTCCAAGAAATTCTTATTTCAAGTACCTAATATTTGCTAGGAACTATTCCAGATATTTTAGAAGCAGGGTGAAAAAAATAGAAAGTAATTCATGCCCTTAGGGAGTTTATATTCTAGTAGAATAGCATTGCAAATAATATACACAAAAATAGAAAAAAAAATTAAAATAATGAGGTGTTCACCCAGATTTGGTTGATATTTTAAAACTTAAATATTTCTGAAGTAGACCTATAAAACATTAGTGCTTTCTCTCCTATCCATTAACCTCCTAGGGAATCCTCTAGATATTGCATAGAGACATAAGGAAAAGACTTTAAATAAATATTGAAACACAGGTAGATATAACTTCTTTGGTAGATTTGCCAATTTGGATATTTATGTCTAAATAAATTATGTAAATATTACTTGAACTTGGATAACTTAAATATTCCAAAGTAACAAAAAGCTCAGATTCATATGCACATACTAAAATCACATACTAAAAATTCTATCCAAAAGATTTACAAAGAATAAGTTAATTTTAGTGACCCTGCCCCTCTTTGCTTCCTCTAACACCCAAGAAGATAGCACAGAGATTATGGAGAGAACAAGATTCCTAATAGTCCCCAGATCAGATTGGTGATGGGGATACGTGAGAATCTAGATGCCAAGAGTAGAAAAGAAACCTTGGGAAAAGAACTGATATGGTATCTCTTTTAATCCCTTTTGTTTTAGTTCCAAGGGATTCTATGTTAGTGCAAGGCAAACAATAGACTCTGTAAGAGCAAAGTTCACAGCACAATAGAGGCTCCAAAATGGATGTCAATGCAAAAGGAAATTGGGCCACTTAGAAAACAGAATGTTGCCTTTCATCTTAAAAATCCAAGCCAAATTTAACTCAGAGAAGACAATTCTGAACTTAATAGAGGTCTGTGGCTTCTGTCATTGGTTCACTCAGAACTCACATATATGTCCAACAGAGATCATCAATGCAATATCTGATAACACTAAGAAGTCATTCATTCATTTGATAAATATCTATTCATGCCTACTGTATATCAGGAACAATTTTAGGCACTAAAGATAAAGAATGAAATAAAACAAACTCTGTCCTTACACAGAGTCCAATATAGTATAGAAGATAAACATACAGAAAATAAATAGATACATGTCTAATATAATGTCAGACAGTGATAGTGCTATAAAAAGAAATGTAACAATATTAGGTGATAGAGAATACTTGGAAGTGGCCTTTAGGATAAGATGGACACATATGACTTGTCTGTTAAGGTGACATTTATGCTACAGAGGGGTGAGCCAGGAGAAGCAGATCCAAAGAGGACTGTAGAGAGGGAGCTGGGCCAGATAAAGGGCACTATGGACCATAATAGGATATAGTGGTGGCTTGGAGAAGAGTAGTAGGAGGTGGTAAAAATAGTCAAATTCAGGGGAAAGAGAGAGAGAAGATATATCTACCTACTAAAGCTCACAAATAGAATTTTGGTGCTAGATCACCTGTAAACATTGACGATCCCATCAAAGATGATAAAGACAGCACCAGTGATGCTTAATTTGTAGTACTGGTGCAATTGTTAAAATGCTCTCTGGTCGTGACCATGGAACTGTGCTTCCTGATAACAACATAGATAATAGGAGCCAAAATAATAATAGAAGCAAGGTAAGAACAGTTATTATAGTAAGTACCAAAGTTGGTGAGGCAGGTAAGAGAGCATCTAATATTTATTGAAATACTTGCTTTAGACCTTTTGCAAGTGAATGGTGGAAGTTCAGGTCTGGAAACTGGGCAAAGCATGGATCCTGGAGGATGATAATGGACTATTAAGGTCTCAACCAAGTACTAGCCCCTCTTATAGCTGCTGTGTTTGGTATGGTAACTTTGTTAGAGCAGATTAATAAAGACTCAGGTGACTGAATATGATCACTGATTGGGTTAAGTGCATTCTTTTCTAGTTGTAGTAGAATGGAAGATCAGGAACAGTTCACAATTACTTGAGACAGACAACAGCATATATGTCTTATTTTGTCCTCGGTGTTCTTTCACTCTCTGTCAAAGGATCATCAAAACACCTACAACACATAGATATTATGCAGAAAATCAGGTTGGTCCAATACCTTGATGATGTCATGTTAATTAGACAGAATGATCCAGAAGTGGCAAGTACATTGGAGATCTTGGTGAGACACATGCATTCTAGGTTAGAAATAAACCCAATGATGATTCAGAGATGAGCCAGTCACTGAAGATCTTTGACATGCAGTGGTCTTGGACATGCTTCCCATCAGGTGGATTCTTGGATGGATTAACTCAAACTTTATGCCAGCCAAAAATGAAAGACATTTACACTACTGCTTACTCATGGGTAGTACTGAAAAAAATCAGTGACAGGAAATTTTCCTAACAAGAAGAGTTTTTGGTTTTAAATACAGTTATTCTGTTCTCCAGGCCATCCACTTTGTATAAAATGATTAGTTCTGTTTATAATGTATACAGCCTTGTAATTAATTGGATTGGTTATTCTGAATCCTGATAGAGAAAAGATTGGCAGGTGAGGGGTAGCGAAGTTTAAGAAAAAGGAATGTGTGTGTACTCAGTTGCTCAGCCATTGTGACCCCATGCACTGTAACCCACCAGTCTCCTCTGTCCATAGGATTATCCTGGTAAGAATACTGGAGTGGATTGCCATTTCCTTCTCTAGGGGATCTTCTCGGTCCATATGAATGCATTAATATGAGTGGTCATGAAATCTGAAGATCTTTGTATCACATAATGTCCCTCACATGACAGCAATTGCCAGAGAAGAGGCCTTAAATAACAAAATAGAAAAAATGACTCAATAGTTGACATCACCCTTCCTGTCACTGGAAGCCCCCATTCTTGCACAATACATGCAGGAATAGAATAACCTCATGGGAGGAATGGAAATTCTGCACTGAACCTAAAGCACAAGCTAGCTCTCCTTCACTGAAGCTGATCGAGCTACCACCGCTGCCAAATGCCCGAAACAGTCATCACTGAAGAATAAGACTGCGTCCTCTATATGGTACTTCTTCAAGAAGAACAATTTTGGAGAAGCTGATGATAATATTGGACCACTTATACCTATATTTCACATATATTCTTAGTATGGATTTGCCTTTTTTTGCTTGAGGGCTTCAGCTAGGACCATTAGCGGAGGGTGTGCAGAGTTTCACTACTAACACAGGAATACTAACAATACAACACTACATAAGACTAAGGAATCCTCTACAGCAAAGGAAGTGTGGTGCTGGGCACAAGACCATTGAATCCATTGGGCGTATCTCATGCTGCACCACTAACTAGCCTGACAGAATAATGAAAGAGTGTAGTGAAGGGGCCAGCTAAGAAATTGTACATTCACTCCACAGAGTACCTGAATCCAGGACCCAAGAAGTAGAAATGAGTGGTGCCACTACCATAATTCCCATTGATTTGAGGAATTTGTGCTTTCCATACTTGCCTGTTTAGGGATGCTGATTCCCAGAAGGAAATGCTTTCAACAGGGAACATCATATTAAACTTTAAGCCATGTCTGCTTTCTAGTCACTTTGTTAAGAAACCTACAGCAAGGAAAGAGATGACTATGCTAGCAGGGATGATTAGCCTTGATTATCAAGGAAGGGCCATTACACAAAGGAGGCAAGGAAGAATGTGTTTGGTACTCATGTGATTTACCTCAGTGTTTCTTGATACTTCCTCACCAATATTGATGGTAAATGGAGAAGTGAAGCAGCACAGACCGAGAAAGGCATGGTGACCTTGAGATCAGACCTCTGAGAGCTGAGAGTCTGGGTTATCCCCAGAAGGTAAGTCACCTCGACCAGCATATGAACTAACCAAGGGAAATTTAAAATTTGCGATAGAGACGGGAGACGATGAATATCTGTTGCAGCCTCAATAGCAGCTACAGCAGTAGCAGCTCTGGTTAACTGCTATCTTGTTAGCTGTCTTGCTAACATTCTTCTTTTACGTTTCTCCAGGTAAATATGTCCATCAGAATCACGAAGGAGCTTCTCCTAGAAAGTGGATCTGAGCTATGCCAAGAGTGGAGCTAGGCCATCCTATCTCTATGGATACTGGGATATGCTATGTATATTTTCCCGCTTCAGTATTAATCATTCAGTCTGTCAGCTACTGGAAATTGCCCTCAGATGAAAAGAGTCACCTTATCCAAGATCATGCTCCCTTCCCAGGATCAGCCCTCCTCCAATGCTCAATACAAAGGATCAGCACCTTGACACAGTTTGGGACAATTCTAAAGGCCATCTCAGCTTCAAAGAATTCCACAAAGTGGGTTGAGATCTTCATTGTAACTGCATCATAGTGCCACCTCTCTCTCCCCTCTCCAGTCATACCTCCTTCACTAGCAAAGGTATTGTTTCCAAGAACACTCCCTAATAAATTTCCTACAAACAAATCTCCATTTTGAAGTCTCCCTTAAAGATCCCAATCTATATCACAGGATGAGGTATTACTTATTATTATTAGGTCCTTACTATACTTTAATATAATTTTATTCCTGCCCCCCAAAACCTGCAAAGTTTATATTAAGCCCAGGGGACGTGGGTTTGATCCTTGATCTAGGAAGACTCCACATACTGCAAGTCAGCTAAGCCAAGAAGCTTCAACTACAAGTCCACGTGCCCTAGAGCCCGTGCTCTGCTACAAGAGAAGCCACCACACTGCAATGAGAAGCCTATGCACCCCAACTAGAGAGTGGCATCTGCTCACAGCAACTAGAGAAAGCCCAAGTGCAGCACCGAAGACCAGAGCAGCCAAAAATAAAATTAATTAAATAATTAATTAAAAAATAATAAAGTCAACCCATTACAGTTGAGGAAAGTGAGACTTAGAAAAGTTGAATGCCTTACCCAATATTGCACCATCTATAACTGGTGGAGTCAGGGTCTGAACCTGATAAGCCAACTTCTCAAGCCTGTGCAAAAATATTATGAATGGTTGAGTATTCCTGTCAGGAGCAATGATGTGAACAAAGATAGAGATAAATAGATAGATGATAAATTAGATAGATAAAGATGAAATATAGAGTATTCTATTAAGGGTAGTACTGAATGGTGGCTAGTGATTGGGGACATGAGAAGCAGTAGGAAGAAATAAGTTCGAAAAAGAAGAGCTCAAATTTGAATAAGCCAAGAATGCCAGAGCAGACGTGGGCTTACCCAATAATTGAAACAGTTTTATAAAATTCTCAAATGAATGCTCTTATCTCCCCAAAGGAAAAAACAAAAGAAAACAAAACAAAAAAATGATATGGCTTCTTGACAAGGTGAAAGTTAATGGAAAACTTACATTCGCCCACTTAATTCTGTTCTATCTTTGCCCCGTATGAGAAAAGCCAGGGGTGGGGGGAGAAATGGATGGCAATAGCATAAAAAGAAATCCCAGACGCCCCTCTTCAGGGCTTCTGGGGTGAAGGTGCCAGTCGTGGAATGCTACACTCCCGCCCTCCTGTGTTTATTCAGCCCTGGGGCTGAGGTTTGCCTTGGAGTTGTAACCTTTATAAGGGGTTTGCTTAATGACAGAATTATTCAGCTGCATACCTCACCCCAATTAGAAAAAGGCTGTTTGGATTCTAATTGGCCTTGACACAAGTCTGCTTAAAGAGATTCCCCAAGAATTATAGAGCTACTTTCAGAGTTTGACTTGGCTAGGAGTATGAAATGTAACACGGTTTTTTGAATTTTCTGCACTTACCATGAAACGACCAAGCCACAGGTATCAAACATGCTTTGTTTTTGTGTTATAATCACATTACAAATTGAACATTTCCACATGTGCAAGTTGGCAAATCTAAAATGAATGATTATGAAGATTGTAATTACATATATCAGGTATATATGGCCTACATATTTTCACTCACACAAAAGTGTATTTTCTTGAGTCCCTAGACAACCAGATATAGTGTGTTTATAGGATGTAAAACCATCATCCTATATATAAAACAAAAATGTGTATTTTTAAACAGTTATCGCCAGGTCAGGTGATAAGTCGACATAATATTTGGAAGGTGCAAATACCAGGAAGGGGTAGGGATTTCTAAGTTAACCATGAGGAAATGACCAACAATAATAGGTTGAAATCAAGAAGAATATAATTTGGACTAAATATCAAGAGGAGGAAAAAAAGTCAGCTTCCTGGCTACAAGAACTCTAAGGCTATGGAATAATTCTTAAGGGAAGTGGAGACCTCTTCCTTAAAGCTGGACTTTGCAAATGAGGCATGCATTCTTGGAGTACCTTATAACAAGCCATTTTGCTTTGGGGAGAGGAAGGAGATCCTTTCCGTTTCCATTTTCTGTGACCTGATATTAAGAAAAAAATCTCAGAAATAATCATATAATAACCCATTAAATGTTCACCAAACCACCTCTGAGTAAGATCCTGCCTTTACCTCATAGTGAACATTATGTCTCTGGTTCCTTCACAGCCAAGAAAAATCCCACAGTCATGCAGTTTGTATTATAGCAACCTGGAATTTTTTTTTTTTTTTTCAAAACTTAGCTTGGTCTTGACAGCCACTTGGTAGTCTTCCATTCCTCTCTATGCCCCTCTCACTGCTACTGCAGGGAGATTTTCTTTTTTCCTTAAGAAAAACAACCATATTTGTCAGGGTTCCTCTCCCCATCTCAACCACAACCACTTTCTTTCCATGGAGATGGGTTCCCAGTTGGCCAAGAAAATGAAAGCATAAAGCATGAGTGCTTTCAAAGTCCCTCTCCCTCTACAAATTACCCTGGATCCATAATTTTCCTCTCTTCCCATGGAGGCGGGAGTCCTCCTTTGACCTTGCTCTGTGTGCCATCCTGACCCCTATCATCTCCAATAGGGACTTGGCTGTCAGTCACTCACTCTTTTCAGGCTCTCTACTACTCCCCCAAGGTTAGTTTCTTCCCCCTAGCATGTAAATATGCCTTTGCTCACCCATTATTTTGAGAAGTGCTTCTCTGGTCAGCTCTCTAGAAGGCAGACCACCCTGTTGCTGGGCACACTCCTAGGGCCAAGGGATAGATATAAGGAGAATGCTGGCAGGGAAAGAGGTGTAGATGGAATTTGGACTCATGGGCTGGGTGGCCATACATATGTTATGGGTGCAGGGTTCCTCACTGTATGAAGGTTATGGGGTGGGAGCCAAAAAGGGCTTCTGTAGGCTGGCATTGACCTCTCCAAACTACCACAATCCAGGGCAGAATTCTGAAGAATCAAAGAGCTCAACATTCGAGCCTGGCCTTCCAGATGGTTATACAGGTACATTTGTCAAGTTAGAATGGGTAGAACATCTTCAGCAGTTCGTGCTATTGGTTCGCAGCTTTTAGATATTAGACATACAGTATGTTTGCCTCCATTGATACTCTCTCCTGGACCCTGTTAATATGAAGAGTGTCCTGTCTTGAGCTACTATAAGCTGGCTTCCTGTATTTACCATTCTCTAGCAACACATAGGGCTTCCCTGGTGGCTCAGATGGTAAGGAATCCAGCCGTAATGCAGGAGGCCCAGGTTCAGTCCCTGGGTCAGGAAGATCCCCTGGAGATAGGAATGGCAACCCACACCAGTATTCTTGCCTGGAGAATTCTGTGGTGTGGGGAAATTAACAAGAGGGTGCCGGTCAGGCTCTCTCACCCCACGTTATCACGCCCTCTAGCCCCATGTTCTGTAAACAATGACTTTGCACAGTTATATAACAGCTGAGCTTGCTTATGGCAGCGTACCTGAATGTCATGAAGTACTTGCTTGGCCACAGGCTACTTTTGTTCTTTATATAAGCTTCACCTGGAAAAGCCCTGGGAGCTGTGTGTGGTTATGTTGTGTTATGTTATGTCTGCTGCTATGGCTGCTGCACCAGCCAGGAGAGAATAAACGTGTTTACAGTTCCTACAGTTCCTCGAGTTTTCTTCCAACCTCTTAGCCTGCGCCTTGCCTACCATGGGTTCAGTGAACAGTGTGGACAGTGTGAACAGCAAGACAATGGGCATCACGAACAGGATCATCAATACACATGGACTACAGTACACTGGTTCACAAACAGTTGGACACTACTAAGCGACTAACACTTTCACTTCTCCAGCAACATTTATTGTTAAAATTCTCAATGATCCTTTTCGGGAAACCCTTCTCTTCATGTGACACTATTGACCGATCCTTCTCCAGACTGTCCTCCCTCAGCCTCCAGAGCTGACTCCCAGTTCTCCTCCTTCCTCTCTGTCCTTTATTATTTGTCCATCATCAATCATCCAAATGGCAATATTTCCCAGAATTCTGTCCTTGAGCTTATTTCCTTCTCATTCTACATTTCCCCCTATCATTTATAGATTTTTTTGTACTTCTAAATCTGTAATTTACTTCAATAGGTCTCAGCTGAGACCTATTTTCCTATATCCAGATAATTTTTTCCACTAAGCAATACCATCTTAATGTTTCACATGCACCTAAGATTCAAAATGGCCAAAATTAAACTAGTTACTCACTCTCCACTCCCTTTCACATGCGTCCTTCCTATTGCATTCTTCATTTCTACAAATGGCCCTACCTCTATCTAGTTCTGCAAAAAAAAATCTTAAACTCATTTTTTGGGGAAGGGTGGTGCCACATGGTTTGCAGGATGTTAGTTCCCTGACCCGGGATTGAACGCAGGCTGGGCAATGAAATCACTGAGTCCTAACCACTGGACTGCCAGGGAATTCCCTGGAACTTGTTCTTGAGTATGATTTCCTTTCTGTCTCATATCTAATCCTTCACCAACTGCTATTGACACGTCTTCTTAAATCTCAATTGACTGCCAGTCCCTCCTCTTCATTCTTCCAGATAGTTCTTAAGACATGTTTAGTTTTTAATACACATCCTCCATTTCTTCCATAAATTAATTATAATATTCCCTAGATTCAGTCTCTATCATGTTATAGGATGAGGTCCATTAGTGGTTATGAAATACTTGTAATGGATTATGACCAACATTTTTTGTTAAAAAATGAAATAGAAAAGAAAATATCGGAGTTAAAAACAAGTACTATTTATTGAAACTTTTGATTCATTTATATTTATGCCTATACACATTAATATGTATCGATATATGGATTGTATGTATTACCTAGTATGGATTCTTACAGCAATTCCAAGGTGTATGTTTGGGGGTGAGGGGAGGTTTCTCTACAATTCAAGCAGTCAACACCAATCTAAACCAGCTGGGTGCCCTACAGTTCAACTTAATTCTGACCTGGAGTTAGCGTCAAGTTTCAGTTTAAAAACTTAGCCTCACAAGAGTGCTCCCCACCTCCACTTCAGATGCCAATTGCAAGTTCAGGTTGTTTACTAGGGTTTCACACCAACTGACTATAGGTTTGAGATTCCAATCACTACCTGCTCAGGTTTCATCAATTTGCTAGAACTGCTCTCAGGACTCAGAGAAACATCTTACTTACTAGATCACTGGTTTATTATGAAAGGAAAGAGCACAGGAAGAGTCAGACGGAAGAGATGCATAGGACAAAGTATGATGAGAGGGCACTAAGTTCCTAAGCCCTCTTCCAGCTAGCCATCCTTCCCAAATCCCCACGTGTCGGGTTCACCAACTTGGAAGTTTCCAAACCATGTCCTTACTGGGTTTTATGGAAGCTTCATTCCTTAGGCATGAATGATTAAATCATTGGCCAGTACTGATTGCTTTAATGTCCAGCCCTTCTCCCATCCTCAGAAGTCAGGGGTGGGACTAAAATTTCCAACCTTTAATCACGTGGTTGACTCCATTGGCAACCATGCTCATGTGCAGTCCAAGCTTAGGTTCCTCATGAACATAACATACACTTATTGGCTCTCATCACTTGGGGAAACTCCAAGAGTTTTGAAAGTTTTGTGCCAGAATTAGAGGTGAAGATCAAATATGTATTTCTTATTATAAATCACAATACCACACTTAGATTGCAAATTAAAAATGATTTTACTAGGATAGCAATTGCAAAAGTTTGAGAACTATTGAACCACTTATTCTCTCAGTTTCTAGTCTTGCCCATTGCAGTCTTTTCTCCTAGGGTGAGCTTTCTATGCTCTAAATTTGTTCACATTATGACTGAACTCTTCCATTGCTCCTCATGGTCACCTGTAGTGTAAATTCAAAGTCATAACATAGTTTTAGGGATTAAGTCATCTGGATTCTCCAGTCTCATCTGCTACTCCCTCCCTATATGCATCCCAATCCAATCAGTCCTCTGCAGTTCCTTGAAATCCAGCATTATTTCTCATGACTCTGGGCTCTTACACTGCTGTTTCTTTTATCCAGAATGTGCTTCCCTCTGTTGGCTGCCTCACTAAACGATACACCATGTATGCTTCATGCTATTGGAGTCCATGGAGTATCCTGAGACTTCCTTAGGTAGAATTCTGTGTTCATGTCCTTGGATGGCTTCATGGTAGTCAACAAAATTTTGTATTTTTTCCTCAATTCAGGGTAGGGAGATCCATAGATCCTACCATGCCCACCATACAAATTAACATTTTGATGTACTTCCTTTCAGTATATATGCTTTTACAAAATTTTAATTACATCATACACTGTTCTGGTTTTGGCATTTTCCTTTATCATGTTATCATAAGAATTTTTCCATGTTATCTAATTGCTTTTTTAGCTTGGCATTATAAATATCTTTAAAATATATTATCAGGCTCCTGATTTGAAAAATAAAATTGCTGATGGTATGAAGGGCCTGACAGGAATATGATCAGACTGGAACCAGAAAATCAGGCAGAAGTCTACTTGATCAGCCAAGCCAGAGACAAGAGATGATGTGAGCTAAAATACAATGGAATTGTGTCTTTGTGTTAAATTGCTCCAGTCAAGTCTGGCTCTTTTGCGACCCTATGCCCTGTAGCCCCCTGGGGCTCCTCTGTCCATGAGATTCTCCAGGCAAGAAAACTGGAGTGGATTGCCATGCCCTCCTCCAGGGGATGTTCCCAACCCAGGGGTCAAACCCATGTCTATTACATCTCCTGCATTGGCAGGCAGGTTCTTTACCATTAGCACCACCTGGGAAGCCCCAATGGAATATTACTTGGCCACAAAAAGGAACAAAGCTAGGTCATTTGTAGAGATGAGAATGGACCTAGAGTTTGTCATACAGAGTGAAATAGGTCAGAAAGAAAAAAAATATTGCATGTTAATGCATATATGTGGAATCTAGAAAAATGGTACCAAAGAACCTATTTCCAGAACAGCAATAGAGAGGCAGATGTAGAGAATAGACAGTGGAGAAAGGGGAAGGTAGGATGAATTGGGAGATTAGGATTGACATATGTACACTGCTGCTGCTGCTGCTAAGTCGCTTCAGTCGTGTCTGACTCTGTGCGACCCCATAGACGGCAGCCACTAGGCTCTGCCGTCCCTGGGATTCTCCAGGCAAGAACACTGGAGTGGGTTGCCATTTCCTTCTCCAGTGCATGAAAGGAAAAAGTGAAAGTGAAGTCATACACTACCATGTGTAAAATAGCTAGCTAGTGGGAACCTGCTATAACGCCCTGGAAGCTCAGCTCAGTGCTCTTTGATGAAACAGATAGATGGGATAGAGGGGAGGTGGGAGGGAGGTCCAAGAGGGAAGGAATATATGCATACACATGGCTGATTGACTTTGGTTTACAGTAGAAACTAGCATAACATTGTAAAGCAATTATACTCCAATGAAAATAAAACAAAACAAAATATAATAATTATAGCCAATGAGAAAAAAGGAGCAAGGAGACTTGAAACAGATATAAGAGAATTTAATGAGGAAGAACTGACAGGCCTTGGTGAAAGAACCCATGTGGCCAGTCAGGTGGTAGCAGGTGCTTCTGTTAGGTGATGCTGTGAACCAGAACACGGAGGAAACATCTTGGAGGGAAGTTCTGCAGAGGATAGTAATGAGTTGCCACAAATAGAACCATTTGAGGAGTCTTCAGCATACAGACAACAGTTGAAGGAGTCAGAGTTTAATAAATTATGGAAAACAAGTTAGAGAAAATGTTTAAAATGAATATATGAAATTAGAAATGTCAATGGTAAGAATGCTCAGAACAGATTTCAAAAGTTTAGATATAATTTAGAGATTTTAGGGCAAGCCTTACCTCCAGGAAAATAAGAGTTAATACAAAATAAAATGTAACGCATGGGTCAGCTATGAAAGATATTTATATAATCAATACAAAATATATTCATTAGCATAATTTGTAAACACAATTTTGGGCTATTTATATAACTATGCTGGGAAGATAAGAGGAAGGAGTATGGAGAGATTATGTAAGATAGTTAAATTCTTATTAACCATATCAGAAATCTGAGGATAGTATCTAAAACTGAAACCAATGGATAATAAAATTTATTGCATACAAATATAGTATATTATAAATATAAGCATTTTATATATAAGCACAGAATCCAATCAATTCTTACAGCAGTATAAGAATGTTATTTGTAGATAAATATTTAAATACCTAAAACGCTTGAAATTACATGCCTGTGAAAGCAGGAAAAGGGAATCAGACAGTAGGCCAGAGGACTTTTAAAAATATTTATTATGAGGTATTTAATAATTTGATTTTTAAAATTTGATGATAATTAAATAATAAACTGACTAAGGTAAAATCATACATCTGCATGTAGATGTAAGTATATATATATATATGTATATATATGTAGATATAAGTATATATATATATGTGTGTATATATATATATATGTGTATATATATATATGTATTTTAATGCACAGTTAGAAAGGGGCAAAGATTGTGTTACCTGAATGAATTATTATAAAATGAACACTCCCATGAAACCATCACCCAGGTTAAGAGCCAGGATATATTAGCATCCAGAAGTTCCTTTTTATACTTACCACGTCATTAACTCAACCTGACTACTTAATTCACAGAATAGTACTACCTAGGTTTTTTTAACTTTAATATAAATGAAGTAACACAGTATGTATTCTTTTGCCTTTAACTTCTTTTACTCAAAATAGTGTTTAGCAAAATTCATCCATGTTGCTTCATGTAGCTTCAGTCTTTCCTTTTTAATGCTATCATCAACTCAATGGACATGAGTTTGAGCAAACTCTAGGAGATAGCGAAGGAGAGGGAAGCCTGGAGCGCTGCAGTCCATGGGGTCACAAGGAGTCGGACATGAATTAGTGACTGAACAACAAGAAGTATTTTCCTATATACAAATGCCAGAGTCATTGGTATATTTATCTATGCTACTGTAGATGAATATTTGAATAATTTACAGTTTGGGGGCTATTATGAATGATGCGCTGTGAACATATTTATACATGAATTATGGTGCAGATGTGTACATATTTCTGTTGAGTAGCTGGTTCTTTGGCATAGCATATATTCAGTTTTCATACGTAATGTTTAAACAATTTTCCAAAGTGGTTTTACCAATTTATGCTCCCACCAGCAATGTGTGAGAATTACTGTTGCTCTCTATATCTTACCAACACTTGGTATTGTCGGTCTTTTAAATTTAATAAGTCTACAGTGTTGGGAAGAGTGTCTCATGAAAGCTTTCTTTAATCGGTACTAGTTGCTTTTTGATGAAGTTGAATATTTAGATAACATCTTTTGTGAAGTGTCAAATTCCTTGCCTATTTTTCTACTGAGATTAATGACCTTTTTCTTATTGATTAGGAGGAGTTCATTATGTGTTGATTAGTATGAATTCATTACATATTCAGAAGACAAAATGTTTTAACCAATTATCCTTTTGGTTAGAATTTTTGCATCCCTTTTAAGACAGAAATTTTACATCAAATTCACAAAGATATCCTTACTGTATATTATGTCATTTTTTTCTTGTTTAGCTTTACTTTTAGATCTATAATTCAGCAGGCATCCCTGGTGGCTCAGTTGGTAAAGAATCTGCCTGTAACCTAGGAGACCCAGGTTTGATCCCTGGGTTAGGAAGATCCCCTGGAGAAGGGAATGACTACCCACTCCAGTATTCTTGCCTGGGAAATCTCATAGACAGAGGAGCCTGAAGGGTTACAGTCCATGGTGTCACAAAGAGTCGGACACAACTGAGCACACACAATTTAAGTGGAATTAATTTTATTGTTTGGTATGGTGTGAAAGTGAAAGTGGAAGTCGCTCAGTCGTGTCTGACTCTTTGCCACCCCATGGACTATACAGTCCATGGAATTCTCCAGGCCAGAATACTGGAGTGCGTAGCCATTCCCTTCTCCAGGAGATCTTCCCAACCCAGGGATTGAACCCAAGTCTCCAGCATTGCAGGCAGATTTTTTACCGGCTGAGACATGAGTAAATGCTAATTCTCCCTAAATTAATTTGTGAACTCAGTGGGTCCCGGTTGAAAAGAAAAAACAAATCAATAGGACTTTTTAAAGCTATATAAATTAATTCTTAAATTCCTTTAAAAGATAAATAGACAGTGATGGACAGTAAATTCTGAAAAAGTTAAACCATTGAATGACAATTACCCATCAGCTGTGTAGGCTATACACTGAAAAATTCTGACATGGTGGGGGGAGGAATGTAGGCATCATTATATCTATAGTTTATGCAAAAAATGGTCCTGAAAAGAAGTTACAAATTATGTGATTATACAGAACAGCTTGATCCTACCATAAAATATTTTGAAAAGTTATATTGATTAAAACAGTGTATTATTAGCTTCTCAATGGGTAGGGTGATTAGAGGAAAAAGTAAAATCTCCTCAAATAAAACTGAATTCATATAGAAATCTAGTATATGAAAAGGTGACATTTCAAATCTGTTATGAAAAAATTAATTATCATTAAGTGATGTTTTAGTTCAGTTCAGTTCAGTCGCTCATGCGTGTCCAACGCTTTGTGACCCAACAGACTGCAGCACGCCAGGCCTCCCTGTCCATCACGAACTTCCAGAGCTTGGTCAAACTCATGTCCATCGAGTCAGTGATGCCATCCAACCATGTCATCCTCTGTCATCCCCTTCTCCTCTCACCTTCAACCATCCTAGAATCAGGATCTTTTCCAGTCAGTCAGTTCTTCACATCAAGTGGCCAAAGTATTGGAGTTTCAGCTTCAGCATCAGTCCTTCCAAGGAATATTCAGGACTGATTTCCTTTAGGAAGGACTGGTTGGATCTCCTTGCAGTCCAAGGGACTCTCAACAGTCTTCTCCAACACCACAGTTCAAAAGCATCAATTCTTTGGCACTCAGCTTTTTTTATAGTCCAATTCTCACATCCATACATGACCACTGGAAAAACCATAGCTATGACTATACGGACATTTATTGGCAAAGTAATGTCTCTGCTTTTTAATATGCTGTCCAGGTTGGTCATAGCTTTTCTTCCAAGGAGCGAGCATCTTTTAATGTCATAGCTGCAGTCACCATCTGCAGTGATTTTGGAGCCCCCAAAAATAAAATCTGTCACTGTTTCCATTGTTTCTCCATCTATTTGCCATGAAGTGATGGGACCAAATGCCATGATATTAGTTTTCTGAATGCTGAGTTTTAAGCCAAATTTTTCACTCTCTTCTTTGACTTTTATCAAGAGGCTCTTTAGTTCTTCTTCACTTTCTGCCATAAGGGTGATGTCATCTGCATATCTGAGGTTATTGATATTTCTCCCGGCAATCTTGATTCCAGCTTGTGCTTCATCCAGCCTAGCATTTCTCATGATACTCTGCCTATAAGTTAAATAAGCAGGGTGACAATATACAGCCTTGACATACTCCTTTCCTAATTTGAAACCAGTCTGTTGTTACATGTCCAGTTCTAACTGTTGCTTCTTAACCTGCATACAGATTTCTCAGGAGGCAGGTCAAGTGGTCTGGTATTCCTATCTCTTTAAGAATTTTCCACAGTTTGTTGTGATCCACACAGTCAAAATCTTTGGTGTAGTCAATAAAGCAGAAGTAGATGTTTTTCTGAAACTCTCTTGCTTTTTGATGATCCAAGTGATGTTGAAAATCTGATCTTTGGTTCCTCGCCTTTTCTAAATCCAGCTTGAACATCTGGAAGTTCTCAGTTCATATACTGTTGAAGCTTGGCTGTCTAGGTTTGTCATAACTTTTCTTCCAAAATATCAAGCGTCTTTTAATTTCATGGCTGCAGTCACCATCTGTAGTGATTTTGGAGCCCAAGAAAATAAAGTCTGTCCCTGTTTCCATTGTTTCCCCATCTATTTGCCATGAAGTGATGGGACTAGAAGCCATGATCTTAGTTTTCTGAGTGTTGAGTTTTAAACCAGCTTTTTAAATGATGTTTAGGAAACTAAGTATAATCTCTACCTCATATGATACAACAAAACAAACTTTAGCTGAAACAAAATAAAGTTTAAAGATAATCAGAGTGAGGAACTTCTCTCTACATAACAGTAAACCAAAAAAGAAAGAAAAGATTGATGAATTTCACTGCAAAACCAATCTCTGCAAAAGTCAAAAATTATAATGAAATACCACAAATGAAAGGCTGCCTACTTAAGAGTTCCCTGAAATACAAAACCAATAAATAAAGAGAAGCGCAGGCAGAGGGTAAGAACACATAACTAAACAAATATCTTACGTAAGACATAAAAAAACTAATGGTCTTCAAACATATGGAAAAATTCACACAACCTCACTCATAATGAAAGAAATACACCATGTTTTATTATTTTAGATGGGCAAAAATCAAGATATTGGATTATTTGTTACTTTGATATGCAGAAATAAACACAGCAGTGATGATGAGAATGTTAATTGATTACAACTTTTTAGGGATTAATCTAATGCCCATATTTTTTGAACTTGCAATTCTATGATTATTTACCAGGATATTCATTAAAGTGTTGTTTCCAGTAATAAAATACTGGAAATGTTCCTAAATGTTCATTGGTAGGGGATTGGGCAGTCAAATTATAGTACAGTGGAATATTATGTACTTGAAAAAGGAGAAGAGGAGGCAAGAAGAAAGGAGAAAAATAAGAAGACAATTTTATTTGAATTTAGATGCAATGATTTCTAAGAAAAATAAAGTAAAAACAGCCATATATCATTCTACCATCTGTGGGAGAAATAAAGGAATAATATGCATGTCTTCTGGAAAGATATATAAGAATCATAAAACAGGATTTGCATTTGTGAAGGGGAACCAGGTTGCTGGGATACAAGGAAGAAAGAAAATTTATTTTTACTGTGCCTCCTTTTACAATTTTTAAAATTTCACCAAGAGCAGTTATTACTTGTGCAAAAAGATGAATGAAATAACTTAATAAAAATTAAAAAAAAGAAAGGATTATAATAACACATGAATTATACACCAAAAGCTTCAGGTGCAACAGTATTTGCAACCTTCTTCCCACTATATGGTAGTTTTATCTGTTCTTCCATGGTTCTGCATTAGTTAATAGCAAAGTTGCAATATTTATCTGGGTGTATCTGATTCAACCCATGAACTTTTTGCACTGTGCTTTCTCTTACTACAACATATTTTATTGAGATTCTCTTTAGAGCCAACTTGATGGTGCCACATCCCACTGGTCAACTTTTAGTCCATCCATCTTCAACTTTTAATCCATCCATCTTTTCACTTGTCCCTCTGCATTCCCGTTCCACCCCCTCAAACTCACAGGAACCCACGTACATACAGAAATGATTGCTTGGAAAGCAACCACCTACCATGAAGTGACCCAGAACCTTGCACTGTTCCATGGATAATTGTAGGAAACCAACAAATAGTTTTCATGCTCAAGACATATGTGAGTAATTGGTCAAAGTTAAGTGGCATCCACCCTACTCTGCATAGCTAGACTGTTCATGCAACCCCTAACACTAGCATTCCCCTGCAAACTGTTCTGTTTACACAGGCAAAATTCTAAGCACATGGATATATCTCAGGTTGTCTTCATGATCAGATTCCAAATATTCAAAAGACAAGAAGCAGGATACAGAGATTGTAGAAAAGGGTAATAGCTGATTAATCAATCGGAAGGTAAATAGCATCTTGTGCCACCAGGACAAAACAGTGATTGAGTTCATAACCTTTGGAGACAGATACAGCTGGGTTTGTTCCCAGTTCTTGGATTAACCTGCTTTGCAATCTTGGATAAGTTTCTTGATTTCTTTAGCTTCAGTTTTCCAGATGATAAAATAGGAATAGTATTAACTCATGTGTAGAGTTGTTAATTAAAAGAAATAAAAGCATTATCCTCAGTGCTGGATGCATACTAAGGATTCAATAAATAATAATTATTGTTTAGATACTATTTGAATATCCTACAGGCCAAACCATCAGTAAGTCCTTATTGGCTCTCTCTCTCCAACCTGACCCAAATGAGGCATTCATTCAACTCTTCTGCTGCTGCTGGTTCACTGAATTAGCTGATCTCCCTTGATTCCACTTTTTTCCAAAAGTCAGCTCTCCATAGGGCTGTCTTAAGTTCAAATTGGCTTGCCCTAACCAAGTACTATTTTGTTTCGTATATCCTCCAAAGCCGAGAACAATTTTAAAGGAATATTGCCCTTCAAAATACCCTTGTGCTACTTGCATAATATTGTACAGCTCTAAAATAAGACCTACTAAGATGTTTTGATTGTATGCCAAGCAACTGCCATCTTCACATGTTTTTCTTTCATCATTATAGAGCTAATTATTTTCTATCATTTTCTTGATAGAGGAACAAAGGATCAAAGAGTTTTCATATTTTTCCCAGTATATTTTAAAACATTGTTTTCTTTTTATTCTTAACTTTTTCATCATAATCAAGCAGAAAGTCTCAAATTAGTGATACATTTCTCTAACACCACTCTAACACTTCCAAATATTCCCCTTTTCCCATAAAGCACAAATAGGCAAAGAGACCACAGTCTTAAGTGGGCAAGTAGTGTTGTATTAAGCAGAATAGATCAGGTTTTGCTGCAAGTGAAAACACACTCAAAGTCTCAGTGCCTGAACTGAACAAAAGTGTATTTCTTATTCACAGTTCATATCCCAGTGGGTTAGTGTTTGGGACAGAAGCAAATCTATGCCATCACCACTTGGAGACCAGGGCTGTGGCTTGACCGTCTTATAAGGGCATTGTCTGGGACCTTCAGCTTTCTTCCTTGTCACATCAAAGGAAGGAAATGAAGAGAACTGCATAGTGTCAATTAAATTATCAGAGTGCTAGGTCACTTCCCCTTCCAGTCTCTTAGACAAAACTAATCTTGTGTACTTCCATAACCGGAACATCTCCTTTTTGATACATCCAGAGAGTAGCAACGTTGACCACAAGCATCTCCCTAAAATCTAATATCACTGTAGTTTTTCATTATATTTATTTTTATGACTAAGTGATACTTATGGAAAGTGAGTTTATATGTAAGCATTCTTTTCAGATAAAATTATCAATGTGTAAAAAATAAATCAAGAAAAAGAAATGTTAAGCAACCAATGATTCAGGTGGTATACAGATATAGTGAAAACTCTGGTGATATCTCAATTGTTAAAATTGAGAGTAGCTGTTTTTGCATGAGGTCACATAACTAATTTGTGACAAAAATGATAAAATTCCAGGTCTCTGACTCCGTCTTCATGCCCTCCCCATATTGTTGTTGCTTTTCCAAGAACTGTGGTAGCCAACCGAGCTTACGTGAAAATCTTAAAAGTATACTAGTCACTCAGTCCGACTCTTTTCGACCCCATGGATTATAGCCTACCAGGCCCTATATCCGTGGAATTCTCCAGGCAAGAATACTGGAGTGGATAGCCATTCCTTTCTCCAGGAGATCTTCCAAATCTCTTTCAAATGTGAACATATTAAAGAGAGAAACCCCACTTTCTTTAATTATTTTGGAGTGTTTTTTTTTAAAGTGAAATGGCCTGGCAACTAATTTTTTGACAATTAAAAAAATTTTTGGACTTACTGGAAGAATGTGGAGAGGATATTAATGATTTTTAAGTACATGAGAGAACAGTAAAGTAAATATCACCCATTTATTAGTTTAAATAACAGTAGACACTAAATTAGTAGAACTAAAATGGGGATGCTTCTCTGTAAAGACCGTACTGAAGAAATTCAGAGCTTAACAATTTAAATCTTTCTGTTTTAGACCATGTATTTTGTTCAAAAGAGGTTTACAAAACCACAGAGCTAATTAAATTTTCCTATTTACACTGTCACAGAGATTTGCTCATCAAGAATTCTTCACTGAGATTTCCAAATTATCCTTCTATTATTTTTTATACCTGTAGACCTTTATCTTTACTTTTGTCAGCAAGTGAATTTTGATGAAAGTGGTCCTCGACAAAAACAAAGCGAAGCAAATCAAAACAAACCAGCAGACAAAATCTGCACTTATTTCTCCAACTTACAACGCTTTTTCTTGTCCCAGGTCAACAGAACCAGATTCAGATTGTGGCTACTGTCTCCTGCTTTATAAGCCCTAGTTTTACCCATTTCTGTTGTTCAGTCACTCGGTCACGTCTTAATCTTTGTGACCCCATGGACTGCAGCACGCCAGGCTTCCCTGTCCTTCATAATCTCCTGGAGTTTGTTCAAACTCATGGCCACTGAGTCAGTGATGCCATCCAACCATCTCATCCTCTGTCACCCCCTTCTCCTGCCCTCAGTCTTTCCCAGCATCAGGGTCTTTTCCAATGAGTTGGCCCTTCACATCAGTTGGCCAAAGTATTGGAGCTTCAGCAACAGTCCTTCCAATGAATATTCAAGATTGATTTCCTTTAGGAGTGACTGCTTTTATCTCCTTGCTGTCCAAGGGACTCTTAAAAGTCTTCTCCAGCACCACAATTTGAAAGCATCAATTCTTTGGCACTCAGCCTTCTTTATAGTTCAACTCTCATATCACTCATTCAGAGAGGGCTTCAAATCTGTCCCCTTACTGACCATGTCATCCTACTCTGACCTCCTCAAAAAATATGGCCTCCCCTTGTAGCCACAGAGGAAAAGATCAGATTCACAAATTCAAAATAATGTTGACTGAAACCACGTAATATGTCACTCCTCTTAGAATAATGCACTATTATTTTAAGTGAGGAGAATGTGACTGCAACAGACAGGGGCGACTTCAATGCTGGTGGTGAGGAGTTACTTTTTGACAAAGTCATGACACAAACTGGCCTCCTGCTAGACTTGTTAACTCTGCTTCTTTTGGGGAATCTCCGATTCTTCTTTCTCCTGATTTATTTATCCAGTTTTAGAGATGTTGCTGCCTACAGAGATGATTGGAAGAAGCCACAATTTTATCCTGGAGAAATAATATAGAGGAAGTATTAAAAGAGTTCTTCCTTCTGAGATGGTTTACACAAAATGCCTTTCATCGCGTCTTGCTTATATGTGCTCAATACCATTCAGCTAGTTATTAAAGGAACCCCATTTCTGATGAACAGTTAGAACTCCAAATTGAAATAAAATCAACATGAATCTACATGAGGGAAATGGCTACCATAACTATTCTTATAACATGTGCAATAAGTGTGTTACCTTAAAGACATGTTTCCTTTTCTTTGTGTTGAACATAAAAACAAGTTCAAATACGGTCTAACACTTATGGCATTGGTGTTGATTTAGGGACATTCAGAGGTACTCTAATCGGTGAACTCACTATAGAAACCCTTGACCCCAGCTCTCTTAGGGGACATGAATTCGACTTCACCCTCAACTCACATTCCAGGGCTTTCCATGCGGTTCAGTGGTAAAGAATATGCCTGCCAATGCAGGAGATGTGAGAGACATGGGTTTGATCTTTGGATTGGGAAGATCCCCTGGAGGAGGAAATGGCAACCCATTTTGGTATTCTTTGGGAGAAAATCACATGGACAGAGGAGAAGGTGGGCTACAGTCTACGGGGTTGCAAAGAATTGGGCATTATTGAGCACACACCCACGAACTCTACCCACTCCTCATCCTAAGAATGATTCACAGGTAAGTGGCCCAGAAAGAGCAAACCTGAGTTTCAACACCACATCATCTCTGTGACCTTGGACCTTGGACAAAACCATCATAGTTCTTTGTTACTCTTGTCACTTACATAGTGAACAGTTCAGTCTCATCCAACTCTCACAGCTGATGATATGAAAGCACATACATCACTCCCTCAGACAAAAGGTCTTCTTTTTTTCTCTTTGTTGTGTTAGTCACTCAGTCATGTCTGACTCTTTGCAACCCTATGGACTGTATCCTGCCAGGCTCCTGTGTTCTTGGAATTCTCCAGGCAAGAACACTGGAGTGGGTTGCCATTCCCTTCTCCAAGGAAATTTACTGACCCAGGGATCAAACCCAGGTCTCCTGCATTGCAAGCATATTCTTTATGGTCTGAGTCACCTTTGTTCTGTTTAATAATTTGGGAGAAGCTTTTTGTTTGTTTTTATAATATTTTTCTCATTTAAAAAGTAATGCATGTTTATTTTTAGGTAATGTAAAAATGTAGATAAGCACAAAGAAGAAAACAAATTCACTCATAACCCTACTAACCAGTAAAATGTTACAGTGTATAACCTCCAGTCATTTGTAACAAGACTTTTCACTTAATAATATGTTGGCATTATCTGTCCTTGTATTTAACCATGGTCATGCAGACATAGCACAGTTTACTTCACTGGATCTCTTTTGTTTGACTTCAATATTGGTACAATTTTCTGTTATTAATGTTTAGTGAATTTCCACGGATACAAATATTAGTGTGTAATGCTAATTAATATCTTATGATGAATTCTTAGAATTGAGAGTCTCTTGCTCAGGAGGTATGCTCATAAAAAGAAATGCATGTGTTTTTTCTTTTTTTAACACAAGAGTAATTCATTCTCACTGAAAGCAATAAAATAAAAGTGTACATTGTAAAAAGTTACTTTCTCCACTCCTCTCTTGGAGGTAACCACTGAGAATGGTTTGGAGTCTATCCATTGGTTTAATAAAATTTATAGAAAAACCACAATGTGCCATACTCTGTACTAGTCACTGGGGACAAAACACTGATCAAGACAGACATAGTTAGGGCACTCATGGAGCCTAAGAATTCAGGAGCAGGGATCTTAAATTATCTATGAATATATATATAGTTGGACTTCCCAGGTGGCGCCAGGGGTAAAGAACCTGTTTGCCAATGAGGGAGACCTAAGAGACACAAGTTCGATCCCTGGGTTGGAAAGAACCTCTGGAGAAGGAAATGACAACTCACTCCAGTATTCTTGCTTGGAAAATCCCATGGACAGGGGAGCCTGCTGGGCTACAGTCCATAGGGTCTCAAAGAGTCAGACACAACTGAAACAAATAAGCTCATTGTTGTTCAATTACTAAGTTGTGTCTGGCTCTTTAGGACCCCATGAACAGCAGCATGACAGGCTTCCCTGTCCTTCACTATCTCCCTGAGTTTGCTCAGACTCATGTCCACTGAGTCAGTGATGCCATCCAACCATCTCATCCTCTGTCATCCCCTTTCCTCTTGCCCTCAATCTTTCCAAGCATCAGGGTCTTTTCTAATGAGTCAGTTCTTCGCATCAGGTGGCCAGCGTATTGGAACTTCAGCTTCAGCATCAGTCCTTCCAATGAATACTCAGAGTTGATTTCCTCTCAGGCTTCTCTAGTTGCGTCTTGTCGGCTCTAGAGATCATGGGCTTAGATGCCCCATAGCATGTGGGATCTTAGTTTCCTGACCAGGGGTTGGACCTGCATATTCCCTGCATTGGAAGGCAGATTCTTAACCACTGGACCACCAGGGACATCTGAACATATATACAATTACAAATTGTAATGGGCACACCGAACACGTAGTAAATGATTTGATGAGAGACTACAACATACTATATACAACATACTACAACATTTATTGGTGAAGAACAGTGAGGAGTTATCAGGAAAGTTTCTCTGAAGAAACAAGAGATAAGTTAAAAACTGAAGAGTAAATTAATTTAGCCAATCAAGAACATGGCAGCAGGGGGAAGTTGAGAGAGAGGGGTTCTACATTGAGAAGAAGGCAAAAGGAAGTCTTCAGTTCACAGAGCACAATGTGTGAAGTCCTTGGAAGTGGAGATGAATTTGGTGACTGAAAGGAGAGAATACACAAGAGACAGATAGGCAAGTGGAACAGACTAGGGTGGTAGGCAAAAACTTGGTCATGGAGGGCCCTGGCGGCCATGATGATGTCCTGATATACATTCTAAAAACAGTGGGAAATGTTAAACTAGTATGTGTCGTTTCAGTGCTCTTATGCCTGACACTGTCTGTTGATACTCAGCACCTTTCCCAGTATTTATCTGTATCACAGGGGAATGGGTGCTTGAAAACCTCACTCCCCAGACTCTATGAGGTTGGTTTCCAACGATGTGAATGGAAGGCACTGGTGGGAGATGAGAAGACAGCAGAAAGGGTGATCCTACCTGCAGAGCCCTGGTTTCACAACTCCATAGTGAGGGTACCAGCCACTTCCTGGTCTCCGGTTTACATCTTTCTCTTCAGCCCCTCCAGAGCTTTTGTACGCAACCCTTTGCATTCAGTCCCTCTTGCTTACAATATTTAGAGTGGTTTCAGCTTTCCTTTCTGGACATTGGCTTCCTGAATGCTTTTGATTCAGACAAATGCTTTAGTTGCTTACTCACCATGATTGTTGCATGTGCCCTAAAGAAGTGTGCAAAATACTTTTAGGAATCAATTCAGTTTTATTCTGGGTAATACATGACTACCTGGGCTACAGTTTTATTGCCAGTTTTGGCAATACAGTCACCAGTAGGAGTCACAGTTGAAGCACTTAAAAAAATATTACAACAATCCTTAATTCAAGAATTCATTGAAGCAGTTATTCCTTTGAGGATTTAAGTCCTCTGTTTTTTGGAACAGTTCTAGTTTTGCGTGTGCTATCACATTACACCTCTGATTACCCTTGACATTTCCAAACTCTGTCCTACACTGAAAATATTAGCCTTTACATGTTCGTTAGTTCTCCTGTCATTCAGATGGTGTGGATATTTGTTATTTTTGACATCCATAGTTGATTCTCACTTTTTGGGGAGGATTCTCTCAATCTGGCTATATTGGGACTAGCCTTTTATGCCCCATACTTTTAGGTGAGTTTAATGGTGATCTTAATCAAGTAGGATTTTAAGTAGAGCCATTTTCATGCTCTGTCTCTAGAATTTTAATCTAGACCCAAACTGACCAAAAAAAGAAAAAGTTGAACATAATGGTAGTTGATAATTCATCTTGATGACAGCAGCCTAAGAGGCTGCCTGTGGCTTGCAGCTTGGCTACCCACTAGTTCTGGATTATGTTCTAGGCCTGGGTCCCTAGCTTTCCCTTCAATTGTTATGAGCTCTCTAATATGCACCTGGTAATTCATTTCTGTTTGAGTTGAATAGAATTAGGTTCTTTCACCTTAAGGAACCATACAGAGAGGTATTGCATTATTTCTTTTTTCTTTTACTTTCAGTTCAGTTCAGTTCAGTCGCTCAGTCGTGTCCGACTCCTTGCGATCCCATGAACCACAGCACGCCAGGCCTCCCTGTCCATCACCAACTCCCAGAGTTCACCCGAACCCATGTCCATTGAGTCAGTGATACCATCCAACCATCTCATCCTCTGTCGTCTCCTTCTGCTCCTGCCCTCAATCTTTCCCAGCATCAGGGTCTTTTCAAATGAGTCAGCTCTTCGCATGAGGTGGCCAAGTAATGGAGTTTCAGCTTCAACATCAGTCCTTCCAATGAACACCCAGGACTGATCTCCTTTAGGATGGACTGGTTGGATCTCCTTGCAGTCCAAGGGACTCTCAACAGTCTTCTCCAACACCACAGTTCAAAAGCATCAATTCTTCAGCGCTCAGGTTTCTTTAGGTAAAAACATACATAACACAAAATTTATCATCTTAATCATATTAAGTGTACAATTCAGTAGTGGTGAGCCCATTCACACTGTTTTGCAACAAATGTCCAGAACCCCCTTTTCTCTCTCTCTCTCTCTTTAGGCCATGTGGCAAGTGACTAGTATCTTAGTTTCCTGATCAGGGATCAAACCTGCACCCACTGAATTGGAAATGCAGAGTCTTAACCTCTGGACCACAGGGAAGTCCCCTCCAAAACTCTTTTCATGTTGCAAAATTTAAATTATATACTCATTAAACAATAGATCCCTATTCCTCCCAGTTCCCAGCCACTGGCATCCACTATTCTAGTTTTAGCTCTATGAATTTGACTAATTCCAGGTACCTCGTATGAGTGGAATCACAGTACTAGTCTTCTTGTGACTAGACTATTTCTCTTAATATAATGTCCTCAGAGTTTAACTATGTTGTAGCATGTATGAGAATTTTCTTTCTTTTTAAGGCTAATATTGCATTGTTTGTGCATGCATGGTCAGTTGCTCAGTCCTATCCAACTCTTTGCATCCCCATGGACTGTAGTTTGCTAAGCTCCTCTGTCCAAGGGATTTTCCAGGCAAGAATACTGAAGTGGGTTGCCATTTCCTCCACATCCATGGTCTGTATACTACATGTTTTGTTTGTCTAACTCTTTCATCTATGGACACCTGAATTTCTTCTACTTCTCGGTTATTGTGAATAATGCTGCTATGAACATGAATGGACAAAATCTCTTTGAGATTCTGCTTCCCTTTTGGATGTACACCCAGAAGTGGAATTGCTAGATCATATGGTAGTTTTCCTTTTAACATTTAAAAAAAATCGCCATACCATTTTCCATAGTAGCTGCACCATTTCACATTCTCAACAACAGTACACAAAGTTTCCCGTTTCTCCACTCTTGCCAGCACTTTTTATTTTCTGGATTTTTTGATGGTTTCCATTCTACATTCCTTTTTATAAATATTTTAAACATTTTCTAAATGTTGCAACAAGGAGAGTCTCTTGTATTCATAAATCAGTTATGCAGACTATAATGAACGATCAGACACTAACCAAAGTCCCTTGAGGGAAGAGCTGGTTGGCTCTCTAATCTCTCTTTGGGTCTTCTGGACCCAGACTAATAGTTTTTGTTTTGTTTTGTTTTGAATCATCCCACTTCTCCCCATAAACCTTCCGTTAATAATTCTTTTAACCTGGAGAGCATGAAATAAGTACACTATCAACTCCACTTGCCTTCACTTTTGCTTTCTCTCACAATGAGTCTGCTAACTATTTTAGAAAAGGCTTAATTCATGTCATGTTAATAATTTAAAATGTAAGTTTGGAGTAAATTTTTGTTTGAAAAGGGATAAGGAAGACATTCAAGATACTTGTTAAAAATATGCAAACAAAATGACTCAGACCTTCCTCCTATTAAGGAAGCATTTAGGATCTTTTAAGAGGACAAGTATTATGGCTGTGACTTGAAATAACCTGAATAGAAAAAGCCTGGGAACCACTGTTTGGCACTTACCTTTCCAACTCTTCACAGTCAAGACTCAGATGCCTAAATGTCTCTGGGGCATATTTCATTCTCCAACAACCTTACTCTCTTGGTTTGGAGACATAGCCTTGGTTTGGAACAGACCTTTTTGGACTTCTTCAGTTGCTCCTGAACCAGGAGTTCTGAGATGCTTGACTAAGTGCAGGCTAAGGAGCCTGGCACCTGTGGATTCTTAGCCAGCCAGTTCCCAGCAGGGTGGCAGTGGAATAGGCTCTAAAACTCTCTAAGCTCCAGTTTCCTCGTCTGTGAAACAGGAATAATACTTCCTGCATGCAGGCCTACTGTGATGATTAATGGAGCTAATGGATGTATACATTCCTAGCATGACACTGGCATAACAGTTTTAGAAATGAATAGCTTATTTGATTTATTTTGTATAAAAAATAATGATTGGTTGATGGTCATTATCTGAAAATAAAAGTATGTGCATGCTTATTCTTTGAATGTGTTTTCTTAACTGTCCTTGAATTTTTGGAGAGCACGCAGCAATTAGACTGGATGGTTCATGTTCTCAAAGGGCTGAGTTTTCTTTATTTTTCAAAGCTGCATATTTATTCAAGAAACATGATAAGGAGTTTGGGATTAACAGATACACACTACTATATATAAAGTAGCTAACCAACAAGGACCTATTGTATAGCACAGAGAAGTTTACTCAATATTTTGTAATAACCTGAAAGGGAAAAGAATCTGGAAAGAAACATGTATACACATATATATATTTATAGAAATATATATGGGCTTCCTTAGTGGTTCAGTGGTTAAAGAATATGCCTGCCAATGCAGGAGATGTGGGTTCCATCCCTGAGTCAGGAAGATGCCCTGGAGAAGGAAATGGCAACCCACTCCAGTATTTTTGCTGGGAAATCCCATGGACAGAGGAGTCTGGCAGGTTATATTCCATGGGGTCACAAGAGTTGGATGTGACTTAGAGTATAAACAATAATACACACTTACAAATATATATATATATAACTGAATCGTTTTGCTATACACTTGAAACTAACACAACATTGCAAATCAACTATATTTCAATACAATTTTTCCAAAAAAGGTCCATATCCACTTTTTTATACTCTAGATTTCTGTTATATTCTAAAAACTTTTTCTTAGCATAGTGTTTGTGTATGTGTATAAACACACACACAGATGCACGTTCTATTCTCTTAACTACCACCATAAAAATTATGAATTGCCTGCATGTGTTCAACTTTTCCCAAATATTTCTAAAAATAGATTTTGATTTTCAACATCCACAGAAACCCAGTAGAGTAGCAGGAGAAGCAGGTATTACCCTGGTTTCACAGATGAGATTTTAAAAGGTATATTACTTGCCTAAGACCTCAAAGCCACCAAAGGAATGGAACCAGAACTCAAACTCAGGTCTTCACCTTCCAAATCTAACATTGTCTCCACCACATCTCATGGTCTCCGCACAGGGCCATGTGGTGCAGGACTGCTGGTGAGATGAATGTAAAAGAAAGCAGAAGTATGAGGCTTGAAAACCTCTTTGGAATTTGGAGGGGCTAAGCATTAGCAAACAACTGAAATGTCATGCTCAGAATCTAACAAGAATTCAGTAGCATTGAGAATATTCAAACAGCTTCAGAGTTTATGGGTTTTTTCTTTAAAACAAAAGGAAATGCATAACACATTCCCACTCTCCACTTTCTTGAATGTGTTGTTATTATGTCTCAAACACTAGATTCTTCTTCTCTTTCTGTGTAGACCAGATTTATAGTTTTAGTATATTTTCTGAATACTTCCCGTGCCCACTTTCTATTTAAAAAGCAATATTTATCCCCTCCCCCCCGTATTTAATTCTAATACTAATGACATTTAGAAAGGATGTAGGAAGTTTCTCCATATCTGGCAATTTGTCTAATGAGTAAATAAACAAACAGGGAAATTAGTCTGGATCTACTTCTATGTGTCATACTTGTTTAATCTGCAGACCTTGTTAAAACCTCTACAGCTGGCCTGATTGAAAAGCCACATTCTCAAACAACTGGCATTATATTTAAAGTTCAAAAAATATTCATAATGGCTCCTCCACTAGAGAATTTATAATATGGAAATACCACTCATCACAGTTCAAACCTGTGTGTACATATATGAACACATAGAAACAATTACCACCATGAAAATTAAAATACCATTGCTTACACTAGTGAAAAGCAGAAAACATAAATTTTCAACAGAAGTGAAATGGTTAAAGAAATCATAGGGGGTCAAACCCATGGAAAATGGAGAAACTGCTAAGTGATTATTTTGAAGAACTTGTAGCAATATGCAATGAATTTTTTGGTGGGGGTAAAGAAAGAAAACTCAAAATCATATCTACCCTCTGATTCTAATCATGAAAAAAATGATATTTTGCATGTGAGCAAAGACTTAAAATGATCATCAAAAATTTAAAGGGTCCCCATCCTCCTGTGAATCAGTTAACAGTATTTGGGTAATTAAAAACAAAAATAAGCACAGAACACCTTTTGGCATGTACTATGTAAAATAAAGAAGAAAAAAAAAAACACTAGGTTGCTCTGTTCTAACTAAAATGGGTGCTGCAGATGTGGGGTGATCCTAAGGACCCTGTACTATTGCACCTGAGTCCTGACTTTGCACCACATGGAGAAAGTTCAGAGCGATGAGTGGAAGAGACTCCAATTCCCCATGGGCCAAGGGCTATCTTTCATGTCATCTCAAATGTCTATACACACATGCTCTACATTCCATGTATCTGTTAGGGCATCAAAGTCCCAGACAGCATATCTTTAAATCACTGGATCCCAAAGGGAAACGAAAATTGCATGAGAAGGGAAAATACAGCACTGTGGGAAAAATAACCATTTTTGTAAGTCTTTATTTTTTAGTTGTTCCTCCCATAGTAATGCACTGAAAGGCATAACAGTTTATATTGTACAAAGCATTGGAAGAAAGTACCTCAACTCGCCGATTATTTCAAAATGAGATTACAAACAAAAAGAAAACAAATCTGGTTCCTCAATAAAGGGCAAAATAACTGAATACAGTCTGTTATTTACGTCTCTCTTTTAACATAAGGTCTGGAACACTTCATTTTACAAATAGGATTAACATGAACATAACATCGCACAAGCTTGCAGACAACCAGTATAAAATATGGGGTACAGTTTTTAATCAGAAGAATCATGCTTTCATGAAAGAAATTATAATCATTTATACAATTGAATCAATTTCAGTATTACAAAAACTAAGTTGCATCTATTCGTATTTAGCTCATTAAGAAGGAAAACAAAACAACAAAAAAAGGAATGTTAAGAAAAGCCAAACACCATTTGGCACTCCCATACACAGGTCGAGTCACCTTGGTCCTTGCAATTCAAAACGGAGTGTGCCTCAGACGTCAGAAAGTAGTGGCTGAATGGAACAGTGCTATTTTAATCAACAAACAATAGTTCGCCAACAAATAAATACATGATACACGCAACACACACAAAAAATTAAACATTAAAAAACAGTGACATGATTGTCTAAAATTAAGATGTTATTACAAGGATTTGGCAAACCTATTAGTGTAGTGGTACAGCGGTACGGGTGATGAACAGGTTACTTCATTGACTTAACCCCTCTGAGCATTTGAACATCCATAGTTTACAATATACACATACCCTTGTTCCCTAGTTTTAAACAATGTACTTAAAGAAGGCAAAAGTTAATGGGAAACTCCCTGTTATCAGTTTCTATAATAATCAAGTGTGCATTTCATTCAACTACTTCTGTCTTCAAAGGGTTAAATTACATAAAAACTTTAACAAAGCAAGAAAATTAAATCTGTAATTAAAAGCAACTGTTCCCAATCATGTGTCAGGTACAAAAAAAAAAGAATTCAGTTTCTATGGAGTGTTCATGCCGCCATCTCAACTGCTCCTCTCACCCACCCACTCCCAAGGGCAAGGTGGATGGGAAGACGCCTTCTGCCCAGCAAGGTTTTCATTTTTACTGAATCACTTAAGTCGCATTGATCCTCCAGAAGTCAGCAGCTGCCTTGGCTGTGCAAAACAAAATATCGAGAATAAATAGTTTCCTTTTCTTTCTTTCTTTCTCTTTCTTTTCTTTTTTAATCATTCCGTTTAAGGTCCCCAGACTTTACATGAGTGACCCTTCAGGTTTCTAAGGCATTCTGCTCAGCAGTCTTTTAAATAGTCCTACATGAAAGAGCCATGCTACTGTTGGACTTGGTCCCACTCCGGTCAACCTTGAGAATGTCATACGTGGCTTATGGACTGGATGGCACTGGATTCTGCTGCAGCCCTGGCCATACTATGCCACACATTGGAAGAACTGTGGGATGAAGAATGCAGGGACTCCTTGTCGGACAATGACAACATCATAGCGTATGCCTTGGGTAGAAAGGAGAGAATCGGTAAATGGCATTTGAAAAACATCACTTCTCATTTGAAGGCTATCTTGGGTGAATGTTAGGAAGAGACAGGACCCTGAGAAGGAGCATCCCTCATGGGTGTGTTTGGAAAAGTGCAGAACATTTCTTGTGTGTTATAATGGCATGGAGTCACTGCTGGCCTTCAGTGCCTCAGGACCACAAAAGTGACACAATCTGCAGAACAAAAAATTAATGATCCTACCTAGAATGACAATCATGTCTCCATTAAGAAACAGGAGTCATCCCCCTCCCCAGCCATAAATATAATAACCATCCTTCCACTGTTGATGTACATGTTTGACTCACCCAAAATATTACTGAATGCTTACAACTGAAACAGAAAATACATATAAGAGACAACTCTGTCTTGACAGCACTGTGGAAGCATCTAGAGGAAGCATGCCACAGACTACTTCTCTGTATGACTAAGAGCCCTGCAGGTGAAAAGACTCGCCCAAAGGCACTTAACTACACCCTGAAGAAGGCATCAATAAAAGCTTATCTGCCCAAATCCAGTGTCCTCTCTCCACTTCCCCTCCAAGCTTGAAAAATTCAGTGCTGACACTCAAAGACCTTGACAATCAAGGTAGATCAAGTAGGTTCTACCAAAAACTCAAACAAATCACAAGACCCAACAAAGTTCTCACCCCTGGGCTCCAGGGTCTGCCGAACAGAAGATGTACGGGGGTGCTCTGTGAGGAAGTACTCTCTCTTACCTATTATCATGTCAAATTCTAAATAACTGTTCAGAGAATCTCCCCATTTGCTGCCAAGTAAAATATTCAAATGAAATGTTTGGTCTTGACTTGGGAGTGAACTTTTCACTGTTGATTTGCTATTGTTGGTCTCATCCATTGCTAAACTTGCTTGTCAAAATGCTGCTGAAGTGGAATCATTAAAGTCCTGCCAAAGACATTCCACTGTCGGTAAACAAAGACAAAATGCCTCTGTTGTGAAGCAGAATTTCATCTCTGGGAGTCATGCTGAGACATGTGGCTGGTCTGTGGTTTCTTCCGTAATCATGGCATACAGTTAGAAAATCTGCCCTCTCAGGCTGATTTTGATTTGCTGGGTCACTGCTCTAAATGTACACATTTGACTTTTCTGCATGCAATTTGCCTTTTGGACCTCTACAAATCTCAGCAGACGTTTAAAAAATATTTCTTAAGCATCTACTCTAATGCCAGGCACTGTGCTAGGTCCTAGAGAGTTAAGGATAAATAATACAGAGTCCTTGTCCTTTGCAGGTTTAAAGTATGGGTGAAGTGAGCACTTAACTTTATTCCAATTATGTACTCACATTTACAGATCAAGATAAAAGATTAGTCTGCCATGGTTTTAACAAAACTCATTCTGGTATTTAGAAAAAGGAGGGAGCAGAGAGAAAATATTGAAATTCCAAGTTTTAACCCCGGCTTCTATCCTGCCTCTATTCAGCTAGCTGTGTGAACCTGGGCAAGTTGCTTAGTCTTTCAAGGTTACTTCCTTCATATAAAATGTGGATAATAATAACAACTTACTTCCAACGGTTGTGGAGGAACCACAAGCACTAACTTACATAAAGTGTTTAGCTTAGCATGCCTAATATAAATAATACCTGTTATCCTGAAACTACCCCTGGCCTAGGGCATAACAACCCACTCCAGTATTCTTGCTTGGAGAATCCCGTGGACAGAAGAGCCTGGTGGGCTATAGTCCGTAGGGTTGCAAAGAGTTGGACACGACTGAAGCAACTTAGTTTGCATGCATACATGCCTCCTGAAAATTCCATGCAGAGGGCAGCCACTGTTGTATTGGTCAACTATTTTGGATTCTATCACTATAAAAATCACAGAGTAAATGTAAGAGTTTTGAGTAAAGCATCTGAATCTATTCAGATTCTAGAAAGTGGTAAATATGGAATATCTGCCTTTTGGTAATCAAAGGAAACAAACATTTTCATCCACTAGGATCAGTGTTGAGCACAAAACTGACAGCGACAATGGAATGAAAGAATAAAGTCTCATGAAACAAAGTCGGTTTGCAAAAAGGCCTGACCATTTTTAAACTGATATAAATATATATACATACATATATGACATTATAAAGTAACAATACAAATACAAGTTAAAATTGCAAAATTATAGCATTTCTCATGAGGGTAATTGTTAGCCCAATTGGGCAGGGACTTTATATATTAAAATGCTATTGAATATATCACTTCCAATATCTCTAGGTTCCCAGGACCCTTTGCTTTCTATAACTTGTGACAGTTTTAGGAATTTTCAGTATTGTGCCTTGTGATGTCTTATAATTTGGGGTGGAATGATGAAAATAATTTTTTTCAAAAAAAAGAAAGAAAAGTTGGCTCCCCAGTTTCTCTGATCAATAAGGAAGGAAAATGGGAAATCAAGAGTTAAAAAAACATTAGCCACTTCTTATGGCTGTCTCCACGTAAAGATGAGATGTCTAAACTGGCTGGTTTACTTTTAATGTTAGAAATTGAAAATTTCATTTTTATCACCATTGAATGATAGAGCAGGAAGGGATCTTAGACATCTGCTCCACTCACCCGACTTTACAGTGAGGAAATGGTACCCATAGTTGTGAAGTGATGTTCTCAAACCCATGGAAGTGAGACTAGTCAGAGATGAGGCTGGCTGCTTTCACTTCAATTCAGAAAGAACATTTGTTTTGTCTGTTGCCATACATGGCATCTTAAGACGTTTTATTGAATTTACTAATATTTTAAAATTGGTACTATCCCAGTAGGATAACATTTTTCCCACTTTAGTTGAGATATGACCACATTTGCTGTTAAGATAGCCCAAAACATCTCAGCCAAATAGAAAATTTCCAAATGTAGTAATGAATACAGTTACATGGTTTGGGCCACCTCCAAAATGAACTCAGGACCAAACAATTAGACCAAAGTGACCAACAAATATGGTAACAACAGAAAGTTTTTTTTTTATTTTTTTAAAAAGAACCTGAATAAACAAACTGGTTGAGTGCAGATGTCAAGCAGAAAGGACTGATTCCCTTTTTTGTGAAAGAAGAACTGAGGCTCTTTTCAATGATATTTATAAATCCTTAGATGGATTTATTTTGGTTACCATAGTGTGGATAGATTTCTGTAAAACCCATCCATCTTGGGTACCATACATTCATTCATTCAAAATTGATAGGGTTTTTTTCCAGGTTTGCCATTAAGTTGCTATAGACTTTTGGCAATTCATTTCAACCCTGACTCCCCTAAATTTAGTTTATTTCTAAATTCTATCATTAGTTGACTTGTATATTAACTATGGATGGTGGTTTAGTCATTAAGTCAAGTCCAAATCTTGCAAACCCATGTACTATAGCCTGCCAGGCTCCTCTGTCTATGGGATTCTCCAGGCAAGAATACTGGAGTGGGTTGCCATTTCCTTCTCCAGGGGATCCTCCCAACCCAGGAGTCAAACCCAGGTCTCCTTCATCGCAGGCAGATTCTTTAACAACTGAGCTACAAGGGAAGCTACTAACTACGTACAATAAGAAACAAAAACAGGGGATAGAATTCACTTTCCAAAAATATCAAAATATAATTAGGTTGACAAAAAATATAGACACAAAGCAATTAGAAAATAATTCTGAAGTAATATACAAATGAAGTGAAATTGTTAGTCACTAGGTTGTGTCCAACTCTGCAACCCCATGTACTGTCCATGGAATTCTCCAGGCAAGCATACTGGAGTGGGTTGCCATTTCCTACTCCAAATAGGTGCAATCAAATGTTTATGGACCATCTATACAAAAGTAAGGTGATTGCAAAGGAAAGGGTGGATTATTGGAGGTCAGGGTTTGTCACAGAAATTTCTGTGCAGAATCCAGTCATATTAATTGCTGTAGTGGTTGAGTATTTTGGATTCAGTCATAGGCAGAGATAGGAACCTGTTGAGTAAAGCATCTGAACCTGCTCAGATTCTAGAACATAGCAAAGAGTATCTGCCTTTGGCATCAAAGGCACAATGTCACCAGGATGCTATACTGCAGGAAAGTATGTACCTGTGACTTGGACTTTCTGTGTAACGGTTGTTTAAGTTCCTCTGGCACATGGGAAGCACTGAAAGAAGACACCTCAGCTTCTGTATATTGATTATCTTCCATTTTCCTCATTTTGAGGCTATCTGTGAAGTGCCTTATATGATCTAGAGCAGAAAGTCCAGTTTTATATTCTTCCTCTTTATACCTAAAATGAACCAATGGGAAAGCACAGAGGGTTTTTTTTTTCTTTTTCAGTTTGATATCCAACCAAATCACTTTTCATTTGATTCCATACGCTTGTCAAATGTCATATTATATTTGCAGTAGAAAGTAGCCTCCATCAATTCTTGGATTCTTCAAAAAACTTACAAATATTCTATCTTATACATATATTTCTTTTAAGATTTTTCATGACTAAAGCAAGAACATATTTGAGATAAAGAATTAAAGTCAATGACATGTGAAGTCAGCAATGCAGTGGAGACAGAATTCATACATTTACAATTTCCATTTAAAATAAAGCCAGTTATGATGATATTCAGTTGGCACCAATTATCCATATGAAAATATAATATTCCCGTCAATTTAATTATTGGGCTAATGTTTTTCTTGCAAACATTTATTATCTATATAGATTCCATATACAGCAAATAAAGTGATATTTCTCTCAATAATATTTGAACAACACATGATAAATTGAATAAATTAGATAATGCCAAAAGCTCTATTTTTCTTTGAGTTTTATAGGTAGAGTCTAAATAAGTGATTGTGTACTTGTTTAACCTTTCCTTTACCCTTCCTTCCTCAGGTTAATCAGAGTTCCACAACTATCAATGTATTTATATGCTGCGGATTATGTTCATGGCCACTTTGTTTCCATCTTTTTAAAATTAATCCACTGCGTATGCCTTGCTAATTCAAATGGTTTTTACGATTCATTGCTCCAAAATTGCTTATCCCCTGGAATAGCGTGCTTATGGAAGAACAGAGCAGCAGGAATCATACTCCTATGTGGGTCCACCCTTGCTTCTCACCTCATTGGGGATGCTTTACAGCTCATTTCCAGGGTGCTGGTGTCTTCATAGTCATCCTCGGGGTTTCCTTCATGTAAATTACTCGTCCCTGGTTCCTTTCCCATTTTCCCAGTAATGTCATTGTCTTCATCCTCCTCATCTAATAACACCTCATCTTCTACTTCTTCATCATCCAGTAAGTCTGAATTTTGATTGGTCACCAAAGCCTTTTCATCTTTAAAGTGACTGCCATTCATTCTTCCAAAAGCATAAAAACGAAGCAGGTTCAATTACTGGTGTCATTTCAAAACATGCAGTTAGATCTATTATTAACATTATGTCTTTCTAGCAATAATTTAGGTTTTCTACATTTCTAGAGTAAATTTTTATCATTTATGCTCTATGGCAACCATGGGAAAATAATGTAACCTCACAAATGGAAAAGTGAAAAAAATAATTGTGTGATTATTCAGATTATAAATGGAACCTCTGGCAGAACTGGGAAAACAATCTTAGTCTCCTATTTCTTATCAGGCCTTTGCTTGATAAATGATATTGCTATATATGATATAAAAAGCACATACAGGTTTTTCTCTACATAAAGCTACCTAATTACCATAAAAGTATGCACCATTTAAGAGAACAGATTTCTGGAAAACTCATACCCATAAGCAACACTGCCAAAGCTTCAACATGCGTGCTTCAAGAGAAGCTAAGAATTCAAAGAGTATTAGAGCAGCTGCCAAGGATCAACCAGTATTTGCTCTTTCTAGGTGACACTGGTGGTATATGGCACTTAAACCCTCTCCTGAGACTTGGGAGTGATTGAGAACTCATTTATTTGTACTTTGTTCAAATTATCCTTGATAGTCTGAATGTAAAAATATTCCTTGTTTCCCAGGATAACACTGGGGTGGGAAATGATATAAAAATGTCATTGTACAAATATCTTTTGAAGCTTATATGTGTAATATAATAATGCAAAAGAAGCCTACTGTATTTAAAACATCATTTGTAATATTTTAGTGGTGGCAAGGATTGCAATATGTAATTCAAAAGTTTAATTATAAAAAATGTTTAATAACATAGAAGTCCCCATTTAATACATTTGAGAATGTTTACGAAATGAAGATAAGCTTTTCAGGCTTTAAAGGAAACATTAAAATATGTATAAACCGAATTTCTTTCATTGCAAGATTAAGATGAAACAGTTAGAAAATAATTATAAATGTTTTGAATCTCTCCTAACTTCCTCCTTTTAAAGACATATGATCAGAGAGACTAAGGCACTTGCCCAAGTACAGAAAGCTTGTTAGAAATTAAACAATCGTAGGTGTCTAGGTGGGCTTCCCATGTGGCACTAGAGGTAAAGAACCTGCCTGCCAATGCAGGAGACTCAGGAGATCCGGGTTCGATCCCTGGACCAGGAAGATCCCCTGGAAAAGGAAATGGCAAGCCACTCCAGTGTTCTCACCAGAGAATCCCATGCTGAGACACAGGAGCCTGACAGGCTACATACAGTCTATGGGGTTACAAAGAGTCAGACATGACTGAGGAGATTTAGCATACACGCTGGCATCTGGTAGTCCTACCTATTTTCTAACTCAGAAAACTTGCTGAGACTGCTAAATTATTGTTACAGTCATGTACAATTTTCACACTTAATGTAACTATTTTTCAGGTTATGGAAAATCAGATACCAGCAATAGACCCCCATCAATTTCCCACATTAAAAAAATGAGTATAATTTTATATTTAGATTTCCCAGGACAAAAAAAAATACATAAATTAAACAATCCTGGGTGTGACAGAGGCACATAGTAAAAATTCATTTGACCAGAAAAAGTCATATCATCATTAAGTTTTTTTTACACAATCCATCACTTAACCTCTTTTATCAAAGAATGATGAAAACATGTTTTGCACAGACATAAATTATTAGTTTCCAGTTACACTGCCAACTTGCTAGTCTGAATGGATTGAAATTGTTATTTTAAAATAAATGAAAGAAAAAGTAAAAGAACAAAAGAGTGCATGGATGAAAACCAAACGTAACAAAGCCGACGTGATTAAGAAAACCTATTTGTTAATTTTGCCTTCAAATGTGGCAATTTATAGAAGATAAATTATTCATCAAAAGTAGTCTGATAGGAGTTGAGGGGAGAAAAGTTAGATGACTCAGTCTTCTTACTTCTATGCTGTTTAGACATGTTGAAGCCAGATGTTGCAGCTTTATGGTTCACAAATTTTCAACTAAGGGTTTGAAATCTGAATAGGTGTCTCAGAACACAAATGGTGCTTTTTGTTTGATATTTCTTATTCGTATCATGTAACTATCATTATTAAAATATAAGATCATGACTGTCTTTCTTACTTGTCCTTAGTACTTTGTACTTCTGAGTAGCTGCCTCACCTCTGCCTTTCCATCTCTCTCTCTCTCTCTCTCTCTCTCTCTCTCTCTCTCTCTTTCTCTCTCTCTCTCTCTCTCACACACACACACACACGCACACACGGGCAAGCAGAGGGAGAGATACACCCAACAGCACAAAGTTTAGTCTTGTCAGACTTTTCAGAAGCTGGAAGAGTCATGCAATAGCAGATATTCTCTCCTCATTCCCTTAGAGACACTTTTAAACAAGCTAAAGAACAGAAGTGATCATATATTTTTATATAATCTTGGAAAATAATGTTTATTTAACACTGCCTTAATGGAAAACTACCCGAAACAATTAACTCTGACTTTTAATAGCATCAAAAACGGAGGACAATAACAACACTTGTGTGATAAAAAGTAATGGAACTTTCATTAACTAATTTCATGTTACATTAAAATTTATAGTGCAGCTTCCTAATTTAATAGGCTATTGGATAGTTATATTTAGAATAACACAGTTCTCAATGCCAGATATTTAATTATAACTTATAGGCAATAAAAATTAAATCCAGTAGTTTGGGTAAAATAATGTTTCCTTTATATCACACAAAACATAAAATGCTAGATTATCGTGTTGTTGTTTAGTTGCTCAGTAGTATCTGACTCTATGCGACCCATGGACTGCAGCCTGCCAAGCTCCTCTGTCCACAGGATTTCCCAGGCAAAAATACAGGAGTGGGTAATCATTTTCTTCTCCAGGGGATCTTCCCGACCCAGGGATGGAATCCACATCTCCTGCATTGTAGGCAGATTCTTTACCACTGAGCCACCAGAGAAGCCCTATTTCTATACCAATTAAGCCATATATGCTTGATGTTGAGAATGACAAGAGGAATCCAGTGCACCAGGTCACTAAAAACGATTATAATTATACCCACCGAAACAAACATGCTGGAATTAAATAAGGATGCACTTGAGAGCATATAAAGAAGTGATAGAATCTTATTAAGAAGTCACAAATGGCTTCAAAACAGATATTTGGATGACAATAAGTATTTTATGTATAAATATCTACAGATACATACAGTCATATAATGTTAACATATATAGATACATATAGTCATACATATAGTCATACATTATATGTATGGGGCTTCCCTGGTGGCTCAGAGAGTAAAGAATCTGTCTGCAGTGCAGGAGATCCAGGTTTAATCCCTGGGTTGGGACGATCCCCTAGAGAAGGGAATGACAACCCACTCCAGTATTCTTGCCTGAAGAATTCCATCCATGGACATAGGAGCTTGGCAGGCTACAGTCCATGGGGTTGCAAAGAGGTGGACAGGACTGAACAACTAACACTGTCACTATATGTATACATTATACATAATATGATACATAATAGTAACAAGCATTAGTCAGTGATTCATCTGAATCCCTGTGTGGCTTTCCCTTCTAATTGCCAAGGTTTGATAAAATATTCTAATTAGCTATGAAGAGAGGTGGAATAGAATGGTGCTAAAATCATGGGCTATAGAATCAGACAGTTTAGGTTAAATCTCGTTTATTACTTATGTGACATTTAGCAAGTTATTTAACCTTAAATGTCACCATTCCTTCAGTGATAAAATTACATAATTACAGTCCCTATCTCGTAGGATTATTAGGGTAATTAAGCTCATTGATACACATAAAGTGCTTAAAAGAACATTTGGTATTTAATCTGTACTAAATAAACACCAACCATTGGTGGCAGGAGTAAGGCAGTGTCACAAAAATGAGCACTGAAATGTATTTCAAAATGTTCATTTCTGAAATCACTGACTAAAAAGGGAAAGACCAGCTTTACCTCTCTTCGGTGTTCCTGGGGGACTGGCTGCCGTGGTTGCTATTCCCGATGAAATTTCGAATTTCTGTGAAGTAAGCATCTTCCTTGTCATCGAGGATTGCACCTGTACTTTCCAGTTCAGAATGAGGCGATGATGTTGCCGTACCTGAGGGGAGAGAAACCCTTTTGTGAAAAAGACTATTATTTACAGGGCGACTTATTTGAAATCTCACACCTTCTTCATTCGATTGGTGTGTTTTCCTAAAACAGGCTTTTTCAAGTATTAATAATGAAAACTTTAGGAAGTCAAAGTCTTCCCAATTTTACCACGTATCTCTGCCAATGAATAATGGGGACTACTGTGAACCACTGAAATCATGAGGTACAATCTCCCAAAGATGCTCTTTCTCCCACCAGCTTCCTTCTACTCCCACTGTGATATAGGAACGTTTTTATTCGTAGAATGAGAGTACAGAGTGAGGCAAAGTATAAAAAGGTCTTAAAAACATTCTGCCAGAAAAAAACTGTATACCCAGTCCTGGTTGCAGTTAATATGCATTTATTGCCCCTGTGCTAATGTATGTTATCAAATAAAGCCTGAACACATGCTGGAAATATGGCATTCTGCTTTGTTGAGCTAAGCTGTGGGAAGACCCAGAACACACCAGTCTTGAGACAGTATTAAGAAGACAATATTGGGTCTGTGGATTACAGAATGTTTTTCAGCTTCCTTACCTATAAAATTAGAATCAAAATAGCTGTATCACAAGATTGCCTAAAATTTCCATACATTTACAAATTATAAACTCTTTATAATATGTGGTCAAACTTTATACTAATATTTGCTTTGTTTGTTTACCTTGCCCACAAAATATCTGTGGCTTGATAGTTCATCACAATAGTCTAGATGCCAAACACAAGTGGTTAGAATACCCTTCAGCTTCATGAAGTTATAATCTGGACCAACAAATAAGTATTCAATTTTGACACATTCTACTTTTTTAATTATTTATTTATTTTCTGAAATAATTTTGGCTAGAAAAATTATAGTGATATACTGTAAGGGTGTACGCAGAAAGTATTGTCACTTTTGAGTACTGGATTAGACTCTTGTCTCTAAAATCCAATATTTTTAAATCATGATCATTAGAGTTTTGGCTTTAAGGGAAACAAACAGTACATAGTTCATTCAAAATTCATAAGCAATGTGCCTAGACAGTAGATGAAAGATTAATAATAAAATAATTTCCTTAAGGAAAGACTACTTTGTATCAATCCAACTTTTCTCTGTTCTTAAAATCTCTTTTCAGGGATTCCATGCATGCCCCCTCCCCTCACTGCCAAGTCATTCCCTTAATTCTCTAGAAACAATTACAGCTGCATAGACTGGCATCACACACATATGCCAGCTGGTCAATATTAGTTAATGGCTTATTATCTAACTATTAGAAGCCAAGGGCTTCCCAGGTGGCACAGTGGTAAAGAATCTGCCTGCCAATGCAGGAGATGCAACAGATGCAAGTTCAATCTCTGAATCAAGAAGATCCCCTGGAGTAGGAAATGGCAACCCGCTCCAGTATTCTTGCCTGGAAAATTTCATGGACAGAGGAGACTTGTGGGCTACAGCTCATGGGGTAGCAAAGAGTTGGACACAACTGAGCCACTGAGTACACACACACACACACACTTTAGAAGTCAAAGGCGAAAAAACCACCATGTCTTCTGCTAACTATGCATTAATAGGCCTGGGTTAAAGGAAGGCTAGTTTTTTTGCCATTATAAACTTAATTTTGCATCAGAATTTGTGACCAAAATCACACACCACTATCATTTGCTATAGGCTACTCTAATCAAGTTGACAGTCTTTTATCACTCATATCTAAAACAGGTCCCCTAGAGAAGTTCTCTGAACTGCAGGCTTTTTGCAAAAGCAGCTGTGGTTTCTAGGTTAATGCTGAGAGCGTGGAGCTCCACTCTGGTCATCCCAGCCAGGCCAGTGGCCACATTCTGTGCCAACAGGGTCAAAGATTGTTCCCTGCGATTTAGAAAATCATGATTCATCAGCCTCCTTTGAGTTCCAGCTATGGTTCTCTGTGCTCAAGATTGCCCATTGAGATGCATCCAGAAAATAAAACGGTCCAAATAAAGCTCTTGAGTTGTATATTAACAGTTCACTTCATTCAGAAATCTCAAGGGAAAAGTGCTACAAATGTTCACAATAGGATCTGATTCTCGTGTCAACGGGGAATGAGAGATGAACGATCACAACTGTCTTTTAAAATAAGAATAATAACCCAAGCATCTCCTCCTCAGAAGACAGTCGATGACCTACCAGACATGTTCCCATTCTCGTGCTTTTTGAGGTGTCTGTCTAAGTTGGTTTGTTGACCAAAACACCTATCACATAAGTGACACTTAAAGGGTTTCTCTTTATTGTGGATGTTGCGAACATGCCGCTGCAGGTTAGAAGATATGCTGAAGGACCTGTCACAGTACTTGCATCTGAAAAGCAAACACAGAGCAAATATTTGCAAGCAAATCAAAAGACATTTCTCAAGACAAGCAACCCAGATCTCCAAAATTATCACCCATAAACAACATGCAGCAAAGATACTATCCACATTGCCAAGATTTCAATTCTGGTAAATGACTTTGATTGCATCAAAGATTTTTATGACTCCGTGAAAAATCATAATAAAATACTGATAATTTGATTGCTCACAAGTTTACCCAGGTAATCAGTTCTAGTATTTCAAGCAAAGCTGACAAAATTAAAGACATTAAGAAATGGTAGCAGTTTTATCTTCCACTTAGGACAATTAAATCTTCTGTAAGCAAACAGGAGACAGATTCGAGTATTCTTCAAGTGAAGTAAAAAGATCATTTTTTTTAATTCAAAATTTCAGAGCCTGAATAAATAATTTCTTAGTAAGTTCATTTTCTCAATTGCTAATCCTAAAGGAAATTCTGTTATCTTCTGCAAAATAACAATAAAGGTTCCCAACTTTTAAAACTGGGGCAATATGAACAGTTTAGTCTGATAGCAAAGATACTGATTTTCATAATCTGTAGTGATTAGGAGCCCCCAAAGCCTTTACTGTGTTAACCTTTAAGCCTTTACAAAACAAAGGGTGCTAAATTCTCCTTTTTGAATAAAAGCACAAGGTCTTTGTTTACCCATCCCCCCACAATGTTCTGAATTTCTCCCAGTTTTCCATTTCTATTTGTCTAAACCAGGTCAGTTTTTTTCAAGAAAGCATATAATATTGACTGACTAATTGTTTCTGCCTTCTATGATATTTATGATAAAAAATCATAAATTACTGAAGTTCTCCTTTAGTCACAAAATAAAAAAGTAATTCATCATCCCACCCCACTTCCCACCAGTTCTTATGGTAAGGAAGAAAAGTGGTAATTGACAAAATGTTTCCCTCTGGCCTTTTAAAGTAAAGGTTGTGTTAGCTGTTTATATGATTTTTTTGTGTGTTGCTTAAAAGGAAAAATCACCTTTCTCTAGATGACTTTTAAGTAAAAATTTCTAACTTAGCAACCAAAAAGTCCTTAACTCATTCTCCCATGTGTGAAGGGCACTTCTTCTGAATGCAGATACACCCGTTTGAGGGCTCAACATGAGAAAGTACCCTGTTCCACTGAAAGTGTTCTATGGCTGTCTTCACATGATGCCAGAAATCTGGTTAGTCCAGTGGGGAACATAAATTTGTTAAACTAGTTACTTTGGCATAGTATCAGTAAACCAACTCAAGGGCTATTTAATTTCCCCCTAAAAAACTGTTCTGGCATCATGAGGCCCATCAAATTTAAATTAATAATATTAATTTAAAAATGGATAAGATCCCACATTTATAATTAAGCCTCTGATTTTGAAAAAATATATATATGGGCCTTCTTTGAACTTCCAAGGTTCACTGCAACGAGAACCATGGTACAATGAGCCCAATTGTGTTGTCCTAAGCAGAATAACCTAAAAAACACTGATAGAGAAAACTTAAACTCTCATTAAACTACTTAGAAAAATTTTCACTTAAAATAGTTTCTACAGAAATCACAAGGAAGAAACATTTTGTCTTTGACATGCTTCAAACTGCTTGCATGCATAGAAGCTTTAAATCTAATAAATAGCACCCACTTTAACATGAATAAACTCAGTCAATAAGGAAGTTCTAACCAAAAAGCATTTATAATTTTCTAGCTTTCCTCTACTAACATCTTGGCCAAAAGTTTGACTGCTCCTAAATAATAATCATTCCATTCTACTTCAGTAAGTTAGTAGGTGTTTAGTGAAGTGAAAGTTGCTCAGTCGTGTCCAACCAGGCCAGAATACTGGAGTGGGTAGCTATTCCCTTCTCCAGGGGAACTTCCTAATCCAGGGATTGAACCTAGGTATCCTGTATTGCAGGTAGATTCTTTACAGTCTGAGCCACCAGGAAGTAAGTGGTTAAGAAACCCTCAAATCCAATCCTAAGTTTCAGAAATTCTAAAAAAAAGTACATAATGCATTCATGAGCTATACACAATTAAGCCATCCTGGTAAACACAGCAGGTATAGAAGCCTTTGAGATCAAGGTATGAGATCACAGTATGGGGTCTTTTAATATCAGATTTTATAGAATGCAAGAGACACAGGTTTGTTCCCTGGGTCAGTAAGATCCCCTGGAGAAGGAAATGGTAACCCACTCCAGCATTCTTGCCTGGGAAATCCCATGGACAGAGGAGCCTGGTGGGCTACAGTCCATGGGGTCGCAAAGAGTCAGACACAACTTAGCGACTAAACGACAACAGTTACAGAAGGCAATTAGCATATGTGGATCTGAATTTTTTCACTTGTGAAACAGAGGAGCTGAACAAATAATTGTTTAAGATCCTCAGCTATGCAAAATTCTGGTTTGCGTTTTTAAAAATACATATACAATAATAGCACCATTTATGGGGCAGAATAAATCCACTGAATTCAGGTACAAAAAAAGAGAAAAATGAGCATGATATCATAGCTGCATACCAGACCCTTGGACATAACAAAATGTAAGTGTGGAAATCTTTCCTTCCATTTAAGCAGAATTCCTTGGATATGACATTTTCTCAAAAAGAGAAATCATCTAACACTTCCCACATTTATATCTCTCTGAGACCTATTATATCCAATGCAATCTATCACATACAAAGTGGAAATATTGCTTATGATTAGTAATTTACAGAACATGTAGGAAAGCAAAGGATTTAAGAAAATACTTTATTATCTGAGTTTAAGTCTCTCTAGTTTCCTCCTAAAGTTTCAACTATCTTCAAATGAACATTGGTCTTCCCACTTTCTTATCCTTGTATATAAAGAAGTATCTGAAAGCTGATAAATTGTTTATTTTAATTAAAAAGTAAACATTCAGATAAAAATAATTTTACACATATGCTGCTGCTGCTGCTGCTGCTGCTGCTAAGTCGCTTCAGTCGTGTTCGACTCTGTGCAACCCCATAGACGGCAGCCCACCAGGCTCCCCTGCCCCTGGGATTCTCCAGGCAAGAACACTGGAGTGGGTTGCCATTTCCTTCTCCAATGCTTGAAAGGAAAAGTGAGAGTGAAGTCGTTCAGTCGTGTCCGACTCTTAGCGACCCCGTGGACTGCAGCCTGCCAGGCTCCTCCATCCATGGGATTTTCCAGGCGAGAGTACTGGAGTGGGTTGCCTTTGCCTTCTCCTTACACATATGCAACCCATAAGAATTTCAAAGTAAAAGAAAGTTACAGTATTACTTAAAATAACTAACATTCATTCTCTGAAGAAATATTCATGAGTTATCTAATACTATGTGCAAGGCATTGCACATTGAACAATGCAGATGATATTTTAAAGCTGGAAGGGAGATGGTGATCATGATCATTCATTTGTAAAGAATAATATTAAAATTAAACATAGTTCCATGTGTCATATGGCTGATTTTGACACTTAAGAGAATAGGCTAAGAAGCACTTGAGAAATTGTTGATGGAACTGTTCCCTTCTTATAATATGTTCTATTTCATCTGTTCTACTCCTTTTCTTCCTCTTCTCAAGGTAAAATTTATTCTTTAAACTTCCTGTCAAGACTTGTAGACATTGACTTAGCTGTACTGGGAAAACTAAGATATATCTGGGTTGTTAATTCTTAGCAAAGATTTAAGGCTTGGAAAAGGGAGACTACAAGGTTATGATTATTGTCAATTAAAATAGCATGAATCATTGAGGAGAGAGAACACTTAATTTTAAAAATGACTGCTGCTGCTGCTGCTAAGTCGCTTCAGTCATGTCCGACTCTGTGCGACCCCATAGACGGCAGCCCACCAGGCTCCCCCGTCCCTGGGATTCTCCAGGCAAGAATACTGGAGTGGGTTGCCATTTCCTTCTCCAATGCACGAAAGTGAAAAACTACTAACAGTTCTTAAAAGCTTATTCTATTCTAGACATTGCTAGAACTTTTAAATTTAGATATAAGAAGACAATTCAAGAAATTAGGACTCTTCTAAATTTTAATCCCAGCCATTAGTTAATTCTTCTCTGAATCAAAATTGAACAGGCATATGTTCAGACATACACAAAAGTAGCCTCTTTTAAAATTGTGGCAATAACTCCAATTTATTACAACAGTTATCAAGATATTTAGTAAAAATCATTGTCAAACCTATAAGGCTGCTCTCCTGTGTGGGTTCTCAAGTGCCGTGTTAGGTTCGCAGATCTTGGAAAAATCTTACCACAGTATCTGTTATGAAAAGATATTTATAAGAGAAAAGTCAGCACAATTGCCTATATTTCACTCAAGCTGCTTAGAACCCAGATGCTTATTTCTGACTTAATTAATCTTGCATGAAACTCACATGTCTTTGTTATTTAAAATTTGCAACAAAGTCATTCTACAGATATAAATAACTCTATAAATAAAGGCTGCCTTATGAGACCCAGTACGGTAGAATTTGCTCATGCGTAAGCAAGCAGTTTATGAAAATAGACTTGAGTTTTGATGACCCCCTCCATGTGCCTCTTTTATTAACTATGTATCTTTACATTTGCAAAACTAAATCAGACAAGGAGATAAAAAAATGACAGGACCTGTGGTTCTGGGTTGATATAAACAGATTCAAATGTTTTAACTCATTTTACATGTTAGCCTCAGTGACAACTCTCTGTACATTGAGTGGTATCAGCTCAGACAAGATTCTAAGACCTCATCCATCAAGGTATGCTCCTATAAAAGCTTTTCTGGAAAGAAAGGAACACATTTTCCAAATAGCAGATAAATTGATATGCCTGAGTCAGATGCCACAAATTTCTGAGACATTTCAGAAATGATAAGCGTGATTTATTTTAAAAAAAGAAAACAGAAACAAATAAAAGCTTTACTATACTACTGATGAGTAACAAGGCACTTATTAACTAGTTTTCTCACTTATCGACCTTATTTGTCCTTCGGTAAGAGCCTTATTCTTAAATACCATGACAATTAATAAATGTATGCTTGAGGACAGTAGTATTATACCTTCGGATGAAAATAATTAACCATGAAAGAAAATTCATAAATATCAAAGTGAAACAAATAGGTAGCATTTGGACCATTTCCAACCTCATTTATCACAACCAAACGGCCTGTGTTAAAATTTTCATTTAATAATAATCTTTTAAACCACTATTTTTATATCTCACTAAATAAACAGTACTTTGAAGTGCTTGAAATCTATCATGGTTGCTATTAATCATCTAATCAAGAATAATTTCTGAAACAAACAGTATGGCCTTTTGAAATCAGAGGGGAGATTTTTGGGAAGTCAGTCATGATAACTTTTCAGGTACCTGCAGGTATAGCGTTCTTTTCCTTTCCGTAGGAGGTTCTCTGGCAGGGCGTTGGGAGGAGCTCTGAAGCTGAACATGGAGGGAACCGACTGTAAAAGTTCACTGGCCTCTGGTTTCAGGGCACTGAAGCTCTCCAGCTTCTCTGCCATGTTTTCAATAGCCGACATCTGAAAGGCAAAAGCATAAGACCATGAAGGACAGGGCAGAGATCTTTTCTGCAGCAATCATCTCTAGCAAACTAAGAAATCATTATTAATAAAAGAGAAGCATCAAATCTGCTGAATGCAGGGGCTGTAGAAAGAGATTATAGTGTCCCAACATTAAACAATGAAAGAATTCATTGACTTTAAAGATAACAAAGGTAGAACCAAGCACACACAATGTCACATGAACTTTTCCATAAGACCTTAGATCACTTTATAATAATTTGATATACAATAGAGCAATGAAATACATGAGATAACAAAACCAAGTTACAGATTTTATTAAATTAAGGGACAGCATTAGTATCATGCTATTCACTAGGCCCACCTATGAATGACTCCAGAAAGGAAGAAATTAACACATCCTCTCCAGAGGCTGACCAGAACCAGGAGATGTTTGACTCTACCCCTCCCCTTTTAGAACAAAAGAAGTCTGAGTTCTAACTCTGGCAAGATGGTTCTTTGGGACATGAGTCTACCATCTTCTTGGCCTGCAAGCTGATCAAGTAAAACATACAGTAAAAAATAGTAAACTGGAAATTATAGGAAAAGATTCTGTATGCCTTGCCTAAGTAATAAAAACCATAGGAACTAGGAAGTCCCATGAAAAAAACTCAAAGCATGAAAAACATCAAGTGTTCCAAAGTTACTGCTGTAGCCAAATATATGTAATTCAAAAAGAAAAAATTAAGTGTGTAAGATGTACTTTATGTTAAATTAATATCGATATACTAGATTTTTAAGTGGTATCAAACACAAAGAGTTTTGGTAAAATATTAGTTTGTCCTGAAAAAGGATTGAATTGAAATGACACTTCATGATATATTATCATAACTTCATATTACATTGGCATGACCACACTCTAGGGGCAGTATTCTCACAGAAAAAGTATCCTGCCTAGTTCTTCTCCTCAAATAACCTAATTTATTGTGCTTATAATCTTCAAGTTTTTGTCTATCTGCACACATATTTGACAGAGTCATAATCAGAGGGTGGTATCTACTTTCAAAGTTAGCTTGATTCTTACTGTCTGTAGTTAGACAGACTCTCTCCTTTCTTTCAACCCTCCTAAAATGTTTCCTCCTTGCTCACATTTTATTTGGAAGCTGCTTACTACTGAATTTGTAAGTAGAAAAAGCAAACTCTCAGGCCATCTTGTAAAATCAACTCATCCATTGTTTATTTGGTTCTCAGGGCACTCTGCCACTGGAGAACTCAGAAAGCTGTTTAAAAGGTGTTTGTATTTTGTATTCACTCTGTATGTTTCTCCAAAGGCTAGGGTGGTAGACCAGAGACTTCATGCAAAGATTAAAAATGGTAAAAACTGTACATTCAAGCAACTGATCAACTCAAGAAAATTATACTTCTGCTGATAAGATGGCAAGACAGAGTTGGAGGCCTAATTTATTTTGAGCTCAGGTTAAAAATAAAAGGCAACAATTTGTACTCGAGAGGATAATTAAAATTTATATTGTGCGGACACATGGCTGGACAGAATACTACTGACTTCTAAAACCAGAGCAAAATCTTAAGTGAATGGCCTAAACATGATTCTCTTCTTACAAAGGGAATATTGTATGCTTGATTTTTCAAATGACTATTCATACTCTAGTTAGCTTTCCTTCTTTTCCCTTTATCCTGGAGCCTGCCCTCTCATTTCATGCCCGGACTCCTAATGCTAGCTACAAATTGCAACGTACAGGGTACCACTGCCAATTTGCCAAATGTCTTTCATCAAACACGGTGCAAAAAAATCTCAGAGGAAAGTCAAGATACATTTACTTGTCAGACGACAAATGTGAACGCACTGGGAGGCAGTAGGGGCTGTAAGCTCAGAGGTTTGATTCATAATCACTCAGCTGCTAAAACATTCTCCACAGATGTAAGTGGACAGCACATTTGTCACTATGAAGGATTCTGACACATACTGATCACAGGGCAGAGATATGGAATGATGATGCTGCTCAGAGAGGTTGGCGGAAACTCTGTCCCTACAGAATATGGTCATTATTCCCCTCTAGCCAGAGCATTAGCATTTTCATATTACTTTGGATTTTATTTATTAAAAATCAATCCAGAAATATTTTATGATACTATCTTATTTGCATTTATTCCTTCTAATTGTTCTTCTCAGAAAATCATTTTGATAATCCACCCTCCATGGAATAAATTGTCTGAGTGAGAAATGACCTCTGGCCTTCAAGCTGATTAACAGTAACAAGCAAGGGTAAGGGTCATGATCGCATACATTATGGGGAAGAATAGTAAGTGCAAGGGTGATGATTATAAATGTTTTATTTATGTACATTTAATATTTGAGTAAAGTTTCATTATCTAGTGGTTTTAAATCATCTGAGTGCCTGCCCTGCTGACACACTCAGATTCCTGTGGCAATACATCTTACAGAAACACTTTCCTTTTATATGGAAAATAGCTTACTCATGACTACTATTATTCTCGGCTTTTATCTCGAGCACATATAAACTGTAAGTCCTTCAAGTTATTTAACAGCAATTGGCTGTTGAGAAATGTGTCTTACTTTAGGAGCTACTAATAGCTCCTTTTGAAGAAAGATCACTGTGATTACTTTACCTCAAACTGTTTCAACTTGGGAAAGCATCAAGAAATTAAAAAATATATTATGGATTTGACTAAGTAACAGCATTCTTAAGGATAACAAGAAAAAAAATAGTGTTTACTCAGGTGCCTCCTCTGTAAGCCACCCCCACCTCTGGCTTCTGGTGTCAAATGAAGATTAGATTGGAGTGGGGAAGAAGCAGAGGAGAAAGATGGGAAGTGAGCTGAGGGTAGCTGTTAACACCACGCATGCGGACACACACCCACCACTTTCTTTCCAGCTAGCAACCACCAAAGCAACACTGAATCCTCTCTTTCATCTTCCTAACATTTGCTCTCATGTACTTAACATCAGCTGAAAAGAATAAATTTCTCCATTAGGACAGATAGAAGTAACTTGGACAAATACACACTACTATGTATAAAAGAGATAACTAATACAAACCTACTGCATAGCTCTACTCAATACTCTTTAATGATCTATATGGGAAAAGAATCTAAAAAAGAGTAGATACATGAATATGTATAACTGATTCATTTGCTATACACCTGAAACTAACACAACATTGTAAATCAACTATACTCCAATAAAATTAATTAAAAAAAGAATAAGTGACTTAGACATCTGCTAGTTGGGGTAGTTTAGCCATTCTGCGATCAACAATCAGTCCTACTCCATATCTTGGGATTAAGATGAGCTTTATCTAGGGTATGGGTCAAAACCTCAACTTTCTCTAGCTATCTAGGCTGACTCATGTGATACTCCTCTTGGAAAAACATTCATTTTGTAGATGTAGTAAGTTTTGACATTCATTTTAAAGTCTGACTTGGTATTTTAAAAAATCAGGATGAATTGGGATAAATGAAAAAATTTAGCCACATATACTTTTCAATTATGAAAATAAAAATGAAGGGGACAACATGTACTACAATGAATAGGAAATCTGCTGAAAATAAGGGGAAAAAAGGAGGCAAAGAACAGATCATATATTTTAGAAAGATATTGCCCTATATCCTATCAATGTCATTGACTAATCTCCAATCAGTAAATGACAGCTTTTTTTTTCCTATAGAACAGTGATTTTTATTTACATATATTATAGTTGTTGATGGTATCTGCAGCCAGATGTCTGGAAAAGGAAGTCATTTCCCCCCCTTTCAGTCCCCAAGAGGCTATTAACTTTAAACTGACGCAAACTAGTATTTAGACACAATTCCCTAGCTTCTACCAAAAATGTAACTATCTCCCTCGTCAAATAGTTCGTATTTGTAAAAACATTTCAGCAGGCAAGATAACATCAACTGGGTCTGAAGCACTTAGCTTAACATTTTTTTATCTGGCAGCCAATAATTGATGACATAAAGAAGTTTCTCATTAAAACTATTAAAGTGACAATCTGATTATACAAAATGATATGTCCAATGGCACCATGAATTATGTGACCTAATGTCTCACAAATTAGATTACACATGCCTTTATCATAAAACAACTAACTTTTCATAAATAACTTATGATGGGAAAGTTTGTAGATTTGGTAGTTTTCTATATTTATTCACTTGATTATCTTGAGAAATCTTAAAATCATGGCCATTTGGGGGAGAAATAAATATTCATATTTTATGGTTGTCTCATTCCATGTATCATGTTCTGCAGTCATGATTATAAAATTACAGCTTTCAACCACTAAAAATTATAAAATTTAATATTTTAATACGTTCCACTAATATCCACTTTATAATAAAAATATAAATTACCGCTCTGCAAAATCTATGATTCAAAGAGTGGGAGTATTTCCAAAGTATTGTCATGGCAGTTGCTATATCATTGCATTATCATGAAAAGGCATCTAACTTAAAATCTGAACTGTCTTTGTAAGTTGTAGCAGCACTGGCCGTTTGTATAGGAGACAACACCTTATTCTTGAAGTAGCTAACAGCAAAGCTACCAGCAAGTAAAAGTCAACATTAGAAAGAACGAAGACAATGCGGCATGATATTTAAGACAAACCCTTGCCAGGAAAGGCAGACCAAAAAACACTAGAAATAATAAGCCAGGATAACCAAAGAACAATGCTGTCTACTACACAGTTTTGCCTAACAAGGAAGTCTCTGTCTCTTTGCTCTAATACTGTGGAAATAAGTGAACTTAAACCTTAAAAGTTGATAGGATGAGAAAAATCCACAATTCCTCACATAGAAGAAATAAATGGAAGAATTTCTGGTAAAGGAAAACTAACATCAGATAGAGGAAACAGGTAAGTGCCAAAGTGTTCTAATTTAAAATAATTTATATATAATGTTATGGTGACTAAGGAAAAATTGAAATATATTTCAAGATTTCATCCATACTTTAAAATCAGTATAATTCTGAGTGAAGAGGAGAATAAAAGAGTAAAAATATATACACTTAGAGGAAATTTTTTAATACATACTATTTATATACATTTTCATTGTCTCAAGGTTTATTTGAGAGTAAAACGTAAATAAATAGTATTCCTTGTATCTTGAATAAAAAATAAAGCTGTCTCCTAGTGATGTCAACTTACTGTATCTGGAAATATTAATTGAAAGTTAAGGGGAAGGATAAATAGGGAGATTGGGTTGACATATACACACTACTATATGTAAAATAAATAATTAATAAGAACCTATTGTATAGCACAGGGAACTCAAAACACTCTGTAATGGCCTATATGAGAAAAGAATCTAAAAACAAAGAGAGTGGATATGTATGTAAGTATATCTGATTCACTATGCTGTACACCTGAAACTAACACAGCACTATAAATCCAACTACACTCCAATAAAAATATTTTTAAAAGTTTAAAAAAAAGTTGAGGAAGCGGGTTGTTGGTGTTGTTGAGTCACTAAGTCATGTCTGATTCTTTGAGACACCACAGACTGTAGCCCACCAGGTTCCTCTGTCCACGGGATTTCCCAGGCAGGAATATTCTGGAGTGGGTTGCTACTTCCTTCTCCAGGGGGTCTTCCAGACTCAGGGATCGAACCCATGTCTTCTGCACTGGCAGGCAGATTTTATACTGCTGAGCCACCATTAAGCCTGAAGAAGTGGGACCCAATGCTAAAAGATATATTCTTTAGGTAGATAAAGATTTTTAAACATTTAGTCTTGTGAATCCACACAGCCAGAACCAAGTTCTGCCCTGGGTTATATGGATGTGAATTACAATGTCAACTTGGGTCTACACATAAGTTCAGGTTTTATCCTTTTTTAAGGCTTTATCATAATCATCTTTAACATGCAGGTACAGGCTCCCCCGAATAATTATTGTTTCCACTTAGTGATCCATCTTGAAATCCCTATTAACACATGCTCCCAAGTACTCAGAAAGAGTTCTACATCAAAGTACAACTACTATGGAATGGGTTAGATTTAGAGAATAAACTTTCTGTAAACAATTTATAGACACTAAATGTCCAATTAAAACTGAAAGTATCTTGCAGCTTAACAAAGATGAAAATCTATCTGCTAAAGCTCTATCATTTAAAGGAAAAGGGCTCAGAAATCTCTCCATGGCAATTTATAATATTAATTGTTTTCCTTTTAATGCTACATTATTTTAGTCAAAAATATAAATAGAAAACTTACCCAAGTTCTCTGATCAGGCAGTTGGAACTGGGAGCAAAATTGAAACAAAAACAAAAAAATTACTTCTGTATAGGTATCTTTATTGCAATCTATCCTTTGAGAAATTAACATTTATACTAAGTAATTTTTGCTTATCATGTAACTATACCTTGAGTAAAAGCCTTGGTAATGAATATTTTTATAACATTGAGTTTTCTCTATTTACCTCAATTAAATTTTAGAATCAAGGTTATGAACCAGAATGTTCTTTTTCCCAAGAAAGCTAAATACTACTTACTACCAATCTTAGCAAAATAGATACTTCCTTTTCATTTTTCTCTACTGATTGCAAAACAAGATTCCTAAATTTTACTTTAATAACTAAAATTTAAGCAATTTCCTGCAAAAAAAAATCTAGTCTCTTATATTTTTACAGCATTAATGACAAAGAAAATAAATACTCAAATGTGAATCACTGAGTAACAAAAAGGTAGTGTACTTGGAAATAAACTGGTTTCTATTAGCATGGGACCATCAGCAGTCTGAACTCTGAAGAATATTGATGAAAGGAACTACAATGTCTAGTTATTTGTGACAATTTATGACAAGACTTACTGGTGAAAATGTCAGTGGATTACTGGTTTGGCCAAAAAGTTCGACTAGGTTTTTCTGTAAGATCTTATGGAAAAATCTGAATGAACTTTTTGGTTAACCCAATAGAACCTCTACCAGGAAACACAAATGTTATATCTTTAAAAACATCATTTTGCTTGTTTAAAGGGGATATATCTTACTTTCTTAGGTTACGGTATCTTTAATAAGGAATATACAGTTTTTAAGGATGAAAGATTTACCACAGAAGAAATCTAATGCAAGAAACACTTGTTGAAAGCAAAAGAAAGATGAAGGGCAAAAGACTTACTTGATTTTAACATCAATATACACATGAGAACTTAGGAAAAGACCTTAGTCTTTTTCCCAGTTCCTTGGAATACTGTAACAAGTAGACACTTTAAATGAAGAAAGTGAAGACACTTAAAAATGAAGAAAATAAAAAAAGAATGAATAAAGCACAGAAATGGAAGTAAAATAGAGTTTCCGTTGTAGATCAACACAAAGCCAGACATCTGAAATTGAAATATATAAACAACTAAAAATAATATTTAAAGTATAGGAAAATCAAACGAAGGTATAATTTATAGCCAGTCTTATACTAGTATAATTGCCAAGTGATTTCTATGGCAATTCAAATGAGCTGTCAATGTGAATGCAAAGTACCCAAAATGAAATGGACATTCCAAAGATCACAGGGTAATATCATTTCCTCCATCTCACCTCCTGTGACTGTCATTTTCTTTTCAAAATTATAATCTAAGACTCCAAATGTAATTTTCAAACACATAGTCGGGGAGAAACCCTATACTACTTATTTCAGCCTTATGTTAAACTAACTTATTTATAAGAGAAAAATAGAAAGTGAAATAGTGCCCTAGTGGCCTGACAGAGCAAACATACTTCTGTTAAGAACTGAACTGAGAGGAATTTAAACCCTGAGAATGATAAAGCCAGTATTTATCTTTTGATTCTGATGTATATGTTCCTATATGTTTTCTGTATTGTTGTCAAGGATTTTAAAAATACATATTTTCTTCTAAAAGGCAGTAAAATGGCCTAATAATTTATTTCCAATAAAATTTAATAAATATCCAACTTATTTGGATAAGTGAAAATCAAAGTGTTAGTCGCTCAGTCTTGTCCGACTCTTTGCGACCCCATGGACTGTAGCCTGCCAGGCTCCTCTGTGCTTGGGATTCTCCAGGCAAGAATACTGGAGTGGGTTGCCATTCCCTTCTCCTGGGGATCTTCCAACCCAGGGATCAAACGCTGGTCTTCTGCATTGCAGGCAGATTTTTTACCATCTGAGTGAAGTGTCAACTTTCATTGATTAGTAATTATGTACAGGGGAGGCAGGCAGGGGAGGGGGGACAGAACACAAAGACATACAAAAATTGTAAAATTTTTACAATCAGAGAATACCACTACAAAGCATTTACATATCTATTTATAGGTTTTCCCTAAAGCATGGAAAACATGTGGTCTCCTTTTAATTATTATAACAACCGTAAGAAATAGATAGAGGTAGATAACCCTGAGATAAGTAACATTATTCTTATTCTGAAGATGAGGATATAGAAGCCCCAGAGGGACCATGTGACTTGCTCCAAAATACTTTAAATGAAAAATGAAGTTGTGAATGGTCTTAACCGAGCACTTATCCACCTACAAAACGATGGCAAGTCCTTTCATTTTGGTGGAATGCTTTGGTGTCCACCAAGGCAGCACCAACAACACAGCAAGCATCCTTCCAGGTATTTCTAGATACTTGATGTATCTCTACCAAAGAAACTGGGCTCAGGGGATGGCAGGAGGGTATTTTACTGATACTCCTTCATAGTCAAAACAGAATACTTCTGCATCCAATAATAAAGAGAGCTTTTCCTCCTCTAGATCCTTCCACATGCCAAAGCACAGTGCTAAACACGTCATGTACGTGAGCACTGATCCTTTCAGCTGCCCCTAGTAAGGCTGGAAGGGGTAAACGCATTACACTGATAGAGAAGGCTCGGAGAGATGAACTACATGGCTCAAAACTGAAGCATTTCTGCTAATAAGTAGTAAAGCCTGTTCTAAAGCAGTTATTTCTGGTCCCAAATCCTAGGCAGTTTCTCTTTGTTTTCATCTGTTTGTTTTGTTTGTGGGAAGGTGGATCTTGAGGCTGTGATGCAATTGATAATGTACTAGAGAGAACAAAAAAAGTTCTGCTGAAACTTCAGAACATATGAGGCAGATTTTCTGAAAGAACTTCAGTCCTCGTGTGTGTGCTCAGTCATGTCTGACTCTGCAGCTCCATGGACTGTAGCCTGCCAGGCTCCTCTGTCCATGGGATTTTCCAGGCAAGAATACTGGAGTGGGTTTCAATTTCCTACTCCGGGGCATGTTCCCAACCCAGGGATCGAACCTGAGTCTCCTTTGTCTCCTGCATTGCAGGGGATCTGCTGAGCCATCAGGGAAGCCTAAAGTCTGAAAAGACAGACTGCTCTGAAGGCTTGATGAAAATTGAGGGACCTGAACATCTCTCAGGTGACACTCTTTATGCCCTCTGTATCTCAGTGACATACAGTCATTACACACAAAAATAGTCACAATGGTTAGTTATCAAAATAATGAAATATTTCTGTCGTCACTGATAAATAGCCTTTGCCCCAACTACCCTGAATGTCCTCCTACTGCCCCGGCCTCCTCCCAAAAGACCCTTCAGACAGCCCACCAGCCAGCAACCAAAGCGTGAAAAGTTGGCCAGCAAGGGCTTCCAGGACCCAGCTTCCCAGTGGCAGGAGCCCATTCTGATTGATCAGTATTCATGACATATGATGTGTTAAATATTTTACTGATCACTATTGGGTACTGTTCTTATAGCAACATGCAGCAACAGGCAGTCCCGTATAACAAGACGTGACATTCTGATGTGGGAAGGACACCCTCTGCCCCTGTGCTCCCATAGGTATATTTTCAGTGATCTGAGTGGGTGATTGCTATACTCCCAAGCTCCGTACACATGCCTCATCTTTTGCTATCCTTCATTAATTTTGGGAATATTAAACATAGCAGATTTTCTTATATCACTTGATTAAAAAATATGCATATACTACATTTACAACAGCTGCATGCACATGTAAAGATGTTAGTAGACAAAACTCCCCATTTTCTGAACCAGTAAATTTGCCTTAGCTAGCTAGAAATCTTTGAATTTCAGAGAAGATAGGGACCTTACACCCGCTCCTTCATCTGATAAGTAAGGAAACTAAAAGCCAGGTAGACTGAGTCACTCAAAGACACTGAATCCTGGCATTCTTTTTTCTTTCTCCCTTAAACTACGTACCCATGGCACTTGATTCTGAAATGATTAGTTACTAGATTTTAAAGATAATTAGAATATAAAATAGCTTGATTTATTGTAATTAAAACTGTAATTAAATTTAATATAATTTAATTACAGTTATAAGGATAACTATAATATCCTTATAAGCATTTAATTAGAAAGTTATCAAGAGAGATACACTTTTTGTTTAATATCTGACACAAAAATGCATTTTGTGCTCAGGTTTATTAGCCCACGAGACCAACAAGTGCAATTCAGATCAATCTAAATGTGGAAAATAAGTACCTGATAAACATTTACTGTTTTAGAACTTGCTTTTCCATAAAATAATTTAAGAAATTCCTGAGTTTTCTACACAAAATGAATACTAACTGGAATATTTCTAGCCCTTTTCATACTAAATCATATATTGTTTCAGGTTAAAACAGAGAGAATTTTTGAGCAATGACAGATCTCTCCAGTCAACCCAGAATACGGTATTTCAGCTGTCATACTTTCTTGTTCAGAATTTGGGAAAGTACTTTTAAAAATGAAGAAAAAAGCAGTAGCAGAGAGGGTGAGGGTGAGGGGTGGGGGAAAGAGTCATATCAAGATGATTAAATTTAATTGTTTCATAGCTTTCTGTAAGATAGCTGGCATAGAATTTTCCACCAATTTTATTAGAGAAGCATAAGTTTCGGTTTGAGTATATTGGAACAGAACAAATCAGTTAACTCTGTTGTCAAATATTTTCATAAAAGTTTTGCTTACTATCTATAAGGAGCTTGTATCCTTAAAAGTCAATAAACAAACAAACAAAAGTATCATTAAGAAACCAGATTTGAGATGTTTATATATTCCTTCTTTCAATATAATTCTCTACACTTTAATTGATATGCAAACTAGTTTTCTGTTAAATGACCAAAAATCTGGGGACATAAAGATGAACTAATTAGATAGCACTGCTCTGTATTTTCTTTGCAGTGAGAAATTATACGTATTTTGATAAATGGACACAACTCCATCCGGCAAACGGCTCTGTGTATTGTGGTGAATTCTTGTGCAATTACAGAACTTTGCTGGAATGCCCAGTGGTCTCTAGATAAATTCCTTCACCCTCTATGGCAACAACTTGTCAGGTAGACTCATTTCCTGTTTTTATCTAAGCACTAAAAGAACATGAACGACCTTCATGAGTTTGGGACAAATTGCACAGTGATCCATTTCTTACAATCGCAAATTTTTAAACACGAAAGACAACTTCAATATTTAATTTCTTAACTGAATTTTGATCACTCCAAAATACACTTTAGCTCAGTAAGTACTTAATAGAGAATAACTTAACACTGAAACCATGTTATTTTTACATATACATATTGATTACTTTTTCTTTAAAAAGTTTGGATTTTAATTCTGCTAGAATTTCCTGTGTTCTTCCACACCAGCGTCATAGGAAATCCTAATGTTCTCAAGATTTCTTTCATTTCATTGCACCTGCTTTTCAGGATCAACAAGTTAGTTTACAAGCTTGAAGTCTCAAATTCAAAATACTTACTTGTGGGTGAAATAAGAATCCTGGAGAAGGCCTCAAGTATTTCTCTTTTAAAGCTTCAAGTGGGTCAGTTAGTTTTCTTTTCTCTACTCTGAAAGGTTAAAATTAGATTTTGGAGAAGAATCAGTCTCACAGATCAATCCCTGCATAATGGCTGACATTTAAAACAGCTAACAATAAAGCAAATGGTAGGTTGCCGGGAAGCACACTAATAAAAATATAGACATCTGTTTCAGTTCTTGAAGAATACTCGTGGCACTTCTAGGTGCTCAAAGAATGAAGGTCCTCTTTAAAATGGAAAAATCCTATTGAATGAGTAGTAATACTAATAATAATGAGAAGGAAATGTTAAAAACGAAGTCATGAAATCGGAGGCATCGGTCACAAGTTTGTACCTTTCCATTGCAAATGTAGACAAAAATGCTGGCTGATTTCAAAAGCAGGTGAAGAAGGTTCACCTTGAAAATTAAAGTCATTTTCTATCAATAAGGCGCTCCCACAAATCATCATTCTATTTCTTTTACATTTATGAATGCCAGCAGGAGACTTTCTAAGCCTACTACACACCCTGCCAGCCGCCGCTGAAGGTGATGAACAGGGTAGGTGAAAGAGGGGTAGTAGGAAGAGGATAAGGAACTTTTTGAAGATAAGGAAAGACTTTATCCAACTTATCTATACAGTGCTTCTGCTTTAGAAATGTTTGTCATTCTACTTTCTATTAAGCATATAGGAAATGACATCATGGATTGAATTAATTTCTTTCACCAACTTTTGGTGATTTCATTTTAAAAAAACATTCAATAAGTATACTTTTAAAATAGTTTCAGAATGAATAGAAACAGCCTCTGCGCTAAGTTACTTCAGTTGTGTCCAACTCTTTGCAACCCTATGGACTGTGGCCCACCAGGCTCCTCTGTCCCTGGGATTCTCCGGACAAGAATAATGGAGTGGGTAGCTGTGCCCTCCTTCTGGGGATCCTCCTGACTCAGGGATGAAACCTGGGTCACCTGTACCTCCTGCATTGGCAGGTGGGTTCTTTACCACTAGCGCCACCTGGGAAGCCTAGAAGCAGCTTCAACTTCTTGAAATTGCATATATGTTATGTTTTACACATACTGTTTCATTTCACTTATTGAACTCAGTGCCCTTATACCCATTTAATGGATGAAGAAAACTTTAAGACACGAGAAAGCTGAGATTTCAACCCAGGTCTTACACTAAAACTGGGTTTAGGTCTTTTATGAGTTTGGTGAAATGAGATGCCTAAAGCCTCAATTGAAACTGATGTACCAGAGAGAAGACTGAGATCAGAGTAAGCAAGTGGCAGCAGGCTGGGAGATGACGGAGAAGAGCAGAAGGGGTATGTGCATGAACTGGAAGTTCAGTGCCATTGGGAGAGTCTAAGAAAGAAAGCTTGAGAAATTATCTTCACAAAGGGCTAAGACATATCCCTGAGTTGGAATACTTAGTGATATACTCAATTACACACTGACCATGTGTAATATACAAGCTACACACAAAATATGGAAGATCTGAGTTTTGTTTTCCCTTTCTTTTTCTTTCTCTGTAAAAGAACTGCCACATAAATGAAAATACAATCAATGGGGGCGGGGGGGAAGTGCCCAAGCATGGTAATGATGGCTTTGAGACATTTTTGCTTTGTCCTTTTCTAGGCCCCTTGTCATGTTCAAGTAGGGGTAGTCCTTAATGAACTGGTAATGTTTCTTGGTGAACGTACATAATAAAGGTAGAAAAAGAGTTTGAAGTGAAAAGAGTTTGCAGCTCTGGTACCTACCAAGTTATAGGTGCTCAAAAAAATACTGTGAATAAAGAAATTGAACAAAACTGTCTCCTGATTTTAAAAAAAATTAGGCAAAAATATCAGATTCTGCCAGCTTAAATAAGTCCAATAAAAAATTGTCTACATTTTCCATTAACTCTTAACGATGTTCATGATTTGAATGAGAAAGTGAATGTGAAAATGCTCGGTAACATTTAAAATACATCACAAGCGCTGCTATTGTTGTTTGTACACTTTGAAGAAAACTAGTGTTTAAAAGCTGAATCATTCTGCATGGTCCAGTGTTAACTGAGAACTGGACCCGAGCAGCTTTTTATTAAGCATATATTCCCCCCCCCCCAAAAGAAAAATTTTGGATGCATCAAAGGAAATTGAATAATGCAGGCATTAAACACAGATGTGTTTTTAAGCCGATCATTAACATTATTTACAAAGCATTTTTGTGATCAATATTTCATTTACATGGGGCTTCTAAGAGATTTACTTAGAAACAGAAAAGGACTAGCACTTATTAAGGTTTGTGTTGGTAGGTTAATAAAGAATAAACTCTCGCTCTGTCCCATTTCATTCCAAATAACCTGACCCATTTAAGTACCCACACATATTTGCATTAATCCTTCAGGAGCCTCATTCTTCCGCCACTTGACAACTTGCTTTAAATATGGCTTTCCCATATTTTCCACTTAAAAAAAAAATGTGTTTAAAAATAAATTTATTGTCAAGGGAAAGAACTCCATGGGTCTATTCCAAAACCCCAAATTCGGAGACATCCAAAAATAAGTCCAAACCTAATGAGTTGACTTTCTGAATAGAAAAATGAATTCACCAGATCAAACAACTTTACTCTGTTTTATAACAATAATAAAAAATGGTTTGTTAAGAGTCGTAAGTTTAGAGTATAAAAACTACCTTTTGCTTGTCCGTCCACACTTAGCAGTCTCCCAACCTCCCTTACCTGTAAATAGGGTCCATAAAGAAAGGAGTGGGTCTAGCGTGCTGTAAGGAACCATCGGGTGCTGGTCTTGATTCAACGTTGCCTCCTTTCTTCTCCCCAAACACGTGGTTTTTACGAGGCTCAGTCAGCTTGGTCCCACTGGCTCTACTCCTACTGCCCATACTTAGATCCAGGGGCTGGTCTTGGCTTGCAGCCGGGGTTGCTGAAGGCTTGGCAGGTACTGGGGTTAAGGGCTTCTCGTCCTTGCGTTTAGTGGTGAGATCAAAGGGAGACTCAGAGCTTCCCTTCTGCAGTTTCTTCACTTCACTTGGTGATTGGGGCTCCATTTTCAAAGGTAACGATCTCAAGTCTCTATCAGGAAATGGGTACATTGATTGAGAGAATGCTGGAAAAAATGGGAGGGGAAACATGGAAGGGTAAGGTAAAGCTCCGACTTTTTTGTCTTGCAGCCCCACCAGTCCTGTTGAACCAAAGTATTTTTCAGCAATAGAAGCAATAGCCTTTATAGAATCATTCACAGCTCCTGACACCGCAGTCTGCTCCTCTAAAGATGGTGAGAAAATGGAATGGTTGCTGTGCTCTTTCTTATTACGTATTGAAGCCAGATTCTGAAGAGGGCTTACTTTGTCTTTGAACACTTTACCATTTTCTTTAAATTTCTCCTTATCACTTTCAATGTCACTCTCCAGATCGGAGCCCGAGGTTGTCTCCAGGTCACTGCCACTTGGCGTACTGACATCATCAAGGTCACTACTCTCTGACTGGTCACTGATTTTCTCAAGGGGCCTCTCTTCAGAGGACCTCTCGGGCTGGAGCTCCACTGGCTTATTGTCCCCTACAGGTGGGTGTTTAGATAGTGCCTTCAAAATATCCTGTGTAGCTGGCAGTATCTGAGGATGTGTCATGAGGGGACTTTGACTTTTGTTTGTCTGTTCAGTACTTGACAGTCCTTTAACAGGAGAACTAGCAGGTATCAAAGGAGGCCTGTGGTACAAGCCGGAAGGAAATAGACCAGGGAAGCTAAAAGAAAATCCAGGAGCTGTTGGAAAGGTAAGACCAGCAGGATGCCTATTGGCGCCAAAATAGTCAGCAAGGCCCGGGTTGGCATGACTCATATTAACCATGGACGTTTTATCCATAGCTGGGGTTCCAGGAAGTGAAATGCCTTGGCCAAAAAATCCACCTGCCGCAAAATGGTTCTTGCCCTCACAAAACCTCCTGTGTTTATTTAAGGAAGACGTAGTGCTGAACATTTGTCCACAGTCTTTGCACTTGATTTGGGTTCTGCAATCAGCATGCATGCGCTTATGACGACAAAGGTTTGAAAACTGAGTATAGGATTTATGGCAGACCTCACCTGTGTGCAAACAACAAAAAAGAATCTCAGGCTTTATGGCAATTGCTTCTGAATTGAGCAAGTATCACAAGTGGTTTACCCCAAATTTCAATTAGGAAGCCAGGAAAAGATGTTGGAGGCACCAAAGTGGTGCTCCAAACACAGAAAACCCCATTTCACTAGATTCCAAAGCAAGGCATCCAACCTGACAAATGTCTTGAGACAGCACAAATATTTCATATAAATATATATAAATATTTGTCACCCCCACTACATCGTATTTTGCATCATATTTGTGTATTCAAATATTTATTAAAAAGTCAAATTCCAGCATGCACTGATTTCCCAACCCAATGACGACACCACCAGAATCTCTACAACATAAATTCTCAAGATCTGCTAAACATGAAACAGAATAGGAATCCCTTCAAAATTTTAGACCATTTATAGATTTCTATATTGTAAGCACCAACACAAAAGAAAACAGCCTTCCCCTCCCCCAGAAACTTCACCTTTATTCCTTCTTCCCTCGGGGAAAAGGCCTGTGACTGCTCTACCATTATTTAATTTGTATTATATCATATGCTCTCATCATTCACACATCAAAGCCACACAACAATGCATATTGTGTATTCTGAGGCATTTTTAACAATCATTTTCATGATTTGAGAAAGACTTTCTTTCATGTGATGACTGCCTTTAAACTCCTAAGTCAAAACAATAACAACTAAAAAAAAAATTCAAAGACGATTTTATGAACCTTCAGTCAGGCAAAATTCATCCGGAACTTCGGTTATCCCCCACACCACCAAACAGGAAGTACCAAGTGATTCCATATCTATTTCTTTTAGCACTAACAATTAAAATGCATTGCTACACATATCAATTGTGCTTAGTAACATTACAGGAGCTTTCAGCTGTGGGATGATTCATGACACTGTAGACACTAAAACATGCATTTTAACGGGAAGAGAAAATGTGAGTTATTTCTTTTCAAGTCATTCTACTGGAATATTCAACAGAGTCTGCTTTAAAAGGATATACTAGTTAACCATATAAAATAAATACACATACTATTTAAATCCTTTGATATAATAATTAAAACCATAAGAACTAGAGGGTAGAAACATGAGACTTTCACTAGTTATACTAATTCAGCTATGAGAAATAACAAGAAATATTAAATAAAATGTTGATGGAATTCTAAACGTGCACTCATTACGAAAGTGACACCCCTCCTCTGGGCCATTTAAAGGCATTGAGAAAATATCCCGACGGGTGTTCAAACAAGGTGTAAGGTTTTGAAAGGTTTGTAATATTTTGGCAAAGAAATATTGCTCTCTACACTTCTTTCTAACAGCGGGAGAGGTTTCAGAAAATCAAGAGTTCCTCTATATGGGAGTAACAAAAGGTGCATCTGACTCTCCTGGTTGGAGGCTCTATCACACTGACAAACAGTGTTTGTATCAGGTCTCCAGAACTTAAAATCTGGGATGTCTCCATCGGCAGAGGCTTTGTTTTTCTCACTTGAAGGCCCATCCTGGCCCACCACAAACCACCAAGCCTGCAGGTAAGGGGTTCAATTGATGTTGAAGTCTATGCTATACTGTAACTTTCCCAATAATAAGGAATTAGCCAGCAGTTAACATTGCATTTCTCTACTTATTAAACAAATTAAGAGGTATTTTGAATATATTCAGCCTATTAGAGCATGTGGTTTCTATTTGGGAAGGCTGGAGGTTTCTGTAAAGGCAGTGAGTAATTACCTTAGCGCTGGTGACTCTGGGCTCAAGCTTGGCGGTACACTGTAATAAGAGACAGTTGCCATAAACACACCAGTGGGGGTAAAGCGTGGTGTGTGGCCTTCTGGTGAGAAACAGATATCAACTCTAGGTGAACCTCCTCCACTCCAAAGTCTCCACACCAACTCCTCTTTTGTTCTGAAATTACACGGCTATTATTCATAATTACCCCATGGTCCTCTGTCAGATTTTATATTTGAAGAATGCCATCTGCTATTTAAATTTACCAATAATTACTGAAAATACAGTCATGGGAAATAGGTCTGCACAATCTGATTGGGAAAGGATACCCTATCGTGTTTTAAAGTGAAACACTTGACTTCAACACAATTAAAATTCCAGATCCCAGAATCTTAGATGATACGAACTTCTATTTTCTGACTTTTAAATGGTAGAGAAAGCATTAAATGGGTGATGATAATTCGTGTGATCAATTCCTCTCTGTTTTCCACCAAAACATAAATGTATCAAAATGTATGTCTGAAAAGTCAGAAATAAATGAATTATGTATGCCTGTAGTACTTGTAAGTACATTTTTAGGGCATTACGACCTAGAGTCAGGAATGTCTTTTTGAGACAAGAAGTCTAAAATTTCCATTGTATATTTTATTTCCCATGACTTTCAACAAAGCTTCCTCAAGAGAGAATAGAGCACCCTTTTGTTTCTCTGCTAGTCCTTTTCAATCCACCCAGGGAACAGAACATATGAGCAAAACGGGACGCTAGGGTAACCTGGAAAGGGAAAGAAAAGCTCTCGTGGGGCTTGGAAACACAAAAGAGAGCTGTGCAGAGGTAAAAAGGAGACGTGTCAGTCCCTGGCATCTCCATGTTGGCACTGAAAACTAGGTTTTTTTCCATCAGGTCCTAGGAAAGGGGGGGGTTAGAGACTGGAGTGTTGAAAACTTACAGATAAAGGGCTTCACACTGCTGTGGATGTGCTTGTGTTGTTTGAGGCCCGACGAAGTGGCAAACGTTTTGCCACACTCGGGGCACGCGTGGGCCCGGGCACCAACATGCTGAGAGCGGATGTGCCGCTGAAGGTTGCTAGGGTCCGTGAAAACCTGCTAGGAAATGAGTACTGATTAATCAAGAAACTTAATTCTAGGACACAAGAAAGAAGACCAGGAATGACTCAAGAAGGGACTGTGTGTATTTGTTTAGTTTTTATTTGTTTTCCCCAAAGAACAAAAGAAGGTCATATTTCCAAAGTGTGAGCCTCTCGAGGGTCAGGACTGTAAATTATTCAGCTCTGTAGACTTAGCACAAGTATCCATTGTTATCAGTTGAACAAAATAATTAATGGCATTATTAAAGCATATTCAAGGTCTTGATCCTATTTAGAGTGAATGGAATTGAATAATAAAATACAAGCCATGATATTATTTAAAATGGTGTACTATTTCCATCCTTTAGCCAAAGATGTACAAAATTGGATGGATTTTGCCTAAAGTGTCCCAAATATACTCGAGGAGTTCCCTTAGGGGTTAAATTCTAACACTGTGTTTTATTAAGTAACCATTAAACTAAAATGGTTCCTTTGGACATTGTACTAAAAAACAAACAAAAACCAAAAAAAGAAATAGGGAAAACAAAAAGCTACCCACACATATGGAGGCAAAACACATCTAAAGATAATGTCAAATGTCACAATTTCCACATGAGAAAAGATATTCAAATATCATGAAAAGTTTTTGAAAAGAGAAATCCATTTTCATGACACCAGGACATCTTTTAGTTAATTGAGGAACGTGAAAATTTAATGATGTGAATTGCTGTTCCCATAGTTAAGAGTAACGGTCAAGGTGAAGTGCTTTCAATTCGCTCTTAAGCTGTTCAGCCCAGGTCACTAAGGCACTCCACTTTTAATTAGAACCAAGTCATAATTTATAGTGGGGACTTGGGCAGAAAAATCTGCAAGTGTAGGAGTCTCCCATTCTTTCTGAATAGGCATTCAGAAACTATGTAACTTCTGCACAAACTGCTATTAAAAGAAATCAGTAATGTGCATTGGATAAAATTTTCATTCTCCATAAAGCTATAAAACAACCCCACTCTGGAAAGCCAGTAGCGGAACCAGGAATTTACCAAGGATGTCTGACACCTAGTTCTGGAACTCACCATTAAGCCTTACTTCCTCCCTTACAAAAATAAAAGGATACCCACTAAGTGTTTTTATACACTGTACTAATGCCTTTTAGCATACAACACTCAGTCTACTTTTCTCAAGATATTTATAGTTTCCCTTCTCACGGCTTGTTTTTATATATCGCAGCAAATGATGGATTAAGAGAGAGCAGGATGACAGAGAGAGGCCAAGTAGTCCACAAATTCACTGTACCTTGGCACAGTTCTCACATTCATAGTGCTTCCCACTGTCATGTGACATCTGGTGGCGAATTAAATTGGACTTCCAGTTAAATGCCTTGGGACACTGATCGCACTTGTATTCCCTCTCTTCAGTATGTGACAACATGTGTTTCTCCAAGCTGTTAAGAGAACAATTGATTTAATAGGACATGGTGACTAAGAACACAGTAATAAACAGAAAGTCATTTTCTTACTAATCCAACTGGCAATTAAAGAAAGAAGAGGGAAAGGAGTTGAGGCAGGGAAGAAACAGAGGAAACAGGCTTGCAACAGACAAAAGCACATCTTATATTTCCTGGACTGTGCCTCTCAGCAATACAGAGAAGTGCCCCTGTTGTTAGAAAATAAATCTGATTCAGCTAGCAGGGATTAGGTGCCAATTTTGGGGCGTGATAAACAACTAGCTGTTTGTCCAGTTCTGGATTCATTACACAGTTCTAACTACAACACATACTGCTGTTACCCACTTAATTCAAACACAAACACTCAAACCGAAAACGTTAAGAATTTGCTTAAGAATACGCAGGAAGCTATTCTATCTAACATATATAACTCCTACATTGAAAAAGGCACTTTTATTCCTACCTATATTACCAATGGGAAAGTGAACTGTAAGTGAACTATTCAACTAGCCACTTCTTAATACAACCAATATAATGGATGATTGCTTATGGACCGATGAATAAGTATACAAGTGCATAGATATGGCTGGATGGCATCTTCGATGCAATGGACATGAACTGGGGCAAACTGTGGGAGATAGTGAAGGACAGGGAGGCCTGGCGTGCTGCAGTTCATGGGGTGGCAAAGAGTGGGACACAACTGGGCAATTGAACAACAACAATATAGAAGTAGGTATAGACATTGATGGAAACATTACCTAGAGAGAATATATATGTATATATCTTATAACCTAAGGTCATATATATATACTGCCTATGAAATAGGGAGGAAAGAAAAGTATATCATACTGTAAGTGGATGCACTTGTAACGTCCCTCCAAAGAAAAACAGAGTTAGAATTTTCTCACAAGTATAGCTTCTCTGTTTTAAAACTTAAAATATTTTAACTTCTCAAATGTTTCCCTGTCTCATTAAAATTTGAATACGAAATCTGCATGAATATAATGAAAATTAAATATTATAGATAATGGGTTACTGTGATATTCAGAAGATACTGGCAACATTTTTGTTAATTAAATACACACATATAACACATTAGGATACTACTCCCAAATAAGGTAACCAGAACTCCTTAAAGAAATAGCCCTTTTCAAACTTGATGCATAAAATACACAAGATGGGCATTCAACATCTTGTTATAGCAAAAAGCAACAAAGTTACAGATCATAGCAAAAAAAAAAAAAAAAACCTAGGTTGCCAATCTGAAGACACCCACTGACTAAAGATGGGGAAATTTAAGCATCACTAAGAATAATGATCTCATCTTTTAATGATAATAATACTCAAAAATACAAAAATGAAACCTCACCAGTTACCCTAGGAAGATGTTGAGAAGCCCAATCATTGCTCTGAAAACTAGTAAGTAAAGGGGAAAACTCGTGCACATATCTTGCCTTTCCTATCTGAACTGTACTGCAGGGGGAGCAAATAATTAAGGAGGGGGAGTTTCTCTGCATAGAATTAATCCAGATAGTAAATACTGAAACAACAAGAGAGTTAGAACACATTCATTTTGCAGCACCTAAAGAATTAATTAATCTAGGCAATCCATTATATGCCTCTTAGTGGAAATAAATGATAGTACCAATGAGGTATTCTTCCTAAAACACTGAGCCTGTGTCTGATCACAGCTTGGGATGTAACTATGAGTATACAGGAAATAGAGGGGGTGGATAAAGATGACAAAAAATACCAAGGGGATATAACCAGTAGAATACAGCCAGGTGGAAATGCTACAGGAAAAAACATTCAGTTTCTTCTACATATAAACTATAATGAGAAAGAGGGACTTACTGACTTTGACTGGGGAAACCTTTAAATTAAGAAATAAGAGGGACACAAACCAATTGCAGTGGTGGACCTTATTTTGATCTTAATGTAAGCAAAAGAAACTCTAACAATAATGAAATAACTGGGGGAATTTGATCACTGACTGAATATTTGATAGTAATAAGGAACCATTATTTTAAAAGTGAACTTATGTTTTACTTATTTTCCACAGACACACACTGAGATACTTATAAATAAAATGACATAACGTCCAGGATTTGTTTCAATAAACCAAAATGAGTATAGCTGAGATGAGACTGGTCTTGTGTGACAATTATTGAACCTGAGTACCCTACCATTCTCTCTAGTTGTGTGGGTATTTGAAATCTTCCATAATAAAAAGGTATTAAAAAAAACTTATTAAGCATGCAAGCACTGTTTCTTCCCCATGTTTTATTTTTCTGTGAGATGAACACTCTAAGTTTGAGAATCAAGTAAGACTTCTGTATGCCTACAGTATGTTACCCAGTGGTTGTATACACTGTGCGCATGGCAGTGTTTGTGAAAAAAAAATGAAATGCCCTTTCTCATATCTTGACAAATTAGAAACACCTTTCCATATTTTTCTCTTTCTGTTTCCTCCTTCCAATTCTATTCATATTGGCACATGAACTTATTTTTCCTGCCCTGTGAGTCAGTCAACTTGGTAATGCTATTCTATCTGAGCACCAACAGAGATATCTCTGTGAACAAAAAGTACCAGGAGAGTACAGGTGTGTGGAGTCACAAGAATGGCCCTATCTTTATCTACAATATGTAATCCTCTGTTTGTTACACAAGCTGAAATGTTAATCAGAGAGTTAACAGAAAGATATTAGCAATGGCAGTTAAAATTTTGAATTGTCTTTAGCAAACTAACAGGGCCTGTCACTTCATGACATGTATTGTAGTCCAATGTTCTTAAATCATAAACTCTGAAACCTAGTGGTAAAAGAATCACAAAAGGGGCAAATGATAGCAAAGACAAATTTTCTTTTCTTTGTTTCTTCTAATCCAGCATAAAACCCATATTGCTCCCCAATCATTATCAGCTATCAGCTAATCAGTGATAGAAAAGAAAAAGGCAAGTGCTTCTTACAAAAGCTGATTTTCACTCCTTTCATAAACATAAAAGTATCCAGTCAGTCATTAATGAAACTTCACTTTTCAAAGAATTTTACCCCAATTTATAGAGCTTGGCTTAGCTTTCTGAGTTCTTTCCATCTTTTGCATGCATATCAACCTTTGTTTCTTGCCCCCATTTTTTGGAGGGTGGGCTGCCCAGATGACACTAGTGGTAAACAAACCTCCTACTAATGCAGGAGACGTAAGACATGTTGGTTTGAACCCTGGGCTAGGAAGATTCCCCTGGATGAGGGCATGGCAACCCAATCCAGTATTCTTGGCTTGAGAATCTTGCCAGTATTCTTGCCATGGACATAGGAGCCTGATGGATTACAGTCCATAGAGTTGCAAAGGGTTAGATACGACTGAAGCAACTTAGCATACATTCCTTTCTCAATATTTTACACAAAAGATACAGAACAGAATAATATACCATGTTAAGAAAGGAATTCTCATTTGCTTAACATAGAAAGCAACAATATCAGACTCAGTAAAGTGGAAAATATTCAGGGCATGTAGGTTCTGCACTGGCTAAATTATATAACCCAAATTATCATTTGGATGATCAGTATTAGGTTGCATAGTGACATGATATATCTATCTGGCTGAGCTACCGAGAAGTGAGTTTTGAGAGTTCACCCAATGCCAGATAATTAGGTTTCCTTATTGTTTGCTACCGAATATTTGACTGAAAGAACTAAATTGACAGTTGGTTTTGGCATAAAGTAGCATTGACTCAGGCTTAATCTTACACCCAGTCAGAGTAAGAAGGTTTCTCCACCTAAGAAGTATTGCTACACACAATATTTTAGTGCTGAGGCTGTCAGCTTTTGTTTTATAATGTTGTCCAATACTTTTGATAACAAAATAGAAGGAAATACACTTACCCTCTGGCATCAGAGATACGGCTTTACAGTATAAATACTTTTCTCACCTGTTGGTATTTAGTGATTTCATTTTGGCTTTTAATTTGGACACAATATATTTAGGAGATGAGCTGTGATTTTTTTTTTATTACAAATCCATGATTTGTCAAACATATATAACAGATTTATTCTCTATGTGGGTTAATATTAAGTACTGAAGATGTGTTTAAAGGGTATTGGGAAAGCCCTCTTAGTCACCTGAATGTTTTCTCTCTAATAGCTAGATTAAGCCTGAATTTTCAAAGCTAGAGATTCATTCTTTTGACTCAGTCTCCTCAAGGAAGAGGTTTATACTTGATGCCTTTTTGGTCATCAATGAATTAAAATGAATGACTACCATATGAAAACCTTTCCTATAAGAAAAGAGATGCAGGGCAATCAACAGAGGTGAAAGGAAAAGGAGGAAGAGGGGCACTAAGGAAAGAAAGGAAACAAAGGACAGTGGAAGAGGTGGGGTGTCCAAAACAAACTGTGAGTAATTCACACCCTTGAGTAAAGCTAGTTGATGTATTTCCATACCCATTTAAACACTACAGTGTTCATTTGAAATCCTGGTTATAGGTTCCAGATTTAAAAGCAGAGTAGATGAATACAATTATTAAAATTGCTTGTGGACCAAGGCAAAAACCATTAGGTAGGAACAAACAAACAACTTACCCACTGGTTAAATATACTTGCCAGTAGCTCAAATGGTAAAGAATTTGTCCGAAATGCGGGAAACCTGGGTTCGATCCCTGGGTTGGGAAGATTCCCTGGAGAAGGGCATGGCAACCCACTCCAGTATTCTTGGACATGGACAGAGGAGCCTGGTGGACTACAGTCCATGGGGTCACAAAGAGTCAGACACAACTGAGTGACTAACACTAAACACCTCTCTGATCTGAAAGATCATGTTGCGGTGTAATTACCAATACGGTTTGCAAAATATGGGCTTCCCTGGTGGTTCAGTCAGTAAAGAATCTGCCTGCAATGCAGGAGACCTGGGTTCAGTCCCTGGGTTGGGGAGATCACCTGAGAAGGAGAAGGAAATGGCAACCCACTCCAGTATTCTTGCCTGGGAAATCCGTATAGCCAGAGGAGTCTGGCAGGCTCCAGTCCATGGGGTCATAAAGAATTGGACATGACTTAGTGACTAAACAACAACAAGGGTTGTTGGTTTCTTTAATAGAAAAAAAAACAATTGTTCCTGAATTAAATTCAAAGGGCTTATAAAAAGTTAATATGTCATTGAAATGTGATTTCTGTCTTGTTAAAAATATGTATCAAAGAATCATTTCATTTAGATCTTGTTTATTTTTTTTCCCTTTAAGACAATTCAACATTTTCTTCACTGGGCACGTTTCTGTTATTCTTTAATATGTGCAATTTAGATAAATAGTTGAAATTAAATCCACAGATTACAATGATCAAGAGACCATCTAGCTTTCCTTAAGTATCAGAAGTTTCTTTTTTTATCATCTAAATATTTCTAGAAAGTAGCTTTACTGTTCAGTATATATAATTAGATTAATCAGCATCACTGTTGCCTCCTCTACTCTTGACTCATCTAATAAGTTACATTTTACTCTAATGTTAAACTTTCAGCTGCCAATTACATTCCATAAATAATAATAATAAGCATATTATTTTCTCTCTGGCATCAAAATAACTAATTCCAACTTCACTGCAAACATTTACAGGTGAGAATTTACAGGGGAAAATGATTTCCAAACCTGTGACTAATACATTTTTCCAGCTCATTGTTGTTTCAAATTTCCCATCTGCACCAATTCTGAAAATTCAGCATAAACAACATTTTACTTCAGAGTAAACAAACACGTTCTGGTAGTGGAGCATGCCATGTCTAACCTTTGCAAATCGGGAAATACTTGGTCACATTCCTTACACTCCTGAATCGCATGTATCTCTCGGAGATCATTTTCACTCTCAAGCTTTTGTTGGAAGTCCTCTTCCACCATTGAGAAAGCCGAATGGGGAGTGCTGCATGGGAACTTCTGGTGATCTGCTAGCTCGGCCTTGGACTCAAAGAGCTGGTCACAGTCCTCACAGCGGTATTGCCGTTCTTCTGTGAAAATAATTCAGGTATTATTAGAACTAGGTGATCAGGAAGCACTGCCACAAACCAGGAGTTCTTATCAAATTATGAAAGACATAATAGAAATTATTGGGTTGTCCTTTGCACCACTCCCATTTTAACATGGATTAGAAATAATAAATGTAGAGAAGCCAGCACAGAGTCTAGAATTGTAACAGAAGTGATCCCTGGGGAGCCCAGATAGTCTTCTTATCAGTTAAAACTTTATGATGAAACCCTTCCATGTTTAAATATTCTCAGGATGTATAAAGTCATAATGACCATTTACCGAGCATCATTATGACCTCAAACCTGTTCATGGATCATTGATTTTCCTAAAACTTGACCATGAGGAATTGCATATCACATTTGTTTCCCAACTTTCCAATGAGAGTACTGAAGCTCAGCAAGTTCAGTAACAAATCAAGAATTATAGAGCTGAGTAGCTATGTCAAACTTTGAACTGTTTCTGTCCCATACCCTTCTCACTGTGCCATGTTACCTGTAGGGGACATAGGAGAGTCCCTGTCTAAGCCTTACTTAAGCCTGGCTAATATCAATAAACTTGAAAATGCTTTAACGTTCATCATTTCTTATAATGGGACACAGCATGATTTTAGCACTTTCCTAGGCTCATTTATGTTCCCCCAGGGTCAGTGCTAATTGGCATGGCTTTGCTAAAGAGCCAACATATCATGAATTTGCACTTTAAATCAGTAAGGTAAATAAATGGGAATAATGGGAGACTAGAGATAACAAGGTGATAGAGTGTCAGGTAGTGACAGCATTGTTTCTATTCTTTCTACTGGCATAGCTTTTAGCCCACTCATGAGCTCATAAGTGTTATACACTGATCACACCAATACAATCACAGAAGTCCTGCAAACAGCTCACAATGCTGAAAGACACAGAGGACAATGAACAACATGATACACAATCCCTGTATTGCAGACCTACAGCCAGGACCTATAGCCAGTTATTCATTGATTGAATGTCTTTGAGGGAATATTTTAGTCACCTACCAGATGTGAGCCTTTTTGCTAGGGAAGGGATACATAAGTAAGCCAAGGGGATACACATGAGAACAAACAGTGTGATACATTTTATGATGGATCCATCCACAGGAACTAAGAGAGCCCAGAGGAATGTGCCAAATCCATCCATCCTGGGGGACAGAGGTTTAGAAAAGACTTTGTAATGAGGAAAAATCAGCTGAGTGGAGCAAGTTGAGGGCAGTAATAGCATGGACCAATGAAGAAGGCAAGAAAGAGCAAAAAAATGAGGGCTCATAGAAAGGCAAAGGTGTAGTAAAGTGTGATAGCTTTGTAGGATGCATGTAGGGGAGGAGTGGGAAATGAACTCAGCGAGGGTAGCAGGTTACTAGGGGCTTTTTAGGTCCATGCTAAGAAGGGTACAGAAAGCCAGTGAAAGACGGAACACCCCACTGCAGCCTAATAAGCCAAGCAGAGAGATCAAATGGGTCATCATTGCTATAATCCACACACAATACTGATTTAGATTAAACTAAACCAATAATACAGGGGCCAGAAAGGTAAAGAAATTAATATGTAGATTCAGTGGGGTTTGTCAGTTTTGGACTTGGTTAAAGAAGAGGGAGGTGTTCAAAAATAAATCACCTCAGCTGTAAGACGGGTTTCTCAATAACATCAACTAGGTAATGGAAATATTTCTTATAGTTTGTGACACTATTCACACGTTTAAGATCTAACTTTAGGATCTCAGCCAGCAGTCTGAACACAAACAACCTCCAGGCCACATAATACATGTAAAGGCATAGGATTTAGAGATGGCAAGACCTTGGTTTGAATGCTGACTCTACCACTTTCTAGCCAATTTATGTAGTCTTATGTGGCCTTGTTTCCCTATCTATAGAATGGAAATAAGACCTTTCTTAAAGGTTTGCTCTATGTCCGAAAGACTACAAAGGACACTAAATGAAGACCCTATAATATCTAGCATTCAGTATGTGTACAAAGCTTGTATTTTATTTTCTCTTTCCTAAGAAACATTAACTCCTAGGAGTATGAAATACAAATCACCATTTAAACATTATAGATATTATATAATGTATCTGGTGTATGTATAGATATGGATACGACACATTGAAAATAAAAAGCAATGGATGTGTTTGAGAGTATTGTAAACACAGGTAATTTGTTAAAAGTAGCCCTAAAAGAAAAACAGTCACCTCTGTTTATACTTTTTAGAATAGTACACTATTTATATTTCAAAAAATAATTATTTGAAAACATTTTGAGAGCAAACATTCACTGATTAAAGATTCCTCATACCAGAGAAAGCCCAACTTATGTTCATTTTTATCATCTAAGCAGTCCTTGCTGTCAAAGAGCCCTTTTCCAGTGGGTCAGGTTCCCCATTCAGGCTCAAACTCTACCAGGTTAGTTGACAAGTCTGGGTTTCTAACACCACTTACTTGTTACAGTTTTTAAGAGGAAAACAATTTACAAAAGGCTCCCTGAAATACGACTGGTATAAATCTACAAAGAGGCAGGATGCAGCTTAGCCAAAGTAAAAAATGTTCAAGTAAGGAGTCAGCCAATAGTGGTAGCTTCTTTCACAGGAGATGCAGAAGAGGAAGCTAAGGTTCTCCTGTTGGCAATGCCAGGCAGATGGGAAATGGAGCCAGCCCCAAACCGACCTCTCAGGTAAGCAGAGATGGGTACCCCTTCATACTGATTCTTCCAATTATGAAACACTCTAAAGATATCACTAGATTATGCTGAATGAAGTCCCATTGTATTCGAAGAGAGAAACAGGAAAGAAAAAAATATTAAATGCTCATCCCAATAATACAAATCAATACAAATAAAATTTCCTTTTACTCTCACTTGAATATACATCGCTAATCATCAAAACTCTTTTTTATGCCTCCTTCTTTGATTTAGAATAGGTTCCTGACAAATACAAATTCCTCTGACTCTAAAATTTCCTCATCTGTACTTTTTTCCCATCCTACAGCTGCCTCCCATGTGATCATGCTGGCTAGGATTTTACTCAAGCAGAAATATTTTTTTCCAGTAATAGAATATTAAGTGGGAGGAACAACTGCTAGATTTCAAAAGCCCCAAACTAAGTTCCCTGAAATGTCTTTTGTAGCGTGAAAGTACTCTCACCAGAGTCTAAGGCATTGACAAAAGGTTTACTTATGTGATGTCTCAGTCCAGATATTCAAAATTCCTTTGACCTCCATTTCAGAAAAGACCTCTGCTTACTTTAGCTTCACTGTAATATTAGCCAGGTGTCACACTAAGAAAAGAGCCACTCTAGGGGACAGAATTTGTTAAAGCTGACAATGACTGGCCAGGGAAACTGACAAACACCAAGCGTGATGGATCCTTTGACAGGCTCCATCACAATCTCCAAATGAGGGTGGTGCAGATGGCAGCATGAGTGGTACTAACCGTGGATATCTGGTGCCATAGTTTCATGGGAATAGTCTTCACTCTTCATGAACAGCAGGAGCTCCTCTCCTGGTGCAATGTCTGCGACTACTCTATAAAATATCTTCAAAAGACAACAAACGTGGGAAAGAGAAAGAGAAGTGAATGTTAAGGAAGGGCAAGATATACACTAAGATAACTGTTCATTTTCCCATATTTTAACAAAAATATTCTTTTTTATTTTCATCAAAAGAACTATGACTCCCTGTTTTATACACTGAAAATTAGCCCTCTGATGACAAACGGAAAGCTGGGACTCTCATGCCAATTCATAAATCTTTCTCCAACTCCCACTTCACAAGTCAAAATTTCTAAATGCAAGGCTTGCTGTGTCACATTCACCTTGTGAAATGTTTAACCAAGAATTTAAACATTTATTTATGATAATGTTTAAGAGACATGAAGAGATCACCAGAGAAAAGATGATCCCTTCTCTGAATTCCTTACTCTGGTGAACAATGCACAACTCAGACTGTTGCCTGTGCCCTGCATTATCCAGCCGTGACTGGGCAAAGGCTGGCAGGGACAGAGTTACCTCCCCTTCTTGAACATGTTCTCAAAAGTAGCACGTTCTCAACAAGGTGCTTTTAAGGCAACAGTCTGGAGGGACTCAACATAAAGAATCATGACAAGATCTGAAAAAAAACGTAGTTTTAAAAGAGAGTGGTTTTTTTTTTTTTAAACACTGCATCCCTCTTTTATCAGTCAAAAGTGATACTCACAGATCCAGGACCTGCCTTCATGACCCAGCTCCTGATCCCACTCTTTGAAAGCAGGCATTATGCTTTCAATCGATTCTTTTACCAGGGTTTGGGGGTGGTGCTTATTCCTCTTACTTTCACACAAAATGTTGATGAGAGGAAGGGTTGAATAAATCCATTAATGACTGACTAAAAGCAGTGTGACAAGTATGGAAAAAATCCTGACCTATAATTTCCAAGAGCTGCCTACCTCTTCCCTGACCAGCTCAGTGACCTTAGGTAAGTCACTGCCCAATTTACTTGTCCAGGCTTCAGGGTTTCTTCATTTATAAAGGCATTTAGTTCTGATTTGCAACATATAAACATCAAATCATTATGTTGCATACCTGAAACTAATATAATGGATATATCAATTATATCTCAATATAAAAATGACTTAATCATGAAAATGTTTAAGGTGCTTTTTAATTTTAACACAAAAGGTTCTTAATTTTTAATTCTAAGATTATGTATTAAACAAAAATTCTTTAATGAGAATAATTACATTCACATACAGACACACACACATACAAATTCCACCAAAAGTAACAACGACAACCACAAAATCAGGGATTCAATTCTGCTCAGTCTCAATGCAATAGGGTGAAAAATCACATAACACAAATTGGCATGCCCTGCTAAGAAAAGGGAAGGATCTATTTTGAGAAAACTTTGCTCAAACTGTGGTTTCTTGCAGGATCACTTAATAGTTCAAACTGAGAAAAGCTGAGTAATTTAATGTCTTATGAGATCAACAGAAATGTGCAGAACTTTAATTATATTTATTTATCTTTTGAAAAGCAGAGGACATTAAACAAAAGTACGTGCCTCTTCATTCCAGTAGGTGGCTCTAAACTCCAATTGTTTATTTTTCTTTAAAAAGCCCAGAGTACAAAACTGTTAAATTCAAAAAATAACTCAATGAGGAGTATTTTCTGCTTAGTTTCTTTTCTGTCAAAATAGAATAATTTTTTGTCACGCAACAGTAATTTAACCACTTGAAGCTGGTTTACAGAAAATAATGCCAAACATAAAATGTTCCTCTAACGTAATATGACCTAAAATGTTCCTCTAACATGATATGACCTGAGATTCTTTATCTCTACCCATAGATAGAATCCAGACTATCTTAGGAAAATAACTCCTTGTTATGTGCTGATTCTATAAAAACCAGAGAATTTATAGTTAGTATCTTATTAACCGTAACGTTCATATTTTCCTTTCTTTGGAAGTTCACTGAGAGGAAGAGACTGCTCAAAAAGTTACCAGGTTAATAAAAAAAAATCGGTTCACTTGCTTTTTTTCTCCCTAAACCTTCCAGTTAAATGCTTGTTAGTACCTTGCTTCATTCTAGAGTCCTAGTTCCCCTTAGAAAACAATGGACTTCTCTCAACAGTTTGAATCACCTCTTCTTTTGGCATCTCTCAAAGGTTTAACTTATTAGCTTCCTTTCCAACAACATGTTGACATTTGAATTGTGACATATTAGAACTTTTCGGTGGCTTCTCGGAAACAGTGAGGTTAAAGAGACAATATCCCGCAAGACCGTAAAAACGGTACAATTGTCTCTGTTGGGGAATGCTGCAGAGACACACATGCCAGATCACTGGAAGAAAGTATTATGATATCATTATTCTTTGGCATCCACTATTTATCATGTCTCTTTTAATTCCATTTTAGGTTTACTCAATCCAATGTGAACAGCCCAAGAAACAAAAGAAAGTGATGGATACATTGTAACTATATATTAGAAAGACAATTCTCTTTGCTGGGACATAGATCACTACTGTAATTTCCCTTTAAGTGTCCAGATTGTCATGCGAAGAATATTGAGTGCATAAAAAATAAAAGACACGGAAGAGTGTTGATGTTGGCTTTATTTACTGGAGGTAAAAGGTGACATTCCAGGCCACGAAAGGCAAGGCTAGGCAGCGTGGGTTTTAACTTCAGGGTGTTCTTTTCGATTTTAAGTGAATTTTTATGGTGCTCATGAAACTGAGGTTTGAAAAGATCTGGCAAGAGCCCGACCTAATGAGGGCAGATTCTGGGCATGCTTCCTCATATCACATAAGAATGTGCTTGAAATCCCATCTACCACCCTTAGAAATCCAGGGCTTTTTTTTATGGTGTTGCTACCACTTGCCATTTCATCATATCTCATGTCTTTAGATCTTAAAGAGACTTAAGTAAGATTATGTCTTTCCTCTTATAATTACAGTGGCCCCAAAGTATAATTTGAATATTTGAATTCAGAGATGTCCACATATAAAGTTGGTTTACGTCCTAGTGATAATAATATACCAACAGGCGTTTGGGAAGTGAGAGGAGAAGTTTAAATGAAAACATGATGACAATTTGTTGCCTCAAAACAATTATGTGGGGGAAAAATGGAATGTAATGCTGGAGGAATCAAGCCTTTCAGAAAATAAGATATCACATCTATGTTTTTATGTTATAAAATAGGTCTTTAGGCAAATAAAAAATATAATTAAAAACCTAAGTGCTTTATGCAGTTTCTCCTGCAGGTTTGTCCATCAAGTATGCTCGACCACGCTTATAAAAATATAATTATAACATCTTTAAAATCAGTATATTCTCAAAACTTCAACTATATTGCAGCCCTATGAACAATAAGTCATCCGAGTTAGGTACCAGGAGCAGAGACACTACTAACATAACCTCTCTGAGTTTTGTGTTTGAGAAAAATGGAAAGGAATCGATTCCTCTGTTAAATTCCATAAAAGAGTTAACAGGTCTCTTCCATCAGGGGGTTTTATGGAAAAAGCTATCTGGAACCAAAATAAAAATGTCCTGGATCTGGGATTCTGTGATGAATTTAACTCAAGTATTTAAAGAGGGGCTCAAAAGTCTCAAACACTTAGAAAAAGTTGGAATGGATATAAAAGGGTTGTTGATTTATTATTTTGCTGGGTCTCTCTCAGAATACTCTTCAAGAAGGGAAACAACTCCTCCCATTATAAGGTGAAAAATAGAGGAATAGGGCCTTACAGTCTAAAAAAACAGGATTATATGAGAATTCCTTTTTTAAAAGTCATGATAAACATTTTAAAACTATGTTAACTCCTTTAGACTTTTCTTTTCGGTAGCTAATACACCAAATTGCAGAAATACAACATGTTAATGAACATGACCTAACTCATAGAAACTTTTGAAAGTTAAGATGGTCTTTTCATTTTATCACAGAAAAAATATAATTTTCCCAATATCTTGCTGGACTCTTTTTAATTTTTCCAGAGAGCTCTTTATCTTTATCTTTGTAAGTATGGATATTATATCTGAATCTCTGAATACTTTAATTTATAAGAATAAATATTATGGTAAATGTTTTAACAGATCTTTATGTATTATTTTATTTTTAAAACTTGCTAAAAAAACACACTAGTGGAATTTCTTTATATGTTTTTTAAAAATTCTAAATCATTCAGATATTTGAAGATAAAACTCGAAATCTCCCAAATTGTTCACTTTTACTACTGGTGAAATTCACAGTTTAAGGCATAAATATAACATTATACATGTATATAGGAATTACTCTAAAAATAACTATTATTCCTAATTTGTTTTAATCAAACCTTGTAATGGTTCCAACTGTCCAAACGATATCTGTTCAGTTAATGCTAAACTAAAAGTAAAAGGCAGTGGTGATGTGGATTTGATTTAGCAAATTCAGACAGCCAAAAGTTACATTTTCATACAATGTTATATATAAGTATATATGTGCTTGGATATGTTATATATTTTACATGTGATTTACAAATGTGATAAAGTATATGTTTGAGGGAAACTTTTTTAAATCAGAGATTTATTGTATTAATATATACGAATATTTAATGGCATATGATTAATTCTAATCATATATCATAAAAGTTATATATTTTATAAATTGCATATTATATGTAATATATGTTGCATATAACAATTTATTATGTACAGATGGAACTGAAATTAATCACACTTTATTAAATATTCATTTTCTTTTGTTATTTAAGCCCAAGAGGACAGTCACTAAAGAAAGTATGGACACTACAAGCATTCTGATAGGAATGGTAATAGGCTAGAAAAGACTTTCACATTAATTCTTTTATAATGTCAGAGCCTGTGTTCAATCAATTCCTCCATCAAATTGATGATGCTACCATTTGTATTTATAAATGGTAATAATGTGGGTTCTTGTTTATAATCTTATAAAATAGAAAAATCTAAAATCTGTCAGACCAGACTTGCTGTCTGGTTTGCTATGCTTGGATCGATTTAAAGTATTATGCTGGCACTACTGAGACAGAAGAAAAATTAAGTGCACAAGAGGGAAAACAAGAAAGAAAGAAAACACATCATTTACTTTTAAAAAGATGAACAAGGACTCATTGTTATGAATTCCCGTTTATTTTTCCTGGTCAAGCACTGGAAGTTTTATTTATGCTTAATAGACTACATTTGGCATGTCTGAAAATGGCAGAAGTGTGAATTATGAGTGACCTTCAACCTATTCAGGAAGTTGTAATAATTGAAATAATAGAGAAATGTACTCCCTGCAAAATCTGTACTGAGACAACTTTTTCAGACTATTGCTGTCTTTTCTGTCTTTTCACTTTGAAGTAGATAGTTGATTCCTTCTCTCCCAACTCCCACTATTTAGCCTGAATGCTTTATTTTCTATAGCTTCATACCAGTCTGAGACTAGGAAAAGGTGAATGGAACTTTTAACATTTAGAGGCTGGGTGGGAGGGGAGGTAAGTGACAGTTTGCACATCTGAAAAAAGTCAATATTTGATATAAACACATCTGTCAGTCCTGGTGTTGCAGAGGTAGCACCAAGCCCACAGAGACAACTTGTGTACATGTGCTGGCTTTAGGAAAGGTGCTCTGGACCCCTGATCTACCCATAGCAATGTGGGAAACCCCAATTCTGGAGGGCAGGAGTGGTGTCAAGTTTTTTCATCTCTGAAAGAAGGACCCTGTTACACATTCTAATCCTGATTAAAGAGATAACAAAAAGTGTATTCAGCAGACAGAGATTAATAATAGAATGTAAAGAAATTTGTCCAACAAAACGGAAACCCTGTCATGGCCAAGCTTTGCTAAAGCAAACCATCCTTAGTTTCCCCAAAGACACAGTATTCTGGATTTGTCTTCAAGGTAACAGTCTAAAGACTAGAAAATATTAACAGAGAAATATCAGGTACAGGTCTTGCTGTTATCTGCTTTCAAACCAGAAATATATATATATATATATATATATATATATATATATATATACACACTAGCTACTTTCAGAACAAAAATATTAATGGAGAAGAAGCCCCCCTCCACACACACATTTTTATTTCTTCCATAATAACATGAAAAGAAAGCCAAGTATAATTTATTGGATGAAATAAAACAGAGAGAATTGCCTATTGATTCTAGTTAGCAAGAACAGGGCAAGTGATAAAGATCCACTTATTATTAGACCTGAAACTTATTGTGTAACCAGCCTGGAAGCTTTGCAAGCATCCTGTTAAATAACCTCTAAAGATCACGTTATAGACCCCACAAGAAATATTCATTAGCCACCTGTCTTTAATGTGGCCATTTTGTCTGACTCTATGAAACTGATCATCCTCAACAGTTTCAGACTGCTCAAAAAGAGAGGAAACTAAAGATCTTCTTTGGGTTTTTAAATAGGCTGGAGACATTTCTTGTGTTCTTGACCAACACGTTTTCCTCTTTGATGGCTTGTGATGCATTCTGACACCTATCTTTTTGGTGCTATTCCAGAAATAGCTAGACTCTAGTATGGGTGTGATGCTTTGAGATCCTCCTGAATGAAAAATGTTGTGTACATGCAAACATGAATTACTTAAAATGCACAGATCATCTTTTTAGTGAACTTACGTGCTTTATCAATCTTCATAAAAATTCCTACCTTCTGTAGTTCTATGACAGGCTTGTGTGCTGGGCACAATTACATGATGGAAGCTTTTTGGGGGGGAAGGGATGTTATTTGTTTTATCATGTGAATAGCAAATGACAAACTATGTCTGAGACAGTTTCATCTTCAGGTGAAGGAAGTAACTTATCAGCCAGACGACATCCCCTCAAAATCCGCTTAGGCACCGTTCACAAAGCCAGTCTCTGGGTATTGCCAGCTGGCATTCATCTTAAAACAGCAGAGCATAACTTTGGTATAAAAGTGGAACTTGACTTAAAAACAAAGCAAAGAAAATGGCCAAAGCCAATAATAATTTTAACATCAAAAGAGGTCATAGAAAATGCGGACAGAAATCCTTGTAAAAGAAGAGCAAATTAACAAATTACCTGACAGTTGATGCAAACATGTTTAAAAAGTAGAAAGGCTAAGATACTATATTTTGCTTTTATGTAGTTGATCTTCCCTGCTTTTTTGCACAAATTGCATTAACTGAATGATGCAGACATGCTTTTTTTTTCCTAAAAGCCAAAGAAAATAACTTGATAATTGAGCCTATAATAAGCCTGCAATAATAATACTGTTGTAGCGTCCCAGCAGGCTGATAGCACCATTGACTTGGACCCAAGGAGAAGGAGGATGGGTGTGCCACTCAGCCATGATGGTCCTGGAAGCAGTTAAAACTTTATAAGGTAAAGCACAAACGAGAACAATGCCTCTTCCAGCTGAAAACACTGTAGGATCTTGCTGCTGTTCCTCAACCACAAGGGAGCCGACAGCATCCCTTAAGTAAATTCTGACTACGCATTCTCTGAGGGGCACTCCTTCTCCTAGATCTTATTTCTTCAAAATATACATCGGGCATTAGATAATCTCTTATGGACGCACTTCTCTTCCTTTAGAGTGAATGGCAGACTTCCCTTAGTCTACTTACTAAACACCAGCTGTCAAGGGCCTGCTTAAAAATGAAAGGACTTATCACCTTGTGTAAATGACAAGATTAATAATGTCTTGGGCTCCCGAGAACTTTATCCCACTTGTAGACCATGTTAGGGCAGGCCAGGAGCTTGAGTAAAAGTGTGTTCCTTTCTGTGGTGCAGAATACACACAGAGCTATAAAACATTACCCCAAAGTACATGCCCAGATCGCTCTTGGAATCATGAGAGGAGAGGTAGGTCTTGTGTAAGTCGAAAAAGTTCACTTTCACGAATAGGGCCTTAGCGATCTGTCTGATTACAACCAAAATGATTTCACCATGAAGAAGTATTAGAGGAAAACTTGTGTCCAGAGAGCTATTTCATAAGTACACTAAGCTTGTGAACATGTCCGAGATAAGAACTGGCCTAATGGGGAGGTGTTGGGGGGCAGTGGGTGGCGTGGGTAGTGGATCCTCTTGCTTTAATCTAGGTGATGGGTATGGCAATGTGGAGGTCTGAGGAAACTTCTCCAAGAATGGAGGAAAAGGTGGGAGCAGGGTGAGCCCAAACCTAATGCAACATGCTCTATCCCTCCATCAAGATGGGTGTAAAAGTAAGGAATCGAGAAGACGTCAAAGGCAAGGACATCAGAGTATTCAGATTTAAAAAAACAAAACACTCAGTAAATCATCTAGGTGTTTGGTATACCTGACATTAGACGCATGAGTGCTTCCATATGTAATGAAACTTCTAAATAATTAATAAACCATTTGCATGCCTCCTCTGCACGTTTGGTCCTCTTGAGGACCTTTTCTGGAAAGAACTTTCATCGTTCAACTTTCTGCCTCTGCTCCTGCCCCAATCTACTACCCAGTGCCAGGTGTGTACCCGCAACCAGGAACAATTCAGACTGTTAAAATACAAAAACACTGTACTGAAGCATTGTCTCTCTCAGTAAATATTTCCAGCTAAAAGCTGTGCCATAGCAGTGTAGCTATGTAACACTGTAAAGAAACTTTATGGAATAAGGGAAAAAATAATTAGGATTTCAAGGATAAAGAACCTTGGGTGTTTTTAGTGGATCTACTCTTTTATGACTGGAGCGTGACTTAATTTACTAGTGTCTTCGGTGCAGCCTTCTTTCACAAAGGTAAATTACTATAGTTAATATAATATTTTCAGGGGGGAATAAGGATATTAGTCAGAAGCTGCAGCTACTTAGAAATTATGGTTTAGCAAGGGCGCCAGTGTTTTCAGAATTTCTATCTCCAAAAAAAGTCACTGCAACAATTCTGAAAACATGCAATGAAAAAGATATCTAAAAACAACAAACTTGAGTCTTCTAGGGAGCATTGTAAAGAAAGAAAGCTGCCCCAAAGCTCACTCTGGCCTGGGAAAAAAAAATCTGCAATAAAACAACTTGCAGAAATCTACTGGAAGATTTAAACTCAGGAAAATCCCCTCAAATAAAATGCTTGTAGAGAGGTATTAGGAAAATGTTCACTGAATAGCCTCTGTTTTTATGATACAAAACAGATTACATCCTTTATCAACTTTACCTGAAAATCAAAATCCAGGCTGTTTCTAAGTACTTCATCACCCCCAAACAAATCAAATATGAGTTTTATCTAGGATGCATGTTCTGACTGTCCCACTATTATCAAACTGCATTATCATCTTCAGCAGACACATTCTTTCTGTTTTACAAAATTCCTTCACATCATTATAAAACTGATCCAAATTGACTAAACTTGATCTTTAATATTAGAATTTTAAAAAATGCATATCTTTGCAAAGGTAAAGATATATAATTTATAGCCTCTTTTTTTATTTTAGGCCATCTTTCTTTGCTAGGTAACCTAATTATCACAGTGTCTAGCTTGCAGTTGAAAGATTCCTCCAAAATTCTTCTTTTTTATAGTCCAGGACTTATTTAAAATTCATTTTATAAACTTGAGCTCTATCTAAGAATCAGAGCAAAGAGAAACACTTTTTACAATTTCTGGTCGAGTGCTTCATTTACTTTTGTGTTGTGCAGGTAAGTTGATGTTGTTCATGTTTCATAATTACTCCTGATCTAGGGTGTCTCTTTATATCTGGATATTAAATATCTCACACAATGGGAGTGTTCATTAAGTGATGAGTTGTGCTTATTCACCATTTGGCAGCTCCTATTCCTCACGGAAAAGAGTGAAAAAATAGACCTAGAGAATCTCTTTAGTCAGCTCTTTTATCATTGTATACAGTCCAACATTCACATTTCAAAGTTGACTGGAATTGCCAGTCTTAAATGACTTTTAGAAAAGATGCATATATACTTAAAGATGAGTATGTTTATAATATATGTATACACTATTTTGGTGTCTGCTCTCTTTTGTAAACTGGGTTAAGTATGATTGTATGCATATATGCCTATCACACAAATCTGACTTTTACTTCTGACTTTCCTCTCTTGTTTATGGGTGAACTTACTTGACCATATAATGTCAATTTCACAACTATGTTATTTGATATGCATTCTGTTACCATCTTAGATTTCTGCCAGCATAATACATAAGTTTAAAATGAGAACTTACAAAAATAATAGTATATGTCTAACATTGGTCTTTTATGATTTTCCTGATCAGCTAGTTTCCCTGATTCTTCAGTTAAAATATATAAACATGTTATTCATTAAGATATGAGACCAGTATATTTTCTTTTGAAAGCAATGCATTTTACAATGTGAACTTCAAAAGTAACCACATGAAAATTATAAATGCCTACTCTAATAAGCAAACTAATTCATACTTATGAATAACAAAATAGTTTCCCTTTTTAATGCAATCACAATTCCCAAGGACAAAAGCATATTTATGAAAATAAAATTTAGACATAAATATTAAATGAAAAAAATACATTGTCCACAAGTCTCATTCTTCAACCTTCTTTTCACCAGTCCTACAACAGTGTTATCTGTTTAAGGAAATAGCTCTTATTTTCAGTAACTATGAATACCAAATAATTATTATGGTATAATTACATTATTTCGTCTTAAAACTGCCTTTCGAGGTCTTCAAGTTACTTTTTAAAGAAACATCACATGCACAATTCACCCATTTATAATACCTATGTATTTCCCACATCAACAAAATAGTCAGTGCTCAAAAAATGTTTGTTGTTGATGGTGACAGTAGCTCATATGATAGACTTGGGATATTTTCTGTTCATAAGCAATAGCTAATTTAATAATGATCTACTTTGTTCCAATAATGCCTCTTGTTTTCTTACGGCAAAGGGAAAAAACAATTGATCGGTTTATTACTTCTGATATATGTTGAAGATGTTTAAATGATTCCCAATTAAAGTGAATTTTATAATTTACTACCTCTTTTATAGGTTAGTCAGTAAAAATTATCTGGTAGCTGGTAAAATGCCAGAGAATAATCTCATAACAATGATTGAAATAGAGTCATAGACCATATGATGCTAGCATTACTTACCAGCTTTCACTTGGAAACATCTAATTTAAACTTTTCTTTTTCTTGGTGGTGATTTTTATAGTATATTTGCCAAGCAACCAATTTAATATGATCTTTGAAACATATTTGATTTAAGTAACCATTGGTTTAAAAGAAATAAATGATGATAGTATAATTATATTCTAACCCAATGATGTTTATAAAACACAAATTAACAGGTTGAACTTCTTGCTGTTTTAGGTATTATCATACTAAGTTACAAGATTAATAACCTCACTTTATTGAGTGCAAAATATGTTTCATGATATTTTCATGATCTTGTTTCATACTTATTGTTATTAAAGTTAACCTCACTGCATGAGCTTCCATAAAGCAAATTCAGCAGTGATACTTTTAAACTATTCACATCAACAACAACAGAAAATGTATTTGATTAATCTAAAAGTGTTTCTTGTTTATAATTAAGCAAACCAAATGCATAATCAGATAAGTGCACACGTAGATCATACATCTATATCTACCTACTATTTAAAATAAAATCTATATATTTCAAGTGTATCACTTGCAATTTCTGCAAAAATTCAGTGTTCTTGATTAGTTCAGTACTTTCTATGAATGACTCCCTATTATGAAGGCAAAGAAAAACTGGTAAATACCTATTAATAAGTAGTATTCAGTTTTTAAATCATTCAGTCATACACAGAAGACTAGAGCATTTCTGAAGTTTTACTAGCACAAAGTGAAGAAACTACCCAAAAAAGAAGTACTGAAAGAAAGTAATACTGAAAATTACTTTATTCTGCATCTTATATTTGGGCATTACCTTTCACCATATCAAAAAACAGGCCACAAGGGTCTACTGCAACTCACTGTTATTTTTATTCTTCAGGCTTCACTGATACTTTAGTGCTCTCCAAGAAAGACAAGAAAATCTTTACAACATACCTGATCATTTATCTGGCATGCAACGAGGTTGTGCTGATCATAACAGCCAGCGAACCTGATGTACTTGAGCCAGCTTCCTACATCTGGTTGACTAGCATCTATGCAGAACTTCACATTGCAAAACTCATCTAAGATCTAGAAAGAAGAAGATGAGAACAATCGATTCCTATATCAGTTCATTCATTGGAATAATTAATTGCTTGAAAATATTTTATTCAAATGTACGTTTCCTACTTCGAATCTTTATGAGAAAAGAAGTCAGACATCATGCATATTAATACAGAAGGAATAATAGTTTTTAAAGGAACAAAGCAACGTAAATTACTACAAAAACTGATCAATTGGTTTCAAAAATGTCAGATTCCTTATTTTTCATAAAAGAGTGCTATTTTGTCCAATGTGACTTTTACAAAAAAAATATTGAACCCCATATATTAACATATATCTAAACTGTAGAAGTCAATATTTTATGTTAGGATAGTCTTCCCTTGTAAGTATATACTTTCACATTTTTGTACTTTAAATTAATGCAATTTAAAAACTTGTAATCTAAATATTGTCAAATTGCTTTTTAGTTTGTATTGCACTACCACGAAGCAAATCACACCCTTATCTGAAGAAGAGATTAAGATTTGTCTCATTGATGCTACTGACCAAAGAAAAGCAAATGAAAATAAATAATTGGTAAACACTCGTGCAAAATATGTCAGCCTAAAGTTTTAGGTACCCTATACCAGTGCATATTTCAGTTTAATGTTTTGTAAGTTAAATACCAAAACTGGCTTGTGAAGAAGTAAACAATATATAAAAATATTGTAATAAATTGCCATCAGTATATATGGTTATGTATTGTTATTTTTCATGAGATTTTACATTTGACCTATGTTAAATATTAATCACTACTCAGGATACCTATTAAACTAAAACTGAAATGGGAAATACCCATTTTTAAAGTTGTGTCTACTTAAAGGAGGCTATTCAGATTCGCTAGCAGCAATGTTGTTAAACACCAATATTAAAAGCTGCGGAGTTGTTGACCTGATGGTGAATAACTACAAAGTCTGGTAATGTTAATGTCAATCAGTTAACCCAAACTTGAGGATGTTTCCTATCAAAGACTAAACAATATAGTCTAGAACATTAATTGATGAATTAAATAACCCCCTCCCCCTCAGAACTCTGCTGTATCTATACCTGTAGAAGTTAAAACTAAACTCTGGAGTGTATAGACCAAAAGCAATTTTGCACAGAATTCAGGTAATTACTCAGTTACAGATTCAAGTGGTTAACTCACCACAAACTTCAAGAAGCCCAGTGCTCTGAGGGCTCTAGTCAAGAGGCATTATGATTATGCCTTTGGCCATGAGGCAATTAAAGGGCAATAAGTAGTCCCACAATTTTAAAAAGAAAAATTGAAACATAAGATAGGAGTAATAATTGCTACACACACACATACACACCCACACACATCAAGTCCTTTTCAAGGACACCTTTCACACTAAGAACAACAAAAAGTCTATATTAAATAGCTTCTCGAGTGAGAACAGATTTGAACAATTTCTCATTGATAAAATTACAAACTTGAAGCTGTTTTCTTCAACTCTCAATGCTGAGCAGTTTAAATGGCAACTTGAGATTCACCCTCTCCTCAGATGTCTGGAAGTATTATAAATAACAACAGCAATACACACTTTAAAATAGTAAAAGGGTGGGATTGTTTTGTTTTTTGGTTTGTTTGATTTCTGGTTGATATTTGTTGTTTATTTTCTTCACTAGTGGGAGGAAAAGAAAAGCAGTTCTACTGACACACTAGAGAAATATTTAATGAAGGAAACAGGATGAAGTCAGTGAAATGCAATACCAGTTCCATTTCATATTTGCAGAAAGACGTGGAAAACTTGTTAATTTCAAAGTCAAAAATCATCTATCCCCCCAGCTTTCCAGCATTCCCTTTTTGCGAGGGCAGAGAGTTAAGTATTGCATATACTGCACATGAAAATACTAGCTGTAATTTTACTCCGTGTTAACATTATTGCCATTGCCACTGTCAACAGTGAAATTAATTTAAAAACAGGTTCATTTCCAAAGAATGTCTTTTTACATATATGTAATATGATTATTCAAATATTTCACCAACATATTAACTTTCTTAATATTCTTTCTTAATATTCCCTGTATTCTTGCCCCAAGACAAAAGCTTAACTTTCTCCAGAAACCTCCCCCCCCCCCCCCCCCCGCCCCCGACCCCGGGTGAATTATTCGCTTTTGATTTGCTAACAGAACTGCATTTGTCTCCCAAATGTCTTAATCGTCTCGGAAATCTTGAATAAAATAAAGGAACAACACATCTTCCGTCATTTCATCTAACACACTCCTGTGTTTTTAAAAGCTGTCAAGTTCCAAAGATAGCTTAAAAAAAAAAAAAAAGAATTCCCTTTAGGTGGACTTTAGAGAAAGGCCCTTTCAAAAAACCAACAGCGAAAGAAAAAAAAAAAATCCCCACAACCTAGCCAAAGGGTCCGAATGTGACTTTCTCGCGAAGCAGCACACGATGTTGGACAGCAAAGCTGTTACTTGGCAAGGTGGAACTCGGCCGAAAGCGGCTCCAAAGTCGCGTGGCCGGTGCCAGGAATTCAGATTTTGGCAACCCCACCTTCTGCGTCCCTGATACCGACGGACAGACACACGGAGGGAGGGGAAAGAGGAGAAGAGCGCGAGGGAAGGACGGCCGACAGCCGGCAGAGAGACCCACCGAAGGCCGGACGACCCACCCCGGAGACGCGTCCAGACCGCACCGTTGCACAGGAGGAACAAGGAAATCGGCAGTCCCGGCAACGTAGATAAGCACAGGGCTCCGCGACTCAGCGGGCAAGTAGGAAAAGAAGGCTGGGGGGCAGGGGGCGCCCCGGAGAAGGGGTGCCAAGGCAGGAAACTGTCCCAAGTAACAAACTATGCATATCGCCAAGATTTTTTTTTTAAGTGAGTTCTCTTACCTTAAGATTTCTATGGCCTCAACTCAGCAATAAAAGGCAATCACAGAAGAATTAAAACAAACAAAATAATCAGCAGCCCCCAGCTTTCATGCACGAAAATCCTTTCATACGATCCCGAGCCACATTTCGAGATGTTTAAAAAAAAAAAAGCCTCGAGTCTCGATTTCCGAATGGTCTTTGATAACTTTGTCCGTCTCTAGGATCTGCTCGCCAGGACCACGCGTTTCAGATTTATTGTCCGCCAACAGTGTATTTTTAAGACCAGAAATGAAGTCTCCGCTTGTCTGGGTGACCCGGGTTTGGTGTGTTTTGGCTTTTTTCCCCCTTCCTAAATGAGCTCCGAGCTATTCCTTCTGGTTCACATCACCTCCCTCTTTTCTCACTTTCTCTTGCTCTTATCAGCCCGATGTGTAATGAAAGTTATCTGAAACCCACTAAAACTTCTTCCACTTCTCTCTCCCGGTTCCAAAGAGGAGGGGGGGTGGGAGATACAGGCAGGAGGAGGAGAGTTTGAAAAGGTGGGGGGCCTGGGGAGGCGAGGGGAGCTCTAGCCCCCTTTCTGATCCTCCGCTGCGCCTTTCCTGGTCGTAGACCCTCACGGGATCGTCCCCTTTCGCAACTCCTAGCTCAGCCGCCGGGTTTCTATTTCATGAACTGTCTCTTTAAAGAGGATCTGCTCGGCCATCCAGAAAGAACCCGGGGCGAGGGAGAAAGGGAGCTATCTCCCGCCGCCCCAGAGTGATCGGAAGCCAGACGGGCTCCTCTTTCAGTAAATTTTTAAAGTGTGTTTTGATCAACACATTCCAGAAACAACACTGAAAGAAAGAATATAGGGAATGCATGGCAAAAAGTGTCTATGGATTTACTTTAGCCAAGCTTAGAAATTTTAGTGAAATCCACCGGTTAAATGAAAATAAACGCTTTTTTTTATCACAAACTCCATTCATAAAAACAAATGGGCAAAATCCAACTTAGCTCAACAATGGAAAGTCAAGCAAAGTAAGCGAGTCAAGGGACACTTGAGGGGGCGGGGTGAAGAGAGGATGGAAAGCGCATTTATGTTCCACTTCATCTGCACGCGGAGAGACGGTACAAGTCCCTTTTTGTTTTCTCTGAGTGCAAATAGACGTGTAAATCTAGTCGATCTATATTTCCCCAAAATGCTGATTTAAAAACAAAAATAGTAACAAAAGGGAGGGATGTGGGAGGGGGAGAAAATGACAAGAGGTGGTGACTAATTCGTTTCGGTGGCCTGTTATCTGTGACATTGAACTGTTATTTCAGATAATGGCCATTGTTTGAGGGAAAATCGCACAGCAGTGGTAGGTAGGACAGGAAAAATCCTTTGTAAATAACCGAAAACCCGGTCAGATATTCCCATAGAGTTCGGCGCTTGAGAACCTTTAAGAGCTCCCGGTTTGCTGCCATTGATTTCCTGCCCTTCCTCAACTTGCCCATTGTAGGAGCCTTTTTTTTTTTTAATTTAGCCATAAATTGGGCCGGCTCGAGCTATGAGCTGTTCTATTTTCTTCCTGTCAGGATGAGGGATTTGTTTTATGATGCATTGTGTATTAAATACAAGTAATCTGGGGAACCGATTGCTTCAGACAGTGCGGCCTGATCAGGGGGTCTGGGACAGCTCACCGCCCCAGTCCCCCGCCCTAGCCTCTGGCCCCCGCCCCCTTGCCCTTTACAAAGCTGCTCTGAAAAGGAGGAAATGGTGGTGGATAAACAAAAGTTCGTATGGAATCAGTGGCAGCTCCTGGCTAAATTAGGATTTCGTGGAAAGGGCCTCCGAGTTTTTCCCCTTATATTGGGTTCGGGTGGGGGAGGCGGGGCGACTTTCAAGGTCTGGGTACTTGCAGATGCGTCAGCAGGCCGGTAGATGGCATTGTGACCCGGATTAAGTCGCGGCGTCTGCGGCCTCCAGCCACCCAGGTGAAACCGGCTGCCGACCGCCTGGCGCGGGCAGCTGGGCTCTGCTCTCCGCCTCGCGCGCGATCCCATGCCTTCCGGAGCCTCAAGCCCGTACCGGTGCACCTTGCAGTCCAGACCGGCGGACACCAGCTTCAGCTAAGGCTATTTCTGTGCATCAAATTCGCTTCCCCAGACAAAGCCAAAAGAGTTAACACTTTCTCTCTGAGTCCTTGAAAGATTGATCTAGAGAGTTAGGCGATTATTTAGCCTCATCATCATTATTTTATTAATATCATCATCAGTCTTGTTCTCCACTGAGTAACTTGTGAGAAAGACTGAAAGGCCTGGGCAAACATCAAATCTCAATTTTACTTCTCTCTCTCCTTCCCCCACCCACCATCCCCCTCTTTGATTATATTATACCTTCACGGAAAGGCAATCACCTCGCTTTTTCCTGACGACACAACCTGAAGTTTAAAAATGGGGTCCTGAAATGCGAGAGTAGCTAGAAGAGCCTTAATTCTCATGAAAGGAGCCTCTGGCTATTTCAGTAATAACCCTTTAGGAGAAGACCCGGACCTGCCTCTCCTGATCAGAAGTGACATGGAAAGAGAGGAGCCGGAGGGCCGGGAGGAAAAGGTTTTTGCAGGGGGGCTTGCTTTTCTCCCCCGTTAACTGGCTCTCCAACAGGAGGTTTCTAAAACAATAAATAAATATAAGGAGACAAATACCACCACCGATTTCCTTTATTCCTTGGGATTTCTGGTGAAATCTGTTTACAGTAGTTCCCAGTTACAAATTAATCTGCAAAAGCTGCTGTCTGCTCAGCAGTAATCAGTAACATGCGGGTTCTGCAGTGTTTAGCGTTGCCCTTGAAATGGGCTATTAAAAATAATGGTTTTACTATAATCTCAAACCAGCTTTAATTTGCAAACATGTATCAGCACAGATGATCTAAATATTAAAGGGACAGAATAGAACATGCAACAAATGTACAGCTTAAAAGCAGGGAGTGATTTGTCACACATAGAGTGACTTGTCGGCAATGCTTTTAAAAAAGAATCATATTTTCAGAACATTTTCCCAAAAAGACTGATTGATTTTTCTTCCCTGTTCTGTTAATTGTTGTTTACCAGGAAAAAGGCATCGGGAGGTTGGAGTGTGACTTGATAGATTTTCTGGGAGCTGCAAAGATCCACCTTTGGCTGATGGAAGGGTTGGGGTGGGAAAGGTTAGTGTGTTTTCTTCCTGTCTGAAAAGGGCATAAACCCTCCTCAGGCCCCTTCCTTCCTCCCCCCATCTGCGTGGACTGCAGAATCTTGAAAAGGCTCAAAGATTTCCAATAAGGCCACTGGCTCTGCCTTCATTGTGTAACTGTTTATTTAAAATAAGTCAATATATTAGTTAAAGCAGTAAGAAGTTAGTGCTCCAGTATTCAAGTGATTCCCACAAGACTGTAAGCTGATGCCTCTTTTAAGCCTTAAACTTCATGGTTGTCCCAGAAGTAAAAGTTCTGCTAATGGAGACCCTATGGGCATGGTACATTCCAGCACATCATTAAAGGAAAGAAAAGCAGTCCAGCCAAAGCCAGATGAAATGACTGCACTGTCCACTTTTAATAGGCTTCCTGTGGACAAACAGCCCTGTAACACTCTGCAGAGGACAATATTTAAAAACAAGACAACTTGCTGGCAGTTTTCAATACCATAAAGTTAATAAAGTATGTTCCCATTCACCCTGACATTATGTTTTTAGTTTATAGAGGAAGGCACTTTGCAACCTCAGCCTAAGTAGAGCTCCCTTAGTTCTGCAGCTTTGGCTTTCTTCAGGAGGCTAAATATACACTGAACTCCAAGCCTGACATTTTTGTTTTAACACTGTTTTTTTTTTTTTCTTTTCTTTTTTCTTTCTTTTTTTTTTTTTTTTTTTTTTAAGCTTTTCAAGAACATACAAGTGCATTTTTACATTGCTCAAGTGCAGTTTCATTCATGGAGATCCTGTTAAATCCTGCTGCATAGGACTCAAGAGACTTCCCACTAATTTACATATAAATATTTCGCCCAGTACAGGAACTCCAATTTGCCTCTTCTCTTTCCTTCCCCCAAATTCTTGACCACCGACAATTTCTTCTCTCAAATCTTTTCATTTAATAGGTAAACCTTGTAATGAAACATCATGTTTAGACAAGACAAACTAGATTGGAAAGCTGTGGAATCAAAGAGAATATTTTGTTTAATTTTAGTTTATACGTTTTAATCAGAGTAGTCCACAAGCTTAACTCCCTAAACCTGAAAGTGAATTCCGTGATGCTGGGTAGGTAGACCCAGCAAAAGGGTGGTGCACAATAAGAGTTTACAAACAAAAAGAGCTCTGAATGTCTGAATGTCGGATCACCAACATACATTGTCACCACTGCTGGGGAGAGAGATTTCTGGTTCCTTTTGATGAACTTCGTCTGATTTTTTTTCTTTTCAATCTGTATGGGTGGGGGAACTGTTTAAAAAACAAGAAGAAGAAGAAAGAAAAGAGGAAATTAAAGGTAAAAAAAAAGTAAATAAAAAATTTCCCTTGGTCTGGAAATGGGCCCGACTGAAAGCATGTTAATCTCCACCTCAGTAATTTGGTTCTCTAGGAGAAGACAGAAGCCCTGCTGCTGTGCCCTGCACTTCATAAATCACATCTTTATGTGGACAAGGTCAGGGCACCTAACAGCTCAGACATGGGCCTTTGCAGTGGCTCAAGGATTCAGGCATGTTTGCTCTCCCGCCCGGCTCTCTGAGGAGTAGTCCAGCACGCTTCTAATTACTTTTGATTATTTTCATTTGCTAGGGTCAGTCTGGCTTGCCAGGACTGCTGGAGGGTTGATTTCCTACAAATCTCCACGTCTTTGTCGGACGGCCCTGTGTGCGTTCAGAATCAGCACCCCGTTATTGTCCTTCCAGCATGGGATCCCAGATACTGTGATAGAAAAGTTTCCAGAGTGAATCATCACCTACTTCCCTTTTCATTAATTAACTACACAAACATAATTGCCTATTTGATCTTTTCTTAAAAATGCAGATGATGCTCTTAACCATTGAGTATTTCATAAATATACTTGGGCCAGAATAAACGTGATCTTTTTTTTGGCTTCAACTTTAAATATATTTAGTAATGACTAGCAGCTCTTCAGAAACTAAGATGAAATACTTTGCTGAGACAACAGCTCTAGTGAATAAATTATTACACTCAGAGATTTATTTCTGAAACTCCAATTAAGGCTGCCATTTTAAAATATTTTTTGTTGCGCTGTTTTGATGTATTTCAGTCCTAAGCCATTGTGCTGAGTGGTTACTTTGTGGCAAAAGCACAACAACAACAAAAAATTTATACCAAGTTTGAATGAAAACACTGCGATAAAATAAAAACTTTCATAAAATATGTTGAAGTAAAATTTTGATAGAGAAGAAGAGACATCATTATTTTTCTCTTTCTTATTCCCCCAAAGTTGAGCTGTTTAATGCAATGATGCATATACATTAAAAGATACATTCAAGAAAAAAATGATGGGTAAATATATCATAAAACTAAGAAATAAATATTCATAGTAAAACATAACATGTCAATCTGGTTGTTCAGATAATAAGCATTTTTAGATCACTGAACAAAAATTACTATCTTGATTATAATTAGTCTCAAAAAGCCAAATCCCTCATTTTTCCTAATTTTAGACCAAAGAATTAAGGTACTAAATTAAGGCTTTTGGAATTAACCTCAACCATTAGGCATTCATGTTTTATTATTTTATCAATTTAATTTTAGTCAATCTTTCAAGATAGCATTTAGCTCATTATGTAATAAATCCAGGGTCAGCTTCTTTCCTGAGGCTCTAGAAACAGCATTCAGAGTGCTTTTAGACCCAAAATATTGTGGAAACAGTGAGTTGGAAGACCTTTCTCTGCTCCAGTTTCTTCTCCTAGCTGTGTGTCTTTGGGTAAGTCACTTAACCTTTGAGTTGGTTTCTATGAAAGTTTCATAATATCAGCCTACTAAGAGTGTTGGGAAAATAAATTGGGTAATATGAGTGTGAGCTGCTCTGAGTTCATGGGAACAGGTCAAAACACTAAGTTTCACAGTTTTTGTGTTTGTGTAATGGGTTAGACTAGATTTACATCCACACACAATGAGGAAGATGGTCTGGCTTGTACTTTGGGGAACAGAAAACTATAAGTATTTTTCTATCCTCTTTCTTCCATTCCAATGTCAGTTGCCCTAATCCTTACCCTGACCTATGGAAGAGAAGAATTTTAAGAAAAATGTTTTTTTTCTCTCAAGCTGTGCTACCCCCAAAGATGTCTGTCTCTGTCTGGCTTGCAGCTGGGTTTTTTCTGTCCCACCCACTGTGTTCTCTGCCAATCAGTAAGAGGAAGAATTCAGAGACAGAGGTGAAATTTCATTGAGATCCAAGAGCTCTAAAACCTGGAGTAGAAGGCCACGTATGTGCGCACACACATAATCACACACACACACACACCAAGACTATTTTTCAGTCAATATTTGTTATCGAGGCCCAGGAATGTATTCCCTACAGTGTCTTGTAGAGAACTTTAAGTGCCAGGAGGGCAGGAACTGTGTTTCTCTTATTTGTCTCTGTTGCCCAGAGCTTAATGTAATGCCTCTGCCTCTAACATAATGTCATCAAGATTGCCAGGAGAAATATCAATAACCTCAGATATGCAGATGACACCACTCTTATGGCAGAAAGCGAAGAATTAAAGAGCTTCTTGATGAAAGTGAAAGAGAAGAGTGAAAAAGCTGACTTAAAACTCAACATTCAGAAAATTCTCCAAGATCAGGGAAAACAGTCCCATCACTTCATGGCAAATAGATGAGGAAACAGTGGAAATAGTGACGGGCTTTATTATTTTGGGCTCCAAAATCACTGCAGATGGTGACTGCAGCCATGAAATTAAAAGACGCTTGCTCCTTGGAAGAAAAGTTATGACCAACCTAGAAAGCATATTAAAAAGCAGAGACATTACTTTGCCAATAAAGGTCTGTCTAGTCAAAGCTATGGTTTTTCCAGTAGTCATGTGTGGGTGTGAGAGTTGGACTATAAAGAAAGCTGGATGCCAAAGAATTGGTGCTTTTGATCTGTGGTGTTGGAGAAGACTCTTGAGAGTCCCTTGGACTGCAGTCCATCCTAAAGGAAATCAGTCCTGAATATTCATTGGTAGGACTGATGCTGAAGCTGAAACTCCAACAGTTTGGCCACCTGATGCAAAGAACCAACTCATGGGAAAAGACCCTGATGCTGGAAAAGATTGAAGGCAGGAGAAATAGGGGATGACAGAGGATGAGATAGTAGGATGGCATCACCAACGCAATGGACAAGACTTTGAGTAGGCTCCAGGAGTTGGTGATGGACAGGGAAGCCTGGCGTGCTGCAGTCCATGGGGTTGCAAAGAGTAGGACAGGACTGAGAGACCAAACTGAACTGGACTGAACTAACATAATGCCAGATATGCAGTAGATATTCAGTAGGTGTTTGTTGACAAAATGTATCGGGTCCTTGATTTTCATTCCTATGGGGTTTGGATGCTTAGCATAGATGCTTGTTACCTCCTAGTCTGAATTATCACAATGACTTCCTATTCTGACCATCCTCACCCACCCATCAGTTTATGCTCAACATTGTTAATTTTTCCAAGCATCAGCTATTACTCATTCCTCTGCTCAAAATTCTTCAGTGGGTTTCAGTTGCCTCATAATTCAGTATAAACTCATTCTATTTTTTTAAAATGAAATGAGGTAATGTATGTAAATTACTTAGAGTCATGCATGGCACATAGCATATGATCAATGAGAAATGGCTGTTATTATTACTGGTATTACTAATGGAATTGTAATTATAATCATTAATGTTCCTTAGACTACAACTTATTTTACCTTCATTACCTTGGATGAAATCTTATCTGTCCTTCAAAGTCACCTCTTTTTCTGTGCCCACCGATCCCTACCAACCAGGTTTGACCTTTTTATCTTTTATCCCTAATTATCTGTGCTTCTTAGGGCTTCCCAGGTGGTAGTAGTAGTAAAGAATCCACCTGCCAATTCAGGAGACCCAAGAGACTCGGGTTCAATCCCTGGGTTGGGAAGATCCCTTGAAGGAGGAACTGGCAACCCATTCCAGTATTCTTGCTTGGAAAATTCCATGGACATAGGAACCTGGCAGGCTCCAGTCCATGAGGCCACACAGAGTTGGACATGACTGAGCAACTAAACACACACACACACAAACACATCTGTGCTTCTCCCCTGGTTAATAGCCAGTTCGACTTTACTTAACAGTTGTATCTGTAATGCTCTTTTGTACCCATTATTAAAATCATCAGTGATCCTCCTTAAAGGGTCATTGTAAGATACTTCAGTTCAGTTCAGTCATTCAACCCTGTCCGACTCTTCGTGACTCCATGGACTGCAGCACGCCAGGCTTCCCTGTCCATCAAACTCATGTCCATCAAATCAGTAATGCCATCCAACCATCTCATCCTCTGTCTTCCCCTTCTCCTCTCTCTTTCAATCTTTCCCAGCATCAGGGTCTTTTCAAATGAGTCAGTTCTTCACATCATGTGGCCAAAGTTTTGGAGTTTCAGCTTCAGCATCAGTCCTTCCAATGAATATTCAGGACTGATTTCCTTTAGGGTGGACTGGTTAGACCTCCTTGCAGTCCAAGGGACTCTCAAGAGTCTTCTCCAACACCACAGTTCAAAAGCATCAATTCTTCAGCGCTCAGCTTTCTTTATAGTCCAATTCTCATGTCCATACATGACTACTGGAAAAAACCATAGCTTTGACTAGATGGACCTTTGTTGGTAAAGGAATGTCTCTGCTTTTTAATATGCTTTCTAGGTTGGTCATAGCTTTTCCTCCAAGGAGCAAACGTCTCTCAATTTCATGGCTGCAGTCACCATCTGCAGTGATTTTGGAGCCCAAGTAAATAGAGTCTGTCACTGTTTCCATTGTTTTCCCATCTATTTGCCATGAAGAGATGGGACAGGATGCCATGAATTCGTTTTTTGAATGTTGAGTTTTAAGCCAGGTTTTTCACTCTCTTTGACTTTTATCAAGAGTCTCTTTAGTTCCTCTTTGCTTTCTAACATAAGGGTGGTGTCATCTGCATATCTGAGTTTATTTATATTTCTCCCAGCAATCTTGATTCCATCTTGTGTTTCTTCCAGTCCAGCATTTCGCATGATGTACTATGCATATAAGATAAATAAGCAGGGTGACAATATACAGCCTTGACGTACTCCTTTCCAAATTTGGAACCAGTCCATTGTTGCATGTCCAGTTATAACTGTTTCTTCTTGACCTGCATACAGATTTCTCAGGAGGCTGGTAAGTTGGTCTGGTATTCTCATCTCTTGAAGAATTTTCCACAGTTTGTTGTGATCCACACAGTCAAAGTCTTTGGCATAGTCAATAAAGCAGAAGTAGATGTTTTTCTGGAACTCTCTTGTTTTTTCTATAGCTCAGCAGGTAAAGAATCTTCCTGTAATGCAAGAGACTCAGGAGACGCAGGTTTAATCTCTGAATTGGGAAGATCCGCTGGAGTAGAAAATGGCAACCCCCTCCAGTACTCTTGCCTGGAAAATCCTATGGACAGAGGAGCCTGGTGGGCTACAGTCTATAGGGTGGCAGAGAGTCGGACACAACTGATCACAGCATAGTAAGATTCTTAAGGATGGAATCAAGTTTCATTCATATTCACATCTTGAGTACCATCTTTGCAGAATAGGCTAAACTACCTTTGAACTGTGCTGCAAGGACAGCCAAGTGTATCAGGAATTGTTATATTTAATATCTGTGTAAACTGGACTGTTTTCCACTGTTCCCCCATGGGAATCAATTGATACACTGGTAATTCTTTTTTAGGGAAACTAGAGATAGACATTTCCATCACTGTTGCTTCCCAGAAGCAGCACTTTATTGCTCCCTCCACTCACCCACGTTGATGTTTCTGTACCACTTATTGAAGTTGGCCATTTACGTCGGTACCAACCCTGGACAATATCTGCCATGCCTCCCTTTTCCTTATTCCCAGTGAGCAGTCATTGACTGTTAAATTGTTTCTCTAGGGCCCTCACCTTCCCACTGGGCACTGCCTTGATGAAGGATCATAAGATCCTTTTTAGGCCTGAATTCTGTGGCATCTTTATACCAAATCTTAGTCTTCTTGAGTGACGGAGTTATGACAATATTTTGCTTTACCTAAAAAAAAAAAGGTAAAAAAAGAAAAACCACACTAATAAAAACTCTAACTGTTCCTAATTTGCTAGAAAATAAAGCTCCTAAATGCAATAAAGCTTCAAAATGCAATATTCTCTATAACTGGATGCCAAGTTTATCTTTCCAGCCCCATTGTCTGATTCTTCCCTCTACTCAAATTTTGAACTCTAGTTAACAACCAGAGTAGAAGCTCTTATAACTGTGTTCATTTATTTTACTTCATTTTACTTATCTTGGATACTCATAGATATTGAAATGAAACAATAGATCAAGGAGAAGTCAGAGTTCTATTTATTGAGCTCATACATAGCCCTCCAGGCTCCCTTTCTTGAAGTTCTTACAGTATTCATTATGAAAATCATTCACTAGCCAGTCTTCATATTTAGAGTAATTTGGGATATTTCTGTCATCTGCTGATCTACTTACAAAGCTGTTTGATGGCATGAAACATGCTTCACATCAGCATTTTCTCATCATGACTTGTTACCGTATTCCCTGAAAATGTGTTCACTGGTCAACTGAGGCAAAGAGGCTTATTCTTTGCAACAACAATGAACTCTAAGAGGCTTCCTCTTAGAGTTCCAGGGCCAAATGCATTATTGATGTTGCGAGTTGTCTCCATCGCTTTATGACTTATTTTGAACTAGAATAAGAAAATCGCTCGAATTTGCTTTTTGTCTAACATCATTTCCCTAGTCTAAAATGAATATAAAATAAATAGAAAGTAATGTCATTAACAAAAAAAAAGTGAGAAATGCACATTAAAAGGATGTATAGCATGACCACATTTAAGAATGCATTCCAATATCAAATAGCAAAGTTCAACAATGCAAAATTGCAATTAATTTTGCACCAACTCAGTCACATATGGATGTGAGAGTTGGACTATAAAGAAAGCTGAGCACCAAAGAATAGGTGCTTTTGAAATGTCATGTTGGAGAAGACTCTTGAGAGTCCCTTGGACTGCAGGGAGATCCAACCAGTCCATCCTAAAGGAAATCAGTTCCGAATATCCATTGGAAGGACTGATGGCTGAAGTTGAAACTCTAATACTCTGGCCACCTGTTGCAAAGAACTGACTCATTTGAAAAGACCCTGATGCTGGGAAAGATTGACGGTGGGAGGAGAAGGGGATGACAGAGGATGAGATGGTTGGATGGACGTGATGGACATGAGTTTGAGTGAGCTCCGGGACTTGGTGATGGACAGGGAAGCCTGGCATGCTGCAGTCCATGGGGTCACAAAAAGTCGGACACGAATGAGTGACTGAACTGAACTGAAATAGATGTCTAAGAAGTCCTTCGGTAAAGAAGCATATTTTGGCTTGTTTAATGGAGCATCAATAAAGATATTTAAACATGTATGAAAGCCCCTTTCCCCTTCCATGGAACACCTAAGGGGAACGGTTTTTGAAATAAATCTTTTTATTACATGTATTTCTTTCAGCAAAACTTAAACTAGTTAAAAACTGGTAAGTATTCCTCTAAATATCTTTCCATCAGTTAACTCTTATCACTCTTGACCAAAACTGTTACTGAAAAATAGCCGTGGATAAAGAGAGACAAAATCAAGCATCAACTTTTCATTCAACTTGAAAGCATCTGGGAGGTCTATCAGCCTCACAAATAAAGGTGGTAATCAGTAAACTCTCATCAATTGATCTTTTGCCTGTGAACTGTTACAATTTTACTTGAGAACCTTCCAGGAATGGTATGAAAACCTTCAAAAGGAATGTGTGTAATTTCATTTCACTTTAAAATGAACCTACCCCTTTTTATCCTCTTCCATTAAAAGCCCTTAGAAAGCATAGATTTTACCATGAGCATATCGACATGCAATGTTTTATATTATTTAGGCTCTTCTTAATAAGACTTGGCATTATCTAGATATGTGCTTCCCTGGGAGAAAGAAAAGCAGTCATTTAATCTCAGTCCACCAATGCCTGAATTAAAGGTTTAAGAATCAAACTGGCCTTTTCTCCCGTTTTTGATATTGGATTCCTTTGCTGCGCCTGCCGAAGGCTGTCTAACCGCTAAACTAAGTGGACATTAAATCAGATGGCATACAAAATTACAGGAATTTGATCTTTAGATAAACCACAAACCTTGATGAACTAACGTTGTTCCAGATGAATTAACTCATCATCCTGTAGAACAGAACATTTCACTGGAGCGATCACACAATCTTCTCTGTAAAGAGCACTAATGCTTGTGATTCATTTGTGATCTATTGAGAGTGCTCACTCCTAACCCAAGAGGCCTGTGTTAAATGAGGAAAGGGGGGTGGTGAGGCAGTTCTCCCCAGAATTACTGCCCTATTTCAATGTTCTGATGATGGGAGCTAGTTATGATGTCCCAGTTGCAGAATTATTGAAAAACAATCAATATGCTAAGTTCTGACCAATGATATAAGTGAGACGCTTATCTTTTCTCTATGTTGGAAATCCTAAAATTCTCTTTTATTATGTCAACAACTATAATTAAACACTTTAAAAATGAAAATTAAAAACTCTGTAGAGCCCGAAAAGTGTGAGGCGTATGATCCATTTAATGAGTGTCACATCTTTTTCTACATATCAAATAGTAAAATGTCAAAATATTTCAATAATGGTTAAAATACCCAATAATATCTCAGTATCATTATGAAAACATGGACATGATTTCAGGTGTGGCTTTAAAAATATCTTTTATAAATTTTGTTGAGTCAATCTTTCAACTTCAAATAAAATCCTAATATAGCCTGTCTATAAACTCCAGAATTAAGTATTAGTCAACTTCCAAGATGCAGATTCTCAAAGGTATTTGTGTTTTGGTATGTAGTTCTTGGCTTAGAAAGCAAATCTAAGCTTGCCAATGTAGTGCCTACAACTTAGAAGGGAGAATGCCAGAAAGGACAGGAATACTTTAAAAGAAAAGAAAAAATACACTGTGATTCGCACATAATTTCTCTTCCCATGTGATCTGGACTATCAATTTACAAATAAAACATGGATCCTGTCATAAAATGAAGAAAAACAAAGTTATTAGCCTAGGAAGGCAAGGTTAAGATGACTACAGATTTTGTTTTAAATGTATTCTGTGTAATATTACATTATATCTAATACAGTTTTATATTCTTCCCACTTCCGCTCTTACAAGAGTTAGCAAAGCTCTTTTGTCCTCGAAAGAAAAGATGTTGGATGAATCAAATTTAAATGGCTCACTAAGTCCTTTAGCTATGTAACATGTTCATTTGTATTAATTCTGTGGTTTTTGTTATTCCTAAAGAAATTATCATAATAAATGTTTACCATTTCCTATACATATCTCCTTTGGGAACCAATGCTGAAATATTTCAAGAAAGCCATTAAAAGCATTAAAATTTTGCTAAATTTTAATCTTGGGAAGTCTAGTGGTGTTGTAATGTAACATATGCACATTCAAGTTACTAATGTTCAACTATTGTGAACTGAAAGAAGGAGAAAATGGAGATGGAGAAGAGAAACAGAGACAGAGAGAGAATGGGAATGAATGATCCTTTATCCAGAAAAGAGCACGAGAGGGAGACATGAATCATCCGTTCCCTCTGTAAGAATCAGTGTTTAAATGTCCTTTGTTCTGAGTATCTTGTTGCAGTGAGTACAACTCTTAGGTTTAGAGATATTTATTTTTCACACTGTGCAGCTCCTAAATGAAAATATACCACGTTCTTTGATGCTCAACCAAAGCCACGGTGATCTTGTATCAACACTGGATAGTTTAAGGACTGAGGAAGAGAAGTTATGATTACACTTGATTTTCAATTACTTACTCACTGCAGAATCTAAGCCCTCAGTAAAATTCAAATTTGCTGAATTTGGTTTAGGTTTTGAAAACTATTCTATAGCCGTGACAAGATAAAAAATTAAGATAGAGTATCCTCCAGTCAAAGAACTCATGGATGAAAAACCAACACTTCTTATCTAATTATTCTGTGTTCCCATATTGTTTAATATGGTTCAGGTGATGTCCTGTCTCATGTCCTCACATGGCCCAGCTGTCAAATCATTACACCTAGGATGTGGTGGCAATGCTATCATCTGTTTGTTTTATCATTTGTTTTCACAAATGCACCACCTCTTGTGGCCTTTAGGGGGGAAGGTAATGGGCTGAATGTGGTTAGCTGCCTATAATGAAGTAAGATCATCTCAGGGCTCAGTGGACCACAGGTTTCCTCTCTGCAATTATGAAATCACCTGGTCTCATGAGCAAGCAGTCTCTCCCCAGTTTTCTGTTAAGTTGTAGCCCTCTGGTGTTGGAGTCCTGGATAGTAGGGTCTACTGCTAGTTATGTGATACTGAGACAGTTGCATAAACTTCTTGAATTTCTCTCTTAATATCTTTAAAAGTATGTTAATGGCAACTATTGGAGACAGAAATGGCAACCCACTCCAGTATTCTTGCCTGGAAAATCCCATGGACAGAGGAGTCTGGTGGGCTATAGTCCATGGGGTTGCCAAGAGTCAGACATGACTTAGCGACTAAGTACAATGGCACCTATATCATAGGAGGTTATTATAATTAAATAATGGATATATATATATATATGTGTGTGTGTGTGTGTGTATATCACTTATATGTCATATATATATATGTACATCACACCTGCATTTCCTGTGTCTCCTGCATTGCTGGCAGAATCTTTACCAGTTGAGCATTGGGGAAGACCACATATATATCACTTAGTATAATGCCTGGTACCCACTCCACGGTTCTTGCCTGGAGACTCCCAGGGACAGCAGAGCCTGGTAGGCTGCCGTCTATGGGGTCGCACAGAGTCGGACACAACTGAAGTGACTTAGCAGCAGCAGCAGCAGCAGCAGCATAATGCCTGACACAGAGTAGACATGCACAAGGAGGGGAAACGGTGATTGAAAGCACAGACACTAGAGGATGATAGCCTGGATTGAAATCAGAGCTTTACTATGTGCTAGTTGAGTGACATATGCCAAGTTTACTTATCACCCCAGTTTCCTCATCTGTAAATGAGAATACTGATAGTATCTTACAGGGCTACTGAGAGGATTAAATATGATAATCCATGCACAGCACTTAGCTCAGTGACTAGAACACAAGCACCTAATAAACATTAACTATTATTAAATGGAGTTCTAACTCTATAAAATACTGGTTACCTTCTACATAGATGCTCTCTATGGTTCGTTTTTTTTTTCATAGACATCTTTACAGCAGAAAAGAAACGATATTTTTTTTTAATTTTAATTTATTTTCTGTCATTCAGGCAGCAGTTTGTTTCTTTGAGAAGCAAAATGGAAACATATAGAAGCAGAGAGAAATAATCAAAATAAGTGAAAGGAATCTCCCAGTGCCAATCAAATCTTCAGATGCCTATAGCTTCTGTCTTAACTGCAACCTGAGAAGTCCTTGGGCCAGAACCACCCAGCTAGCTAAGCAGCTCCTGAATTCTAAACCACAGATTTTGAGGACAAGAAATGTTTACTATTGTTTTCAGCCACTAAGTTTTCGGGTGATTCCTTATGCAATAATAGATACCAAAAACACCAGTCAAAGATCTTTGGTGAATATGGAGAATTCAGTCACCTGACCTCCTCTGACTTATCAGAGAACTCAGGCCCATGAAGGAGCACCCTTCACCCCAACCTGCACTTAGCTTCCGCTTGCCCTTTCTCTCTTGCGGCTGAGAAGAGGTGGTTTCACACCCTCATCTAACAAACACTTGCCTCTGGTTCCTCTCATGAACTGTTGCTCAATAAACTCATAAGGATATCCCAAGAGCCATAAAGTTGAGAAGCATTAGTGGATAAGACTTGATAAGGCCAAATTATGGAAACCTTCCCAAAGCCTGTTGGAATTTAGGCTATCTTGGATTGAAAACAGAAAAGCCAGTGATCATACATTTCAGAGTGGTGATATTATGACAAGATTTCAGAAAAATTTGTTTCCTATTTCCAGATCCCTCATTTAGTGGATCATGAGCTTTCAATTGGTTTGGCAGCATGTAACAAATTAGGGTGAAGTTGCTTTGCAGATTCAGACCAATTTTTTTCTTGTGTGTAAAATGACTAAGACGTTGATCTTTAAATGTAAAAGTGCTCTCAGAAACCGCTTACCAGGAATTCCCTCAACACTAGACCAAACCTAGGAAAAAAGAAAAAAAGGCAATCCAACTGTATCAGTGCCAAAGGCAGCAATGAAAATTACAATAATATAGACAATCGATATTTCTCTCCCTTCTCATCACTACCCCGGACTAGGACCTTGCCCCTTTTCCGTGATAGTAGGAACTCTCCTGGGAGCTGCAACGATTTCTGATACACGATTTCTGTTGGCTGCCATTTCCATAGGCCCCCAAAGAGATTGCCAGGTTTTCAAAGCTAACAACCAAACCATATCAGATGTTACAGGGAGCATGGTAGGGATAACACATTATCCTTTGCAATGAGCTTTTACTTGAATTAATGAAGTCATAAATGATGCAAATCCATGAGACGGTATAAGGAAAATTATAACAATAAAAATGAGAAAAAAAGATGCAGACATTAGAGAATTTGCCTAAGGTCCTAGTGATGATAAATGGTAGACCTGTGGCTGGAAGATAGAACTTCTAAGCTAATGTTTTTCCTACTGTATCAGTGCTTCTCCATCTATCCAGGCAAAGAGGCTGAGTTTAAATGTAATTTTCTTTCCTCTTAAAGAACTTGGTAAGTTGTTTATCACTCCACTTAACTTTGATATTTCCTTTGAAGTTTTCAAACATTTTCATTGAAGTCTTTCAAACTGTAAAAGCAATTCATACCGTTTTACCAACTAAACAACACAACACAAAGGTGTTTCACCAATCTGAAGCAATTGATATTCAGTCCCTTGTGGCTTTTCTCTTATTGTATTCTTTGCTCACACAAGATTTTTTTAGAAGCACACACACGCATATACACACACATATATGTGTGTGTGTATATATATATATGTGTGTATGTATGTGTGTTTACCAAAATAAAATTATATATATTATTCTATAATTTCCCTTTTTTGGCATGTGACAATGTATCACAAACATACTACTACAAACATACTACAAGTTAGAAAGTCTATATCTAATTTAAAATTCTTTTTCTAGCTTGCTTTTGCATACATACAGCCTCATGTACGTACATGCACCCAGACAATTTTACAAGGACTCGGGTTTCAGACTAACTCTGCGATATCTCCCCAATCCACACCACTCTCTTCAGTTTCTTGGCTCCTGATTCACAGGTTGAAAATAACCTACTAAATATTTTGCTAGATAAGGCTTAGAAGCCAAAAGGGATGAAGCATTAATACAAACCATTGTCCTGCTCTTAGGACCCATGCAATCTATTTAGAGAGAGAACACTAAGCTACGTGAAGAACAACAAATAATACAAGACTATAAGTCATTAAGAACTAAATTATGTGGCTTGAATGATAAAAGCTACAGAGATTTAGGCAGGAAAGACAGACTGGAATTTTTATGGAAGGGTGAGACTTTCACCCATTCAAAGACTGGGGAGAAGTAGAAAAGAATATTCCTGGGAAGATTTCCATGTGCTAGAGTTAGGTTAAAGGTATTTTCAATGTCCGCTCAATTTTTTTTTTGATAAAACTCTATCCTACTGTTCCTTATCAGCTCAAAATCATCCCCATATATTTTTAAAATATAGACTGTAGTAGCTTAAGTATATATATGTGTGTGTTTTAAACAAAGAAATTAATTCCTGATGTATTCTATATATATCAGATGGATGTATACTCTATATGGGTGAATCTTCCAACATAAATTAAAGAAACCATGACATGTAATTGTTCTCATAAAATCTAAAATCAGTAAGTAAGCTCAAGAAATTTCTGGATTAATTCTTTTTTTAATTTAAGAGTAACTGATAACATATTGAAGGTACACATCTAGGTAATACTTGGTAGGTAAACTAGAAATTTTTTTTTTTCAGATAATGGGTCTTCCTATTTTGTTTAAAAACCAAGGACCTGGTCAACTCATTTTCAGTAGCAATAACAATAAAAACAATAACAAAAATCACAAAACACTTTAAATCATAAGCACAATGGACAGAGGGAAGCCTAGCATGCTGCAGTCCATGGGGTCGCAAAGAGTTGGTCATGACTTAGGAAACAACAGTGAACTAAACAACTGAACAACAATGGCTGTCTTCTGTGTTGTGATCACTTTTTGGTAAACTATTTGGTTTTGATTGCAAATGTAGTCAAAATATATCCATTAGAGGTTTTTTGAAGTGTGTATTTAAATAGTTTATTTCTGACATTAGTCAGTCTTGTTAATTTCACTCATTTATTCATTCATTTTGAAAAGAAGCCGGATATGGTCCTTGCTAAATTTTCATTTTTAAAAACCATAATGATAACAGTATAGCAAATGTATTGAGGTAGAGCAAGTGGACACTGGTGATGAAATAGCAAGCTATCAAAGCAGTAGAATCAAGAGAGGATGGTAAGATCATAAAATATAAGTGTCTACACCATGTCAAGTGCTTATTATGCATCATTTCCTTTAATAACTCACTAACTGCCATAAGTGATTATCCTCCTTGTTTTACAGGTGACAAAATTTATGAAAGTGTATGATAGAGTCTTTTCTGACTCTTTGCGACCCCACGGACTATAACCCACCAGGTTGCTCTGTCCACTGGGATTCTTCAAGCAAGAATACTGGAGTGAGTTGCCATGCTGTCCTCCAGAGGATCTTCCCAAGCCAGTGATCGAACCCACATCTTTTGCATCTCCTGCATTGGCAGGCCAATTCTTTACTGCTGAGCCATGGAGGAAGCCCACGAACTCAGTAAGATGGAGTAAATACCTTGCTCAAAGCCATACAACTGGTAAGTATTAAAGATGGGATTCAAATCCTGACTAATCTGACTATATATTCTGCTGTGATCTTTCCCCAAAGCTATACCACCTCAGGCATAAAGACCTAAAAGATTGGCCTGCTAATTTGCCAAAGTTGTCATCTGCCTGGTACTGGGAGTTGGCAACGAGTGTCACTCTAAGCCAACCACTGATAGACTGGGACACTAAGGAAGACTAACCTCAGTTTAATAATAAATATCAGCTAAATAAAAGAAGTATTCACTAGGGGTATTTTCAAGACGAGTGTAGAATCCTGGGATGAAAAGTGCATCTCTACAGAATATTAGTAATAACACAGTCATTTTGCAGATGTGAAAACGAAGCCCAGAGAAACATGATTTTCCCAAACCTCAGTCATAATAGGAGTAAGAACAAGTGTATACTAACGCTTGATCTGTGACATGATACATTTTTTTCAATTATCCTGTCACTTAATGTATTTTAATTGTAGTCTCTTAGGAAAATACACCTGAAAGTACTCGAGGCAGAGAAGAAGGGCACTTAGAAGTAAAACTCTAATCTACTAAAGTTCTCAAAAAGTAACCCTAGAAAATGTGTCTTGTATCCTCATCCTACATTTTTCACTTAGATTTGTGTAAAAACATAACAGTAAAAATAAAAGAAGACAAAATGATTTCTTATTTTTCTGTCCACAGCTATAAATATGTCATAATAGGGGTGCTAATAAAAACAATGAAATTTGGTTTTTAACGTTATGTCATTCAACCATAATTAACCAAAAAGGTCATTGGGATTATTAGTGGTGGTTTCCTCTCAAATCTAGCATGTCTGCCCTTGCTCTCTGTTTCCTTATCTGATTATTTACCCTGTTTGAAACTTCCTTGTGCTTTTATCATCTAAAACCACTTGTGTGCTGCATCCTGGGTGCAAGGCACTGACCCAAAGTCATATTCCTTGTCTAAGCCATGTTCCAAGTAAAGGTTCCTGACAAAAGTTTTGTCAACATAATAGCAACCGTAAGTTTTGATAGGAAATAAATTGGTTCATAAAAGTAAGTCTTAAAGTGGAACTCTGTTCCTCTGTTTCAAGATATGTTTCAAAACTGCTTAATGAGAGTTCTTGAAGATTTTGCTGAAGGTACATCAGGATACACAGAATTGGAAAGCTTCTAAGACTTCATCTCTTAAAACCGTTACTTAATAGGAATAAAGTGTTTATTGCATCATTAGACAACACATTTCCACTGTGAATATGCTTAGTGAGTATTCATTGTAGTGACAATTAAAGAGAAAATGTATTAAGAAAACAAAGTTGCAAAAACTGAATAATTTCAGCAACCCAAGGAGATAGAGTATAATCAAAATGTTGCATTTGCATGGGGATGGTCAAGCCATCTACAGCATAAGAGAAGTTTGTATTGCTTTTCATCAGTAGGGGGGAAAAAATAAGTGGTTTTAAATATCATGTTTAAAGCACCTAAAGAACCCAGAGTTGTCATGCTAAATACAAGAGATCTAAAGATCTGCCGTTACACATCCATTACATTTAGCGAACTGTCTTCCTGGCTTTTTTGAAGTGCTGTATACACGATCTTGCAAGGCGAAACACTTTATGTACCATACGAAATTTGAGGCATAATGTTTAATGTTCACAAGATAAGTTAACAAAACTGTATGCTGGTGACTTTTTTATTTGCCAGTTTTATGTCCTTCAAGTACTTTAAGGAAAGATAAACAAGAATGTAGGAGAATAAAATGTGCTTTTCCCTCCTACCTTTTTCACTCTTTCCTATATTAAATTATAACTGCTGATTTGCACCCAAGGAAGAAATCATGTTAAAATATGCTGGATTTTTTTTTTAATGTTTAGATAACAGCTTTCAAAACACAGCTAAGTAAAATGTGTTTTGAGATGGAAAACATTTGGTCCTTTTTTGCAGCTTTCAACAGCTTAAGTGAAGGGATTTTTAATGTTCCTAAACAGCTGGGCCATATGATGTGTAGTATGAATTCCACTCTCACTGAAGGATCCCATCTCCCTCACTAGACCAAGAGGTTCCTCTTTCTCTTCTTATTATTACTGCCTGTTCATCTTCACAGTTTTTCATTCTTATACAGCTTTCTCATAGGTCATGCTTGCAGCAGTGACCACTGAAAGAACTTTTCCTTGAATAAAACCTAAATTTTTTCTTTAGAAAAATGTTAGTTTTTAAAATTTATTTTGTGGTGGCTGGAGAAGACAGCAGGTGAGTGTACACTGGCATAATAATAACACCTGAGTGATAGGGAGGGGGGACTGCATTCTAATTTTCAGGATCTCCCACAGCTTTCTCAAAAGTGTTAATGCATACTACAGTTCACACTATCTGAACTATCTTCATTTTTACCTGATGGCTCAGACAGTAAACAATCTGCCTGCAATGCAACAGATCCAGGTTCGATCCCTGGGTTGGGAAGATCCCCTGGAGAAGGAAATGGCAACCCACTCCAGTATTCTTGCCTGGAAAGTTGTATGAACAGAAGAGCCTGGTGGGTTACTGTCTGTAGGGTCAAAAAAGAGTCGGACACGGCCAAGCAACTAATACTTCACTTCATTTCTGCCACTCTCCCAACATCACTCCAAACATGCTCAAAGGGAGTTTTTTCAGAACTAAATATTTCAGTTATCTTCACACGCCTTCCAAGGTATGGAGTTGTACATAAATGCACTTATTTATGTATCATAAGTAAGTACTGAAGAGGGTGTGGATGGCAATCACACATGGCAATTTAATGTGGAAACAAAAGTAATCATTGTTTTAAAAAAAGTCAAATTGTGGAATTGTTAATAACATTTAGTGCAAAAGTACTGAGTTAAAGTACATCTTAACACTGAACAACAGGTGTACAGTTTTGCAACCAAAAGTGAAAAACAAATGGTTCAAAAGTTTGCATACAATAATATACAAACCATGTCAATAAATAGTGTTCATAAATGTACAGAAATTATGTAAATTTCTTGGCAAGAAATAGCAAAAATGTCATTGTCTATTTTTATAATCTGTTATTTATATTTGTTTGCTAGAAATTGTCACTTTTTTCTTTGTCTGGAAAGAAACAAAGGGGTTGAATTGAATGGAAGTGTGTCTTTCCCTGTGCATCCTTCCTCAAACTGCCTCCTCCTGTCCTATTGCAAGCTATGAGACCTTCTAACCCTTACAAAGGGCTGTTGCAAAGTGTTAAGGATGGACACAAAGTGGAAGAAGACGATGTGAATTCATTGAATGACACATTTGATTGGCTGGGAAACATTGCAGAAGAAAAGATGCTGTGATAGTTATTACCTATTGTCAAGTTCAAAATAATAAGCAATTCCTAATATGTAGATGAGAGTGAAAAAGTTGGCTTGAAATTCAACATTCAGAAAACTAAGATCATGGCATCCGGTCCCATCACTTCATGGCAAATAGATGGGGAAACAGTGGAAACAGCGGCAGACTTTACTTTTTTGGGGCTCCAAAATCACTGCAGATGGTGACTGCAGCCATGAAATTAAAAGACACTTGCTCCTTGGAAGAAAAGCTATAGACAACATAGACAGCATATTAAAAAGCAGAGACATTACTTTACCAACAAAGGTCCATCTAGTCGAAGCTATGATTTTTCCAGTAGTCATGTACGGATGTGAGAGTTGGACTATAAAGAGAGCTAAGCGCCAAAGAATCGATGGCTTTTGAGCTGTGGTGTTGGAGAAGACTCTTGAGAGTCACTTGGATTGCAAGGATATCCAACCAGTCCATCCTAAAGGAAATCAGTCCTGAATATTCATTGGGTGGAAGGAGAAGGGGATGACAGAGGATGAGATGGTTGGATGGCATCACCGACTTGATGGGCATGAGTTTGAGTAAGCTCCAGGAGTTGGTGAGGTATAGGGAGGCCTGGCGTGCTGCAGTCCACGGGGTCGCAAAGAGTCGGACACGACCGAGTGACTGAACTGAACTGAACAGTCATTTGAATTGCTTTTGTAAATCCTCTATGACTGCTTTTCACTGTGGCTGATGTACACTCCAACCTCTATTTCAAATAAATAAACCTGTTCTTGGATAATTGAAAATTTACTTTATATGTATATGATCTATACATTTATGAGTAGACATGTAACCCTAATGTAAGAAAATGGATCTGTGTGTATCAGACACACATTCACATATACACCACAGCTTCAAAATTGTTTTTAACATAAAAACATACCAGAATGTACACATTTAAATGGGTTTTGAGTACTTGTCCTTCCAGGTTCCATACTTCAATCAACAGAGTTATTATCCACCACCTACTGACTCTGATCCCTTAAGGGAAAATGACTTTAAACTATTCTCTGTAAAATGAAATAAAATCACTGAGAAATGAAGGAGAAGAGCAGCTTCTCATGTGAAAACATTGGTAGGGAGAAAAGATATTTTCAAAACAATTGCAATTCTATTGTTAAATAATTTGATCACTTTTAGAAGAATTTTTAAAAATCAGTTTTAGACCTCTCATTATGAGTTTTTGTTCAAAACGCCTAAGACTCCAGAGCTAATGCTGGTAATTTCCCATCTGGGTGTACTATCTGTTTCTGTTTTTGTTTTCCTTTCATGTTGCTTCAAATTAAACTGCTCTGTCCTTTATTAAATTACGGTATTGTTTTATTTTGGTTTGACTGAGCAATATTAGGTTAAAGGATCGTGGCTGTGAAACTGGCAAATGTTGCCAGTTTCTAGATTAAAATCCTGCTAGGTCCGATTTGTTCACATCAATTACACTGTAACTGGTTATGCGCAAAGCGAAAAGATTCTAACTTCATTTCCTGTTTGATGTTTGTGTGTAAGCTTAGTCCTGTCCAACTCTTTGCCCCCTCACCCCCACCCCCTGACCTGCAGCCCACCAGGCTCCTCTGCCCCTGGGACTCTCCAGGCAAGAACACTGCAGTGGGTTGCCATGCCCTCCTTCAGGGAATCATCTGGACCCAGGGATCGAACCCACATTTCTTATGTCTCCAGACAATTCTTGACTGCTAGTGCCACCTGGCATTTCCTATATTGACTTACAGGTTCTGTGCTGACTCTCTATCTCATCTTTTTTTTCCATATCACAACTGTCCTGGAGACCTCATTAGTCCACTTTGTGAGATCCTGGGTGCTTAAACCTTATAGTCAGACTAGGCTAAAATTAACGAACTAGTCCATGGTTTTCACCGAGAGGGCAATCCTGACTAAAACCAGACAATTGGCAGGTCACAAAAAATGAACTGGAACACTAGGAAAAAATTCAAATTTTCATACACAGTGTTAACTTCTTTAACAGATATAAAAATTCAAAGGATATAGTAAAAGCAAAATATTTATAATTTATATTAGAGATAAAATTCATGTACATTGAATTTAGACATATTATTAATAGAAAAACTGCCATGTGAGGAAGACAAAGAAAATCATGTTTTCTCAGACTCTGGTTTCTATTCTTTAAAAGGTTATAGGTAATATTTTCCTTCTAACACAAGTTCACTTCATGAGCATAGACTAAATTAAACAATGTTCTTTAGCTGTGAACTATCAAGGGGAATTTGTTTTCTGTTTAATATAGGGAAAAAGTACACATGATCTTTAGCAGAAATATAATACTTAATATTTTATCTGAGTCAGAGGTGAACTCTTTCCCTAATTCAGAAATATTAACTAGAAGAAACTATGATAAGAAGCTCATCTGGAGTTATCAAAATAAGTTAAATTAATCTCATTAATTTGGACTGGAATAATCAATATATTGTAAAAATTATATATCAATACAAATGATGGTAATAATACTTCCAAGTGTGTTCTGCTATGTCCTTTGCAAACATTCCAGAACCCAAGTGGCATATTTTCTTTCACATTACTAAATGTTTGCTCTGACCTCAGAGTATTAATACAAATAAAAATATTGACATTTTTCACACTTATTCAATACCCACTGAAAAGGAACCTAAAGTATCATTCAAACCTCAGTACATCTTGTGCTTTAAAAAAAAAAAAAAAGAAAGAAAGAAACCTTTCAAATAGAATCCCAAACTGTAAAATAATATGTCTTAGATAGTGAGAGCAAGAAGTAGCCTTTAGTTTCCCTGAACTATTCCAACTTCCTGCTTAACCATCTTATCAGAAGTTTATCTTAATAAACAGAGAGGGGCAGCATGATACTCTGTTCTGTTCAGTTCTCTAGGAGGGCAGTTCTACTTTTTTTTTTCATGGGAAAGAAGAAAATGTCATCCAGCCAAAATACAAAGGCCAAGATGATATCTTACTACTGGCCCAATGAAGTAATATTTTAGGAAAATTATATTTAGCCATTTATGTTTGTACTGGAAATCAAATCCCTAGACTGTCACAAAAGCTATTTCATATACATGCCTAATGCTGCAAACCCTCTTCTGATTGAATCATTCTATTTTTACCTCTGTTGATTTAGCGATATCATTAAAATTAATCATTAAAATTGTCAGTTCCAACTCAGACCTTCAACGTCAACACCAAACCTCCCCGTTCTCTCAGAGGTAATCCTCAAATTATATTGTTTCCCATGGTACTTAATTATACCAGGTCAAATGAAGGCACAATTCAAAGGTATATACACTTTTGTGAGTGCCAAAAATGTGAACTTGGCCAATTTTTTTTTCATCCTGCATCAAGTGCCTAATGCTGCGGTGATTTCTCTACTCTGCATTATGAGCCAGTCTCCCTAATTCTGGAAACATTGCACAAAGCTCCAAAGGGAATTCCCCCAGCAATTTACCTAGGATTGGGAGAACTCAGTGTCCCCCCTAAGAAAAAAGTAGAAGCTGGGGAGTCTTTTCCCTCTCCCTTTATTGAAGAAGTGTACAATGCTGAACCCGGCAGCTTAACAGGAAAATCAAACCAACTGTATTAACCCATTTTAAATACACTTACTGGTGCTTTTGAGATTCTACCCATAATGTTCTTTTCTACCAAAGAGTGGCCAACACTGTAGATTCTTTGATTTTCCATTCTGAGACTACAAATTCTAAATCCAATAGGCAATGTTTTTCATTTGTAAATTACAAATGGTCTTCCAAATACGTACGGTAAAACTTCAAATGGGATATTCTGTTTTCCATGTTGTTAATAGGAAATTTTCAAAATGTGCTAATAGCATTTCTTTCATTTTATATCACTGTATACTTACAAAGGGCTTCCCTGGTGGTTCAGACAGTAAAGAATCTGCCTGCGATGCAGGAGCTGCTGCTGCTGCTAGTCGCTTCAGTCGTGTCCAACTCTGTGAGACCCCATAGACGGCAGCCCACCAGGCTCCCCCATCCCTGGGATTCTCCAGGCAAGAATACTGAAGCAGGTTGCCATTTCCTTCTCCAATTCATGAAAGTGAAAAGTGAAAGTGAAGTTGCTCAGTTGTGTCTGACTCTTCGCGACCCCATGGACTGTAGCCTACCGGGCTCCTCTGTCCATGGGATTTTCCAAGCAAGAGTACTCGAGTGGGGTGCCATTGCCTTCTCCGGCGATGCAGGAGACCCAGGTTCAATCCCTGGGTCGGGAAGATCCCAATGGAAGGGAATGTATACCCACTCCTGTGTTCTTGCCTGAGAAATCCCATGGACAGAGGAGCCTGGCAGGCTACTCAATGGACATGAGTTTAAGCAAACTCTGGTAAATGGTAAAGGACAGAGAAGCAAAAAGTTGGACACGACTGAGTGGCTGACCAATGACAACATAGTTACAAATTCCTTGCATTATTTTAAGAATGTTTCTCTTCTCTAAGTATACACAGTATAATTTAATTGTAAACATGTCAGTTTTTTACCAGAAAATTTTTTTTTAAATTTATTTATCTATTTAGCAAAGGAGGTGCAGTAGTGAAGATCTGGAGGAAGAAAATGGTGCAAGTAAAATACTATTGTATTTTTCTATTAGAAATATTTGTCTGTATTTTAAAAAGCATTTTTTAAATTTATTTTATTTGGTGGCTAATTACTTTACAATATTGTGGTGGTTTTTGCCATACATTCACATGAATCAGCCATGTGTTCCCCATCCTGACCATCCCTCCTGCCTCCCTCCCCATTCCATCCCTCAGGGTCATCCCAGTGCACCAGCCCTGAGCACCCTGTCTCATGCATTGAACCTGGACTGGTGATCTCTTTCACATATGATAATATACATGTTTCAATGCTATTCTCTCAAATCATCCCACCCTCCCCTTCTCCCACAGAATCCAAAAATCTGTTCTTTACATTTGTGTCTCTTTTGCCGTCAAGCATATAGGGTTATCGTTACAATCTTTCTAAATTCCATATACGCCTGTATTTTAAGAATAAATTAAATTACTTTGGTTTTCATGAAGAAATCTATTAATAACCAATAATAATTCAAGGTAGATTGTTAAATTTTCATTCATCCTGAATTTCAAGTTAGACTTCATTCTTCTTGGAGAAGTGGCCCTTGTAATTTTTATACCCCTTTTAATGCCTGGTCCCATGGTTCATATATTGTAGGTACCCCAATACATGTTTGAGGGGATACAAATTTGAAATATTGTGTAAAAACAGTTTTTAAGTTCTTGAACATTTATAGCATGGCCACTGTCACCCTTTGAAAAGAGAAGTGTAAAACTACTCTGTAAGATGTATTTAGAAATTGACTCAAAATAAAATAGAAATAATTATAGTTTAAATAAATTGTTATTAGAGTAAATAATTTCATACCCATTTGTCAAGCACTTTGTCCACGCTACTCGGAGGCAGAGGAAGGAAATGATGAAAATGCATAATAACAGGGATAAGAAGTTATTTCTCAACTATTGTAAGATGGAAAAATCCATTAAGAGAAACATGGAAACTTGCCTGGAAGAAGTACTAGAGAAAACTATTAAGATATAGATGCAGAGGTGGGGCAAGGAAGAACTATTGGCCTTAGATTTCTCAAGGGAAGCCAGAAAACTGATTATGGCAAAATAGAAAGTTCCCAAGAGAAAAAACATTAATGTTAAAGGAACACCAAGTCACTTCAGAATGGGCAATAGGAAATTAAACCAACATTCAATGGGCTTCATCCAGAGTAGAGTGTAAGACAGGAAACTCATATGAAATCTAACAAGCAACACTGACAAAGAAAGAATTGAGGAATGAGAAACCAGAGGAACTCTCCTTTTGTCCATGATGTTATAAACTTTTACTAAGAGAAACATACACAAATAAAAACTTCTTTAATGTCTGCCCATGATTTGCCCTGACACATAAATGCTACTTATGTTTAAGAACTAGGATGGCACCTACCTTGTGCCAAGTAATGTAAGTGTAAATGTCAACGTAATCATGCTACTTCCAAAGACATGGATTTAATTTTCTGAGTTGTCTTATATAGACTACTATCTATTTTATTGAGCATTATGTTTCCCAATATTCTACAAAATCCTGACACATGTCAATTTCTTTTCTTTCTTTCCATTGTATTATGGGGTTTTACTTTATTCACTTCTACAGATACCCAGATATAATTAAAGGCCTAAGCATCTAGATATTATTCCCCAAATAAATTTAATATTAAAAGATACAAATTGTGACTATAATTTTTTTTTCTTGTGGATATGGAAAATGGAACAGAAATGAGATTATATTAAAAAAAAAGGTGCAATTTTATGATGCTGAAGATTTTGAATGCTCATGATTAGGAGGAAATTAATAAACCTGAAGAATGGATTTGAAGATTTTGTGTTCATGGGCTAAAGGAATATAAACTATTCTTTGACATGTTTTGATACCTACCATGGTATCATGAAGGCCCAATGGGACAGGAGGCTGCGGACATCACTCTGTAGTGCCCAAATTCTACAGCTCACTGGCAGCTAGATGTGACAAGTCCCTTAACCTCACCATGCATCAGCTTCTATTACTGGAAAAAAGAGAGACAGCTGAGGTCTCAATGCCTGTCTTATTTGGATTCATGTGAAAATAAAAAGCAAGAGAGTTCCAAAAAACATCTACTTTTGCTTTATTGACTACACCAAAGCCTTTGACTGTATGGATCACAACAAACTGTGGAAAATTGTTAAAGAGATGGAAATACCAGACCATTTGACCTGCCTCCTTAGAAACCTGTATGCAAGTCAAGAAGCAACAGTTAGAACTGGACATGGAACAACAGACTGGTTCCCAATTTAGAAAGGAGTACATCAAGGCTGTATATGGTCACCCTGCTTATTTAGCTTATATACAGAGTACATCATGCGAAATGCCAGGCTGGAAGAAGCACAAGCTGGAATCAAGATTGCCGGGAGAAATATCAATAACCTCAGATACGCAGATGACAGCACCCTCATGGCAGAAAGTGAAGAACTGAAGAGCCTCATGATGACAGTGAAAGAGAAGAGTGAAAAAGTTGGCTTAAAACTCAACATTCAGAAAACTAAGATCACGGCATCCGATCCCATCACTTCATGGCAAATAGATGGAGAAACAGTGGAAACAATGACAGACTTTATTTTGGGGGGCTCCAAAATCACTGCAGATGGTGACTGCAGCCATGAAATTAAAAGACGCTTGCTCCTTGGAAGGAAAGTTATGACCAACCTAGACAGCATATTAAAAAGCAGAGACATTACTTTACCAACAAAGGTCCGTCTAGTCAAAGCTATGGTTTTTCCAGTAGTCATGTATGAGAGTTGGACTATATGAAAGTTGGACACTATGAGAGTTGGACTATAAAGAAAGCTGAGCACTGAAGAATTGGTGCTTTTGAACTGTCATGTTAGAGAAGACTCTTGAGAGTTCCTTGGACTGCAAGGAGATCAAACCAGTCCATCCTAAAGGAAATCAGTCCTGAATATTCATTGGAAGGACTGATGCTGAAGCTGAAACTCCAATACTTTGGCCACCTGATGCGAAGAACCGAATCATTTGAAAAGACCCTGATGCTGGGAAAGATTGAAGGTGGGAGGAGAAGGGGATGACAGAGGATGAGATGGTTTGATGGCATCACCGACGCAATGGACAAGAGTTTGAGTAGGCTCCAGGAGTTGGTGATGGACAGGGAAGCCTGGAGTGCTGTAGTCCATGGGGTCACAAAGAGTAGGACACAACTGAGCGACTGAACTGAACTGAAAATAAAATGATATTGGATATCAGGGCTTTTTATAAACTCTATATAATTATTTAAGGATTGTTATTATAATTGTTTTATTGTAAATGTCATCTTGACTACCCTAAGGAGAAGACATATTTTTACATTTTGGCCCTACCCATACCTATTTTCATCATTAGCACATGCAAGAAAAAATTAGCATAGGAATAAACATAAAATACAGGTGAAAATGACAACATTTGACACTGATAGCCACTTCCTCCTTGAAGTGGTCTACTTCTTTGGCATTCATGACTCACTCTCTCACCTTCTACTCTGGATTCTTTTTCAGGATCCTCCACTAGGGTCATTTTCTCTCCCTGGTGTGTAAAGGCTCGGCTTCTCCCAGGGTTTTGTCTTCAGTCCCTTATCTTTTTAACATGTCCCCTAGTTTCTCTTCCAATCATTCTCAGAGTTTTAATCTTCCCTCCTTCTGCTGGTAAGTCCCTGATGACTCTAACCACAAGCTCCCCTCTGAACTTCAGACTGTATATTCAATTGTCCTGGAGGCATCTTAAATTCAGCATGGCCAATTCTAAAAATATTTTATGTTCATATTCTTTCTCTGGCTTGCATGATCTTAGACTTCTCTTATGCCCCCAATCCAGCCAGTCTGAAGTCTCATCAGTTATTTTTCTTAAATATTTCTCATATCAGGTGCTTGTCCTCTCTCTTGAATGATCACACTCAACTCTTTGCATACTGGTTTGCCTACACTAGACTCATTTGACCAAATGCAGTCAGTGATTTAGCTTGCATACAAATCAAACGATATTAATTCAATGCTTAAAATCCTTCAGTGACTATCATAAATGACAACCTGAAGACCAAGGAACTTAACATGACACACAGAACACTCCATGTGGCCCTCGTCAATTGTGTCAAACTCATGTCCTTTTACTCCCTACCTCTCACACTCTGCAATCTGTAAGTACAGACCAGTCTTAAGTCCTGACATCCAGGTTCTTAGCCTTTGCTGTGGCAGTCTCCACTTTCTCAGGACACCTTTTTTACCCTGTATTTACCTGCTAACTCATATTCATCATTTTAAGGACTTCATCTCCAGAAATATATGGCAAATTCCCAAACTCCCCATGGTGGGTATTATGCTGTCCTTCCACAGCCTCACAGTCATAAATCTGTTTTCTTAATATTTATTTATATATATTTACCAGTAAACTCTGGGCTTCCCAGGTAGCTCTAGTGGTAAAAAAAAAAAAAAAAAAAAAAACTGGCCACCAATGCAGGAGACATAAGAGATGTGGGTTCGATGCCTGGGTAGGGGAGATCCCCTGGAGGAGGGCATGGCAACTCACTCCAATATTCTTGCCTGGAGAATCCCATGGACAGAGGAGCCTGGCAGGCTACAGTCCATAGGGTTGCAAAGAGTCAGACACAACAGAAGTGACTTAGCATGTGCTCATGCACCAGTAAACTCTAAGATTTCCAAGACCATAAAAAATGTCTGATACCTTTTTTCCTGGCTCATATTAGTTGTTCAATTAAAATGGGAGTAAATTTTGAACAATTAATAATGGTCCTACCAGTAAACATTTTCTTCCAGCACTATTATACATTACTAATGTAATGGACAGGAATGGATGTATGGCATCAAAATTACAGAGGTTTCATTTCTAATACTCTGGACTACTACAAAGGATGGGTAGAAAAAAAATAATTGTAAAGGACATAATGCAAAAGAAATCTTGAATAAAAACATCCTTACATTAAGAAAAATCTACACTCAATAATTTTAGATCCAAATTATCAGTCATATCAACAATGTTTCAATTATGGATGATTTTTAAAAGACTTTTTATCCATATCAAACTAATGAAGAGATTTTTTTTTTAAACCATGACTCTTGTTCCTTCTAAGGAAAGGCACCAGATCTGAGGTTCTGTAGAGTGGTGGCCACCCGAAGGCATATTTGGAGAAAGCAATTTATCAGCACAAGACAAGGTCATTTCTTTCTTATCCTCCCTTCTCAACTTGACACATAGTATTTTTAAATTAAACAGAAGAATATGCTGCTTCCAAGGGATTTAAGCAACCATCAGGCATACTACTCACATGACCACTGCTGCCCATTACTCAGGAAATCAAGCACAACTTTATTCACAGAAACCAGGAATAAAGACAACTTTTCCAAGCTCAGGTTTTTAAAATCAGAGTTTTTCTTTTGGTAACTATTCATTGACTTTTCTGTCACCTCTATTCACTGGTGGATATTTATCTGCTCTACTGTAGACAGTAAATACCAGAGTCTGACACTGGACAGACTTGGGTCACAGTCCTACCTCTGTTGCCTTCTATTTCTAGCTTTATGATCTTCAAAAGTTACCCAATCCCTCCAAGCCTTTCTCCTCATCTATAACATGGGAAAAACAATTACAGCCAGCGCTTAAAATGGGCCAGGCAGATTCTGATGGCTTTGCGAATATTATCTTATATAATTAACATTCTCCCAGTAATCCTAAGAAACAGATATTATTTCCAGTTTGCAGTTGAGGAAACAGGGACAGCCCAGTGGCAGATTTCAGTGATCTGTTTCTAGGTTTCAGGGCTGTGGTTCTATGTTCCTCCCTTTCTCTATATTCATTTCACAGTGTTTGCATAAAGATCAAATATATTAATAGTTGACCCTTGAAGAACATGGTGGGAGAAATAGGGGTACCTACCCTCTGCACAGGCAAAAATCCACATATAACTTTGCAGTCAGCCTTCCCTAACTACAGTACCACATCTGCAATTAAACCATCTGTGGATCTGGATCATGTAATACTAAAGTACATATTTATTTTAAAAGATCCACATATATGTGGACCCATGCAGTTCAAACCTATGTTGTTTAAAGGTCAACTCTACTTTAATAGGAGTAAACTATTGCTCTATTTTAATAGGAGTAAACTATTTGTGATGGAGAGGTACTCCACAAATGATTCCCTCTAGTTTTTTCTGACATTCTTCTCTATCTTGTATGCCAGTCCCTCACCCAAACATCCAGGCACAGCTCTATGCCACAGGTGCTGACTACCATCAAGTGAATAGGCATGGCCAGTGAAGACTAAAGAGGAACCCAGAAACCACACAGTCAAGTTGGCTTTTATAAAGTCTTCAAATCTAGTTTCTATTCATTTAATTCTGTTTTATTTCTTTAGCATATAGGAAAGGACTATATGCTTTCCTTATAAGGACTTTCCAAGTGTTTTTCTCTTGCACTGTTCAAAAACAGCTTTTGTAATTATTTGTTCTGTCTCTGGTCTCCTGACTAGCTTATAAACTTCAATAGTGGACACACTATGTCTATTTATCCTTTGACTTAGCCCTTAAAAATCAGCATGATGCCCAGCACAGCCAGTGCTCAATAGATATTCACTGGATGAATGAATGAATGAATATACGTAGAAAATGTTTAAGAGACTATGGGCGGTTGACAGAACTGAGAGAGGAACAATGGCTGAAGACTGGAGAGAGGTGGTAGGCTAAGGAGTTTGCAGGAGTCAAAAGATGGAGGGTCTCATAAGTGATGATATAAATTTTGAACTTTATCAGGAATGCAATAGAGGAGGGTTTTGACAGATGAGAGACGTAAGCAGATTTCATATTATTTGTGAAATTAATGTTGTGCTTTAACCCATAAGACTCTTGAGAATCCCTTGGACTGCAAGAAGAGCCAACCAGTCCATCCTAAAGGAGATCAGTCCTGGGGGTTCATTGGAAGGACTGATGTTGAAGCTGAAATTCCAATACTTTGGCCACCTCATGCGAAGGGCTGACTCATTTGAAAAGACCCTGATGCTGGGAAAGATTGAGGGCAGGAGCAGAAGGGGACAACAGAGAATGAGATGGTTGGATGGCATCACCGACTCAATGGACATGAGTTTGGGTGGACTCCGGGAGTTGGTGATGGACAGGGAGGCCTGGCGTGCTGCAGTTCGTGGGGTCGCAAAGAATCGGACAGGACTGAGTGACTGAAATGAACTGAGAGTCAAGACATCACCATCAAAAAGGACCTTGGTTCCTCAGGAATCAATCCTACCACATTTCAGTGAGTTCTACAGGCTAATGCATAGTGGGGAATATAGCATATGGCCAGGAAAGAAGCAGTAGATTCTGTCCATGTATTTAGTGGAATCAGGGAGTGTTTGCCAGCTAAGATCAAATTCACCAAAGAATAATGCTCATGTGCTAGGTTCTCCCATGTTTAATATTTCAAAATGAATTTTTAAAACATAAATTGTTCAGTTCTTTCTCTGTGTATTACTTAATTTCTAGGTAATGATAAATCCTAGAATATGTTATGCTAACTATCCAATGCTAAAGTTTTATTGTTTTTCTTATAACTCCTGAGACCATAAAGCTGCTTGGAAACAATCACTAAACTGTCCCTTTTGTGAGGTGGCTAACCTTTAGTAACACTGAACACCTCTTACTGCACAAAGCTTTCATGGGACATTCAGATTAAGCACCATCAATCACAAAATTACAGTGTGTTAAACATCATGAAAAGTTCAGTGTGGGATACACTACACCTACATTATTTATTTAGCAGAATAATAAAACATAAACGTGTTCTAAAAATGAACAAAAACAAAAGGGTGATTAAAATCTCTTTGACAGCACTTGAAAGGCAAAACAATTTTTTTACAAGTAATATGCTTTCTAAAAATTATCTAAGCCTATTCATAGCCTTTCTCTTCCCTATACATAGCCATATTATGTTAGCCCTGCCTTTCTTTGCAATTTATGTTTTAACAAATTTTAGACACCACAAACAGGCCTTTGCTGTATGAAATAAACCATGAGATATTAATGCAAAAGCTATTGTGCTGAGAGCTCAGAAACCCTACACTTTCACTCTCGATGTCAGTGTGTTAAAAGAGATTTTAGTAATGGCAAAGCCAGTCAACAGGGAATAATTAAACTCAAGTTGTCTGAGATTTGCTGTGATGTGTGGAATGATAGTTTCCAACCCAGCTGCTGCAGAATGTTTGCCTAAGGAGTGTGGTTGACCAGAGGCTGCAGTTCAGACAAAATGCAATGAAAAAGCTCATTGACCTCTGAAACAATAGGTGGGGCCTACTTGAATAATAAAATCAACACAAAGTCAACAGTTAAACCAGGCTGTACCCACAGGGCCATCTCTATAGCATGCCACTGGAAGTTTTAAAAGGAGAGAACTGCTTCAAAGGAAACTGAAAAATATCTATGCTGGGCACCTTTTACCAGCTCTTAAAGGTGTAGCCTGCCAACTGGGATCAGCAAAACCCTTCAGAATGACCTCAGTTCCCGTTTCCTGGTTTCCTGAAAAAGTTCTTCAAATTCAACTTGTTAAAAGGACATATTCTATTTTCTTCAGTGGTACGGTTGGTCTCTCTTTTTTAAAAATTAATTTTATTTATTTTTGACTGTGCTGCATCTTTGTTGCTATGTGGGCCTTTCTCTAGTTGTGTCGAGTGGGGGTTACTCTTCTGCACAGTTGGTGGGCTTAGGCTCTAAGTGGACAAGCTGCAGTAGCTGCAGCTCTCTGGGTCTGGAGCACAGGCTCAGCAGCAGTAGCGAACAGGCTTAGTTGCTCTGCGGTATGTGGGATCTTCCTGGATCAGAGATCGAACCCCTGTCTCCTGCGTTGGCAGGTGGATTCTTTACCACTGAGCCATCAGGGAAGTACCTGGAAACTCTTGAAGCTGTCAGCCAAGCAGGCATGAGTTCTCACTGACAGCATGTTGTCTCCTGAGCCCCACCCCCATGCCATCTCTGGCCTAGGCCTGCAACCCAGCCTAAGCTCTGCAGCCTGCGTGGTTTCCTACAAAACTGAGGTGGGGAATGTAGTCCACATCGGTCCACAGTGCAGACGAAGCACAAAGACAATTTGTGAGCCTGTGTGTCGTTTTACTTCAGGAATTCCTTTTTAATTTTACTAGTTTTTCCATTGTCTGGCATTTCTAATATGGTCACAAAATAAAAAGGCAATTATTTACCTCTCTTTCCTATCTACAGCACTCTAAACCTCAGATCTAATAGGATTTCCATTTAGAAAATATTTGTATAGCCATTTACAAGGCCTATAGAGTGAAAGCATGCCAAGGTAGTGCAAATGTTCAATTTATTGCGGCCAGACTTAGTTGGCACTAAAGCAAAATGTTTTACTATCTAATTTTAATGTCAGTATTAATATTTGTACACAAACACACAGATATATATACACACTATATATGGTGCACAAGTGTCTTAAGGTATATGTGGGTTTTTTGATGCACAAGATACTTATCTATCTAAGGTACTAACTGGCTAATAAAAATCTCGAAGACCAATTTATAGTGTGCCTGATGAGAAATTATTTCCTGCTGCTTATCACATATCCTATTAAAAATACTCTTCCCTTGATTACCTCCTCACACATATCAAACTTGATCTTTTTAAGATCATGGGTATATGAGTCCCATGGGATAAGAGATGAGAGAATTTTTTTTTTTAAATAAGAATTAGAGCTTTTTACTTCCCTTTTGTCTTACCCAACAAACAGATTTGTACTTTCTTACTGTATATCTGAAGATGGGAAGGCATTTTCTAAGATACTCTGCATCTGAAGTCCTAAATCTGAGAGATTTCAAAAATTTAATTCAACACATATTTGTGAAGCAGCTCCCATGTTGTCAGCACTTCTAAGTAGATTTCATGTCATAAGAAAAGTGAGCAACTTCAAATTATTTAGGAAGTTGAGCTAATAACACTAAGTAAACTCATAGCTACTGACATTGATGAGCACTCACTATGTGCTGGGCATCATGCTTATCTTTACATAAAACTGCTCATGCAATTCTCACAACTAACCTGTGAGGTACATGCTGTGATTATCATCATTTTATATTCAAAGTAATGAAAAACACAGCTATCAAGTAATTTGCACAAAGTCACACAGGCTAATGAGCCAATTTGGCTTTAGATTTGAATCCTTAGCTACTGGGAATCATCATCTTCTTATAGATCTATGTAGGCCTATGCTGTCCGATGTGGTGGCCCTTAGCCACGTGTGGTTATTTAAATTTAAACATGATAAAAGTCAGTCGCTCAGTCATGTCCAACTCTTTGCAGCCCCATGGACTGTAGCCCACCAGGCTCCTCTGTCCATGGAATTCTCCAAGCAAGAACACTGGAGTGGGTAGCCATTCCCTTCTCCAGGGGCTGTTCCCAACCCAGGGATCAAAACCAGGTCTCCCACATTGCAGGCAGATTCTTTACTGTCTGAGCTATCAGGGAAGCCTAATTCAACTTAAAATTTTATACTTAGTCACACCAGCCATATAGTTCAATAGCCACATGTATAAGTGCCAAATGTACTGTTCAATGCAGATACAGAACGTTGTGTCACGGGAACAGTCTTGGTGACAGTAGTATTTAGTTCTGGACAAGATGTTTAAACTGAAGCTATATCTGCACCTATCAGGAAAGAAGCCAACTAAGATGAAGCAACCAGAATACTGGGGAAAGGCTTATGGAGTCATGTGATTATGGAGTCGGGTGACATGGGTTTAAACTTTAGTCCCAACTCCCTGTTTCTGTGACCTGGAGCAAAATCTCAGCTTTCCCAACTGTGTAATGGGACTGATAATGTCTTCTCTGCCAGATCTTACATGAATTAAATGAGATACACGTAGAACTTCTGCTCAGGGAAGACTCTTAGAAAATGACTTATATGTATTCAGAGATGAGAAATGCAAATCAAAGCTATACAAAAAATAAAAAAGGGTAGGAAGAGGGATCACTTAAGCAGGTGCTAGAGCTGCTTGAATTGAGTCTAAACATTTACAGAACTGATATGCTTGCAATTAATTACTGCAGAGGGTCACCAGCTGAAAGGCATTTGGCAGAGTGTAATATAAAATAGGGCTGCCAAGGCTAACAGCTATTATTAAATGTCTGCATACTTTAACGACCATGCTTAGCACTTCTGGTCTCACTCGATTCAAAGGGCAATCGCCAGTCTTGTTCTTTGTGACTGTGATTTCATGAAAATAAGCAGATTCTCGAGCCTCACTCCCAAAGGTTCTAAATCAGTAGACCTGAGATTGAGTCCAGAAATCTGCATCTTATAACAGTATCCTTACTTTTGATGCATGGGGTCCATGGAAGACACTGAAAAATTTCAGAGTTTCGACTTGTGTAAAACTGTGAAGCAAGTTGCAAGTCTGCATTTGCATGAATGTTAACAGTGTCAGCATTGGGCGTGAGACTTGGCAACATGAAGGAAAACTGCCCTTAATTTGAACAGCACAGAAGTTAAGTCCATGTGCCAAAGTTTATACATTTTTCTTAAAAGAGAGTCATCTACTTTGCTTTAAGACAAGAATCTAATAGGATTGCCTACCTGGTTTCCTGGACTAAATGATTTCATAAAAGTTTTCATACTTTATGCTAACATTATAGAAGCCACTGGAGAAGGGCATGGCAACCCACTCCAGTATTCTTGCCTGGAGAATCCCAGGGACAGAGAAGCCTGGTGGGCTACAGTCCATAGGGTCACAAAGAGTCAGACATGACTGAAGCGACTTAGCACAGCACAGACAGCATAGAAGCCACAGAACTCAAGGATGTGAGCTTCAGATGTCTAGAGAACTAATTTCTCTGGAACTCTAACTTCCTTGATTTACATTTGAAAAGGAGATATTATCTGAACACCTGTGAGTTTCAGATATTTGATCCAAAAATATTTGGCTAAACAGAGCTTGTTGAGATTGAACAATGAGTGGAATAGGGGTCAGGATCTGGAGTGAGCCAGACTTGAGTTCCTACCCTGGGTCCACCACTTCCCAGCTAAGAGGCTTTGTTTGAACTAATTAAAATCTCTGAGCCCCACTGTCCTCATCTGTAAAGTGAAGGTAACAGAATGGCCATTATCAAAAACTCTACAAATAAATAAATGCTGAAGATGGAATGGAGAAAAAGGAACCCTCCTGCACTGTTGGTGGAGGTGTAAACTAGTTCCACCACTATAGAGAACAGTATGGAGGATCTAAACATTTAAATAGTGTAACGATACCATACTGCAATCCCACTTCTGAGTATATCCCGAGAAAACCAAAATCCAAAAAGATACGTGCACCATAATGTTCATCACAGCATTATTTACCATAGCCAAGATGTGGGAACAACCTAAATGTTCATTAGCACATAAATGGATAAAGAAGATGTGGCATGCATGTGAGCGCGTGCGTGCATACACACACACACACACACACACACACACACACACACACCCCAGAATACTACTCAACCATAAAAAAGAATGAAATAACGCAATTTTCAGCAACATGGGTGGACGTAGAGATTATCATATCAAGTGAAGTAAGCCAGACAGAGAAAGACAAATATTATATGCTGTCATTTATATGTGGAATCTAAAAAATGATACAAATGAATTCATATACAAAACAGAAACAGACCCACAGACATAGAAAACAAACTTATGGTTACCAAAGGGAAAGGGAGGAGGGATAAATTAGGAATTTAAGATAAACATATACACACTAGTAGTGCAGTAGCAGTAGTGTTAGTCGCTCAGTCGTGTCCGACTCTGCGATCCCATGGACAGTAGCCTGCCAGGATCCTCTGTCCACGGGATTCTTCAGGCAAGAATACTGGAGTGGACTGCCATTCCCTTCTCCAGAGGATCTTCCCGACCCAGGAATTGAACCCAGGTCTCCTGTGTTGCAGGCAGATTCTTTACTGTTTGAGTTACACTACTATATATAAAATAAATAATCATCAATGACCTACTGTATAGAACAGGAAACTATACTCAGTATCTTGTAATAATCTATAAGGGAAAAGAATCTGAAAAAAAAAAGTGTGTATAACTGAATCACTTTGCTACACACCTGAAACTAAAACAACATTGTGAATCAACTATGAGAGTGAGAATGAAAGTCTCTCAGTCATGTCCCAGTCTTTGTGACCCCATGGACTATACAGTCCATGGGAGTCTCCAGGCCAGAATACTTGAGGGAGTAGTCTTTCCCTTCTCAGGGGATCTTCCCAACCCGGGATCTCCTGCATCACAGGTGATTCTTTACCAGCTAAGCCACCAGAAGCCCAAGAATACTGGAGTGGGTAGACTATTCCTTCTCCAGGGGATCTTCCTGACCCAGGAATCGAACCAGGGTCTCATGCATTGCAGGTGGATTTTTTACCAACTGAGCTATCAGAGAAGCCCATCAACTATACTTCAATAAAAAATAAATTTTTAAAAATAGGGAAAAATAAAAATGAAGGTCACAATAGTATTTATCTCACTATCTCTCAATATGTAATGTGAGTGATGAGCAGGGCACAGTGTTTGGCAAATAGTAACAAGGGCCCGTTGTTGCTATTGCTATTGTCACCCCAGAGATGTGATGGGGATGGTCAGAGCAGGTAGAATGAAACAGTTAATGATGGAGTGAATACACAGTGTGAAGGAATGGACCACAGCACTCACTGCCATAGCTGGGATCACTAGAGAAAATGAATACACTTTGGTCTTCAACATTCCTGCTCTGTGATTTATTCTCTCATCTCATCAATTCAGCAATGAATCTGTGGTAGATTTTAATCTAACTCATACCTTATTATTCTGAGAATCTCTGTGAGACCTCATCGCCCTGACTCCAGACTTCCCCCTCTTTTTTACCGGTTCTGCACTTATCTTAAGATCAAGCATCTTAAACACCTAAAATATACCTTCCTTAATATTTCACTCTTTTGCCTAAAAATGTCCTCTGGCTTTGCCATTGTAGCAACAACAACAGGATAAGGAGCAGCCAGAGTTCACTCGAGCTGAGCAGCATTTCCTGGAACACAGATGCTGGGCTGCAAGCTGGGCTACAAATATAAGTAGGACTCACTCTCTGCCATAGGGAAAGTGATCTGGAGGTGGGGGCAACTGATGTGCTAAAGACTGTAGAAGAGATTTATGAAGAATACTTTTCTGCAGGTTCCTCTCTCAGGGAGAGCTGTGAGAGTAAGATTTGAGTTGAATCATCAGAAGTTTGCCAGGTAGAGAAAATGGAGGGCAAACACGGGAGATTTCCAAGGGGAGAAATCAGCATAAACAAAGGCATGGAGTGGTGGTGGAGCACAGAGCAATCATGAGAACTGTGAGTGAATAAACATTAGTGGGAGTGCCAAAGCAAGGGGAGAGCGTTCAGAACAAAATCACCAAGGACTATGTCTATCAGACTACAGAGTTTGGTTTCATAGTTTGGGGAAGATTTTAGCTGCAGAACACTTTTTATTCCCAGGCAAAATCTTAGAGTAACACCTTAATCAAATAAAAGGCTATCTTAGTGATGTTGATCATCTTTTCATCTGTTTGTTGGCCATCTGTATGTCTTCTTTGGAGAAGTTATAGTATAGAGAACTCTACTCAGTGGTCTGTAGTGACCTAATTGGGAAAGAAATCCAAAAAAGAGGAGATATATGTACACATGTGGCTGATTCATCTTGCTCTACAGCACACACTAACACAACATTGTAAACAACTATACTCCAATTAAAAAAAAAAAAGACTATCTTAGTTTTGATAGTTGATGTCTAGAAAGGATAATCTTGAATGAAAGGGAGACCTGTCTTTGCAATAGATGGTAAAGCTCTGAATTAAAGGAAAGGTGGTGTGATTTGAGAGGATCAGGTAGAATCAAGAAAGATCTCTGGGGTGTAGAATATTAAATTTGGCAAATCACTGAACATGGTGAAAAGAAAATGAACTGCAAGAAGCCAAGGCAGATTTCCAAGTTCTAGATTGAAAGACAAGATAGATGATGAAACCATTAAGCACAATGGGAATAAGAGGAGGGAGGGTGGATTCACTTCATCTGAAGGGGGCAAGACATTCAGATAAAGATCTTCAGCCAGATATTGGAACTGTAGGTGTGGAGCCTAAGGTAACAATTTCAGAGTCCTTAGTGGATAAATCCAGAGAAGGCAATAGCAACCCACTCCAGTACTCTTGCCTGGGAAATCCCATGGATGGAGGAGCCTGGTAGGCTACAGTCCATGGGGTGGAGAAGAGTTGGACACGACTGAGCGACTTCACTTTCACTTTTCACTTTCACTTTTCACTTTCATGCATTGGAGAAGGAAATGGCAACCCACTCCAGTATTCTTGCCTGGAGAATCCCAGGGATGGTGGAGCCTGGTGGGCTTCCATCTGTGGGGTCACACAGAGTCGGACATGACTAACGTGACTTAGCAGCAGCAGCAGCAGCAGTGGATAAATTGATGTCATCTTGGGTGCCTATCATCCAGGAAAATCAAGGACTACAGGAAGAAAGGGTCGAGATCTGGACCCTGGGGACCACTTGAGGTCTATGAAGGGGAAGATAAGGAGGACTCAGAGAAAAGGAACAGAATTAGAAGGGAACCCAGAAGCGAGTGGTGGTCAAGAAGCCAGGGAAGGAATAGGATCCAAGAATGAAAGAATTGTCTGGAGAAAGAACATTACAGTGGACCAAGGATTGACAAACACCTTGTATTTGGCTGTTGGAATCACTACTGACTCTTTCCAGTACTACAGGCAAAATACAGGTTGATGTAAGATGAAGACCAAATGGAAATTGAGGAAATAAACATGAATGGTAAAGACTATTAGTTAATGGAGAAGAGGAATATAACAAGGTATCTATAGATATGCTATTTATCTTTCAAAATCTTCCTTGAAACCTTCTTTGCTTACCATAGTCCACCATGACCACTTTTTTCTCTGAACAGCAAGGAAATTCATAATGTGGGCTTCCCTGGTGGCTCAGATGGTCAAGAATCCACCTGTAATGCAGGAGACCTGGGTTTGATCCCTGGGTTGGGAAGATCCCCTGGAGGAGGGCATGACAACTCACTCCAGTATTCTTGTCTGGAGAATCCCTATGGACAGAGGAGCCTGGTGGGCTACAATCCATGGGATCACAAAGAGTTTGACATGACTGAAGTGACAACACACACATCCTTTGTTTGGAGACATACCATCCGATCACTCAGTATCCTAGATGATTCTGTTATAATTAAAGAGTATTATCTTATAAACCTCATAGCTCCTTGTGTAGTACAAGCATCTAATGTCTGTTGAGTTCAATTTATCTTTCAAAGGTATTCAACTCAATCTCTCCTCTCACTGCCCTCTCTACCCTTTCACACTTACACTGAACTTATAATAGTTCATGGACTCTACCATGGTTTCTCCAGCCTCTGGGCTGATACCTGAATATTCTTCTCTACTACTTACTATCTAACTGCCATCATTGGAACAAAGTCAATCATCCTTCAAGTATTGGTTTAGATAAACTCCCTCAGGAAAACCCTCTCTGACTGCCTCTAGACACGGTTTCATGTCCCTTTCAAGAATAACCCATACCTAATATCTTATACCTTTGCCACGACAACATGGTACCAGCTCAGTAGGCTGCATTCCTTCTGAGGGACCAGATCTCCTGAGGGCAGGGAAGGAGTGTGACTTACTTATGGGTTATCTGCATTCTTAGTTTAGATGAGTAGAAACTGGCTCAGATTATGGGCTTGAATAGTTGAAGAATAAGGAGAAAAAAAGAATGAAGGGGTAGAGGAATGAATAAATGAAGAGGAAAAGAGGAAGGAAGAAAAAATGAAAGAGTGAATTTAACTTGCTTCTAGTCTCAGCACTGTCATTAACCAGAAGGTTACCTTAGTCATACATTTTGGTTTGTTAATCTATAAAGCCATGATGTCACACTAAATTCCTTCTAGGATCCTTGTTCATCTTACAGTGAGATTCAAAAAGAAATCTAGCATTTATACATGATTCATATTTTAGATAAAATAACTGCATAACTATATTCTGTGGCTGCCCAAAACTTTTAAGCCTTAGTAAAACAATACTATCTGAACTTTCTCTTTAAAAGGTGACTATGCTAGAAGTTTGGATGAGTTTACACTTACACCTAAGTGACCTTAACCAAATGACAAAGCATTCCTCCAGTTCAGTTCCTCTACCTAGAAAAAAATGGCGACTGAGGATTAAATGAGAGGGGTAAGCAGCAAAAGTGACTTATGAGCTGCTGTTGGCTTTACATAAGTTAGTCATCAGATATTATTTGTAGATGGCCAGCTTTTAGGTCCGAGTTTCATTTACAGAATAGCTACCTTGATTTAAGAAAAGTCACTACTTGACACATTAGTCACTGCCAGTGCAGTTGCGATCAATATTCAGTGTACAGTTATGTGAACCATTTAATAAAAACTTAGAGATTTAAACTTATTTCCAAGCAATAGGAAGGTAATCTATTGACTGTTAGGTATTAAAAGTCTGACTGTACAATGCCTTTCATGGGAACCCAGTACACATCATGACACTTGTCATAGTCTTCAGTAGGGACTACTGCCTGGAAAATTGGAGTAGAAGTTTCCGATTCAAGAGGGTGCCTTCTCACCCTTCAAAGAAATTACAGATTTTCAGAGTCTCTTCCTGGCTATGATCAACCTCTCGCCTTCCTGACAGAGTTTCAATTTAACCAAACCCCACTGAAACAAATGACTGCTACACCATACTGTTTCTCATTCTTAACCAAGGAGTTAAGTTTCACTTAGCAGAACATTCATCAATGAGTAAGAAAATGTACACAAATACAAATAAAAATGGAAAAGCCGACACCTTACAGTTTTTTGCCTTATGTAAGCTAAATTTTCTTCCATTGGAAACAGAACTACTTGTGCAGGTGGTTGCTAAATGCTACCAGCTGCTCTGTGGCAATATAGGTTTGGAAACAGAACCCTGAAAAGAAGGATGGAGAGGGAAAAAAATAAAGAAATGGGTGTGGAATAAGACTCTATATTGAACTAATTCCCTGGGTAATACAGGAGAGGCAGAGAGCAACTTCAGTCGTAAACAGTAAGCAGAATTTCCATTCAGCTGGCCTGCAATAAATTTATTTTTCCAAGAAAATGAAATGGAACAAGAGAACAGACATACCTGCTTTATGTTAAAGAAAAGCATGTATGAACCTAATACAGGAAGAAGTTGTTTAAGACTGTACATCCTTGAGAAAATATTACCTCCATAATAGTGCCAGGGTCTCTGTTAACCTGGGTTATCAGCCACATAAATTAGACGCACACTGGGGCAGTCTAACTCGCACAGCCGACTTCAGTGCTCACAGAATGCACACTTCACTCCATATTTTGCTTCCTTTTGTCCTCCTTCCTACTCGCTAAGCTAGTTTTTTGAAGACCTTTGCACAAATATTGTTTTAACTATCTTATTATTCATATTGCATCCATTGAAAAACTGCTGAGAATATAATGGATCCATGTAGATTCTAGTAATGAAATTAGCAATACCAACACAAGAATTGAAAGAGAGTCACATATGCAGTTTTAAGGAATGTGGTGCTCTCTTGATACCAGAACCTCTTTTCTTTAAGCAAGGTCTTGACAGTGCCAAGAATATAACTATCAGTATACTTAATGTCAGCTTCTCTCCCACCCTGATGGGGAAAGCAAGAAACGGGATGAAACAGGGGGAAGGAGAGGGGAAAGAATAATAAAAGAAAGGAAAGAAGAGGGGAGTGAAGAAAATAAACAGAAGAAAGAATGAGAGAAATGAAGAAATAAGTAGGAAATTGTGACCCTTGAAAGAGAAGAGGTGGAGACTTAGAGAAGAAAAAGTCCACTTGACATACACATGCCCAGCTTCTGTATAGCTTTTTACTTGGCTGAGTCATTTGGGAGTAACTAGACAGCTTTGTCCTGATATGGAAAAATCACTGCCATGTGTAACCAAGATACTAACACCAGTACAGGAGTATTTCTGATATCTGTGCAACGGTCCTCAACCTTTTGGGCACCAGGGACTGGTTTCATGGCAGACGATTTTTCCATGGACTAAGGGTAGGGGTAGGGATGGTTTCAGAATGATTTGAGCTCATTATATTTATTGTGCACTTTATTTCTATTATTATGACACCAGTTCCACCTCAGATCATCAGGCATTAGGTCCCAGAGGTTGGAGATCCCTGCGCAGAGGGAATATGGCTGCTTGCTCTTATTGACAGAGGTTCATGGTACCACTGTCGCTGAGTCTGTCGCCATGGCTCTGCTTTGTGCAAACATTGTGAGTTCAGTATCTTACCCGAAAACAGCCACCCAACCCCATTTAGCCACTGCAAATTCTAATTCACAATGGCATATAATATCCCCACATGTGGGTTTTTAGGTCATCAATGAGGCTGAATGAAACCATTCTCTTATTAAGTAGGGAACTTAAGAGCCCAACTGCTGCAAGTTGAAACATCAGTCACAGGCTCTCAAAACATTATGTGGCAAAGGCTGTGATGAAGTTGAGGTTCTGCCCATATTTCCTGAAGTAATGACACTTCATCTTAAAGGCCCACTCGGTTGTGTCACATTTGTATTTGCATCCTATAATGTGAATGTATTAGCTCCAAATTGTTTGGTAATAAATCATCATCAAAGAAATATGTTTATTTTTATTTTTAGTATTCATGACTTGTATGATCCTAGAACAACATATATTTAGTGCTGCAGAGCCATGAATCCATAACTTTGAGAGAAATGGCTTTATAGATCATTAAGACCTATGTTGCTTTAACAGTTAATCACATTTTCACTAATAATATGACATAAGTCCTTTACCTAAAGAGTGAAAAATGAATGACTCTTTTGCTTGCACTAAAAGTCCTCGACTTGACCTTTTCCAAGGGCAGAGGGAAATCCAGTATAATCACTGAAAGCTTTGCCTACCCACTATCAATACTTTCATTCAGCCAACAGACTTAGCCTTCATTTAAAGGCTCCTTGCGTCCCCAACTGCAGAAGGGAAAAAATCCTCCGGGACTCTGCTGTAACTTTGAACTTGGGGTCGTATGGTGACGTCTCAGTGAGCCCTGAATCTTCTGGAGAATACCTCAGATAGCTGGCCCAACAAAGACAAATATTATGGCAACGAAAAATAAATCTGCCATTTTTAACCTTTTCAGGGAAAGTAATTCACTTATTGGCTTTAGTTAAAACGTCTTACCTTTCTTCCCCTTTTTGTTGTATCTGTGAGTAATTTCTCCAGTCACATTGTTTATAGGAAGTGAAGTTATTCGTAATCACGCCTTAAGAGTATGTACACAAACTGGACATCCTAAAAGACCACTATGTATTAAATTCCTGATTGTTTGACATAAATTCTCTCTCTCTCTTTCACTCCGACAGGAATCTTCTCATTTATTTACGAATAGGTTAAGACCTTCGCCTTGTTTCTAACTATGTTCCTAAGTGCTAACATATATTAAGTAAATTTAGAGCCTCTTCTGCATAGGAAACAAATTAAATTGGTTAAACATGGAGAAAGACTAAATGTAATCCATCTCTTGTCATGTTTATGATATCTGAACTCATCTTATATGAATGTTCCAATTTGGCTGTTGTAGCAGATGGGCTGCTTATGATAAACCATAACTACAGACACAGAATGTGATAATATAAATCATAAAGAAGATAAATAATGAAATTCTTTTAAAATAACTCTGGTTAAATATTTAGACAGTCAATTTTTAAGCTTACTTGCACACAAAAATAGTATTCACATATCTAGGCAAGGAAAGAATGGTGTTCAACCATAATATAAATATAATCTAAATCTAAACATTCAGGACTCAAGGTATTTTAAAAATCTGGATAAATTCGTAGAGTAGCAAACAATAAAGTAAGAGGTTTTTTCCAGAGGTACTCAAAACAAGAAAGGGCACTTATGACTATCTCTTTATATAGACAGCCTCCCCTCACATTCTGAATCCCATTTTATAATCCCAGAATTAAGTAAAGCCCCCTAAACTAGAATCTGTTTCTCATGGTAGAGGAAACTCAATATCTCTCCTGATGGACAACCTGGGGTCCATGACCCTGTTGCCAATTTGCATCAATTTGTGACGTCAGTGGTGCTTAGAGTTTGCAATGTATTTTCACATAACCTGAACATGGGCCAGCAATTGTACAGATGAGGAAAGTACAATTCAGAGAAGTGACTTGCCCAAGGTCACATGTTCATACATGATAGAGCCAAGATTTGAACAGAGGTTTGGATTCCTAAACAGTTGCCATTTCTCTTAACCATGGTACATCAACCAATTTAGAAACAAGGGTAAAGATTTTAACTCAAAGGAATTTATGAGTAGATTTTGTGATCCACATAAGCATCCCAGGTTCACAGCCCATGGTTTGAAGACGGCCAGTGATAAAGGATATGGGGGCAAAACCGATGAAAATGACCATCCTACTAATTGGGAAGAGGGTCCTGCAACCAATTATGTTGTGTATCAATGTAAATTCACCTTGCATGCATGCCAAGTCGCTTCAGTCGTGTCCAACTCTTTGCGACTCTATGGACTGTAGCTTGCCAAGCTCCTCTGTCCATGGGATTCTCCAGGCAAGAATACTGGAGTGGGTTGCCAAACCCTCCTCCAGGGGATCTTCCCAACCCACAGAAAGAACCCACATCTCTTATGTCTCCTGCATTGGCAGGTGGGTTCTTTACCACTAGCGCCACCTGGGAAGCTCATAAATCCACCTTACTAGGGAGCCAAATCTAGTGTGAAAGTGGCTGATTTTACAAATAAGTCTATGATTTAATGCACTGTTTCAGCCTCTAAATAGGAGAGCCTGTTCTCATCTGGAATGCTAGCTCCTCACCCACCTCTACTACAGACTCCTGGTAGGTAGCTGTGCTCCAACTGAAGCTGCATCTGAGAGAGTCCTTAAAATACTTTTTCTATAAAATGTCATTGTTCCTTTCTTCCCTCTTTCTTTGCTTTCTCCAATTCCTTATTATTTATTGAGCTCCTATTTCATGCCAGGACAAGGGACCATGAACCTGCAGCTATAGACCTGAGCTTCATGAAGCGTCCAGTCTGCTGGCAGATACAGACACATAAAGAGGCACTGCCAGGTCTAAGGATGCAGATAAGAAGAGTGCCTGCCTGAAGCAGGAGTGGAAGGCAAAAGACCAAGAGAACATGTATAAGATTTCCAAGATAAAGCCAGGTTTAAGTTAAAACCTAAACGAAAGTAGGATTGACCCGACAAAATGGAGGAAAGCAGTGTTCTGTCTTAGAGGCTAGAGGTGATATGATGAGTAATATATTGGGGTGGTTTTGTTTCAGGTGATGGGAGAAAGTAGGGAGATAGTTAGTGAAAGGGGTAAGAGAAGGAGAAAAAAGAGAGGAAAAGATATCCTTGACACATCACACAAAAAAAGGAAAAACAGTAGCAAGATCATCAAAATTTGATTTGTTGGGATTTTTTTACACTGTATATAAATTGAATTGCTCAGAAAAATTGGGAGAAAATGTATGTGCATTGGGGTTAAAGATTAAGGTAGACAGAATAAGTCTGCAAGTGCTATTTCAATGGCATCAAATAATTGTAATCTTTGCAGGTTCTCTCTGGCCTCAGAATAAAAAGTTTTACTTATTAGACTGTCCAGCCACTAAGTAAATCTGAAAATGCAAAACTCTGGGTATAAAGTTTGAGATCTCAGCCAACAATTTATTGCAGGCCTAGAATGAAGTCTCAAGTTTTTCACTGAGAACCCATGTTTTAAACATTTGTTTATTTCTGGCTCAAGATTTTTTTCTAGAAATACTGAATTGGAAAAACAGATCCCATACCTCTTAGTTATAATCTTGTAAAATATGTCTAATAGTTCAAGGCAGTGATGCAGAATATAATATACATGACACTATTTAGGTATAGCTACCAATATTTTTAAGGAGTATATTATATATTCCTTTTTATATATTTCTATATAAATATTCATGGGGTTCCCAGGAAGCACTAGTGGTAAAGAACCTACCTACCAATGCAGGAGAGGTAAGAGACGTGGATTTGATCCCTGGGTCAGAAGATCCCCTGGAGGAGGGGATGGCAACCCACTCCAGTATTCTTGCCTGGAGAATCCCATGGACAGAGGAGCCTGGTGGGCTACAGTCCATAGAGTCATAAAGAGTCAGACACGACTGAAACGACTTGGCATGCATGCACACATATATATTCATATATATTATGTTTAATTTTTTTTGCTTTGAGAAAATTTTTTTGGTATTTTCAAAATTTCAAATAGAAATCCCTCTTTTGCATTTTCAAATTGTCAGTTGACAAAGCAGGATCTTGCCATATTTGCTTTGGATCATGTAGTATCAATGAAGAGAGTTCAAACTGGTCCAGCTTGCCAAGTTAACGATGCCCATTGAATAACCAATGTCTACTCTAACTGGGAGTGCTTTCCTACTATCACAGATAATGTAAATATCAATTTTGCACTTGCAGTGCATTTCACAAAACCTGCTACAAAACCCACCCTGAATTACTGCTACCTATACTCTTACTTGGCTTCCCAGGTGGCTCAGTAATAAAGAATCTACCTGCCAAGCAGGAGACCTGTAGATTCAATCCCTGGGTTGGGAAGATCTCCTGGAGTAGGAAATGGTGATCCACTCCAGTATTCTTGCCTAAAATCCCATGGACAGAGGAGCCTGGTGGGCTACTGCCCATGGGCTTCAAAAGAGTCTGACATGACTTAGCAACTAAACAACAATGACAACAGCATACTCTTAATTTGGAAAATGACATATGCACTCATTCAAGAGATGAAAGTGATACCTTGTTTATTCACGCTTATCATTGACTCCGATGGATACTGGAGCTCAAAGACACGCAAACACGGACAACCAACGGCTCAATATCAACCTGGAAATTGTCCTATTCTATTCAGTCATAAAGTAGGGAGAGGGTCATGTCAAAATGATGGAAACCTGAGAAAGGGAATAGGCCTGGGGTAGAAAGACCGTGAAATACAGAACCTATCTAGTAGATTTCCTTCACCAGCTCAGAGGTATATGTCGAAATCAACTTTTAAAAATTAATAGATGTGACTAACTTGCACTTATGTCTAAAAAAAATGAATTACCTAAATACTGAACAGAGAAGGACTTGACAATCATAGTTCAAATAACACAGACATAGGGATATTTTTCTTTGTAAGTTCAGACCATGATATGATTACCCATAAAGCTACTGTTCATGAGTATTTCTAGAAATACAGTGCACACAACAAATAAATAGTTATCTACTCCGCATTTGCTGGACATCCTTGGGATTGATGACATCATCAAATGAGTGAATAAACCAAGGACTGAGGAGGTCAGTGTTTTATGCTATTGTCTTTGGATCAACCCTCGCTGCTCTTTGGATTTTCCCTCTAAAGCTAACGTAAATAAGTTTTCATATCTTAAGACGTTTATAGGAGGAAGAATTAATAATCTAAAAAATGTTTAGAAACACAAAATAGGTCTTTCATATTATCACACAAAAATATGTGAAAAAGGAAAACAAATGAAAGCAAAAGACTCCTCAGTATTTTCACAGAAAAACATCTGAATGAAAATACTAGTAACTGCCCTGGTGGTCCAGTGATTAAGACTCCAGACTTTCAGTGCAGGGGATGTGGGTTCAGTCCCTGGTCAGGGAATTAAGATCTTGCATGCCATGCAGTGTGGCCAAAAAAAGTATAAAAAATAGAAAAATAATAAATAATAAAATAGTTAATGTAAAGATAACAGGGTGGAAAAGTTAAGGCTTATCTTAAATTTTTGGAATGTTAATCACTCATTTTAAAAAGATTTTGCAAATCTAAACTCGTTATAGTTTAGGTATAAAAAACTAAATAGCATATGTGTGTATGTATAACTTGTAACTGAAATTGATCTAATCCAGCGGCATCATTTTAAAATTATTTTCCCTATTTGCACTTTGAAAATATATAACAAAGGGAACAAAGCTCCTCCCCACCCAATTACTAATGTGGTATTAGTAAATGATCCCAACGCATACATAAAGCTAAACATAAGTTTTTCTGTATATTCATTTATATGTGCTTCCCAATTGTGGTGAGATGGTAGATTTTAATATCAATGAACATTTCAAGATGAGCAAGCATGAACTGGAAACAAATGAAATTTTCTGATAAATAACCAAGAAATTATCTTCTCTGCTATTTAAAAACCAAAGCCTCAAAACCACCTCTTTATAAACATCTCAGTAAATAACAACAACAGTAGGTATGCACATGTGTGTTTGTATATTTTTCTTCTGAACAACATGCCTCAGGAGTTGCTGGGGTTACACTTCGGAGAAGCTCTGTGTGTGTGTGTGTGTGTGTGTGTGTGTGTGTGTGTGTGTGTGTGTGTTTCTCATGCTGACACCATGAAGGGACTATAGGAAGTTTGGGTGTTACTCCTGAAATTACCAAAAGTCCTGTGCTTATCTGTGCCAGGAATAGTCTATTCCCAGTTGCAGTCATTCAACTTTAGAATTACATATAGTATCATAATATCAAATAGTATATCAAAATACAGTAACATAATATCAGACTGAACTTGCTCAAGTGGCTTTGACAACTACAAACTCATTTGATTACAGTTAGATTTATACTTCAAATTCTGTGCCACCATTTAAGACAGCAAATAGGCAGTAGCCATGACCCCAAAAGATCATAGTCCACAAAAGATAAGAAAATGGTGGGAGTTCTGGAAATTGAATCCATGTTCCATCTCAGCCACCTACAGCCATCAGTCTCCAAGTTATGAAACCTCTTTCAACCTCAATTTCCACAACTACTTAATAGGAATCCTTGTTGTTGTTGTTCAGTCACTAAGTCATGTCCAACTCTTTTACAATCCCATGAACTGTAGCCCTCCATGCTCCTCTGCCCGTGGGATTTCCCAGACAAGAACACTGGAGTGGGTTGCCATTTCCTTCTACAGGAGATCTTTCTGACCCAGGGATCAAACCCACATCTCCTGTGCATCTCATGCATTGCAGGCGGATTCTTTGCTGCTGAGCCACCAGGGAAGCTCTTTCTTACAGAATCCTTTCAGCTTGTCTGTTTGGATAAACTTTTTGCGAACATCAAATCATACAAGGCATGAGAAATCACTGGCATAAATTTAACCTTGCAAAATAAATATCACTGTTTCAGTTAATCCCTGTTCACATCTCTGCACTGTCACTGTTCCATTGTAATTAGACAAGACTCTGCATATCCTGAATGAAAATGAAACTGCTGTCCAGGTAAATCTGGCCAGGCGTGTCTTTCCTTGCAGGGCGAGTGGCCATCATGTGGAGGGAGAATCCAAATCTGACCACTGCAGATTGTGATCAATACAGCTAAAATCAAAATCCTGAAGTGTAAGCTATATTTGTTCTTTACTCGTAGAATTAAGTGACTTTACAGAAGTATAAGGAATGGCTTACAATTTTATAAGGAAAAAAGATACAAGCACAAAAAGGCTACAGTTTATGTGATAGATAGTTTTTGACTAAGCCCACAATCATTTCTCATCAGGCTATAAAATAACTTTTATTAAGGCCAATTAATTCCTTGCACAGCCCTGTGTCACTTTATAACCCTCTGCTTAAAAGAAATCAATTGCATGAGTTCAGCTGAGAAATAACCATCATAATAGATGTTTCCCCTCTTGCCGTTACTTTTTCCTGATAGCCCTTAAGGTGGCCAGAGGTAAAAGCTAAAGATGCATTGTAGCCTGAGGGATGATTGAATGAAAAAAAATGGGGGATAGGAGCAGAACCTACTGGAATAGACCAATTTCCCACCACCGCGAACCAGAGCAATTGATTGATGAATCCTCGCTTTGTCAAGAGGCAGCCTTCAGATTTGATCACATAAATACTCATTCAACTCAAATTCTGCTTGACAAGCCTCAGACAGCTTTGTTCTGTCACAGATATCATGGGAAGGAAAATGCTCCATTAATCATCCTTAATTAACTTTACCATAGTCTGCTGAAACCAATATGCTCTCTGGCTAAACCTTATACTTAGCTAGGATTCTATAGCTATCAAGTAGAAGAGTATTTCAAGTTCCTTCTCTCCCGTTACTACTAACTATAGGGATTCAGCAAGAGCAGAGCTCAGAGGAAGTTGTGCCCATTGATTATCTGAGATAGCTTATCAGTGGGTACATTCTTCGCTAAAGGAAACATAATTTTAAATATGACTGACCTACATGAGACGGCATTTTATAACTATATCTCACTTGATGTTCATAAGTTCTGTTTCCTTCCCAATTCTCAGGTATCATATGTCCTAAGATACCATTTTCTAAGTAAAAGGAAAGAAAAATTTAAAAGCAACAATAAAGCCTTAATTTGAAAAATAGAGTTGTTAGAGACACAAAATGGTTTGTGATAAATATAAACACACACACACACCCATACACCCCTCATTCCTAAGAATGCCTCAAATTTTCATAAAGCTTCAACATGAACATGGTCTTGTTTTCATTTCTGCTTAGCACACATAATAACCATTTTTTTTTTCCTTTTGGAATTACAGTATTTATTGGGAAGTTTTGATAACAAGCATCATGCTTCAGTGGTAAGGAGGGCAAAAACAAAACTGAGGAATGTTACACTTTAAATAAAGTGCAATGTGTCCCCGCATGCGTGCTCAGTCGCTTCAGTCATGTCTGACTCTTTGCGACCCTATGGAGAAGCTTGCCAGGCTCCTCTGTCCATGGGATTCTCCAGGCAAGAATACTGGAGTGGGTTGCCATGCCCTCCTCCAGGTTCGATCTTCCCAACCCATGGATCGAACCTTCATCTCTTAGGTTTCCTGCATTGGCAGGTAGTTCTTTACTCCTAGCGCCACCTGGAAGCCCCAGTGTGTGACCTATAATATCATAAATGAACAGAGCTGCCAGTATGTCCCAGTCCACTTCACATGGTGTCTGTTCATCCTCAAGGCTTCCTAGGTTGCGAGATAGATTTCCTAGCAGTTTTGAACTGTCACCATGCGTCTGTGAGCACAGGCGATTCCAATCAAAATGTCAGTGACCATTGCAGATCGTGTGCTTTTAAAGCTAGATGAGCCACAGTTGGAGTTACAAGACACTAGAATTTGCATCATAATGTTCTCTATTCATACAGGTGTTCCTGAGAATTACCTACAGAAAGACAAATGGACTTGCAGAGTGATGGGGTTCTATGTGCTCACTTTATGTGCGCAAAGTAAGAAGAAGACAATTTAGGTTTGTGAAGTGGTGAGTTCAATAAAGACTAAGGGTTAAAGAGTTCTGAAAATGACTACCCCTTTGTAAAAACTGTGATTTGGCACTGTGCCATAGATGACATTACATTTTGCCTCCCTGCAGCCCAGAGGAGGTAACAATGTAATATTATGACATGTATTTGATTTATCATTGATCTTTCTGTGACATTTCTCATGAGCTATAGTTTTCTAATTGGAGGTAGAGTAAAAAGTCTGTGGTAAAGCCTATCTCTGGGAATGGCAGATTTGTTCCAACAAATCCCAAATCATATGTCCTTTGTGCAAAATGATATAAAGAGCATTTATTCATGGAAATCCTAAAACATACATTTTATTCACCAATATTAAACTAAATTCTAAAATATATGTGAGTGAATGCTAAAAAATGATTTAAAAATATGTAAACTACTTATGACAGTAAAAGATGATGTCAAGTTAGTGGGACCAATTCATAACAATAAACGCCTTCCTTATTAAAAAGATTCAAATATTTCATATTTATTTATTACAAAATGCAGTTTTACTTTGGGGGGAATGCATATCTTAAATTTAATCATTATATCAAATTGTCACTTCACATTGCTCTCTCCTTTCCTTGTGGGGGTGGGGTGAGGGAGGGCAAGGGGAAGGTCATAAATAAAACTAGGTAGATGAAATCCTCCTTGTTATAATATGCTGTTTAAGTTTAAATTCTGGTTACTATTGCTGTAATTCATTCCTTGTCTTTTTGTTCTCATACTTCCTCCCCCTATGTTGGTGCCACAACTTCACCCATAACTTTGGCGTGAAGGTCTCATCGCCAAGTCTTTTTTTGTCTTCCCCTCACTCTATTCCATCATCTCTTCCTTTATCTAATTTCCCCCCTTATGATGGACTCATCTTCCTTCGCAGACCTAACACACTGTTCATTTTGCTCCTTCCAGTAGAAATCTACTTCCTGGCCATTCTTCCTCCTGACCTTTTCAGGTTCAACTGCCTTTTTGCCAATTCCTGTACTGGGAAGTGGGGACAGCCCACTATACATAACAGGCCTGGGCAGCAGAGGAGGTAGGCACTGAACACTAAATCCCAATAAAATTTGATAAAAGATATGGTAGGACTTTTGTGTGCTATGGTAACAAATATTGGAACATAATTTAGTCTGTGAAGAACCATCAGGGGAGTTTTTTTCTGTGAAGTAACAATTAAATGGAAACCCAGTGGACAAGCAAGAGTTTTCTAGCTAAAGAAGAGGGAACTGGGGTGGTATGTATAAAGGCCCAGGTGCGGTTTGTTTATTCATTTGTTCAGTACTTATTTATTGATGGTCTCCTACATGTCTGGGCTTCCCTGGCAGCTCAGAGAGTGAAGAATCTGCCTGCAATGCAGGACACCCGGCTTCGATCCCTGGGTTGGGAAGATTCCTTGGATAAAGGAATGGCAACCCACTCCAGTATTCTTGCCTGGAGAATTCCATCAGAGGAGCCAGGTGGGCTACAGTCCATGGGGTCACACAAGTGAGTGACTAACACTATATGCCTACCTCTTACATGTCTCCTATGTCAACTGTACTGGTCTTTTATTTGTTCATTTAAAATTGTGCCATTTGGCAAAACAAAGTATATAGTTTTTAACTACCCCCCCCCCGAATATAACTGAACTAAAATTTCATTTTAGAAACAGTAGACAGTGAAGTGAAGACCACATTATAGGTCACCGTTTGTTTAGAACCTGCTTTGGTGATATGTCTATACTTTCCCTTCTGTCCCTACCCCAGCAATAGCAGAGTGGATTTGTGATGGTGGGGGCCTCCTAGTTCACATTGCAGTGGTAACTGGTGGAGAAGGAAAAATGATGGCAGGAAAGGGAGAAAAGAACACGTCATTCTTTTTTCTGGTAGCCAGCATTGTGATGCACTTTAGGAATTGCTCCCTTAAACGCTATATATTTGACATACACAACAACATCGCTGCATCCATTTCCAGGTCTTATTAAGACATGAAAACGGAAACATCAATGATCTTCTTATAACACTCCCCAGGAGGAATCTTGCCAAACTGTGCTAAAGAGATTTGATTAGTGGTCATTTCATAAAACATACTCTCAATGTATGCATATTTTCAAAAGTCAGCTTGGTGAGCTGTGAAAAATATACACTCTAAATATCCAAGGGAAAGTTGTTGACAGCATCCATTTGGGAAGAATACAACTTTGCTTGTGTTATTTAAGATGTTTAATATGAAGGCATACTAAAATGTTCTTTATTTTAAGCAATGAAATGAGTTAAGTAGATTCACATGTATGGAGAGGGAGTCAGGGGGCGGACCATGAATGTCCTTCCTCATTTCAAAGGTCAAAGACAGCGTTAATTATTTTCAACTAATGTCTATTTAACCACATGCAAACTTAAATCATTTTGGGTCTGACCGATTCAAAGCTGTTCTTTGGTTCTCTGCTCTGCTGCAATAATTGACTAGGTTAGACTTTGCAAAGGTCAAAAGAATGGACTCAGTTCATATTATTTCAGCTAATAACACAGTTCTTAAATCAAAATTTGAGAATTGATCTTTCAAAGTCACTTTCCCCCTCTATATTCATATGCAATTTCAAATTAAATGATAGATGAATACAAACCTCACTTTTTATTTAATTACTTTTTAGTAACAGAAGACACAGTGGGAGGGTTTTTTAACAAGATCTAGGTTTGTCTCAAAAAAATTCAAAAGGGAATTAAGAAAACCATGGGAAACTTGGCATTTAGTGAAGTTCTAATGAATGCAATTGGATGTGGGCAATCTGAAGGAAAAAATTTAGAGAGACATAATGCCAAGCAAGAGAGAAATGAAAACGATCTTAGGTGAAGTTCAGGCAAAACAGAGAGCTCTGTAGAGTCAGGTATTTTGGCAATGGGATCTTGCAAGACTTTAAATACACACTAAACATTAAAATTGTTGCTTTGGAAGCAGGTGCAGCCCAGATCACTTGGTACCATCTGCCTAGACTTGCACCTTTTGTTGAAGCCAGAGTTTCATCCTAGCTATTCCCTCTCTCTCCAGGAATGGTCTCTCTAACCCTAGCGTGTCAGACGTGTTGCAGGCCATCATTCATATGGTACACTGGAATCTACCTCCTTCTCCTCAAACTTTCCTGACTAATCTATAGTCAGAAGGTGACTTCTCCTCAAGGTTTCCTTATCAAATCTTACAACTCCCCCAGCTCTCTCACTCTGCAACGTACATTTACCCCTTGGCCTGCAGATAATGAAATCTATTGAATATTTGCTCAATGTTTATTCAGTTGGATGTGCATCTTTCAAATGTGTCCTATGACAGTTTTCTCTCTCACACCTTAGGTGACAGAGCACATATATAGTTAATGCATTTTACATTATGCCTAAGATGTCTGCTAACACTTTGCATTATGCATAACATGTCATGTTTCTTGGAAGAAAAGTTATGACCAACCTAGACGGCATATTTAAAAGCAGAGACATTACTTTGCCAACAAAGATCTGTCTAGTCAAGGCTATGGTTTTTCCAGTGGTCATGTATGGATGTGAGAGTTGGACTATAAAGAGAGCTGAGCGCCGAAGAATTTATGCTTTTGAACTGTGGTGTTGGAGAAGACTGCTGAGAGTCCCTTGGACTGCAAGGAGATCCAACCAATCCATCCTAAAGGAAATCAGTCATGAATATTCATTAGAAGGACTGATGTTGAAGCTGAAGCTCCAATACTTTGGCCACCTGATGTGAAGAACTGACTCATTTGAAAATACCCTGATGCTGGGAAAGACTGAAGGCGGGAAGAGAAGGGGACAACAGAGGATGAGATGGCTGGATGGTATGACCGACTCAATGGGCATGAGTTTGAGTAAACTCCGGGAGTTGGTGATGGACAGGGAAGCCTGGCGTGCTGCAGTCCATGGGGTTGCAAAGAGTCAGACATGACTGAGTGACTGAACTGAACTGAACATGTCACCAAGTGTTGATAATATTCAGTAAGTGCCTTTGATTGTGATGTATTCAAATGTCATTTTAGACATACAAGTGGGTGTGAGTATGTATACAAAACAAAAATCAGCAAATCGCTTTTAGAGTAAAATTCAACCTCTCATTTAGCTATTTTCAACTCATATCCCAAGACAACATTAAGAGAAGCAAAATGAAATGGAAATAGAGGGTTATATTATTGTCCACTTTATGTAGGACCAGGTCTTTTTGTCTGCATTAATTGGTTCCTTTTTCATTATCTGATTAGAAAGCTTCATTCTCTCAAGCTTGAGTACATGTGTGCTCAGTCATTTCAGTCGTGTCTGATTCTTTGCAACCCTATGGAATATAACCCATCAGGCTCCTCTGTCCATGGGATTTTGCAGGCAAGAATACTGGAGTGTGTTGCCTTTCCCTCCTTCAGTGGATCCTCCCTACCTAGGGACTGAACATGTGTCTCCTGCATCTCTTGCATTGCAGGCAGATTCTTTACCCACTGAGCCACCTGGGAAGCCCATACTACTAGAAACTAGCCCATTTTAAAAAGGAAGAGTTTTCAAAATTTGGTTGGTGGTGGTGGTGGTTAGCTGCTAAGTCATGTCTGACTCTTTTGTGACCCCATGGACTGTAGCTCGCCAGGCTCCTTTGTCCATGGAACAAAGGATTTTCCAGACAAGGAGACTGGAGTGCACTGCCATTTCCTTCTCTAGGGGATATTCTCCACCCAAGGATCGAACCCACATCTCCTGCAACGGCAGGCAGGTTCTTTACCACTGAGCCACCAGGAAAGCCCCTTGTATAAAGGTTAGACATGCTTTCAAAACCTAGTTGTAGATTTCTATAATAAATATATTTTATGGTGGATTACTCACCAGTCAGTCAATCTATAAAGCATGCTGACTATATTTGAACCTGGATAGTATCCACTTTTTCCTTATGTCAAAATGCCAGGTTGGCTAAATACTCTTACTATGCTTAAAGAAATATTAAAATTTATGGATGGGATGAGAAAGACATTCATAGATAATTTTTCTGGCTTCAGTACCAAGCACATTAATATTTTTCTCCTAAATCTGAAACCAAATGTTTGGTTTCCTAATATTTTTCCTGTCTACTGGATTTTTCTTTCCTTCTTCCATGTGGTCACTCACAGCCTGGCCTTTGTGTATTCTCCCAAGAAAGAATTGTTTATTTATATTACCAGTCCTTTCTGGGACTCCCTGTAGACACTGTTTCCAGTGGCATGTGGAGTTACTAAGCTTTTATTGTTGACAAGTAGTAGGTGGGAATCCAAGCTTTTGTGGTTAAATTGTTTATTGATAATTACCTGTTAATTACCCCACTGCCTGACTCCTGTAATTTACTCTAATCATTACTTTCCTTTTTTCTTTAAGACCATGTGCACAAAGAAACAAAACTGAAGACAAAAAATATACTTCCTTACAACCTTAAAAAAGCGATTGGTTTTTTAATTAAAACCATTTAGAGTCAGAACATTTCCTCATCATATAATATTTGGATTTGGAAAAGCAAACCAGTGTTATTAATGTAATTATAACTATGCCCTGTAATTGATTTATAACTGGAGAAAATAATTTTGGGTGGCAATCATCAAATTAGGTGTCAAATAGCATTCTTGAGTCATTAGTGTTTCATTTTACTATAGAATGTTTTCCTTCCTAGCTGGCCAGAAAATCTTTACGAAATCTTTGAGGGTTTTTTTTTTTTTGTAAAATAGACTAACTCCCTATTTTTTGCTACAGTTTGAAGCTTTTTATTTCTTTTTTAAAGCTTTTTTATATCGAGATTCCAGCATCCACTGTCTTATTTCAGTGTAGTTACATAATACTCTTGATCCCCTGAGACCTGCATAGAGCGGCCTTTACACTTTTAATAAGGTCATCATTTCTATAGTACAGTCGTCCGTAACCAGCAAAGGTATAAGAATGTATATTGATGTCCAGGGAGACAGTGAACAACGTACGTCTTCAGTTTCCATGTGTCTCAAGAAACACCCCCAATCCTCAGTCCCCAGAGCTCTTTCAGTACTAAGAGCATCTGGTAAAATACCTTGCCACCAGTAAAAATTTAGAGTTAACAATTAAGTCCAACATTCTGAGATCAAAATTAGCTCTGTCAGGCAAGCAGATGGATTTATTAGGCGTATATTCTTGAAATGTATTATACAAGGGACTGCAAGGAAAGAACAAATAAAATTCTAAAATAGCAAACCCTGAACTAGCAAACCCTATCCATCATCCTGCCTTTCTCATCAACTTTCTCTTGTTTTCCACCTTTTGACTATATTATTACTAGACATTTTAAAGTTGTATTGAAGGTAAGCATGGTCAAGGTGGGGCTTCCCTGGTGGCTCAGATGGTTAAAGAACCTGCCTGCAATGCAGGAGACCCAGGCTTGATCCCTAGGTTGGGAAAATCCCCAGAGAAGGGAATGGGAACCCACTCCAGTATTCTTGCCTGGAGAATTACATGGACAGGGGAGCCTGGTGGGCTGCAGTCCATGGGGTGGCAAAGAGTCAGACATGACTAAGAGACTCACACTTTCACTTTCAATTTTTCATGGTCAGGGTGAACCCAAGAACTTTGTTGGAGTCTTTGACAACAAATTTCAGAACTATATGTGGTTCACACCACCCACTTGACCTTGAGAGAAAGCAGCACAAAGATGAAAGGGAAAAATCTCTTGTGCATTATGCCAATCGACCTACACACATCTTCCACGGGACTCCCCAAGCTAACTGCAGCCCTTAAAAAAAAAAAAGATCATTTTAAAATCACAGTGGAAAGAGCATGGCATTTAGAGTTCAAATAGCTGGACTGGAGTCTAGGTTCCACACTTACTAGATGTATAAACATGGACCAATCACTTAACCTCATTGAACTTCTTTTCATCTTTTAAAAAAATAGGATAAAAAATAACAACCTTGATCCAACTTATTTCTTGAAGTTCTTATAATGATGGCCTTGATGTAATGGTGTGATAATGTACATGAACACACTTTATACACTGAAAAGCACTGTCTGATTATAATAATCATTATTAATCATGAAAATAATAAACACCCTTTCAAATAACCATTAAAAGAACTTTGCTGGACACAGGGAATAAATAGAAGGTCAAAACTATTTAAAAATCTAAGTAAGAGTGTCAATATGAACACATTATAGCATTTCAAGAAATATTTTTCCTAGGGAGAGATTAAAGTCAGGAGAGGAAATGGAACGGCTTCAGCTGCTGTCATTGCATTCTTAGTATTTTGCTTGGGAGAATGAGCCTTGTCAAATGGAAACACTGAAATGAATACATTTCTCAGCTGCTTAGCAGATATGTTTTCCAATATAAGCTAAACATTTCAACCAACCTCACTTCCATGTGAATATTTACACTCCCGAATAGATGATGGGAACATTAAGGGGAATGGGTTGATTTTGGCCTTGGAATTATATGGCCTAGGTGTAAATTTACTCTTAATCTCCAGCCATTATGTTTTAACATTCCTAGCTGAAAGTTGGTTGAGCTATCAAATTGTTCAAAGGCCAGTTCATGCCACAACCCAAGAACCACTACTGGGAGAAGGTGGAAACCCCAAACCACAACCAAGTCCATCCATAGGGTTTTTCCCCGTGAAGATTACCACAACATACCTAACATTGTTACAGACAAATTGCTACCATTACCAAGCTAAACAATTGTGTTTTTATGTTTTTAAATAGTTTTGGTGACTCTTCAGAAGCTTTACAGCTGGAAAGGAACTACATCTTGATGCAGCTACATTTATAGAATTTTTGTTCTGTGCCACTTTTTCATTGGTTTCCTGATCTAAACAATAGTCGCAATTGCCAGCTGCACATCAATTACACCCAGGCCTGGCCTGGATTGATGATTCAGCCAAGCTCTGCACAATCGTCCCAGCTCCCAATAGTTTATCATCATTGTTTTGTATAATTAGAAACAGAATTATTTATATGGCCCTGCTTACTCTTCAAGCAAATTTACAAGGCAACTGTCTCTCTTAATCTACAGTAGTAAACAGTAATGCAAGAGTCTTCAGATTTATTACATTACTTCCTTAAAGATCAATATTTAAATGAATACATATTGTGCTAATTTAAACACTGCAACATATCATAGAGCTATCTACACAAGAAATTTACAGTGGCTAGAGACATTTTTATTCTCCATCCCTGCTTCCTAGGAATACCTTTTATTTTCAAATGGAAAAGAAAAGAAAAAAGAATTACAAGTTCAGTGTTAATTAGTCTCATTTATAAACATTCATCTAAACCTGTAACCTCAAAAGACAATATATTAAGCCATTAAGAGGAGAATTAAAGTTACATGGAGGGTGACCTAGAAAGAAAACGAAGCCACTCCACCCTCCCCAGTACAAGGACGCCCAGTTCAGAAGAGACAATGGTAAGAGGCCATGCAAAACCAAGCTGCAACCTGCTGATCTTAGAGCAGTTATTTTAGTCTTACGCTGCAGTTCCTGGATTCTGCAGGTTTAAATCACTCCCTTTCTTTATTTAGACCTCATCTTGGAGTTTTAAAATAGTATCACGTTGACAAGAATCTGAGGTCCTTCAGACCTAATATCACGTCAAGCTGCCGGGCTGAGACCTTACATGCCAAGTCCCAGCCTACAATGAATTTTTATAAGTGAGTTATAAACCCCTCAAAAACAGGGTTTATAATGGAAACGCTGACAGACTCTTAACTATCGAGTTTCTAGTGGGTTCCTGTTTAATATACTGTATTTCTTCCCCTTGAAGATATTAATTTACTTTTTGAAATGTTCATTGCTAAGATTAAGCGTAGGTTTTTGAAATGTGTTCATAGGCAATTTATGCATGAGAAGGAACGTACTCTTCTCCAGATGTACAGAATACTAATTTGAAAATGATTTATAGGCCACACTGTACTGTACATTCCATTCCCTTCTGAAAAGTTCAGACAAGCTTTTCCTCTGACATAACACCAGGATCCTCTATATATTGTGAATACAGTATATTAGCAATAGCTGTATAAATTCTTGAGATGTCAACTCTAGGATGGATCAGAATAGAAAAGGTGAATTGCCAGGACCCGGGGAATAAGCAAGAAAATGGGAAGGTTCAAGAATGAGAAAATTAATAGAAACACATCTGCAAATAGAAGCTTTCCATCTTAAGTGAGTGCTTTCTTGTTTTGTCTTAATTAGATCTCCTACAATCTTGGAATGTTAAAATTGAAAGAATTTTAGAAATCATCTAACCTAAATGAGTGAAGTGTTAGTCGCTCAATCATGTCCAATTCTCTGCGACCCCATGGACGGTAGCCACTAGGCTTCTCTGCCATGGAATTCACCAGGCAAGAATACTGGAGTGGGGTGCCATTCCCAGACACTGCAGATTGGTGGCCTGAGGGCCAAATTAAGCCCCGTGGTGTAAATGCACACATGTGCGTTCTCAGTCATGTCTGATTCTGTGCATCCCCATGGACTATAGCCACCAGGCTCCTCCGTCCATGAGATTTTCCAGCGATGACTGGTTCCCATTGTTGTACACAGAGACCTCAAAACATTGTAAAGCAATTATTCTCCAATTAAAAAATAAAAAACAAATTAAAAAATACAGTTTTCAAAGCAAAACAAACAAAAAGAAGAGTGCTTAGTTCTATACCTCAGTGACTCTTCAGAGGTACAGGAAAATCTCTTTAATGGTGTTTTAATGCTTGCAAAACCTTTTGGCGTCTCAAACACTGGTTCTCAAACCTTGGCTTCACTCAAAAATTACCTGCAGAGTGCTTACAATTATTAAGCCTGAGCCTCATAACACATTTATTAAGTCAGAATTTCTAAGTGTGAGATCCAGGCACAGTATTTACAAAACAATTCCCTAGCCAATTCTAGCAAACAGCCAGGGTTAAGAAGCACCAGTTCAGAAGGTAATTGATGATTTTGTTATATTCAAATGGAAATATTAAACATATCCTGGGGTAGGAAAATGATGTGTAATAGAAAATGGCTTGAAAAGCAGCTTTACACTGTGTCTAGTTAAACAAAATGATGACAGAGGATAAAGAACAAAAAGATCTTGAAACATAGTGATCTCTTTCCTAAACAAAGGAGTTAAAAGATTATCCATAGCTACTCACTTCATGGTTATGTGCTTTCATCACTGAGGAGGAAAGGTCTTCCTAAAATAGCTGGGAAATAAACAGTGAGCATACAAATGGCAGGTCGGGCAGCAGGGAAAGGTGCAGTATCTCTGAAGGATGACACAAGACGTATAGAAGTTCCAGGTTAAGAATAGTTCTCAATGTTTCCTGGAAAGGAGCTCCATATCCTCAGGAAGAAGAGACTATCTCAGAATATCCCATCTGGATACACAGAAGACGGAAGTCACATTTACAATCAGAGTTGAGCTTAAGCAGAGAATAAACTATAATTAATATCTGGTAAAATTCGAAAAGCAGCAGTTACTCACATAGGAAACTATTTTTAAAAATATGGATATTATGTTAGCGGAAAGGCTACACAAAAGTTTACAAGGTAACAGGGATGTTTATTAGCTTTCAGAATCCTGGTTGCACAAGGTGTAAAGACACAACTGTTTTAAGAAACAATAAACTCCTACATATATACACATAGTGTACATACATGTGCACATTGTTTGTATGTGTGTTATATGTAGATGGAGTTCTATCTTTTTCTAAGGATAAGAGAATGCTTATGAGTGTAGATGATATTGATTATTTTTTCTGATACTCTATTTCCAAAGTGAAAAAATCATGAACTTCACAAAAGATTTAAGTAGTAATAACTAATGCTTAATTGCTCATGTCGTCTGTTAAGATTCGTCAAATGTGGCCTTGCATTGAAAAGGTTACTATTCAGAATTCAGAAACCTTTTAACCAACTTCTGCAGTCCTTTAAAAATTCAGAAGCAGTGCCTTCCCTGTTCCCAGACCATTCCCCTGGCCCTTCACCATGCTGACAATGTGCATGATAACAGGAATAACATATAGAATTTCAACTCTCATATTGGAGCCCCTATAACAAGTCAGATACTGTCCTGGAAAGTTTATATATGTTATCTTTAAACTTTTTAACAAGATAGAAAAGTAATTATTACTTTACCTCTTTGTAGATAAGGACATTAAAACTCAGTGAGAGTTAGGAACTTGCCCATGCTCACATTGCTGACTGGAAGCAAGTCTGAGATTAAAGTTCAATTCTACTCCAAAGCTCTTTATCTTTTTATAATGCACTCTGGCACAGTACATATATAATTTATATATATATATATATATATATATATATATATATATATATATATATATATATGTATGTATGTATGTATATACATACTATAATTTTTTAATTTATTTTTAATTGGACAATAATCACTTAACAATATTGTGTTGGCTTCTGCTACACACAGTGAATCAATCATAAATATATATATGTCTCCACTCCCTATTGAACCTTCCCCCATCCCCCACCCGTCCTTTCCCTCTAGGTTATCACACAGTACTGCAATGAGCTCCCTGTGTTATACAGCAACTTCCCACTAGCTATCTACTTTACATACAGTAATGTTTATGTTTCAATGCTACTCTCTCAGTTCATCGCACCCTCTCCTTCCCCCAATGCATCCACAAGTCTGTTCTCTACGTCTACGTCTCTATTCCTTTCCCGCAAATGGGTTCATCAGTACCATAACTGAAAGACACACGTACTCCAATGTTCACTGCAACATTATTTATGATAGCGAGGACATGGAAGCAACCGAGATGTTTCCTGACAGATGAATGGATAAAGAAGTTGTGGTACGTATACACAATGGAATATTACTCAGCCACAAAAGAGGAATGCAATTGAGTCGGTTCTAGTGAGGTGGGTGAACAGAGAGCCTATTGCACAGAGTGAAGTAAGTCAGAGAGAGAAAAACAAATATCATATATTAATGCATATATATGGAATCTACACTATAATTTTTAAGCAAAAGAGTTGTGTACTTTTATTGAAATTCGTGGTACTGTTTGTACAACATGCCCTCCCTCCAGTTTTCTATTACAAAAAGCTCCTAACAGCCTCTATTTTTAATTGAAGATATCAGTTACTAGAAAAAGGAAGAATGGACTTTGAGTTATCATTGACATTAAGTCAATAACATCGCTATAGATAACCCCAAACTAATGATGTCAGCACTTAGAATATATTTAGAGGCGTTTTATTTAAATAGCCTTTTATGTTAAAGTAAGGGTCAAAAGAGCCATGTAAAGGTGAAGAAGCATATTTTCTATTTTTCAGATTTTTTATGTAGACTGTTTTTTAAAACTTTATTGAATTTTTTCAATATCATTTCTGTTTTATGTTTTGTTTTTTTGGCTACAAGGCATGTGGGATTGTAGCTCCCTAACCAGGGACTGAACCTGTACCCTCTACATCGCAAGGCAAAGTTTTAACCACTGGACCACCAGGGAAGTCCCAAGAAGCATATTTCTAAAGGCACAGAGGTGTTAGTGTTAAGGATTCTATGGAAATACAATATATATCAATATATTAATACAATAGATATGAGCAATTGAGTGATTAATTGACATATTACACAGAAGAAAAAAGAGATCTCAATCAAGAAGGAGAATAAGAAATGTGATAAGAAAATGACTTAGAGCTAAAGAAACTCATCACAAGAAACAGTGATCTCGGTCTCTCTCTCAATCAAGCAATCAATTTTACTGAGACATAATTCATTTGTTTTAAGTGAGTAGGTCACTAACTTTTGATAAATGTATATAGCCACATACCCCACCACCACCATCAAGACATAAAACAGCTCCATCTCCTCAGAGAGCTCCCTCATGTTCCTTTGCAGTCAATTTCTCCTTCTCCACAACCCTCCCCAGGAAATTACTGATCAGTATAGATTAGTTTTTCTATACTAATCAGTATAGATTAGGTTCCCTGTTCTAGAATTTTAAGTAAATGTAATCAGTATGTACTGTTTATAGCGTTCAGCCTCTTTTGTACAACACAAAGTCAGAGAGAATCATCCACTGTATGGCGTGTATCAATAGCTGATTACCATTTATTTCTGAGTAATATTGCAGTTCAGGAAACACCCAATTTGTTTATTCATTCAACTCTTAATGGGTATTTAGGTAGTTTCCAGTTCTCTACTATTATGATTAACAGTACTGTGAATGTGTGTGCCTGTCTTCTTTGTGGACCTATGTTTTCATGTTTCTTGAGCAAACATCTAGGACTGAATTGCTGGACTATAGAGTAAGAAACTTTTAAACTGTTTCTCAAAGTGCAGGCACTATTTTACATTCCCATGAGTAATATATGAGATAGCTCTCATTTGAGATACATTTTTCTACTTTCAGGAGTCTAATACTGATCCTTGCAGCTTGATACATTATCTCAGTGGTCAGATAGATTAGTAAAAAAAAAAAAAAAAAACAAAAAACAGAAACAAAAAATAAAGGAGCATGTAATCAAAAACAGTAGGATATGTATCAACCATCCCACCTCTGCTTGTCTTCTGCTGTCTCTGGCAGGAAAGGTAGGGGTCTCTTACCGACTTTCTGTGTTCCCGTCAAGTTAACTAACCCAAAATCTCTTCTCCGATCTCAGTTTCCCAGGCAGCACCACTGACCACCACTTCTTTCATAAAATATGCTCTCTCATGGACTCTCATGACAGCTCCTGGTTTTTCTCCTATTTCACAGAGCGCTTTGACTTTTTCTCCTTTACTGATTCTTTTTTCCTTAAATTTATTTTTTAATTGGAGGGAAATTGCTTTACAATGTTGTTTAGATCTGAGAGTTTAGATTTAAGCCCTCTTCCTTCTCTGCACTCTTTTCTTAAAAATGTGTCATCTAGTTCCAGGACTTTAAAGACCATCTATGCTTACAATTCTCAAACTTATATCATCAGTCCCTGTCTTACTTTTCAGGTCCAGACCTTTCTATCCAGTTATCTATTTGTCTCTCCATCTAGATGTGTCATAGAAATCTCAAATTCATATCCATTGTTTAGAACTCTTGAAGTACCTCCCTCCGCACCTACTCCTCACTGTCTCTGCTCACTCATCTCTACCCCCAAAATGGCTCCACCAGCCCTTCAAGCCAATCATATAGGAGTAATAATCAATTTCTCTTTTTCTCTCTATCTATATCCAATCCATCAGAAAAGCTTTTGGGGTGTTCTCTGTTTAAAATATATCTAGAAGCTGTCCGCACATCTCTCTCTCTTCCATCTCCTCAAGGCTCCCACCATTCAATGCAGCAGTCCCTCCACTAACATCCATCAATTGGTTATCCTCACAGCAAACAGAGTGATCTTTAGACAACATAAATCAGATCCTGCCACCACCCACCACACACATGCTTAAAATGCTCTGATGGCTTTTTACTATATCTAGAATAAACTGCAAGCTTATACTGTGACCTATGCAGTCCTGGGCTTCCCTGCTGGCTCAGACAGTAAAGAATCTTCCTGCAATGTCAGAGACCTGGGTTTGATTCCTGGGTTGGAAAGATGCCCTGGAGAAGGGAATGGAAACTCACTCCAGAATTCTTGCCTGGAGAATTCCATTGAGAGAGGAGCCTGGTGGGTTACAATCCATGGGGTCACCAAGAATCATACACAACTGAGCAACTGCCACTTTCACTTTTCATACAGTCCTACACACATTTCCCTGCTCGCAGGACAGGGCCTGTATTAATAGTTAACTTTTAGATCAGAGAATAAAAAGGACAAGATGAAGCACATATGCCTAACTAAGGAAACCAAACGTAACAAGCTATCATTTGCATAGCCTTCTAGAACAGTGTGAAGACATAAAAACATAGGCAACCAAACTACATCAGTTATCTTCACTTTGTGACCAGTTATAGCCCCTAATTAACCTCTATTATTCCACTCTCCCTTTGTTTACTATTCTCCTAACTTTTCCCGAAATATGGCAACCTCCTTCCAGCCTTAGGGCATTTGCACCTGCTATTGCCCTACCTGAAATGCTCTCCTGCCTGATTTTCACATCATCAGCTTCTTCCATCATTCAGACCTTACTCAACTCATTTTCAGGGAACCTTTCCTCACCTCATCCTTAAACATAACCCATCATCACAAAGCTTAAACCTAGGCACTGTCATATTATCTCATTCTGTTTCTCCCTTTGTATTTTTTACTGTTTGAAATTTGCTTTATTTATTTTACTGATAGAATATCAATTGCACCACAGGAATAGAAGCTCCATGAGGGCAGATAATATCTATCTGCTTTGTGCCTGACCTGTAGCTTTTAGGAATGATGTAAGTGCTCAAAATGTATCTGTTAAAGTAATGGGTCTTTATACTAACGAAAAAAATGATAAATATGCCTGTGAAAAGTAGAGTTAGATTAAGTTTCAAATTTATAAGTATCTTGAAAGATCAAAAACAAAAAGGAAGCAAAAAAATTAAAAAGGAGTATATGAGAGCTTTAGTTAATTTTAGCCTGTATTGGTGTTTTGAAAATTTCCTTTACTTTCCCCCTCTGAAAATGTTTATTCTATATGAATTAATCATCTTTTTGCTCCATTTTGACTCTACATTTTCAACTTTCACCCTATTGGGAGAGTGAGATGGAGGTCCATTTTCAAATAGGGACACAATTGATTAACTCCAAACTGATGAGCCTGAACCAGTTTTAAAGATCACCAGGGAAGGAAATGCCATAGGCTCCTTTGATGGTTTTAGGTTTTTCTTTTTAAACAAACCTAGATGACTCTTAATGCAAAAAAAAAAAAAAAAAAAAAAAAAAGAGCAAAGTTATATTTTAAACTCTTTAAAAACTGTCCGACTTTATTAATACTTTGCCAATAATGCAAGAGTCAATCAATTTCTTTGCCTAGAGAATATGAAGTTTTTATTTGAAAGAGGGTCCTAAAACTGAACCAGAAGTTTCCGTTTATTCTACCAACTAGAACCCCGACTTTAGCAGTAAACACTTCCTGCTCCCATGGCTGAAAGGCCATATATTATCTGAAATAATTTCTTTAGTCTGTGACTGGAGGAAGAACAGTGACTTGCTCTTACTTATCTTTTTTAGGGGCTAGTTGGATTTTAGTGTCCTTTAAAACAAGTGATCAGGAACAAAGAATTAGCAATAATACACATCTGTATGATACCATTCATCTAAAGATCTCAAAGCATTTTTGAGCGTCTGCCCCCATCTCTCAATTGCTAGAGCATTTTGGTTGAAGGTAGGGAATACAGCTGTATTTGTTCCTTTTTGTGGCTTTGTAAAAGGTAACATTTAAGAAAAGTGAAGTATGGGAGTCAGTGGGATGAAGCAGGCCTCACTCAGCTTGCAGTGCCAGCAGCCAAAACCTAAACACACAGGGAATGCTTGGCATATAGTTGTCCAATTTAATTGAATCATATAATTAGGTCTTTAATATTAAATGATAGAAAAGATACATTTGGAGGGACCCATTGATGTTTGCAAACAGGATGAATCTGGAGCTCCAGAGCACTAGTTTTAACTTAAAATGAAAACTAACTCTAGGAAACTCTGTTTTGATAAAAACAAGTTCTTAAATTTTTTTTCAGGTATAGCTTTCACAAGCTCTTGGTTACATTTCAATGAGGCGAAAGGTTTGTTTGTCTTTAACTCTCTCTCTTTAGCCTTTAAGTAATTAACTAACCTAATACTAATATATCCTACCAGACAAGTAATTCAAAATGAATTTTAAGAAATGTAGTGGATGATTCTGAAAATATCTATATTTACCTGGATTTATTAATAAGTATATTTTCCTTAATTAAAGTTTTCAGCATAATAATTATTATTTTATAATTTTCTATCACATAAATAAATGTATGAAAGTTTACAAGGGAAAAATATTCCCTAATATATAAGATATATTATCTAGTATTATATATTTATATTATATAGTATATATTTATATTATATATATATTTATATTATGTATTTTTAAAATCTAGGTAGAATCCTCTCTGCAAAACTCAGAATGCAAGAAGATTTAGAAAGCCAAATTCTCAGGCTTCTCTTAGATTTGAAAATAGAAGGGCAAGTTTTAGAAAGCCAGTATCATTTACTGAAGGTAACTATGTTTGTTTAAGTTTATATTATGCTCCATGCTATGTTATTATTCCCTACACAATATTCTTTGGATTAAACTCTTCTCTAAATAAAGAACAACAACAACAAAACCCAATGTGAAGAAGCCGTATGAAGTATTTTCTAGGAGACTCATCTCTCCCCTCCTTTTCCTTTTTTGCAAAAAGCAGACTTTCTTCTAAAGAAGCAATTTTACATGGTGTGTAAAACCGACCATGGAAAAAAAATAGAACACAAAGATTAATCACTTATGGTAAATTTAAACATGAATCCGTGGAAATTCTCCTTTTCTGAAATTCTCCATTTCTTTTAAAACATGCTGGTAATAAATTGCTGTGAGTTTTTGCCATATCCTATGTCCTTACTCACTCGGAACAATTGATGCCTGGCACCCATTCAACAATGGTTACATACACTTGTAAAAACAGAAGCCCGTCCACTTTCCCTTTAAGAGTCTTTTAGTGTAGATATGCTCGTTGATTTTTTACTCTCATTATTGAAATTCCTCATTTAAACCTGCCTGAAAACTGAATGTGATTCCTTTTACCTGATATGGCAAAATCAGCCTCCCCTCCTTGCTCCCCAGGAACATTTTTATCACAAAAGGACAATAGATCTCCTTGCTGAGTGAAGTAAGAGCCGTGTGACTAATGCACTTTCTATGCTACAGAAGATCTAATATTGTTAATTTACAAAATCAATCCAAGGGAACCACTTTGAAGACAAACGAGGGTTGTGCGTATGGATCACTCCAGAAATGATGTGTCAGTTCCAAGACTGGCATTCCGCCTCCACTGGCATCTAGCAGTTTTCGTTCTTCCAGGCAATTTGGCCCTTGATTTCAAACAAATGCATCCTGAAGGCCTAATGCCAAGAATAGTTTGATATGATTTATGCTCTGTATTTTCTCACAACCCAGAAAATTTTAGACCTAAAAGACATATTTTTTCATTATTTACCATTTGCTGTGAGTCGTGTGTAAGCCAAAGTTATTTTAGTGTCAACCTTAATTTTTCTGGACCTCTGAGTGGAGTCAACTTAGCAGTATTCCCACCTCTTGTTTGTTGCACAATAAGAAAGTTTTCTGGCTGCTATGAATGATCCCTAAGTTCCAACTCTTTCTTTTCTAATGGAAGGATGGCGAAAATAACATTTGGTTGCCATTGTGGGATGTTAAAAAGACCACCATTTAAACTATTTTTTCCCCAAAGAATTTACTGTTTTAACCAGATTCACAGCAATCCTTCTTTTACTTATTCAGAACTCATGCATATGAAAGACTAACATGAATTTCTTTGGAAAATAAAAATCATCTCTTTGTATCCTACTGATCCTAAATAGAAATCAATTGTGTTGTGTCTAGCACTGCTTAAGGGTAGGTGTATCTTAAAAGTGACAGTTGAAACATTTCCAGATCTCTTAAATGACATCTGATCACTGGCCACAGATCATGAGATGGTGTGGCTCCCCCTCACCTTTCTTGCTATTTCTAAAATGAGGAGAAATAAATGCACTACTTCCTTAAGCAAGCTTCTCTCTTAAAAAATGCACATTAAGTCCTCTCCTTAGCCACTGTTTACATAGACCATTTAAATAAATATATTACTCCATAATTTCAAAGTCATAAAAATCCACCACTGGATAGTTTAGCCACTAACAGCCTCACAAACAGGAATGGTACCATGAACAATAACTGACATCCTATCCCCATGGGTTGACTTTGACCTGCCCGCACAGCTAGATAACAGGACAGACCATCCACAATGCAGATAATGGGCACCACAGACTCAGATGATGAACTGGTGACAAAATGATGTGGCTTATGATACCAGAGTAAGCACTGACCACATGGCTCTGTCCTCACTTCTACTTGACCTCCACTGATCGGATTTCTTACATCTTGCCTGTGCAAGTGAGCTATAGGTAGACTGAAATTCACCTTCTAGGCGTCTTCCTTTGATTGTTTTGATAAAACACTCTTATGGATACAAGAGAGTTTAAAACAACAAAAAAGAGAGAGAGAGAGAAAAGATTCCTATGTAGGGGTCTGTTTGTACTAAGTTAGAACATGTCACCTTACACTGCTCAAGTTCAGAAAGATAAAGTAGCAAATCCTATATTATCTTGGTAAATTGTCCACAATGAACATAAAATACTCACATGAAATACTTAAGACAAAATAAATATAGTGTCTGTAATTTAAAAGTTATAAAAATACCAACATAGAGTATTTTATCTCATTCACCCACAAAAGTAATAGGTATTTATAGCCTGGATAAGGCACTGACAACAATTGCATTACACATCCTAAATTCTCAGTGTTTCTAATGAAATATTTTAAATAACTATATAGTGAAGCTAATACCTATGACAGTAATAATTTGACCACTTAAAACTAAAGTTTTAGCCAGGCTAAAACTTTTGTTATAAAGCTTAAAGGTTGAGGATCTAGAAGAAAAATTGCATTTTTACGTTGAAAGAAAGAGGAATTTTAACTTTGTACTTTTCAAATAAAGTTTTAAAATCCATGAATTCTAAACAGTTGCAGGAAAAAAATGACTCATTTAGTCAAAGTTGTGTGACAGTTTGTGAAGTTCTGAAAAAAATAATTCAAAATAAGAAAATAAAACTTTCAACAGAGTAATTAGAAGAGCAGAGTTGCTATTTAATTTGTAAATGAATCTTTCAAATCTTAATGGAAGGCTCTAAAATCAGATGTGCACAGGCACTAAAAACTCTAGTGACTTGCCAATGTAGTGGAAAGTTACTTTAGGCAATGATCCCAACACTGCCACTCTTGGGTGGGAAGTTTATAAGGAAAAACAGGAAGTGATGCCAGGGATCACAAAAGGACACTTCCCTTTTGATGGGAATGAATATTTTAATGTCCCAAATGCTACGCACCCTGGGGGAGACAGGGGGAGGCAGAGGGTCTCTCAGATAAAGCCTATAACCTGTGGTTATACACATTGATTTCAAAACCTGTGGAATACAGCGTCAGATAAGGAAAAGGCTTTATTTCGTGTGTGAATACTACCAAACGAGTTCTGTATCACTGTTAACTTTTATTTCTTAATTGTCCTGTATTAGGTTTGCAAAAAAGCCTACTACTTCTTGCCTACATTCATTTTGGGAATTTAAATTTTCTGTCTTAAATTCATTTTACCATTTTATTTTCATAGAGAATGTTGTACCACATTGAATCTAAATTTATCATTACAATGGGTTTTGTTGGGCTTGCAAATTCAGCAGTGAACCCTCTTTTCCCAATAATTCCGTACCACCCATTCACTTAGCCCCACTTGAGTAGCTGCACGTGTGTGTATGTGTGTGTGTGTGCTTTTCTGCAATATCCTGAACTACAGTTAGCTCCGAAGTGTATTGTACCTGCTAGGTCTGTAGCACACTGTACTTCTCAGTGTCACTACTGTGGAGCAACAGCTGTAAAATTCAGCACATTATCCTCACTTGCTATAAAGGCAAACACTGAAGTGTTACAGAATCACAATCAAAGGAGTCACTTGAAAATAATTTTAAGGGGAGAGATACTGAGTTTTCAATTGTTCTGCCTCCACTGAATATCACTCTATATCAGGTCTTCTTAAAAATCTTAAGATCATAGCTAACTTTCTTCATGGCAAAAAATTAGGAGGCTAATGTACCATTTGAAAATAAAACCCACTTGGTTCTTTACTCAGTGAGATCTACAGAAGCGTATCTACCTGCTTCCCAACTGTTGACACTTGAGATTCCTCTTCCTTGCTTCATTTTCCTTCTTAACACTTATTTATATATACTACATATTTTTCTCGATTTACTTATTTATTGTTCTTACCAGTGGAAGGAAAAGGCCAACAGGGCAGGAATATTTGTCTGTTTTGTCAACTAGTGTATTTTCTGAGACTAGAATAGTGCCTTGCCCAAAGATGAGATTCAAAGGTATTTGTTGAATGAATGAATAAATCAATGAAACCCAAGAGGGAGATTAAAGAAAAACAGTAAAGAATAATGCTCAAAGGTGTAATATTGGCTTCAGGCCAATCCATTTTTGCTTTTTTTTTTTTCTGGTTGCATAACCTAGAGCAAGCTATTTACACCTTCTCCTTTTCCTCCTCATTCAAATGGGGAAATTCCAATCCCAAAGAAGGGCAATGCTAAAGAATGTTCAAACTACCGCACAATTGCACTCATTTCACATGCTAGCAAAGGAATGCTCAAAATCCTTCAAGCTAAGCTTCAACAGTATGTGAACTGAGAACTTCCAGATATACAAGCTGGATTTGGAAAAGGCAAAGGAAAGCGAAAGTAAAGTCACTCAGTCGTGTCCGACTCTTTTCGACCCCATGGACTGTAGCCCACCAGGCTCCTATATCCATGGGATTTTCCAGGCAAGAATACTGGAGTGGGTTGCAATTTCCTTAACCAGAGATCAAATTGCCAATATCCATTGGATCATAGAAAAAGATAGAGAATTCCAGAAAAACATCTACTTCTGCGTTATTGACTACACTAAATCCTTTGCCTGTGTAGATCACAAAAAACTATGGAAATTTCTTAAAGATATGAGAATACCAGACTACCTTATCTGCCTCCTGAGAAACCTGTACGCAGGTCAAGAGGCAACAGTTAGAACAGGACATGGAACAACAATTTGGACTGGTTCCAAATTGAGAAAGGAGTACGTCAAGGGTGTATACTGTCACCCTGCTTATTTAAGTTATATGCAGAGTACATCAGGCAAAATGCTGTGCTGGATGAAGCACAAGCTGGAATCAAGATTGTGAGAGAAATAACAATAACCTCAGACATGCAAATGACACCACCTTATGGCAAGAGGAATTAAAGAGCCTCTTGATGAATGTGAAAGAGGAGAGTGAAAAAAAACTGGCTTAAAACTCATTCAAAGAACTGAGATCATGGCATCTGTTCCCATCACTTCATGGCAAATAGATGGAGAAACAATGGAAACAGTGACAGACTTTATTTTCTTGGACTCCAAAATCACTGCAGATGGTGACTGCGGCCATGAAATTAAAAGATGCTTGCTCCTTGGAAGAAAAGCTATGACAAACCTAGATAGTGTATTAAAAAACAGAGGCATTACTTTGTCTACAAAGGTCCATATAGTCCAAGCGATGTTTTTTCCATAGTCATGTATGGATGTGAGAGCTGGATAATAAGGTTGAGTGCTGAAGAATTGATGCCTTTGAACAATGGTGCTGGAGAAGATTCTTGAGAGTCCCTTGGACTGCAAGACCAAACCAGTCAATCTTAAGGAAATCAATCATGAATAGTCATCGGAAGGACTGATGCTATAGCTGAAACTCCAACACTTTGGCCACCTGATGTGAAGAGCTGACTCATTGGAAAAGACTCTCATGCTAGGAAAGACTAATGGCAGGAGGAGAAGGGGATGACAGAGGGTGAAATGGTTGGATGGCATTATTGACTCAATGGACATCTGTTTGAGTAAACTCTGGGAGATGGTGAAGGCCAGGGAAGCCTGGCATGTTGCAGTCCATGGGTTGCAAAGAGTCGGACATGACAGAGCGACTGAACAATAATCTCATAGTATTATAAGGATTAAAAAGATAATCCTTGCATATAATTTAGCATCATTTCTGAAATAGGATGCAGCAAATATATGTTAACTAATGATGGTATTATTATGACTATCATCATCACTATAACCATCATCCTCATCACGATTTTATGAGGGTAATGTTAGGTATAAGTCAAACACGATTATGGGGCTTCTGAGGTGATTCTAGTGGTAAAAGAACCTGCCTGTCAATGCAGGAGACATAAGAGATGCGGGTTCAATCCCTGGATTGGGAAGATCCCTTGCAAGAGGGTATGGCAACCCACTTCAGTATTCCTGCTTGGAGAATCCCATGGACAGAGGAGTTTGGAGGGCTACAGTCCACAAGGTCGCAAAGAGTAGGACACAACTGAAGCACCTTAGCACACACTCATGCATAAATGATTATTTAAAAATACTTTGACATTTTAGAGTAAATTCACAAATTATTCCAGTGTCTCTTTACATACTTCTCTCTGACCACACAATCAAAGGTCCCATTCCGAAGAGAGTCGCTTCCCCCCCTCCCCATCTACTTTCTGTGCAAGCAGCTGAAGTACGTGGCTGGAAATTGTCCATTCATTGCCTTTGGCCATCTTGGCCCCTGGGCTTTTCAGTGTCTGAAAGTGATGATTCAGGGAGGGTCAACAGGCAGCTTCTGGAAGTCACTTGGTTTGGTTTTGAATGGGTTAGGCTAAGTGATCATTAAGGATTCATCTGACTTTTAAATTTTATGATACTTGCCTAACTTGTCATTCAGAGAAAGCGTAGCTAGCAAGAAATATAAAACAGGAATAATCAATCACATCTTTGCTTTCATGTATTCATTCCTCATGCATCCACTGCATTCATTTGCTTATTCATTCCCTTGTTCGACATAATTTGACTCTTATAGGAAGGCATGATAGAGAATACAAAGATAAACCAGATGCCGTATGTGTCAACAAGGAGCTTGGCACTCGTGAAGGGCAGACTAGAGACCAGAGTGCAATGGTATTTTTGTTGTTTTCTGATACTCCTGGTCTTATCTCGCAAGTGTTTTCATAGAAGTTCTATCCAAAAGTGGTAATCGCTAGTTACACGTCACTATTCAAATTTACGTCAATTAAATATAAAAAATTCATTTCCTCAGACCATGAGCCATATTTCAAATGCTTGGTAGCCACACGTGGCCAGAGACTGCCGTACTGGACAGCACAGAGAGAGAATATTTTCATCATCACAGAAAGTTCTATGGGTCAGAGATGCTCCATAGAATATGTTACTGATAAATTTAAAAGTAATAAAGAATTTTCTAGGGCGCACTATTATCCAATATTAGCTAGCTTACTAAAGCAAACTTAATTGAAATGGCAAGCAATAATCATTAGCAGAGATTCCAAATTAGTTTAAAGGTACCTATGGTTCTGAAATTAATTCCAAACATGGGCTGCCCTCAGCGCCTTGTTACAGCCTCTTATTCCCACCATTAGACAACAGCGAACCCCACATATGGTGCCCTGACTGGTCACATGATTTTTTAATATCCACATGATGGCACTAAAATGGCCTATTAGATTTACAGTGTCATTAACCTTCCAAAATAAAATGAGAGTCTGCTCTGGCAGGGGAAAAAAAAAAGTGTGACTGCTGTTGGGTTTTGGGTAACCAGTCTGTGAGGAAATGCTGACAGGGGTCAGTGTGACATCATCTTTCATTCAGCCCCAAAGCTGTCAGGCCCTCCCCAGATGTCTGAAACACAGATATAAATTTTCATTATCCAGCAGCAAAGGGCCAGAGGTACACCAAATGAATTTTTTACCAATCAAATTATAGCTCGTTGCCAGATTAAGTGTAAACGCTAATTTTGTGAAGTTTTCTTCTGGTCATTTATCTACAACTCCACCACGTAACCTTGCTGAAACTGGAAAGATTTCTAAATCAAATTATTGTTTTTATAATCTCGTTGTGGACACTGCAAAATTGAATAAAAAAAAATTCTATTAAAAATGAATAGTGCCTTCTTCCATGAAACAGTTAGATTTTTTACATGTTTTTTTTTTTTCCCCCAAGAAAATGCAAAGCCAGGAAATACTAAGGAATCAGAGAAGACATGACTTCACCATACTGGGCCTCAACTTCTTCACCTATGAAGTGGTAAGATTAGATACAGTAACCATTGATTCTTTGGTAGAACAAAGGTTGTAAGGATCCATGCTTCTACATTGGCAAATTTCATGTCCAAAGTCCTTTATTTTTAATATGAGGTTTGGCAGTAAAATAGCTGCCAATTAAAAATTTGGGTACATTGTGTAAGTTCAACTATGTATTTCTTGCTTGGAAATTAGCACTCATCTTCTCTTAGAAAATGTGACACATTTCCCTTCCCATGTGATACACAGTGCATCATAGTTATATTTGATGTTACAATGAAACATAGTTGTACCATAACAGAACAAGTACCTTATTGTGCTTAGTCACTCAGTTGTGCCCGACTCTTTGTGACCCCATGGACGGTAGCAAGCCAAGTTCCTCTGTCCATGGAATTCTCCAGGCAAGTATACTGGAGTGGGTTGCCATGCCCTTCTCCAAAGTACCTTATTACTGGTAGTAATAATCACCTGATTCAACAATATGTACATCAGAAAAATTACTCATGCTTTACTCTGGATATCGCAGACTGTATTTCCTCTGTATAAGACTCAGCAGCCCCTCTGTCATCCTTCAAGTTTCAACACACTTGTAGTGACTCTGAGGACCTCAGGCAGGCCTCCAGCAAGATAGGGCTGAACCAAGGGAAGCAGAGTAGCAGAAATGAAGGATGTGTTAGGGGAGATGGGGGCAGGGAAGTTTTGGGCACTAGAGGGAAAACACAGAGGAAGACCTGGAATTCCTGACCAGTATAAAACCCAGAAGCTTTTCTCAAGTAAAACAGTGACCCTCGAATATTCTTTTGAGCTCCTGTAATGCTGTATTTCAGAGAAGGCAATGGCAACCCACTCCAGTAGTCTTGCCTGGAAAATCCCATGGATGGAGGTGCCTGATAGGCTGCAGTCCATGGGGTCACTAAGAGTCGGACACGACTGAGCGACTTCACTTTCACTTCTCACTTTCATGCATTGGAGAAGGAAATGGCAACTCACTCCAGTGTTCTTGCCTGGAGAATCCCAGGGACAGAGGAGCCTAGTGGGCTGCTGTCTATGGGGTCGCACAGAGTCGGACACGACTGAAGTGACTTAGCAGCAGCAGCAACAATGCTGTATTTGATTACTATGTCCTAGGGTTCTTCCCATCGTCTTTTCTTTTTAAAAAATGCATATATGTTGTAGAAAAAGACAAAGACCACTTAAGTGCCAGGGATACCCAGTCTTTGCTGCAAAACATTTAAAAGCTATATTTCAGAGGAAAAAAAATCAAACTATTCATACCGACTCCAGTCTTTGATCTAGGATGTTGTGAGACATCTGTACTAAGAAGCTCCATAGAAAAGTAGCTTAGAGATTACAAGGAGAAAAATCTAAGAGGAGATGGAGACAGTCAGTTCAAGTCTTCCTTCCCCTCCACCTCTCATCAATAATAATAAATATTGCCACCTAACCTAAGGGTCAAGGCCAGCAAAGGGGTGTCTGTTAAAAACAAAGATTCACCTTTAATGGAGCATGTGAATAAGAGGCAAGTAGACAGAAATTCAAAGTAAAGACAAGGAACAAGGTGGGCTTCGGTGATCATCCAACAATGCACACCCAAGTCAGTGGTTTCTGTGTTTGAACAGCTTAAGGGAGAAGCTATGACATCTTGGTACTCTCAAAATCCAGCCGTGAGGCATTTAACAGGTTACTCTCATTCATACCCAGACACACTATCCATCAGTAGAAAACCCTATGCCTCAGTCATCATATTTAGACCTGCCCCAACAAACCTCAGAGTAAAAACAGAGTGAGGCCACTGGGGATCAGAAGAAGGGAGAAAAATAATTTCCCAGCTCTTGTAAATGCTGAGATAGTCCACTGTTTACAGTGTGACTTAATTTTAAAATAGCTGGACTGAGGTTAAAACATACAGTATTTGGGATCCACCAGGGATTGAGAAGCAAGGCAACGAGGACCACAGAGAATCAAGAAATCTGAAAAGCCCCACAGGCCGTAAGGCCATCCAGCACTTGGCTAACATTGCAACAATCTGTTGAGTTGAGCATAAACGAAGGATACAAATTAGATTTCCCCTGAAAGCCACAAGATTAAACATTAAGGGGCAAGGCTTGGCAAAATGTATATGTGTATTTTCCAAAACCAAGTTTTATTAAAAGAAAAAAGTTCACAAAGTCTGTTAAATACATTGGTCAGATTTTCACATACTTAAATATTTGTTTAACTTGAATGAACACAGTATTCAGGTAAATCAAGACAGATGATATTGATAATCCTAATGAAATTATTGATTGAGAGGGCTCTAAAATGAATTTTATTGAGAAATAGTATCATTCGGTATCAATGGGTGAATTTTAGCATGAAAGCCACACCACTCTATAATATTAAGAATATACAAACTAAGGGAAAAATTCAAAATGTATCCTAAGTGGAGAGAGATTAGGATTTCACTTTCAATCTCCCATAACCTGTATGTTAAGAACTAGTGTTAGTCAAGAGAGGATTCTGTTGCCTAAGCTGCTTAGAGGTGCCTGGACTCAGGCTGAAGTGGGTCAATAAGAGTAAGAAGGGTTGCTTGTGTTTTTGAAGCACATGGGAGAGAACATCTCTGCTTTATCAAGGGTTAGTGGCCTTAGCTGTAACATCTCCCATATGTGCAACACCAAACAAACAAACAGACAAATAAGAACCCATACCCAAGGGCATCCCATTCTGCCATCTTGTCTTGCAGATGGAGATGAAATATTAGCTGGCTTATCCTAAGATCCTGGCTTGAAAGGCCACAGACTGGTAGGGGAAATAAGTAACATACAATGGGGAATGGTTCCAAAAAGTTTCCGTGACATACAAGAAGGGAAATTGGCAAAGGGCTCAGGATTTCAGCGTGTAAGCCTCCACTGCCTCTTTCCATCCATCCCGTAACCCACTGCCCTAGAGGGCCGATTATCTCCTTGTTCGCGTCAAGGTGTGTTCTCCCCACCCCCGCTGCACTCTTCTTTTTTAATCCAAGTACAAGTAGGATGAAATGAACAGCGTGGGTAACCATGAACCCGTTAAGGGAATCATTAGACATAATCTTACCTGGATAAAAAAGGCCAGAGGAAAGAAGCAGAATGTTTTTTTCCACAGGGCCTGGAGCTTAAGAGTAGCTTGGTTATGAAGATGCATAAAGCAGTTTGCGAGAAGCACACAAAAAGCGTTTTATCTATTTAAATTTCATGAATTACCTAGATCTTATGTCCTAAACCTTTCTGTAAATTCTTCATACTGGTTCTGTGTCTGAAGTTAATATTTTATCCAGCATCTACTATGGGCCAAAGAGGCACAGTATTCCTCACCCTCCCCCCCACCCCCATTTTATACAGGAGGAAATGAAGTAAGAGAGAATTTAGGTAACTTGCCCAAGGTCATAAAACTAACGCTCTAACAGAGGGCTGAAACTACATTTTTCCCCTTTAGATATCTACATACAATGTGGATGTATGCTTTCTATTCAGGAGATTATATGCAACAATCAGTAATAGAAAGGCTCAGAGGGTAAAGTGTTTGCCTGCAATGCGGGAGACCCAGGTTTGATACCTAGGTCGGGAAGATTCCTGGGAGAAGGAAATGGCAACTCACTCCAGTACTCTTGCCTGGAAAATCCCATGGACGGAGAAGCCTGGTAGACTACAGTCCATGGGGTCACAAGAATCGGACAGGACTGAGCGACTTCACTTTCTTTTACTTTCACTTTCAGTGAGTTCTCTGGGGTCATTCACATACAAAAATCTTACATAAAGCTCTTACTGGCTGCAAGGAACTTAAGTGACTTGTGCTGCATCTCAGAACTGCACTAAAAGCACTTCTGCACGCGTGATCAGTTGTTTCCGACTCTTCGCGACTCTATGGACTGTCGCCCACCAGGCTCCTCTGTCCACGGAATTATCCCAGCAAGAAGATAGGAGTGGGCTGCCATTTCCTACTCCAGGGGATCTTCTCAGCCCAAGGATCAAACCCACATCTCCTGAGGCTCCTGCATTGGCAGGCAGATTCTTTACTACTGAGCCACCTGGGAAGCCCAAAAGCACTTCAATTTCCCCTATTTTCCAGAGAAAAGTTTTGTTTTGCTGTATCCATGGCACAGGCAGAAGAGTCTTTGACTTCTTTTGATTTGAGAAAAGATGTTCATAGATGATAAAAAGGGCCCCTTCCTTACCCTCGTTGCCCCCTCTCCTGCCCCTTATCAGAGGGGTTTGACCTCATCAGTCTTCAGTCTCTTCACTGTGCATCCTTAGGTAAGTCACTAGGTAGAAATTGAATCTTCCTTCTTTGAAAAAGAATATTTGGGCTATTTTGCATGTGTGCTAAGTCGTGTCAGTCATGTCCAACTCTTTGCCACCCTATGGACTGTAGCCCGACAGGGTCCTCTGTCCATGGGATTCTCCAGGCAAGAATACTGGAGTGGGTTGCCATGGCCTCCTCCCAGGGATCTTCCCGACCCAGGGATTGAATCCTTGTCCCTTATGTCTACTGCACTGGCAGTCAGGTTCTTTACCACTAGCACCACCTGGGGAGCCCAGTGACAGATTATTATTAATAAGTAGGTTAAGATCACACAGAGTACTAACTTTGACAATAGTTTACAAATGGGAAAAGGACTAGACAGTTTTTACTGAACAAGTTTTGTTAAGTTCTCATAATCTGAAAAAAGCAAAATGTGAGCTCTCTTTGTAATATTTTGATTGTAAGATATACACAGAGAGAAAGGAAGAAAGGGAAAGCATGTATGTATGAATGTTGAACTTCACGATTTTTATTTTTAAAATTTTGTCTCCTATCTGTTGTGACTTGGGTACAATTTCCTATCTTTTCTCTACCAGGAATGTATTTGCCAAATGCCCTATCAGGTACACACTTCTAACTGAGAAATTCTGTGTAGGTTTTCCTTTCTCTGTATCAGATCACAGAAGTTGATAGGTACCCGTCAGTGTGACTGGTTTCCTGGCTATGGGGACAGGGATGTCATAAACAGGCTTTGACTCCAAGCAGGACCACAAAGTAACACACCTGAATGAGGAGAACTTCTAAGATCTACTCTCAGCAAGCTGAGCCAAGGTTTGGTCATTCCTGCCGGGCAGGCTGGATGCAGCATTTTGCTCAGGAAATGCATTGGGACGGGGGGAACTCAGTGCAAAAAGTCATTGTTACTGATGCAGAACTAACTGCGAATCCTGGAATAAAATGGCCTGCTTTGAAAAGGAGGCAAGATTAGAAACATGACAATAACTTCATGATAAGGCACCTTCAAGATACATTTCCAGAAGTGGGAATCAGCAGGCCTGAGGGGAGAGAGATTTTGTCACGGTGAAAGTGAACCCAAAACAAAGGGTGGGTTTGGAGCAGTGTCCCCAGTGGCAACTGAGAAAACAGTTTTCTCATCTGAGACTCTTTCTTCCAGAGCTCAAGAACAATTGAGACAAATGCTTTCAAAGGTCAAGGGAACAGACAATGCTGGGAACTCCAGGGAAGCCAGTGGTGAGTCTCCCGGTGTTTCCGTCACCACAGAAAGAACTGACAATAGCCCAAGAGGCTCGAAGCGATCTGATGAGAACAATCTTGCTGCGTTCCTGAGTAATTTCTGTGGTTTCCACTGAGTTCCTTCTCCACTGTAGTCTGTGCCGCAAATCTACCACAGATTTGGCTAAACAGATGACTTTCTTAAAAAGAATTATCTATGGTGGTTAAGCCATATTTCGGATGATACTGTAGCGGGAAGTCATAATGGAAATACTAGCACATGACTTATTTTTCCTAACCTCGGTGCAATACCTGCTACCACTTACATTTGATCATTTAAAGTCACTCATTGCCCAGGAGGATGTTATGATCAAGGAATAAAAAGGAATTGAAAAGTAGAAGAGGACAGATTACCCTGCTCCTATACACTATAATTTATGCACAGGCCAGTTTTTCAAGAGGTTTAAAGAAAAAAACAGGGGTGTATTTTTACAAGACTACAGTAGACTTTTTCAAGAAAGTAGTATATTAAAAATAAAAACAGGATAAAAATAGAAAAGAAATTTATGAAGGAAATTCAGAGATGTGATTATAGCATCACGCTAATGACATGACAATTAACCTCAAAGGCATTTCCACGCAAACTTCCCTTTCCAACATAAGTCATTCCAGCCAAGGAGTAATCCTGTCAGGCTGAAATACTGCATACTTGGTGTGAGTCTAAAAGTGTTTCGGTTTTCTTCATTTTGTTTTTATTGCCAAGTTGGACAGCATTAGACAGGGCTGTTCTGGAGTTAGAGGGATACAATAGCCTGCAGTTTTAAAACTTTAAGGTTTTTTTATGCTCTTAACTCAGACGCACTTTTTACATTCCAAACTGGGCCACTCTTGAAGCTCACACCATGCATTAATATCTTGGCTCACTGGGTATGACAACATCAGACACAGTGAAGATGCTATTCAATGTTTTAAAAATAAAACACAAAATCACTTAATAGAAGACATGCCGATTACATGGTCCAAGCTTTTCAAACTCACATCTACGTGAGCATTAACAGTACTGGCTTGCAGACTCTGGTTCTGGCTTTCTGGTTAGTGGTCCATTCACTCAGAGTAAAATCTTCCAGAGGGGTACCATAAAAATCTGCTCTGCTTGTGAAAGAAACTGCCAACCTTGCCAACCCCTTACAAGGGAGCTGAAGAGTTTCCTGAGGCCACCAGAAAATATGACATGCTTAGCTGGAAAGTGCCATTCCTGTATGTGAGGTGGTTAGTGGCCACCCAAAGAGGCTAGTGAAGAGGCAATCAGAAGACAGTAAAGAAACCACAATAGCATCTTAACTCAAAACTCTGAAACCGAAGGCTCAGTAATTATGTTTTCCAATTGGCTGTTGGGCTGCAGAAGACTCTTGAGAGTCCCTTGGACAGCAAGGAAATCAAACCAGTCAATCCTAAAGGAATAAACCCTGAATACTCACTGGAAGGACTTGATGCTGAAGCTGAAGCTCCAATACTTTGGTGATTTGTTGTGAAGAGTTGACTCATTGGAAAAGACCCTGATGCTGGGAAAGATTGAAGGCAGGAGGAGAAGGGGATGACAGAGGATGAAATGGTTGAATGGCATCACTGACTCAATGGACATGAGTTTGAGCAGACTCTGGGAGACAGTGAAGGCCAGGGAAGCCTGGCATGATGCAATCCATGGGGTTGCAAAGAGTCGGGCACGACTGACCAACTGAACAACAACAACCTCCTGTTTGGCCTTCAGGATTTCCAGCAACAGGGGAGGGTCCATCCTGAGTCCACAGAAAGGCTGAGGATGCTACCCCAGACCAGTGGTGATAACCAGACAGGAAGTCAGGTGTGCATCCTTAGAGGTGAAAGCAGCCCATAGAGCTGACTGGGGCCTGGATGTAGATTCTATTTCTGCCACTCTCTGCAGCTTCTGGCTCCCTCGTGTAGGTCATTATTATGACAGCCTTTCCCAGCAGAAAACGGTCATACCCTACATGGCACTGGAAACGATTTGTGGATCCAGTTGGTGTATGTATTTGCATGAAGTATTTCATATGCATAGTGTGGTCTTTCTGCATGTGGCTGTCATAGCAATGCTCTTGATTGGTAGTTAATCTTATTGCAGGTGAAAAATACAGCAGTTAGTTTTGTCTTTACCATGGAGCTATAAGAAAGTGACCTGTCTTCTTTGAATCTTAGTTCTTTCAACATGAATATATTCTACTTAACAATTTGTTTTGCTTCTTTGTATAGAATCTGCCTTGGATTTATTGTGCATAGTTTATTTACTTCTATGTTTTCATGTATTATCAGGATCAAATTTGATAAATACATGTGAATAACTCCCTGTAAATGAGTTTTATAACAAAATTGTACTGAACTGTTTTTTAAAGTTTTTTTTTTAAAAAAAGAAAAAACTAGGCCTCTGAGTAGCTTGGCTGAGGCAACTACTCTGATCTATACCCTGTCGACAAGACCCATGAGTATGAGATTCTATGTATCTAGAAGCCTCTACAATCAGGCACTGTTGTGCTGTAAATCCTACAAACATGAGACTATTTTCTAATTAATCGTATTGATTCCCTCTTCCTTCAGCTATGAATTCTTTTCATGTTGTAATCTCATGTTATCAAAACTATTTGTGAAACACAGGATTAGATATGATAGAACTAAACAAAGAAGAATCCAAATAAAAGCAGATTAAAAACTCCCAAAGAGCTCAACTTAACCACATTTTTGAGTTGTCTTCTTCCACTCCACAGCCTTTTATGTCAAGGAAGAATTACTTCAGGGGGCTTTTTCTAGTTATACTTGAATACACAAATGTTTTCTTTGAATTTACCTCTCATTTCACAGAAAATTTCTCGGATGTCTTAAGGCAGCTACTTCTTCTCAGAAGCGACGAATTCACATACTCACTTAACTTGCCCCAGACCAGACCTTTGTTACTTAAATATGCCATCTTGGCCTTTTTCTGAATGTTCTCTGTTAGTGCCAAAAAAAAAAAATTCTGTCTTGCAGGCTCCCTTTATCAAGGATACCAGTTTTTCCTTTCTTGAGAAATGAGATAGGAAGCATCTTGCCTCCTTAATGATATGATGATGTAGTGATCGTACTTTACACAGGGGACAATTTGCTTTTCTTTGAGAAACCAGGTCAAAGGTTGTCTTCATGGGGGATGTTATAAATAGATCAGTCTTCCTAAAGGAAGTTTGGGTGATTATCAAGATACCAATTCCTTACTACTTAATTTTTTAATTCAGTCATTCAAAAGCTGTTTAATGAACATCTATTAAGGATCAGGCTCTAAATTAAGGTTTCTCCTCAGAAACACCAAGGGCTTCCCTAGTGGCTCAGACAGTAAAGTATATGCCTGTAACACAGGAGACCCAGGTTCAAATCACCCATTAAGCTCTTTTCTGAAATGGTTAAATCCTGCTCTGAAAGAACCCACAGTACTGAGACTGATTGGTTTGGCCTCAAGGGTTTTGCTGAAAAAAGAAAGTGGGAGTTTTACCTTTTAGGATCCACAGTGTAACTTCTCCCTTAGACCTAATTTTATTTCCTACTTGGCCATTGTAATGGCCAATCATTTGCTCACTTTCACAACAAACAAGGACAGTGCTGCCATATACCGAACTGTTGCTCTTCAGTGACCTTCCTGCCTATAGGATCTTCCATGATTTCCCCCACCAAGTGCATACATTTGTTTTTATTTATAGCAGTATAAATAATATAGGGCTTCCCAGGTGGTTCCAGTGGTAAAGAATCTGCCTGCCAATGCAGGAGATGTAAGAGATGCTGGTTCAATCCCAGGATCAGGAAGATCTCCTGGAGAAGGAAATGGCAATCCACTCCAGTTTTCTTGCCTGGGAAAGCCCATGGACAGAGGAGCCTGGTGGGCTACAGTCTGTGGGGGTGGGGTTGCAAAGAGTTGGACACAACTATATATTTACTTAACTTAATTTCAACTTGCCTTTGAAACTTTTATCTTACCACTGTTCACAGGCATTTTCTTTAAATTTCTTTTCTTCCCCTATTCTTCATTCCATCATAAGAAATACTTCCTTTCTAAAAGTGTCCCAAATATTATTGGCCGAAATGGTCTCTCTCACAGTTCCAGATGTTATTACATCTACTGTCTTGATCTCTCAGATTTCTCTCAATTGTCGACACCTATTTTCCCTTTGTTGTGTCTACTGAATCAGAATGGAAGTTTCTCAAAAGAAACACAATCCATGCACTAATGTATGTATTTTGTTCGTTCTTTCATTTAATCACCTTATCATTCATCCATTCATTTATTCAAAAAAAAATTTATTGAGTACCTACTTGAACCAGGCTAAGTACAGGGATGAGGAAGTAAACACAATTCTTGAATTCCCTGCCTTTCAGAGGCTTATATTCTGGGTGGCCAGGAGGGGAGGAACACACCATAACAAGGAAATACATAAATAAGCTAGCAAGATACTTGTGGCCCATGGTGACTGCCATGAAGAAAATACAACAAACAGGATGATGTGATTCGGAGAAACAGAAGTAGGAAACTTTAGACAGCTGTGGTCAGAGAAGTCTTCTACTGAGGAAGTGATATTTGAGACAAGACCTGAAGCTGGAAGAGGTGCTCCAGAAAGTGAAATCTTTAAGGAACAGAAAGGAAGCCTGTGTGGTTGGAGTTCATAAAGTGAGTCAGGGGTGCTGATGCTGCTGCTAAGTCACTTCAGTTGTGTCCAACTCTGTGCGACCCCATAGACGGCAGCCCATCAGGCTCCTCCGTCCCTGGGATTCTCCAGGCAAGAATACTGGAGTGGGTTGCCATTTCCTTCTCCAATGCATGCGTGCATGCTAAGTCGCTTCAGTCGTGTCCGACTCTGTGTGATCCTATGGACAGCAGCCCACCAGGCTCCTCTGTCCACAGGATTCTCTAGGCAAGAATACTGGAGTGGGTTGCCGTTTCCATCTCCATGAGTAACGGGAGATCAAGTAGTAAAAAGACAAATCATGTATGGCCCCAAACTGGGGAAGGAATTTGGATATTGTTCCTTAGAGCAGGGGTCCCCAACCTCCAAGATCTAATGCCTGATGATCTAAGGTGAAGCTGATGTAATAATAATAGAAATAAGGTGCACAATAAACATAATGCACTTGAATTATCCCCAAACCAACCCCACCCCGGTCTGTGGAAAAACCATCTTCCACGATATTGGCCCCTGGTGACAGCAGTTGGGGACTGCTGCCTTAGAGCAAGTACTCCCTATATTTTTTATTGTTTGCTTAATGAAATGATACGCAAATGTGTTTCTCCTACAGATTTGGTCTAGTTTGAACAGTGTCTCAAAGTTTAGAAAAAAGGGGTTCTTTTCATTCTAAGTGGTTATTCCTGTCTTTTTGGCGTTCAAAGTTTGACACCAGATGATGCCACCTTAGAACCGTTCTTACACAGTTCGGAGGAGCCCAAGCCCACCATGCATGGTACCCTTGAATTTGTAGATGACACTGCCCCCAACCCAGTGTGTACCCAGGTGAAATGAGAGGCCACTATAACTAGATCCCAGAAGAGATTTAAAGCTTTTCTTCTTCTCTGGTCATATGAGAAGAAATTCAGTTTCAGAAGTTCTGTGAATTTCTCATTTTTCTTTTGGATTCACCTTTTAGACTTATTTCAAATTCTGGTGGGTTTTTTAAAAGACTATACCCCAAACTGCCATTTTGAGGCTATTCTACAACAAAGCGAAAAAAGACTTGGACACAAGAATCATGTCTTTTGAAATTTTCCAGCTCCACAACTGTAACCTGTTATTTGCCATCCTTCCAAGCATGATATAAGAAAACCACAACAAAAGCTTTTGTTAGGAGCCAATTTAATAGCTGAAAGGTTGATCTTTAAAAAAAAAAAAAAAAAAGGTGGGTGGGAATCTTCAGAGAACTTAAGTTTTTCAACTGGCATAAGAATCACACAGAGAGCTGTAAATCTGGAGAGAGTAACGTTAGGCATATCAGCAGAGAGTAATACATTTGCAAGAGAAAGTGAGTCACAGAAGTGTCTAGGGGACTATGGTCCCATTTTACACAGCAATCCAGTAACTATTTGAAAAACATACACATGTATATATATCATTCCCAACGATGTTTGTGGTGTGGTTTGGAAATGAGAATTTATAAAAATCAAATTCTTGAAAAGATATGTATTAACCACACGATTCAAAGCTGCAGTAAATATTTGATTCAGGCCCCAAACACTGTATGTTGCCAGTTTTTCTCAGCTGAAACTCTAGCAAGTCCCTGTGCCAAGCTGATTTTAACAACCTTTTCCTTTCTAAGCAGCCCTTTCATGTAGGTTTACTTGAAAATGGCATCTCAGCCTCTTGTCACCTCATGTTCTCTTCCAGACCATTCACCCAGATCAGTTTCCTGGCAGGTCCTCAACAAGCAGTTGGGGGTTCTTCGTAGACTGAGCTTGGAGTAATTATGCTCTGTAATTGTGGAGTCAGGGCTTGTCTCCCAGTTGAGATTAGAAATGCCAAATCATTTCCTGTTTCCAAATCCAAACGAAAGATACTGACGTCTGATACTGGTTCTCCTCCACTTCAATTACTGTGGGGCACCCTGGAGCTGCCTTTGAAGGATTCTCTTTATGGTACCTGGACCCCCAACCCAGTGTACCAGCCTGAACCAACACTGGAGAATACAGAAAATGATTCCAGCTATCACATGTGATAACTCTTCAGGTTATTTTGCCTAAATTATGCAACCTGGGTCATCTGGAATTGGGACTCTCATCTGGAGATGGACTTACTATTTATTGCATGCTTTGTAGAAACAGGAGAGCATCTGCATAAAAGGGAGGTGAGAGGCATTTGGCACATGTTAAAGGGTAGAGCACCTTCTTCTTAATTGTGCAGATCCCTGGATTTTACAGCACATTAAACTTTAAAAGGAAAGGTAGCAAAATTGAGCATCTGTTTTTTTCTCATATAAATTCAATTCCTAATAAATACTAAGCAGAGTTTCCTTAGACCCACTTGTGGGCAGATAAGCAGTTCCATACACACAGAACTAATTGCAGTGCTCTCTAAAACTCCCTCAACTGTCTTTTTTATGTCTCTGCCAGTAAGACCAGCTTTTAGAAATTGGGTTTTGAGAAAGATGACATTCCCCCTCCCACAGCCAAAATAAACAGGTTTAAGATGGAGAAAAATACTAAAAGTTATCCCTGTTTATTCCATACTACAGTGCCTTCCATTGTAAAGTGCACTCTCCACCTAAATTAGTCACAGTAATATGATTTTCATGCTGGAAATGAACCTGTGCATGTCCCCCAATTTCCTGACTTTGGAAGACTAAAATATGTGTTGCTGGTTATCAGATCTTTAAATGCATTTCCCTTTCACATCCACTTATTTCTCTCGAAAGTGACACAGAATCTATAACGTGGTAGATAAGGTTACAAACTGTCTGTTATACTTTATAGTGACAGCTGTATAACTTTTAAAAACCAAAGTGTAAATGTGTCCCTTCGGGTTAATTTCCTATGGAAATGTGTTTCTACAAAGAAAAGGATGAGACAGATTTGGGGGGTGGACACAGAGACCCTAAAATAAGGGGCTTATGAAGATGTGCACTCCCCATCCCCCAAGAGGTACATCCAAATGATAACCATTGAGAAAGATGTCGAGTCACCTAGCACCTTCTCTGCTGCCTTCTTTTGCCTGGGAAAAAAATCAGCATGTTAGATTCCATCAAGAGTCTTCAGTATCTTTCAGTTAAGCAAACTGAATTAAACTATCAGTTCAGGCAATTATGTCATTGAGAAAATGATGGGAAGTGAAAGAAGGAAGGCTAGAGATAAGAGATATAAAAGCAATTTAGGAGGAAAACAAGGAGAAAAGGGGAAAGAAAAAAAAAGTAAAAGAAAGAAAGGCAAAAAAGAGAAAGGAAAGTGAAGGAAAAGAAAGAATCCACGTACGGTAGATCCTATGTTGGTTAAAGAAAATTCTAAGACATGTATGAAAAATCCTTTTGTTATTTGCAATCATTAAGTTGATCTGTCTGTGTGCAAATCATTTATTTGCCATTGTGTAAGTAAGTTAAAACAGTAGCCCAGCTTGCACTTCTTTTTTGTCATTGGCTCTTATTTCTGGCCGTATTTCACATTTCAACCTGCTCACCATATGTGTACATACTTATGCTTTCTTTGCCACTAATTGCTTCTTTTTTGACAATGCCATCTATATGTGCATAGTATATGGGCGTTTTTATCACTCTAAGCCTATTAATGCTCAGACTTATGGTTCCCAGAGGAATTAAAATTAACCAGCTCTCTAAATATTGTTCATGAGTTGGAAAACTCCTGTATTTTAGAATCTCACTTCAGTTGTTTTTAATTGGTTTGCAATATTTCACCCTTCAGGGCTTGCCCTTAACTTTTCAAAGTATATATTAAAAAAAATTTATGAGAGTGATATGAAAGGCAAAACTTAGGAAAAATAAACACTGCTTTGGACAATGATAGTACTTATTCTATGATTTAAAGCCTGATTTTATAGTTTGGTAGAGACTAAACTCTTACTCACTTTCCACTGACTTCTATTATCATCAATAAGATTTTTACCTGTAAATAACCTACCTGCCTAATGTGCTCTATCAGAAAAAAACATAGGGTTCTACATAAACCAAATTCTCTTATGCTGAATTTTTCTTTTAGAGCTAGAGATCCCTAACATATTAATTTATTTTTTGAGTTTTTCAAAAAAGGTTGCCTTTTATTTCTAGAATACAGGGACTCCCCTTAAATACTTAGCTTTTGAAGAATGGTCACTTTGTTTGACCTATAAAACAAATCACTGACAAAATGGCCCTAAACCCCAAGGAACCATTTATTGTTAATGACAAATGCACATACACATACACACACAACTCTCAAGTATATTAATAGTGTTTACTAATCCTCAAAAATAAAGTGATAGGTTCTATGGATAAATGACAACATATCTAAATTAGAACTGCAGATTGTTATGTTTCTGTTACCAGAGCAGAAATAGGAAAATATTAACTTTTCTTCTAGAAAGAACACATGAATTAATATAATAATATATGTCCTAGTCATGTAAAACAGAGATCTTTTGTATCTTCATTCTTAGTTACCCCAAATATTACGAAAATTTACTCTCTCTCTCTCATAGGCCCTAGTACCAATCGATTTTGCTTAAAAAATAAGTACTATCAAGAAGTTCCAAGCAAGTACATAAAATCTGGATATTCCTCTCCAGCCATAATATTTCAAGCAGAGACTTCTCTTCAATGTAAATTTTCTCTTCGAGTTTTCAGTATAAGTTACCAAGATGACTTGGCTTTCAGTGAATATTAGTTAAATAAATGAGTGAATGGAGAAATGAATGAATAAAGTAGAGAATTAAAACTACATGGGAGTATCAATCAGAAGTCTATAAGAGGAGAAATTCACTACCAGACTGAATTTAAGTAAGCTTTTTCACATTTCAGATGATCGGAGCTTATTTCCTACACTGATCAAAAAAAAAAAAAAAGCCATTCAGAATTTCCCACATTGAGTGCTCTGTATCTCAAAGAGGTATCATAGGAAAAGGGTAACCCTGATGGATGATAATGAATGAATGAAAACACCTTTTTACTTTATGTACCAGTGCTTTTCCCTGTGAATAAATAGCCTATACTTGTATAATAACAAGTGGCACGTGATCATTAATTGTGAATTCCAAGGTTAAGAACCTTTGACTTTGTGTGCATGAATATTGAGACACTTCACCGTGTTCAGACGTTCAACAAACACACTACTTGCTTTCATCTATGCTGAGTCTGTCACTTGACTTTCGACCTTTCATTTGGCACTGTCCTGTCATTTCTTTGGTATTGCAAATTCTAGCTTCTCACTTGACCTCTCCATTGCGACCTTTCACTTGACCTGTGGTCTCATAAATTCTGAAATCTCATACATGTAATTGGGGAACAAATAAACAAAACATCTGGATGAAGCTCCTCCTGAATTAAGTCTGAGTAGATGAAACATAGAAAGAACCAAACACTTTAAGACGTCTGAAAATAATTGGATACTCACTAGAACGATGTGTGACTGGTAAAAAATAACTTTTTAAAGAAATGACCATGATATATCAAATTATTGTAAAATAGTTCATAACAATTAACCTTCAAGCAAAAGATGCAGATGCAGAATTAGCTTCCATGAGAATATTTTTCTGGCCTGATCACAATAAAAAGAAATCTAAATTATTCCAGTTAAAAATGAAATGCTTTTAATGTAAGTAATACTGAATTTTATCATCTTATTATTCAAACATGGGAGTCAGAATTATCATGTAAGACGTATGAAAAGATTTTACCTAGATAAAGATTTTGTAACTCACTATAGTATTCAATATTAAAACTGGGTATATCTTAAGTGCTCTCTGATCACCCTTAATCCCTTCACTCTCCATAATGCTGTTTTATTATCTTTATAGCACTAATTAACATCTGAAACAATCTTTGTTGATGTGTTATCTGTCTTTCCCCACTAGAGTGAAAGCTTCATGAGGGCAAGAACTTTGTCTCTTGAGGAAACTGCTGAGTCTTGATCACCAAAAAGACCATCTGGCACTTTCTAGTTGCTGAATATTCATTGAATAAACAAAATAATGTCTACCACAAATACAAATGTCCTCTCCAAACAACATTTCACATAACTGCACACCAGAGCAAAGTCTAAAGTAAATCTTCCTGCTAATTTTAGTTTTACTTTCAGTTCATCCATTTTTTACAAAGTCCAATACCCTTTAAAATTTATCCTGGAGTTTTCAATATTAGCTTCTTATTTTGCTTTTATTACTATTATCATTAAGATATTTCTCTCCTACAAAAAAAGACCCCCTCAAAAATCTCTCAAATTAATAAATGTTGATTATTATCCTCAAATGCCAGCTCTAGTAGATATTTAAGATTTAAGTCAACATCTTGCTAATTAGAAGAATCATGTTTCTTTCATTAGATTTCTGGACTCATATACTAGGAAACTAGTTTAGATTCACAGTGATATGAAAAGACTTGTGAAACATTAAAGAAAACCAAGTTTAATATTTTGCTACCTGAAACGACCACAAAAGTAAATTATACTTAAGAATGTTTCAGCTAAAACTTACGATGCACTTCAGAGTACTGTGGAAAACTCAAACAGAAATCACAAAATAAATAAACCAGAAAAACCCACAAATGTAACTCTGGACAAAATAATGACTAAATAAAACAATTTGAAGGCAATCTCTTCTAAAGGATTAACTAGAATATCACATGGACTTTGTTATAAAAGTTTGTAAAGACATAAACTGATCAAACTACCAAATCTTACTTTAAATAAGATCTTCCATAGAATCCAATTAAGGAAATTTCAGTTTGAATACTAAGAAAGAAAAAGTGGGTTTTCACTTTCAAAAACGTTATAGAATGATGTCAGTGAATATTTACAGCCACCATTTAGTCATATAATAAAAGACTAAAACTGATGTATGCTAAAATTTAACATCATTGATCTCTCAAAATTTTAACACCAAACAAGAATGTCTTACACTTATTTAAATCTTATTTGAATATATTACATCTTCAGAATAACAGATATGTAATAAGAATCTATAATACCTGATTAATATATATTTCTTGGACTGTAGAGAAACCCTTTTATGGGTTCCAAAATACTGAGAGAAGTGTTAATAAACGTGAATTGCTGTAAAAGTGAAATTTAAACTAATCACAAAACCAGAATTTTCTAGCTTCCTCAAGCAAAGTTGAATAAATGGTTCAAAGTTTGGCTAAAGTTTAAGGTTCTTTCTTGTTTAATCCAAAGCAGTTCATTGTTTCTTAAAGGTAATCAAAATAGTCAGACATGGTACAAATCATTTTGTTGGAGGAGAATTATGTCTGTGGTTTATTTAAATAATGTAATACCAATAAGGAGACCTTTAAAGAATATTGGAGTGTTTGAAATATATAGAGAAATAAAAATGGCAAAACAAAAATATAAAAGAAAATTAAGTACAGGAATTATTTTGTAGATATCATTGATATATTGGTCATACTAACAATATAATATATAAAGAGTAAAATCTAAGTAATAATTATCAAAAGGAATAGCTCCAAAAGTTCACCTCAAGGGAAAACTGTTAACTATTTAGGAATACATATTAAAATATAATCAAGATTTCAATAGGAAGTCTGGAATTTCAGCTAAAAAACTAATATAGGAGCTCAAAGAGATATTCAAGTTTTCTGATGCCCTAATAAATAAATTAACAAAATTACTATTTATGAGTCATAGCCTGTATCAATATATTAATGTTTCCAAGAAGTGGTATTTTTTTCACATACATAAAGAATAGAAACACCAGTTACATTTTTAAAACTATAGGGAAATTAGTAACAGAAATAGTTGTGGCTAGCATAAAAAGCAGTATGGAAATTTTGAGGAGAAAGAGGACAGAGAATCTAAATCTATTGTGCTGATATAACAAAGCCCAGACTTCAAAATAAAAGCAAGGTTTGCTAGCTTTACTTCTGCTTTAGGTAGAAGCTTTTTACTACAAGAATTCAACTGCTGAAGTTCATTTCCTGTCTTTAATTCTAAACGAGCAATTTGCTGATAATTTCCTGTCTACATTTTCATAAAGTAGAAAGAACATGACTGGTTAAGCTTAATGTTTCAATAACCAAATAAACTTCAGCAAGCATGGTTTAGGAAATTAGACAACTATCTAGAAACTAGTTTTATGGTTATAAAATGTCTGAAAACTGTTTATCTCCCCCCAATGTTTGAAAATATTCTGAAGGCCTTTGTGATTGCCTTTTTGACCCCAAAACAAATAGAGCACCATTGCTTTGCCTCAGTGGGCCCAGAGCAATTAAAGTCAAAAGGGTATGAATCCCCCTGAACTCTGAGCTGTTCCAACATAGATGAGGAAGAAATTACCCCTGGCTTGGTTTCAGCCTACACCCCCATCCCACACCCACCCCCTACACTAGCTCTTTTTGCCTAAAGTAGAAATTTGCTTAACTTGAACTTTTGATAGACTATGCCCTTGGATCCACGATTATCAGCATTTTTGGTCAAAAATAAACTCATGCATTCCTAAAAGGGACCCATCTGAAATCTAAGTTAAGCTGTCACTTAAAGATGAAGAACAGCTTGTTATTATTGCCTTAAAATGAGGCACCCTCTTTCTCCAGTTGAGATCGCAAACATCTTCCCTCCGAAATCTATTATAGCATTAGCAGAAGTGGATCTTAGGAATTATGTACTGTTTCCAAGGCTCAGAAGAGGGCATAATCCATAAAACCATGAAATGTGGGGACATTTGATAAAACTTCAAGAAAGGCCAGTTTGTGTCACTACCCACCTCCAGGTGCCAGTCAGTGGTAGAGAAGGAGTCAAATACTAATTACAAAGGGAGATTTTATTAGACAGATTTAAGGGGAACAGATGAACCCAAATCCCCCTTTTTATTATCTACTGTACACTTAGCTAATGCTTTCTCCTGTGAGAAAGGTTTAAACAGTAAGCACAAATAGCACAATGAAATTGTAATACTCTCTCAGCATGGACCTGGATTATTTCAGCCACCAGCAATGTGAGTAGCTGCAGGTGTTGCACTAAATAAAGTAATATAAAGTGTCTAAATTGTAACAGTGGAAGTACTGTTTCAAGACCCTTGTCTGTTTTTTATTAATAGTCAGATTCCTTCCTATCAGCAGCCACAACTACCTTTACCCTATTATTCAGCAACAATATTTTGATAGGCAAAGATCTATTAAAATCACTGTTGATATTTTGTGACCATAGTCATTTTGGAGTTGAATAAGCGTTCAATCTTCTCACAGAAGGGGAGAACGTAAACTTGTGATTCAGGAAAAGAGGAAACCAGGGGTTACAAAGGTGGAGAGGCCAAGTAGAATGAAACAGACCCCCTCCATCAAGTAAAAAACTTGGCAGGATAACTAGAAACAGACCAACCCTAAATCTTTGGGTTCATGAGCTCTTAGTAACATAATTAACTGAAATAAAACTAATATTCCAGTGTTGAGTTTCACCTTAACATACATCAGCAGTTATAAGTAATAACACCAGGTATAAAAATTTATAATCAGAAAGTATTCATTTTGTTTATGGAATATACCTTAAGGTAAGGGGAGACATTCCCTAACAGATTCCTGTAATTTCTAAAACAGAGAAAAATGATCTTCACAAAGAGAACTGTCAAATTTCCCTTACTCTTTTTATCCAGAAGCATTACTTTGGGGGGAAGGTGGGCTGATCACTTATCTGAAATTTCCTACAAAAATAGAGAGCACCAGATTTCCGAAGCGTTTGTTCTTGAGAAAAGAACCACTAATACCTAGGGAAAAAATGTTGAACAGGAAATGTTTGACCAATGTTGCATCACAAGATATCAAAAGAATTTCACTTTGGCTACTTCAGTGAATCGTCAGGACATTCTTGATTTTTTTCATAGTCTCAAGCTTCTACAAAATGAATTTTTGAAACAAAATTAGTGATACTAAAATTTTTCTAAACGTTTCCAATGAGTGAAATATAAAGTAAAACTCTTCTTGTAGAATGAAATGTAAAATAGTATTACTGCTGAGAGAGTAGATAAACAACATTAGTGATCTGTGAATAGCATTCAGGAAATTCCATTTATCTGATGAGCTGTTGGCTAACCGAGCAGTGTTTCATATGTCACCAGCTAGCTAAAGCTCCCCATTGTGTGCACAGATTTCCTTTAAAGGCGTTTTAACATCGTTTTGCACATTAGGAGATAGTTTCTTTAGAAGTGAATGGCAGATCCAAGGAAGGAATCTTCTTCTTATTTTTCTTTTTTAAATTGCTGTCCGTCTGCACTTCACAGTACAATAATTCCACAAATCCCTAACTCAGGATCCCTGTCATAGGACTGCCTGCAGTAATCAGCCCATGGTTTCTTTTTGAACAAGCTTTCTTTTAACACTTAAAGCCAGGGATGATTTAACAGAAAGTGTCTCAAGTCGGTGAGCTACAGCCCCTTTAGACTCTACCCAAACAAAGCTACTAATGTGTGGTCAGTTTCTTGGCAACTCCAGTCTCGGCTGATAACGCCCCTGCCTGCTATTCTCCAAGGAGCCGGCTGCTGGAAGACTGCTCGGAACCTCATCCCCTTGGTGCTCCTGATGCGGGCGATCCTCCGACTGCTTGGCGCCAACCACAACATGCTACCCACCGTGAGAGAGCAGGACGCGGGCTGCTCTAGTCAGGACTTATCGTCTATCATACTGATTGACGAAACCAAGAGTGAGCAGAAAAAATAAACATGAACAGAGGCTGCAGTGTATGGGCCAGTCAGCTGGGAGTTTTAGTATTTGGCCTTGGTGATCCTACTCTCATGGTAGGTTATCTTTTCCTTGTGCTATCATTTATCATAACTTTGAGGGCCAGGGAGGGAAACAAACCTACAATTTTTCTATCGGTTTCATTCATTAGACGGCTCTGCCTCTCTCTTATTCTAGCACACCTTCCTTTGCCCCCCATAATAATCCTATCCCTTCAATAGTATTCCCCAAAGAACAGGAAAATTAAATCTCTATCCAGTCCTCCCATTTTTACTCCTTTTCCAGCACAGAACATTGCAAATAATTAACCTTTGTGATTCCATCAAATCTAGAATGCAAACTTCCATGTTCATTTACTTAAGTCAGGCACAGTAGTAAATCTGCTTCTCTAGCAGCTCAATTCAATGAAGATCCTGGATGTTGTTCAGTTATTCGGATTACTAACATCTTCTTAAATAATGGCACTTGACTTTTTCAGGCACAGACCATGTTTTGTATTGGTCTTGACAGCCACTATAAAGTACTCCCCCAAGTGTCAGTAACAAAGATGATTTGTATGTGGCTTGCAGTCTTCCAGTGTTCTAATAGCTTTCTCATTCCAACCTAGGAACATGGAACACAGGGCAGCTGGTTAAAGCTGATACAAGCATTTCTTCTCTCAGCAGGCTATTCTTGCATAACCATTTATTTTGCAGAGTTTTAAAGTGCCTGAAGGATTTAATTATGTACATAGACAACCCCTATAAACTCTATTCTAGGGTTTTTATTGACTTTTGTGCTGGGCAGCTCCTAGGCATTTCAATTAAGTGTTTTTATAAGAAAAACTACAATATTGTAAAAAAAAAAATTTCTTTATAGATACTTCCAAACACTTTTCCCCATTCTGATTGAATAAACTCTATTTAATTGACAGAAAAATTCCAGGTTAATTCGAGGTTTAGTTTTTCCACTTTGGAAAAATATAGGGTTTGAGACCCACACAGGTTTGGGAAAGTGGACTTGCCAATGTCAGTGAAGGAGTAAGAGCAGAGGGAGGAGGACAAGATCACTCTGTAACATACTCTGAAAAGCCATGAGGCTACCTGCTACTTGGGAGTTTCCTTAAACTCATAAGGGTAAAAACCAAAATGCAAAATTTTACATGTTCCACTTAACAAGTGCAGAATAATAAATTACCAAATTCATTTGGAGCACCCGCCTGACAGGTCTAACCCTCAAAAGTCTCCCAGAGACCCCAAAGCCGCCTTTGTCTGCCTTCTTCAATTGCAAGGCTCAGGTATTTACAAGGCTTCTGCAAACCTGCCTTCATTATGATGTGGGATATTTCGGTCCCAGCAGGTGGCCAACAGGAGACCAGACCTGCCCGTGAAATATGCAATACTTTTTCATATACTTTAACCAGAAATGTGCCCCTCCGCAAGTCTCCTAACTGTTCTAATTTCCCTTTCTCCTCTTAATCTCCTCAGCAAGCCATGAGCTTGCATTAAAATCTACCTAAAACATTTCACCCACAGGCAATGTAATTCTGAAACAAGCAACCAACATTTCACAGCTCTGGAGTAATAGATTAATTTGAACCTAATGTTGCTGTCCTTTACTGCTCCAAATGTTCTGGTGTAGACATAGCCCCCAGGCATGGTGCTGTGGCATGCGCAACTTTTGGGAGCCGGAGCTACAGTTGGCTTAACATCTGTGCATCACATTTGCCATGTGCCTCATTATCGTGCACCCCACTGTGCCTACCTGTCCCCCTCAGTTTCTCAGCCACAGGCAATCCAATTTTTTTCCCCTCCAACTAAGAATCTTTGTTCTCCTTCTCACTTACTAAATTTTTGCGAGACCTCTGCACCCAAGCCGTGGGGATTCAGTCCACGTGAATGGCTCTGGCCCTTTAGATTCTTAATTCTCCATTAGGAAGAGAAAAATCACAGCATTAAGTTTCTGACATGCCACTGCATAAATTGTGCCATTTGCAGAATTCACCAGAGTCTGTGACCAAACACGGGAGTGTGTAATAAAGTCTGGCGTTGTTGGTTTTGACTTTAACAAGTTTGGTCGGTTTCAATTATCTGGAAGCAAAAAAAGACTAACTTCCAATTCCAGGTTTAGGGAGGACCAGAAAAATATTCACAAAAAGAAAAGATTGTCACAACAGGAATTAAAACCAAGGGTCTTGAGCTATTTAAGAAGTCAGCATTTCAAAGCATATTGCCACAAATAGTTGATATACACAACCTCCCCCTCCTCAAAACACACACACACACACACACACACACACACACACACACAAGGCTTTAAAAATATATGTAGCAACCAGGCCAAGCAGCTGCTTAAATTTTAATCCTGCTTAAACAATAAAAGAATGGTATGACTCCTTTATTGGTTTTCCATTGGAAGTGTTTGGGGCACCCATTTAACAAGAGACAGAAGAAAGATTCACTCCTGCCAAAATAATTCAAAATATGCAAAACTTAAAAATATCTGTTGTTATTACTATAAAGTATAGGTATTATTAGTAATAATAGCATCAATAATGAAATATGTGAAAAGTAACAGAATACTAGTGTTTGGAGATAGAAAAACCACCATGCTCACCACAAGATAGAAGAAAAAATTAAAACCAGAGGAGTTAGGCTCAAAAAGTCCAAAGCTATGAATAAAGAAATTTTAAAACATTATCTACATATTACATATGACAAGTTGGATTTAGACAGTAGTCAACACATAAGAAAGGTGGCTTAGAATTCTTCAATTATTTACCTGTGTGATAGGAAAATAATTTACTGTGCTTAATAAGAAATTAATTAGTTTTAAATGATCATTTCCATAAAACTAGTAATTCTAAAGATAAATCAGATTCAAACAATAGTTATAACCGATCACTCAGATTTTTAATCCCTCAGAGGAGATCAAAATTGAAGTCTAGGAAGAGAATTTTTAAATGCCTTCCCCATGTAGAAATATGCTTTGCTCTAGAAATTGTATTGGATTTCCACACCTCCCCACATAATCCTCAAAATCTACACAGTACAGAGCATTGAATCTTGTACATTTCATTATATGCTTGAATTAATTCATCCTATATGGAATTGTTACCTTTACAACAAAAAAAAATCACTATTCATTATTGAGAGTGGACAGATGGAACATGTTCAACTTAAGACATCAATAAGAAGAGAAGGAAAAACTTATAATCCATGTGGCACAGCCTTCGCCATCTGGTAGTTCCCCACTTGTCTGCCAAGACTTTTTTCCCAAATAAAAGTGAACATTTCTCTTTGGAGTTAATAGAACATCCTTAGATACTGACCCTGAGCCTGATTTATAGTTAATAAGTAACCATACAATTAAAATAGTATATTTTCCAAAAATAATCCATATTATAGGGGAAGGTTTTGAGTCTAACTTAAAAAAAATTAAAACTACTTTCTCTAAAAGCATTATCAGATAAACAAAACTGTTATGCTTTGATAAATAATGAAGGCCATTGAACAAGTTATTTCATCCCCTAGAAAAACACATTGTAAGCTACATAAATACAAAATAGGGCAATAGAAAGGCTGGAAGTCTCAGGCTCAGACTATGTTTACACAACCTTTCCAAGCCCTTTATCTGGCAGTTGATGCCTCATGTGGAAGGCAAGAGATTCCATGGACAGGTACATCCCAAATCACAGCTGTTACAGCATCCTTTTACTAAGATGCAGGACACAGCCCTATCACTCGCAGAAATATGTCAAATCCTATCATATTCCTATAAAACTTAAGTAAACCATCCCATCTATTATATTAACTAGAGCAGTGCATATACATTTCATGTGTTTACTTCTCCCCCAGTGTGTTTGCTTCTTATTTCTGTTGCTCGTAGCAATAAGCTGTCTCATCATATGAAACACACAGGGCTAGTTCGTGGTTTATTAGTGTTCTAGCTCCAGGTCCTATGAATAATATTAGGAAACACACACCCATAACTCTGGCAATTGCCTACCATTTAAAAAGATCCTTGAAGGGAAGAAAAGCTTAATATCTCCCTAATTCTTGTATTGCAGGATTAATAAAGGACTTTGCTGTAACAGTGTAACATGTTTTAAATTCATTCCTTAAGTGAATTCCTAAACTTTATTAGCAATTTAGACAATAAACATTTATTAAACACTAATTATGTGCTTAGCTCACAACCCCCAAAATGTGGACTACAATATGATGGATATACTACAGTACTTTTGACACTGAGAAATTTTAAAAAATAAAATAAAATCTTACTGTCACACGTTTAAACTGAATTTTGGGAAACTAAGGCTCAACACATAAAATATATTTTTCTCTAAATTACTTTGTTAAAAACATGGTGGAATCAAATTAAACCAAAATCAATACAATACTAGCTATGTAATTTCCACTGGTTTTTCTACTGAGTTGCTCAATTTCTTCTTCTTTAAAATGAGAACTATTATAATGATACCTATATCATAGGATCATTATGAAGTTCATTAAGATAAGAGCTTAGGATTGTACCTGACAAAGCCTAAAAACAATATATGAACTATTATTATTTTTATTCTGTATGCATTTGGAATTTTTAACAAATTTTATACCATTTAACATCATTAGAATCACATTAAAGTTATTTGTGAAATTTACCCCCAGATTCATTAATCTGAATCAATGGGGGAAATTAAAATGTGCAGCTAGAATTGAGACTCTCTGATGAAAAGGTTAAAATTCAACAGATTGGTGACCCTCAAGTGGTTTGCTTTGGCTATTTCTTTGTGTTCTCTAGCACCAAAGCCTAGCTCAGTGATTTGCCATCAGTAGATGTGCAATTATCAAGTAAAATAGAAAACTGTTAAATCTGCCTCTCAGTTTGCATTGCATGAATTCCTGGTCTTAGAGTTGTTTCTACACATGGTATAATACGTTCAAGAATACATTCCTAAGCATTGTTCAGGCAATATCATTTTGTCTCATGTTTATTTGACATCTTTCCATTCATTTCTTCCTTTAGTACCGTTATGGGCTGAATAATATCCTCTCAATGTTTGTATGTTGAAGCCCTAACACCGACCCATACCTCAGGATGTGGTTGTATTTGGAGATGGGGTCTTTAAAAGTGGTTGGGTTAAAATGAGTCATTAGGGTGGGCCCTAAGACAATCTGATTGTTGTCCTCAGGAGAAGAGAAAATTTGGATGCCGAAAGAGGCACCAGAGAGGCACACACACAGAGGAAAGGCCATGTGAGGACACAAGGAGAAGGTTGCCATCCACAAGCCAAGGAGAGAGGCTTCGGTAGAAACCACACCTGCCAACACCTTGATCTCGGATTTGGAGTCTTCAAAACTATGAGAAAATAAGTTTCTGTTGTTTAAGTCATGCAGTCTGTGGTATGGGTATTCTGTATGGTAACCTCAGAAAACTAATACAAGTCCATTCATCTCCCCATGCACTGACCATCCATAGGTAGGGTTCCAGGCACCCCTCTTTCCCAAAGCCTCTATTCTACAATGTATCATATTTATTACATATCTGAAAGCCCACAAAACTGAGATTTCTTAAATTAGAGACTATCTAATTTATCCTTGTCTACCTAACATCTACCCATGTACCTGGCATAATTGCTGAATGAATAAATGAATGAATGAATGAACATCAAAATGATTACCAAGTCAAATAAATGAATAATGAGTGCTTATAAAAATGTAAGAAAAATTCCCATAACAGAACCTTTTCCGACTGTATCAAAATCCTGCCCCTGCTATGTAGTGCCACTTACTAATGCTGCTGCTGCTGCTGCTGCTGCTAAGTCGCTACAGTCGTGTCCGACACTGTGCGACCCCGTAGACGGCAGCCCACCAGGCTCCGCCGTCCCTGGGATTTTCCAGGCAGTGGGGTGCCATTGCCCTCCAGTGCGTGAAAGGAAAAGTGAAAGGCAGCCCGACCTTAGGCTCCGGACTGTAGCCTACCAGGCTCCTCCATCCATGGGATTTTCCAGGCAAGAGTACTGGAGTGGGGTGCCATTGCCTTCTCCAGTGCGTGAAAGGGAAAAGTGAAAGTGAAGTCGCTCAAGTCGACTCTTAGCGACCCCATCGTAGCCTACCAGACTCTTAGCGACTGGAGTGGGGTGCCATTGCCTTCTCCAGTGCGTGAAAGGGAAAAGTGTGAAGCTCAGTCGTGTCCGACTCTTAGCGACCCCATGGACTGTAGCCTACCAGGCTCCTCCATCCATGGGATTTTCCAGGCAAGAGTACTGGAGTGGGGTGCCATTGCCTTCTCCAGTGCGTGAAAGGGAAAAGTGAAAGTGAAGTCGCTCAGTCGTGTCCGACTCTTAGCGACCCCATGGACTGTAGCCTACCAGACTCCTCCGTCCCTGGGATTCCCCAGGCAAGAGTACTGGAGTGGGGTGCCATTGCCTTCTCCAGTGCGTGAAAGGGAAAAGTGAAAGTGAAGTCGCTCGGTCGTGTCCGACTCTTAGCGACCCCATGGACTGTAGCCCACCAGGCTCCTCCGTCCACGCTACTGACAAGCAAAGAACACAAACATAAATATTCAAAGAAAAGGACAGAACAACACACAATCTATATCTCCAGACTACTATGCACAATTCAATCAACAAAACCTACAAATACTCCTCACGTAAGATCTGCAAAGCTTCCCTGGCTCCTTGCCCAAGGCAGAAGTATGTTCACTCTAATTCAAGCCAATCTGTATCCTTTCTACTTTAAGGGCTGTAAAAGCATTGCTGAGATTTGAAAAGGTGGGCTGATAGGGCAACAAGCTTTTAAAAACTTTGATCCTTAAGAATCTATTTTTAAACAAATTTATGTGGTACTAAAATCTGACAGCCTGGATTGCACTGATATAGAATTATGGAATTGTTGATAAGTACTAACATTTGGGGTACAGTGACTTTAAACTTAGTTTAAAGCCAAACAGAACCCTAGGATGCCACCCCAGTATTACGGGCATTTTCTATCACTCATTCATAGCACAAAGAGCCAGAAGGTGGCCCTCAGAGATTATTGGTAAAGACGCAACAGGGAATTAAGGTGAACCAACCAATTTAAGTCTCACTCTCTCCTTCATAATTGAATGGAACAGAGGTTGCAGAGCCTGCTTCAAAATTTGTTTTAAAAATACAATAAAACAGTGTGAGAGGACATCATATTTTTATTGCTGCTTACATCCTGCATACAATTAAGCACAAACTTGCAAAGAATTAACTACTCCACCAACCCACTGGATCTGTTATCAAACTCACAGGAGCCAGGAGTGTTTTGAAGGGAAATGGGGACGGGTGACCTGAAGCCCACTCCCTTGGGTCAGTGCATGCTGGGAGGGGAAATGAGCTACAGAGCAGACAATTTTCAGCTTCAGTGGTTTTACTTTCTTTACCAGGCCTCACGAAAACACACTGACAAAACAAAGGACACAAAATTAATGACCCATGCATTCTGTCAATTGACTCTTAGTAGCAGTGGCCAGTTCACCTTAATCTTTTTGTTCACATTGAACATGTAGCCCAAGGCATTGGTTAAGGTTCACTTAAGAATTCTTCAAAGGCATCACTTGGTTTTCATTAATTTGTTAACTGTAACTTCTCTTTTCTGATTAGGAACCCACAAACCAACGGAAGGTCTATAAGCAAAAATAAGAACAAAAAGCAAGTCTTTGACCAACCAGCTCTTCTTTTGCCTCCAGAGCTATCATTTCTCACTCAAGAATAATAGCACAGATTATATCCATTGGATTTTTCTAGAATTTACACTATATTTAAATTTTCTTGATTTTCTCAGAAATCCAAGTGTCAGCTCGCAGCATTTGTAGAAGGATAAGTAACAGTGTAGCTTGTTATTTCTATGAGTAACCATTTCCTAGTTATTCCTGTGATCTTTAACCAGTTATCATATATGAAATGTAATTAGAGCATATATAAAATATGGTCAATATTTGGCCTTAGATAAATTTTCAGTTCAATTCAGTTCAGTCGCTCAGTCATGTCGACTCTTTGTGACCCCATGAACCGCAGCACGCCAGGCCTCCCTGTCCATCACCAACTCCCTGAGTTTACCCAAACCCATGTCCATTGAGTCGGCGATGCCATCCAGCCACCTCATCCTCTGTCATCCCCTTCTCCTCCTGCCCTCAGTCTTTCCCAGCATCAGGGTCTTTTCCAATGAGTCAGCTCTTCGCGTGAGGTGGCCAAAGTATTGGAGTTTCAGCTTCAACATCAGTCCTTCCAATGAACACCCAGGACTGATCTCCTTTAGGATGGACTGGTTGGATCTCCTTGCAGTCCAAGGGACTTTCAAGAGTCTTCTCCAACACCACAGTTCAAAAGCATCAATTCTTCAGCACTCAGCTTTCTTCACTGTCCAACTCTCACATCCATACATGACCACTGGAAAAAACATAGCCTTGACTAGATGGACCTTTGTTGGCAAAGTCATGTCTCTGCTTTTTAATATGCTGTCTAGGTTGGTCATAACTTTCCTTCCAAGGAGTAAGCATCTTTTAATTTCATGGCTGTAGTCACCATCTGCAGTGATTTTGGAGCCCAGAAAAATAAAGTCAGCCACTGTTCGCACTGTTTCCCCATCTATCTGCCATGAAGTGATGGGACCGGATGCCATGATCTTAATTTTCTGAATGTTGAGCTTTAAGACAACTTTTTCACTCTCCTCTTTCACTTTCATCAAGAGGCTCTTTAGTTCTTCTTCACTTTCTGCCATAAGGGTGGTATTATCTGCATATCTGAGGTTATTGATATTTCTCCCGGCAATCTTGATTCCAGCTTGTGCTTCCTCCAGCCCAGAGTTTCTCATGATGTACTCTGCATATAAATTAAATAAACAGGGTGACAATATACAGCCTTGATGTACTCTTTTTCCTATTTGGAACCAGTCGGTTGTTCCATGTCCAGTTCTAACTGTTGCTTCCTGACCTGCATACAGGTTTCTCAAGAGACAGGTCAGATGGTCTGGTATTCCCATCTCTTTCAGAATTGTCCACAGTTTATTGTGATCCACACAGTCAAAGGCTTTGGCATAGTCAATAAAGCAGAAATAGATGTTTTTCTGGAACTCTCTTGCTTTTTTGATGATCCAGCAGATGTTGGCAATTTGATCTCTGTTTACTCTGCCTTTTCTAAAACCAGTTTGAACATCTGGAATTTCATGGTTCACGTATTGCTGAAGCCTGGCTTGGAGAATTTTGAGCATTACTTTACTAGCATGTGAGATGAGTGCAATTGTGCAGTAGTTTGAGCATTCCTTGGCATTGCCTTTCTTTGGGATTGGAATGAAAACTGACCTTTCCAGTCCTGTGGCCACTGCTGAGTTTTCCAGATTTGCTGGCATATTGAGTGCAGCACTTTCACAGCATCATCTTTGAGGATTTGAAATAGCTCAACTGGAATTCCATCACCTCCACTAGCTTTGTTCACAATATGCTTCCTAAGGCCCACTTAACTTCACATTCCAGGATGTCTGGCTCTAGGTGAGTGATCACACCATCGTGATTATCTGGGTCGTGAAGACCTTTTTTGTACAATTCTTCTGTGTATTCTTGCCACCTCTTCTTAATATCTTCTGCTTCTGTTAGGTCCATACCATTTCTGTCCTTTATTGAGCCCATCTTTGCATGAAATATTCCTTTGGTATCTCTAATTTTCTTGAAGAGATCTCTTGTCTTTCCCAATCTGTTGTTTTCCTCTATTTCTCTGCAATGATCACTGAGGAAGGCTTTCTTTATCTCTCCTTGCTATTCTTTGCAACTCTGCATTCAGATGGGAATATCTTTCCTTTTCTCCTTTGCTTTTTGCTTCTCTTCTCTTCCCAGCTATCTGTAAGGCCTCCTCAGACAGCCATTTTGCTTTTTTGCATTTCTTTTTCTTGGGGATGGTCTTGATCCCTGTCTCCTGTACAATGTCACGAACCTCCATCCATAGTTCATCAGGCATTCTGTCTATCAGATCTAGTCCTTTAAATCTATTTCTCACTTCTACAGTATAGTCATAAGGGACTATTTAGGAATCGACAAAAAAAAGCAATAAGAATTCAAAAAGATGTATAAAAGGAATTTACTACTTTCGTATCTGTACAAACATTATACAACCTTTAAGATGATGGTGACACTTTGCATTGAAATTTTCTTTCACTTTCTGGCACCCAATGGACACATTGATATTAGAATAAAATTTTCCATTTGCTCAAAAGTTACAAAGAAAGTTTATCTTTATGAAAGTCTTTTTTTCGTAAAATTGCTAAAAACTAGAACAGTTTTCCAAGGACACATAAATAATGAATATTGAGGCACCAATGGCAGGGTCTGAGTTTTCTTTACCAGACTTCAATCCAGAATATAGGATGAGGCAACAGTTGCTTTCAAGCCTTGCAGGAAGTTGGTAGTTTCAACATTTTTCTTTTTATGAAAAAACAGTATCAAGACAGTTCTAAGTGTGGCGGAGTATACCATGAGGCCGTTTGGTAGTTTTTAGCAAAGGAAATGGATCCCATGAAGCAAATGTACCATTCCTTTCTATAAGCTTCTCAGACAGTTATAAAATATGATAGCAACGCTTAGTTGGTACAACTTCATGTTAGTTGCATCTGTCAGCATTTCCATTACAAATCCTTGATTTTCAAGGTTTTATAATTCAGCTGTGAAAGTTGCTTTAGAAAGAAAGTTGGCAGGACTGCCTCAGCCAGGGAGTTTATCAAATTGAACAAATCTTTGTTTAGCTATCTCTCAGTTCTGTGAGCCAAGGTCTACTCCCAGTTAGACAAGCCAAACTTCCAGTGACTTCAATGCCAGAGAAAGGCTTTTTCTCTCTCTCTAAATTCACTTCACAAGAGCTTCTCTCATTCTTGTTTCAGAAGCCGCCAGGATCCAGCTCATATCCTGTGTAACCCAGTGGGAGAGGAGCCACATCATATGTAACCCTGTAGGACATATGAATCGAGTCTTGGCCAAGTGTCTCCAGCATGAAATGTGGACAACACTACAGAGAGATGTGGAACTTTTGAATATGTGTGCAATTAAAATGTACACACATCATACTACTGCTTGCAAAGCGAAGTGGTGCTCATTTATGAAAAGACTTGTTGACTGTGGGAGTATGTATGTTTTTCAGGAGACTTCTAATTACCCAGAACATGAACTTATTGCTACATTGTCTTTGAAGAAGCACAGGAAAAAAGACAATCCAAATCATGTATATCATGTATTACATACCTGTTGTATAATCTTTGATACACATTTAATTGTGATTTTGATGTTGGAAATTTATTATAAACTTAGTCTTGATCAGAAGTGGGTGTAGGTTAGTTTTAATCAAAATAAAATTATACTATTTATAAACTTATAAGAAAATTAAGAAATCAACACCACATTGTAAAGCAATTATCTTCCAATTTGGAAAGACAAAAAAAAAGAAAATCAGAAGAGATGGCTCTGGACAGGATGGCATAATAGTTCATTTTTTGGTTGACAAATCATTTTATTAATACCTTTAAAAACAAGCTTAGAATGCACATCTTGTACTTTGTTTGTATGATGAATCTTTGGATTCCCTTCATGGTATTCAAATTTTAATATGTTGTGATATTTGCTTATTCTTTCTTATGTGTATGTTTACCTGTCTAATGTCTTTTTAAACTTAGTTTTTATTGGAGTATAGTTGATTTATAATAGTTCATTCTTAAAGGCCATATCAAAAATATTTTGTAAGATATTTATCCCTATGTGCAATAAATTTTATCATTTATTTAGCTATACTAGCCTACATATCTGTGACACATAAGAATACAAATCAGATAAAAAAAATTTTTCACAAAAGTAATTTTAAGTTTGAGAGCAGAGAGAAGACATACTGTAGATAACCAAGAAAAATGCTCTAAATGCTGGGCATCAGAAGAGAACAGGAAAGGTGTTTCAGTAGATCAGAAAGGAGAGATTTTGGGGTTACATCCCCAAGTGCATATTAGTATTAATAAATATGTGCTACAACATAGTAAAATATTTAAATATGGTACCATTCAAATATTAAATTTTATATGAAACCAGTTTAACTTTTACAACTATAATGTATAGTTTTATAAACAATTTGTGCATTTAAATATAACATCCATAGAATTAATAATAGTCATGTCTCAGACTAATTCCTTCCTTATTAAAAGTTAACACTTGGACATATCGTCACGACAAATCTGTTAACAATGTTTGGGGCTATTAATTTACACAGTCCAGGAAGCCAGCCTGCAGAGGCACTAGAAGACACCATATGACAAATTCAGGAGTTACCAACAGTTTTAGAAAGGCCTGGCTTCATCCGAAGGCTTTTGTAAATGGCAGGATAGCAGATGACTAAAGCCAGGTATGGTTTGGGTTTGTTCAATGTCTTAATCTATTCTCAAACTTTGGATTTGGCAAAACCAAAACCACGTTTTGCCAAGTACTTTCTCTCTTAATTTTTAAGCCCATGTGCATTTTCAGTGAAATTTAATCCATATGTTTCTTATTTTTTTACACTTAACTCATGAAATATTTCTCTGTAAGAGCCAGTTGACATTCAAAAGCCTTGTGAGTCTTTTTTTTTTTAAATGAGAAGTTTTTGGCTTTTTTTTTAAACTAAGATTTTTAGCATTTTCCCTCCTCAAAACAGGAAGTCACGATCTGCCAAGAATAAATGAATGTCAACAGGAACACAACATGTTATTCCAGTGCCGAAAAGGTTTGAATTTGGTTGGAAATTTCAACTTCACAAAAGTGCCCATAATTTTTTTTTTAATGTGCCTTTGTGAATCTGTCTGCACCTAGACAATTTAAATTTTAAAAAATGAACTTTAATAAAGCTGACCAATAAGGGGGATGAGAAACATCTCTTCAACATGACACAAAAGGAATTCTCATCAAGCCCATGTGTAAAATAAACATCTGCTGTTTCTTTCTTCCTTGGGCTATTAGATTTCATCTTCTAAAAACAGTTTGGAATATTCACCAGTAAGAAATATATTAATTGTCAGGACCTTAAAGTTTTCATGATAGAAAGACATAGATTTATGTATTATATATTTATTCAGAAACTTTATTGCTTATGGACTACATCAGCATATATGTCATATTATGTTCTGAATTTATACAGTTGCAGAACATTTTTTCCAAAAAAAAGAGCAGTGGTAATTCTTATAATGGCTCAATACAACTTAATATAAACATAGAAATTCAAGATAAACAGGCTTAGCAAAGCAACCATAACAAAGGAGTAATCAAATAGCCTTCCCTCACCACATTTCATACTTTGTCCTCCAACCATATTTAACACAGTTAGGATCATGGCACACACCCATGACATTCTTATTAGATTAAGTTGAATTGAATCTGATAGCATAAGTGATGTGTCATATCATGATGATGCAAAGAATAAAGACACTGTAATTGCTATAAAATATTTAGTAACTTCTTGTTAAAACCATATATGTTATTCTTCGTAACTACTGTGTGAGGCCATTATTTTTTATCAATTCAAATTCTCTTTTCTGAGTCTCCACGGGCATTGGTACAACTATGTTACAGCTCTAAGTTTCAGGGAGAAGAAAGTGAAAATCTTGGAGTTAACATCTGAAATCAACCAGAAGCTGTCACTGGAAAACGAAAGAAAGGCTGAAGTCTATGGTGTAATGAGTCATCTAGCATATCCCAAATACCTTTCCAGGAAGGCAATCCCAGGAACCCATCATCAAAAGACTTGGCCTCTAAACCCAGTAACTGGCTTTTAGCTTTTACTCTAGCCCAAAAGTAATTTTTCTCATTTTCCTTGTGATACTCAGTAGATTTTTTTTTATTTTACATACTTTTATGATGGTTTATCTGAAAGTAATATCATGCTTTCAAGAACATGAAAACAGGCAAGCATCATTCAATGTGGTTTCTTCATTTAAGAAATAAATGAAGTGCACAAGAAACCTTTTGTTTCTGAGACAATGTACTGTCTGAGATTCTCAAGCCACGAGATGTTCCAAGAGTCTCTCCTTATCTCATTCAGCAGATATTCATCAATTCGTCCACCAAATGCTGGTGAATACTTACTTTGTTCAGGGCACTTTTCACAACCAAAGTTCTTGCCCTCTTGAAGCTTACATTCTAATACTGACTTCACCAGTTTAATAAGCATATTATCTCAGAAACAAAATGATTTTTGTACATTTCATTTTATTTTTAATATTAAGAAATTGCACTGAATGCTACTTTCCCAAATTTTTGTGTTCTTGACAAACAAGATGATAATATTTTCAGATAAACTCTCACATAAGGTGTGAAAAAGGAAGATATTTATTGAGATATCTCTATTGAGTATCATTGGGAAAATGAGAAAAAAAAATCTTTTGAAAATCATTTCAGAAGACTTAGACTGTTCTAGAGCAATGAAAAAAAGTTGGAAGTGGCCAGAGGAGGGTGATAAATGATGCAATAGGAAAGCAGAATGTTAGATCTAGATAGGATCTTGAACTCCATCTAGTCCAGCAATGGCAAAACCTGGACCTACAATGTCTTTCTCTCCTCACAATGCATGATTGGCTTTGCGGCTAGTAGACCGCAGCTTCTGAAGTTGTTCAAAGGATCAGAGATCTACCAAAGCAAAGGATGCACAAGAGTTGAAACTTATTTGACTTCCTTGATAATCCAACTCCTTCATGTTTATATAACTTGTCCACACTCACACAGCTACTAATTCTTCACATTGCTTGCAGTGGTTTTCATGGTTTCAATGACAGAGATGCAAACAGCTTGAGTTGGAAGAGAAAGGAAAGCTGATATCCACGAAGTGCCCAAGACACAAAATCAACACAATATATCACTTATCTAACATAGCAATCTTGTGAATGAAGTAGCATCCCTTTTATACATTTGCAGTTCGTACAATCTTTCCTGGTCAGATACCATACCTAAACCGCCAAAAGAAACAAACAAATAAGCTTGCAGTCTTTGGTTTTTCTCTGTCTTTGTATTGCTTCTCTTGGATACTAGGGACCCTCTTGGGGGGATGAAGGTAATTGTAGATTATTAAACAAAACAAAATGGCATAGCTCAGGGGAAGTCTCAATGATCAGCCTCTTTACTTTTCTATTTCCTCCTGAGGTAAATAGGCTAGAAAATGTGAAACAGTTTGATCTCCTTGGAAGTAAGATGTTATTTTAGAAGTTCAAAATACTCTAGTTCTAATTCACTATGGCAGCAAAGACTCTATTGGTCAAGTTCATTACAGTCATCTAGTGTTTGCATCAAAATCTTGTGCTGTTATGACAACCATTTTTAAGTTCTGACTTCTGTATTGTGGCTTAAACATGATAAATTCCCACTTTCAGAAGACATCCAGCTGGTTAAGTCTACTTCAACTGCCAAGATGATGTCCCACAATTTCCACATCTGCTTCAACTCCTCTGTCACAGCTTCATTACTATTTTTTTTCTCTATTTTTCAAGAATTGGGATAATTTTGTTTCCCTGGAGCAGGCTGTAAGTGCACACCCAAGCTGGACTTTTGAGTGGTTTCAATTTATAGATGAGATGGGTTTGTACCTTATGTTCAGTATAAGTCCATCCTGACTTTCTCAATAATTTGACTTTATGACAAAACTTAGGCAATCTCACAAAAAAGAAAAATCCAAAGATATTTAACCCATTTTAAATATTCATTCTCTAGTTTTTTTTTCTCTAGAATTCTGTCAAAAAACTCTTCAAAAATACTTAGCTTCATCTAGTTTCAAATCAAACCAATATAAATAATGGGTAGAATTACTAACCTGCGGGGAATGTCATCCTAAATTTCCTGCCGCTGACTATGTAACCATAAGCATGACTGGGCTATTTACTGGAGGCAGTATATACTGTATAATGTTCTCTGAAAACTCATGTAACTAATGCAATATGATAACCACTAGGGTGCTACTGTGACGTAAAGGATATATTACAATTTTATCCAATTCAAACAAGAAAAAAATTGTTGACTTTAATGGTCCTGCCCTCTAAACAAATACATTGCCTGTTCTACTGAACTTAAAATTCGAGGTTATATACAAGTTATCCCGAAATAACAATAATTCAGTAGCATACACATTCCAACACCAATGTATAATTTTACTCTTTGATCAATTATTTCTAACAGTCATTTCAAGGAATTAAGTGTTATACAGTCCATGACATTTACTGAGAGAATGTAAGAGGGAAATGAGTGCATTCAGTACCACAGATTTCAGGTTGTCACAAGATGGAGTTAGTTCGAGAGACGACACATTTCCATTCGGGGAATTGTCGGATATTGATATCAAAGTGTTTTAAGCTGGATCCGGCAGATCTGCTCAGACATCAACAGACGGAGGTTCAGAAAGGGAAGCTCTGAACCTCAGAACAGGAAAGATGAAAGAGAGTGCTGAGGATCCCTGCTGTTACCTTCTCATACCCTCGTCTCCATGATCTTCCAGATGTGGAAACTGAGGCCAAGAGCTGTGATTTCCCAGGGTCCTAGTCCCAGGAGAGCAGGCGTGGAGCCATCTGACTTCCAAGATTCCAAGATGCTGACTCTCCTGAAATTCAGACCTAGGGCAGCAAGAGCTGGAGCTGGGCAGCGACAGCTTCATGGCAACCTTCCAGGGAGACGGCCAGCACAGAGATAATGGATGTGAGATGAGTGACTCATGAGATGTTAGAGTTGGTTTTTAAAAAATGAACTAAGATGATATCCATGATGAGAGAAAGAAGGAAAGAAAGAGGGGAGGGAAGGAAGAAAAGGAGGAAGGGAGGAAGGAAGGAAAGAAGGGGAGGAGGGAGGAAGGAAAGGAAAACGAAGCAAAGAGGAAAGTCAGAGAATTATAAATAGCCTGGTGTAAATGTACCTGGCCTTCAGCTAAGGCTACAATATACATTATAAACACCAAACACTGTCAAAAGCATTTTAAGAAATTGGTCATCCCTTTCCACCACTTTGTGAGTAATACTTGGGAATGAGATAAAAAAAATAATAATAATGGTCTCCAGGGGATGTTTAAGAATGAGGTAATTTGCATGTTTCTTCCAGAAGACATTAAGTGTATCCTTCTCCTCTGCCAGGATAATTTTGAATTTCTGGCATCAAAGCTGAAATTTTCTACCAAAGTTGATCAATCTCCTGTTACCACTCTATATTTATGTTGGTGTAATAGTTTATTCTACGCAGTATTAGGCTGAGGCTAGTCAGCTATTTAATCTTCAGGGTTTTATTCAAGGCCTCATTGAAGAAAATCCCCAAACGTTGGGTAGGCCAATTTTTTGTGCAATTTTTAGACACTAATCCTTCCTATTTGGGGACTATGGCAGCTCTGCCAAGGAAGGAGAAAATGATTACTTCTCTAAAGAAAGACCTTGAATAATTAAGTTTATTCTCTTCTCCCTTCTCTGTTTTCCTTCTGTCTCATAATATTTTAGCCTTATAAGACCAGCGATCTGTTTGAAGAGCTGCCTGAATTATGTGGATAATTGCTTCTACTTTCTTTAGAGATGGAACATAGATACTGTATTCTGACACAGGCCTGTCCTAATATCTTATTTCACAAGAAGGCAACGACCATGTGCAAGCAAAGGCAATGAACGCATTCAAAGAAAAAGCAGATTTCAGAGACTCATGACAAATACACTGAGGTAGAATCAATAGAATGATCTTAAAAACCAGACTGTAGTGGGCAGAAGGGACTTACAATTTATCTATTCACAATCACCTTTTTCCCACAGTTTTGAAATTGAAGCCCAAGGAAGTAAGGCAACTTGCTTAAGTCATAGGTTATTTCCAGCTGCTCACTTTTTGAAAAAGATAAATCCATTGGTATCTCCATACTGTTCTCCTGAATTCTGCCAAGTTAACTGCCATATTAAACCACGTATTAATCTCTCCTGCTCCAACCCCTTCACCAAATCCCTCTTGCGCCTTTCTCTGACGTTTGTGCTTCTGGCTGCAGTTATTGCTTGTGGGGGGACAGGGGGAAGAGGTTGTTTTTCTTTCTGTTGTTTTAGTTAGGTTATACTAGCTCACCTTTTAGATGATGCTGTCTTCGGGGATTCTGTCTAGCAGCTCTGAGTACACCTGTACCGATTTTCTGTGAACGGGAAGTGATCAGTATTGGCTATGTCATTCAAAGCCAAAAAATCAAAATTTTACACAAAGAACTTAAGCGACTCTACCGCCCTAACGTGGTGTTCTGTGTGGTGCTGGAGAAGACTCTTAAGAGTCCCTTGGACAGAAAGGAGATCAAACCAATCTATCCTAAAGGAAATCAACCCTGAATATTCATTGGAAGGACTGATGCTGAAGCTCCAATGCTTTGGCCACCTGATGCAAAGAACTGATTCATTGGAAAAAACCCTGATGCTGGGAAAGACTGAAGGCAGGAGAAGAAGGGGAGGACAGAGGACGAGATGGTTGGATGGCATCACCAACTCGATGGACATGAGCTTGATCAAGCTCCAGGAGTTGGTAATGGTCAGGGAAGCCTGGTGTGCTGCAGTCCATGGGGTCACAAAGAGTTGGACACAACTGAGAGATTGAACTGAACTGCCCTAAAGAATTCTAAAACATATCAAGTTACATAGGGGTATTTAACATTTATAATAACAACTATATTCTGTATTCAGTTAAAGTGCCTTTATAATGTACTAAATACCTTTTTAAGAAAACCAATAAAGTGACCATTTTAGCATTTCTGTTTTACAGATCAGACTGAAACTATACATTGAACACTAAAAACAAGTATCCAGGATTTGGCATCCCAAACCTCAGACACTCTCTACTTTATCATTAATGTGTAAAATTCTTCAAGTTGAAATACTGAGCTACTATAACCAACACTTACTCTATCAAAGTCTGTCCTAATGAGTTGTTTCATATTTTCCAGGTACCACTATATGGTCAAGGCTTCCCAGGTGGCTCGGTGGGTAAAGAATCCTCCTGCCAATGCAGGAGCCACAGGAAACAAAACACAGGTTTGTTCCCTGGGTCAGGAAGATCCCCTGGAGGAAGGAATGGCAACCCATTCCAATATTTCTGCCTGGAGAATCCCATGGACAGAGGAGGCTGGCGGGCGACAGTCCGTGGGGTCGCCAGAGTTGGACGCAACTGAGCATGTATGCACTATGTGGTCAGGAAACCAAGACAGAAGCTAAGACAATAGGGAAGTGCCCTACACATTTTTTGTCTTTTTGTTTTCTTGACTGCTGGCTACTTTCTCTTGGAGAAATAATTTGGGCTATCCTAATTGTATGGCTTTTCAACTCTTCATGTTTCAATCTCTTTTTCTCCAAAGTCTTAAGGTAGTGACTGAAATCTTCTGTTATCCAATACGACTGGCTTAAAGATCAGTCCTGAGAATATCGTTTAATGCTATGATTATTTTATTTTATTTTTTGGTTCTGTTGTGATCAGGCTTTTTCATCCTTCCCTCAAAATAGCTTCTGTTTTTCAGTGTAAGGCCTACTTGAATCCAGGGAATAGTGACCAATAGCATTCAACAAAGAATATATTCACTAAAAGCAGAGGAATGCATTGGGCTAAGTGCCCAGCCTAGGGAGCCTGATTATGTAGATTCAAATCTCTACTTCACAGCTCACTAGCTGGGTGACCTTGGTCAAGTTATTTCATCTCTGTGTGCCCCAGTGTTCTCCCCTGTAAAATGGGTTCTTAGGAGTGTTTGAAGAGTTAAAGGCGTATAAAGTGCTTAGAACAGTGACTGGCAGAAAGTAACTATTTAAATGTTACCTATCATGATGAAAGCAGATATAAAATGGAGGAAATGGTCATTAATCTCTAATTTTTTATCAGTTAGAATTAATAGGTTCGCGTTCCTTTATTTTTCAATAACGTGGATTCCCTGACATTTGGTCCACTAAATGTTTCATTTACGTTGCTTCCAAAATTGGTTAGACTTACTCATCACATTCTGAAATTTGCCTTTAAAAAAGCATATGCCCAGTGACCAGAGTTCTAAAAACCTCACACTGGAGCTAACAAGTAAAACTCATCTGTTGTGATATGTTTATTTTCATTAAAAAGACATCAGCCTGCTCTGTGCTTCCCTGAGAAATAGAACTTCATCTCTGACAGGCGTTTCTCATTTTCCAGTTATTCTCTAGGGAGTGTTCATTGGCATGCTGGGGATGATTTTTTTTTGTTTGTTTGTTTTTGGCTCTGTACTATGGTTGCAAATGGTGTCATTGTTCTTGGTTAAATCTGCGAAAAGTAAGCCTACCCCTAATTTTTTGGCTTCACGCTAAAGTAGACTTCACTGCAAAGAACTCGATGAGTTTATCAGTCTTTTTTCACTGCCCATATTCTAACACACTCAAAGTCTGCTAAAATAGCTATACGCTGAGCTTTGTTTTCTCCCCCTTTTCAATTTCTACATTTGTCAAGGATGATAATATATGTTGGAACAAAATCAGATTTTTCTGTTTGTTGGTCAATATAAAAGCTTCTGAAAGCCGCAAAACAGGATACATATTTATTCTTAAGTTTCCTTGCAGGCAGGAGAAACAGGTTTGGTTGTCAATTGTTACTGAATTTTGCCACTGAATATTTTTAACTATTTAGTCATACTTAGGACAGATGTTCAACAAATCATTAATAAAATGATGACACATTGTGTGTTGGAATTCAGCGTATAGATTAGAGGTTGGTTCTAATGATTCCCCAGATACAAGAAATATTGAAAATAGATCATAGACTTCTTTTTCCCTAATTAATTTTTCATTCTCTTTGGAATCCTAGTTGCATAATAGATTTTCCTCTCAAGTCATTTCTTTACAAATAGTCTAAACATTAACACCTTCTGTCTGAAATATTAGATCCTAAATAAACATTAACTTAATGCAATTGTACAATGTTATAAGAGTCAAAGTGCTATTCTAGAAGACAAATTTTTTTTATTTTACCAAAAGATCTAAGTTCTATTTCTTTGGCTCTTATTCAATATCAGATTTTACATGCATGGAGTATATTGACTAACTGTGCAGCATGTCAAATTACTGATGTAAAACATTCAAAGTTCTGTGTAGATCAGCCATAGTCATCTTTCTCCAAAATGTATGTTACAGATTAAGAAACTTAAAAAAGAGGACGTATGATCCATGTCCATAGTGCTAACCACTTCATGCACAGTGTCTACTTCCCTGACTTTACCCACACAAAAAAGCAGCACAGGACACACTCCACACTCCTTTTTAAAATACTGGCTCCACACTCCCATCTTTAACTGACAAGAGACAATCTTAATAGAATCAATGACCCCTGGTGTTTTGCAGGAAAAAAGGAAATTGACACACAGGGCTGAGTCCTTTGCAAGCTCTGTTATTTCTTTATAAAACACTTATGGAATGTCTAGATTGGGCCAGACCTTGATCCAGTGCTTGGGACAAGTTGATGGATAGATCAGAAGAAAGGTATGTTGCTGTGTAGGAGCTTCTACTTCTAATAACAACTTCCTAAATTTTAAAAATAAGTTTTCACCATTCCTGGCCAAATACTGCTGCTGACCAAAGGCAGTTTAGTGATAACAATATGCCTTTTTTTCACAGCATATTGGCACACATTTTGTCTTTGACTATCACAACAGGAGAACAGACCTTCGTGCTTAAAGTGCCCTTCTTAACCAAACACCTACTCAAATGAAAAAGGCTTCCTCCAGGAAGCCTTCTCTGACTCATCATGGAAACCAATTTTAGATTACACAACATGTTTCTCATATATCAAGGAAATTATGTCTCCAATTCCCATGTCATATCAATTCCTTATTTAACCCCCTTTTTTTCCCGGCTTCTCTTGCACTGAACTAGAGTCATGTGATTGAGCCTGACAATTGGGATATAAAATTAAAGTGATGAGTCACTTTATCTAGGCACTTTAGAGTCAGTGATTCTTCTCCATGGCTCTCTTCCTCTCCTAGGGTGAATTTAGAAGCCTCATGTTGCAATGGCAGCATCACAAAGAAACCTGAGTCCTTAAGATCATTTCTGGAGAAACTTCTGCCGACCAACACTGAACACTGATTGAGCAAGAGACCTACTATTGTTAGGCCAACCCATGAGATGGGGAGATTTGCCTGTTGACGCAACTGACATCAGTGACTGTGACTATTACAGTGACAGAAAGAGTGAACTTGTTTTGGTTTTGCCCCCAAAAGGCATATCTCCTACATAGGAAACAAGGAGTGATGTTAAAGATGCACCAGGCTTCTACCAACCCTGCGGGGGCTGGAGCAAGACAGACAGGCTCTGCTTTCCCCAGTTCAGCTGCCTCTCTCTTGAATACTTTCTCCTATCTTTTCTCTCGATCCAAAACAGGAAAGCTCATAAATCACCCTTAAACAATGAGCTGAGTATACATTAGCTATTTGTTACTTTTTCTTCAAGATTAAAGGTATTTAAGTTCTGTCACCGAGACATGAGCAAAAGCTCCTTGTGTAAATCTCTTTAGATCATATAGAGAGCACTTTACACACACACACAAACAAACACATATACACACACAATATCTTTTAAACATTCTTTTACTCATGAATAGGAAGGCTGAAAGAAGAAAATTAATTCTAGATTTCAATTAATTTCACCACTGAAATATTAAAAAATTTTGTTTGCTTTCTTAAAGTAAATGAAAGTCAGACTATCAAGGATTAGTAAAAATTGCTTATAATAGCTAAAAACAGACTTATTGTTTGCCTAATAATGTCCCTTTTCCTGATTTAGCCTAAAGGAATTAGAGAAACAGGGGAATATGAGTATAAATCCTATACTCTTAATGAAAGCTTTATTATTAAATAAAATTATTTTTGCTTCTTTTTAATATGTTAACTTTCATACTATATTGATGAAAGATAACAAACAAAAAATATATTTTTTTCCATGTGAAGAAAAACTCTGTCCCAAGACAATAGTTAAATTGTAGAGACAGGAAAATAAATTATGGTATTAATTAACAGATTGAAAGGAATATGATCACTTCCATGCAGGGTAAATTCAGATGTCAGGTCTTCTTCTAAGTCCAGGATTGATAGCCTTAGAATTAAAACCTGAAATCTAAGTAGATTTTTCTCTTCCATAAATTGGTGCTATTGCTTTTTTTGTTTTGTTTTGTTTTTTTGCCTTGGTTGCTGGGAAGCTCAAAGACAGAATAAGCACTTTATTTTAGCTCTTTTCAGAACTGGTTATTAAATACGTTGTTTTCCCCTTCTTCTTGTACTCCTCAGTATTTATCTTATGATAGCAGTCTTTGGGAGGTTTTTTTGTGTATACCTGTATTTCTGTTGCAAGTTGCCTTGAGTACTTGATGGAGATAAAGATATAATATATTTTTTTAAACCAAAAAATTTTAGAATAGTAAAGTGTCAGGTACAAACATGATTGCATTTCTGAAACTATCTGCTCCAAACGGAACTGCAAAATGTTGGAAGGGAAGGTGTCTTAGAAGCAAGCTAATCCAAAACCCTTGTCAAGCAGATAGGGAAGCAGAGCCAGAAAAGTTAAGTAACTTACCTAAAAGTGAAAGTGTTGTTGGTCACTCAGTCATGTCTGACTTTCTGTGACCCCATGCACCGTAGCCTGCCAGGCTCCTCTGTCCATAGAATTCTCCAGGAAAGAATACTGGAGTGAGTAACTATTCTCTTCTTCAGGGGATCTTCCCAACTCAGGGACTGAACCCAGGTCTCCTACATTGCAAGTGGATTCTTTACCATCGGAGGCACCAGGAAAGCCCTAACTTACCTAAGACAACAGATAATTAGGAGCCATTTCTCCTGTAGCATCTCATTCCCTTTCACTATGCGATGTGTCTCTGCTTCAAGTACAATGTCCAAATCTCCACATACTATATTGGCTTAATTTATTTATTTTGCCCAAATTTTTGAAGTTTTCTACATAAAGAACTAGTATTTAAACTGAATGTGCTAAACAGAGACCCACTCTCATCCTGCCAATGGACAGTAGTCCTTTCCACAGACTGTTGCTCAGGCAGCTGTCAAGGGAAGGAGATTATACCCGTGGACTCCTGCCAGAAGCCTGGCTGGGGACTGTGCTCAGGGCTAACTGTTGCTCTGAGCAGTTACAGTAGTCAGGAGCTAGTCTCATCAGGATCTCTACCAATTAGGATCTGCTTAAGCAGCAGCAACATAGAAAAAGCTTAGAGAAAGCTCAGTTGCCAATATTCTTGATATATAAGTCAATCTCAGTTTGGAAAAAGGTTTTGTCAACCTTATCCTGGGCTATGATATTTGGTAAATAATGACACCTTCGAGCTGTTCATGTAAATCATGGCACCATCAGTGGGCTAATTGGTAGGCTTGATCCTGGTCACACAGGTCATGTTGTGGCTAATATATAGGATCCTCTTCATAGGGCTGTGCACTGATAAGATATGGCAGCTGGCATGATGGAATCCAGACAGGCGGCCAGGCGCGCAGGGTGTGCAGACAGAGATGGGCTCCAAAGACACTCTGTCATTTGAAAATCAATATATTCACAGTATTCTTGCTCAATAGCAAAAATGTGCAACAATTATCACATTTTTTATGGCAAAGTATACTTAAAAGACACTCTAATGTTTTATAGATACTAATACTAATGTCTCTAACTTGTCGTTCTAAAGGTCCAACTTTCAGAATGGTGAGTTTGGAATCTGACACAGCAAGAACCACTGGAAGATTCAGATTCATGAGCTTTGCCAGTAGGTTGTTTTCAGGTTAGAACTGGAGTGAAGGGATGTGTTAAATCAGAGCACACAAGTAAGAGAATAAAGTGGTAAGTGAATGCATACGAAGTCAAATACTTTACAAAATGTCTAATGGAAGAGGATGTGTTCAACCCCATTATGGACCCCATCTTTCCATGCACAGCAGATGACATATCAGATTCTAGTTCTTGCTCTTCACTAGGGCACCGGGGTAGTCAGTGGCTGAGGAGTCAGTGGCATTGGGCTATAAAGCCATTCTTCACTAAGGGGACACGGTGACATTAATGGATTTCCGGGTGTGGGAGTTCTCCTGCATTATTGCTTCTCAAAACCTCCTTGATGTCTTCAGAGGTCTGTAATCTGTATCCTGCCAAGAACAAACACTAAACACAGAGCGTGATAGTTACAAGGAACACAGCTGCCAGTCTGACATTCAGGAGGGTTTTCACTTTGTTATTTCCTTACTATAAATGATTATCTTACTTTTTTTTCCCAAAGCACATTACATTTCTTTAATAAATTTATTTATTTTTAATTGAAGGATAATTGCTTTACAGAATTTTGTTGTTTTCTGTCAAACATCAACATGAATCAGCCATAGTACATATGTCGCCTACCTCTTGAACCTCCCTCCTACCTCCCTCCTCATCCCATCCCTCTAAGTTGATACAGGGCCCCTGTTTGAGTTCCCTGAGACATACAACAAATTCCCACTGGCTGTCTATTTTACATATGGTGAGGTAAGTTTCCATGTTACTCTCTCCATTATCTTACATTTTAATCACCGTAAATAAAATCAATTAACTCAACAGAGGAGACTAACCTTAGTTAGGGCCAAATTCAGTCAGACAGCACCAAAATTCTCATGACCAACGAGATATTGGCAAATAAATTCTCCTCCATGTTGCCCAAAAATGCATCTACTAGTAAAGTTATGTGTTAGTACGTTCACTTCCTCTCAGTAGGGCCTGGGAGATTCTCTTGTTGTTAGTCATAATCCTTAACTACTTAATATGGGTTGCAATTTCAGGCATTTGAAAATTATGTACCCATAAAATATGCAGGGTGAAGTAAGCAAACCATTTGCTATTTACTTCTAAATATTTAAATGGTTTTCATTAGTTATCCATGAAACATGCCTCGGTGAGGTCAGTGTGATACTCATTGCCAGGCTCACTTTCAAGCCAATGGAAACAGCATCTCACTGAACAAGAAAGCCAACACACAATTCAGATACAATATTGCTAAGTTATCCTCCCATTGTTTCATTCGTATAAAGCAATATCTGATTCCATATTATAATTGGTCTTTTCATATTGGCAAATAGAATAAATAAGATTAAACAAAAAATTTTATAAAATATTATGCTTCCAAACCCTAAAGTAATTGTTTAATATGAAACATAGGGGCGTAGAGACAAAAAGTTGCCTGTCCAATATCAATTCTTATTGTTGTTCTTCAGTTGCTAAGTCGTGTCCAACTCTTTGTGATCCCGTGAACTGCAGAACGCCAGACTTTTATGTCCTTCACCATCTCCAAGGGTTTGCTCAAATTCATGTGCACTGAGTCAGTGATACCATCCAACCATTTCATCCTCTGTCACCCCTTTCTCCTCTTGCCCTCAATCTTCCCCAGCATCAGGGTCTTTTCCAAAGAGTCAACTAATAATAGATCCAATATTATGTAAGGCATGAGAGTGGGGGAGAGAGACAGGCAGGAAAGAAAGAAGGGAGGGAGGGGAAGAGGAAGGAAGGAAGACATTTCCCAGCTTGCCTTGCAACTGCACTGGTTCTGATCAATTAGATATAAGTGCTTATCACTGCCTAGGGGCTTCCAGAAATGCCCTTCAATGGGAGCTGACTTACTTGCTTGTACCATTCTTCGTTGTTCTTAACCTTTTTATTGCTTAGAATGTGCACAATATGGCTGGCACTTTGCAACCATTTTGAGAACATGTGGATGACAGGCATACCTGATAACAGTAAAGAAGGAAGGTAGAAGGGTCGGAGTTTCTAATGACATCATAGAAGGGCCATACCGGTGACTGGCCTTCACAGTTCTTTTAAATTTTAAGGCATTATTTTGGAGTTTTTGTTACTATTACAGATAAAAACAAGGAAGCTGAAAAACTACTGGCTTAAGGCCTGGTTTCTAGCCCATGCCCTTCAACGAACCATACCACCTTTGCAAAACTCTCTTTACATCTCATGACCTCAGTTCTCTTCTCTTTATTTTGAGTTGAGCTGAATGATATTAAAGAAACACCTGTCATTTTACCATTTATGATTTTTAACTGCCCATCTTTACTTTTCCAATATCATCCTTAAATGTCCACGTAAAAGGGAAAAAGAAAATCCTTAATATTGGGTTGGTGAATTTTAAAGTAAAAGAAGAACAAGAAGGATGAATAGTTACAAATCCTAGAATCCACAAATCAGCAGATGAAAAACAAGTTTTAATTAAGGGAAGCTAATATTTTAATAAATGCCATCACTAACAGGAAATGTTTTAGCTTAACTCTCAGAGAATTTGACTAAGATAGGTAAATTGAGGCAAAAAAGAGTTGCATTTGCTTTAGCTCCATTTAGGAAACAGACTGATAAGCCTTGAAGGGCAGCAGTAGGGAAGAGATTAACATCAGCCCAAGCTGTTCCACTCTTAGGGGAGAACAGCAGCCCATCTGAGAGTAGAGCCCTGGGTCAGGGTCACCTGAGCTCAAGGTGGTTGGAGCTCTGCTGCCTTCGGCTGGAAAGGAGCTTCCTTTCTCCAGTCTCTACTTTCGTTGAGTATTTCTGAGGTATAAAAGGAAGGTGACACAAGAACATGTCTACAATCTATCCCAACAGTTCTTCAGGAGTATACAATGTGTGGTTATCAGTCATCTACTGTGTACATGCCATTTTGCCAGGGTTGGAGGTACTACAGAAATATGTCATCCCTTGCGATCCAGAGATGAAAGGAAAGTAGGAGAGACTTCTGTGATCTCTTCTTACTCTCCCAACTGAAAAATTGATTATTAACACATGTAAGCCAGAGTCACTTATTCCATTAATGGCCCATGACAAACCAGTATTCTCGAAATCTCACAGAATTTTTCATAACCTTCCCTCTAGCAGAGGGAATATACTGAACATTTGTAAATATGTATTTTAAAAATCCCACAATGACAACCAATTCACTTAGTATTTTATTCACAAGAAGCAAAATATTGTATCTATTACTGAGTCTACACAAATTCTCTATGTTCTCATCTGGCAGAGCCAAGCAATCTTTCTCTACCTACAGTGCCCTTTGCCACATTGAAACCAAAGCGTCTGGAATGGAAAAATCTTTGATATGCCTCTCATACCAACCTTGTGAAAAAAGATATATGTCTAAGTTTATGGCGACAAACAGTGTCATTATCTCCCTTCCTCTAATATTTAACCAATCTGAACACTCAGGGGGAAAATGTTATCTGAATTCCAACCACTTTATATACATTCCCTTGGTCTTCTTTTGACGACTCAACTAACTTTTTCTCACAAGTATCTCAAATACTTGTTTGGAAAGCTTTTCTCAAGTGGGTGTGCAAACAAGAGGAGGACTGTTCTTTAGCAATCCCTTCTTATAAGCCTCCAACGATACTATCTTCTTGTACTTCAGTTAATGAAAAGATAAATATGATCTGTGCTGTGCCCAGCTGTGTTTCTCTTGCACTGAGGAATTCACAAAAGGAAAATTTTAAATCATACATTTATCAGTGAACAAGCTTGCTAAAGCAAATAGATTTCAGTCTCCTGAGTTTGCTTCAATAAAAGATTAAACGCTAATAGTGCAATTTACCACACTCAACAGATTTATGAATAATCAAAGTTTGGAAGAAGGCCAGGCCGTTTAAGAACATTACCTAGCAAACAGATGCCAATAGCATGTAGACATCTTCCCTGTAGCTAAGCAGCCGTATTTCCTATCACCCAATTCAATATTGACTGAATAATTGGCCTTTTACAAAACATTTATTAAAACGCCCCATTTACCACACACTCAGTGCTTGTTTAAGAAGTTCAGTCAGGGAGGAAGACAGGGATGGGGGAGATGCATAAGTTCTTCCTAATTACCAAGTGGATTTAATTAGTAAACAGCAACAAGTCAAGTCTGGCATTGTTAGATCAAAGGGCTGAACTGTCAAGGAGTTGGGCTTCCCAGGTGGCTCAGTGGTAAAGAATCCACCAGCCAAGCAGGAGACTTGGGTTCAATTGCTTGGTCAGGGAGATCCCCTGGAGAAGGAAATGTCTACCTGCTCCAGTATCCCTGCCTGGGAAATCCCATAGACAGAGGAGCCTGGTGGACTACAGTCCATGGGGTCACAAAAGAGTAGGACACAACTTAGCAACTAAACAACAACAATCTTTACAGATGTAAGGGGATAAGCACCTCATATCCAGTTTTTTAATAATACTTTGCGTGATTACTATATAAATTACTATAATGTAGATCTATAATATATAAAATTACCATACCATAATACTGTGAGTATTTGTGTGTACTCTCAGTACATACAAAGTCCATTTTCCACATGCTTTCTTGCATATTCTAATGCTATTCCTCATTGGTTATGTGGCTGCCCTTGGTGTCTGAGATTATTACACTTAGGCATGGAGTGTTTGTTGAATGCCATATCTACCCAAGGTAGCATGTTAAGTTAATGATTAAATGAGGGTTGGAATCATGGGGCCAAGCTTCTAACTCTTTGAAAAAGATTTCTTATTTCTCTATCCTGTGTCCTTGTATCCAGCTTGAAAAAAGAAAAATATCAGCTAATGGGTTCATTGTGATAGAAAAGTCACCTATTAAAAAATCCCCTTGCTAACAAATTCGGAATAATGTGTGAGCAAAATGCTCTAGTTCAAATGCACCAAACGTAGTTATAATGAACTCAAAACACATTCACAGTGTGACTGAAAAACGAAAAATCTCATCGTGTTTCACAGGTTAACCTGGCAGAAAACACAACTGGATTCCAGGTAATCTCTTGCCAAATTAGAACAGGTTTCCTAATGTTTTGGCATCTTGCTCAGTAAAAGCCCTAGTCATGCTCTCTATAACAGGAATTCCTAATCTAATGTTACTTAATGCCAGGAAAATGAAGGTATCATTTGCCTCTGGTGTTCAAGTACATCTTGAGTAGGTTCTCAATTTGTTTAGACTTCTCTGACACCTAAAGTTAATTATTCTAGTTCTTTCGTACTCTTTCTTGTTAAGTAAAACCTTTGGTTTCTACAATTTTACTTGGACTTTAAAAAGAGAGTAGGCTTCGTTACAGTACAGCTTGTCATTAAGTAGATTTATAAATATTGTCTAATTCTTGCCTTCATATTTATGTATTATATAATTTATATATATTATATAAACATTTTACATATTTAATTTTTAAAATATATATCTATTTTTTAATCACACTTAGTTGGCCCAAGCATATATGCTGTGTGCATTTTCCTAACAGTCATTTAAAAAGGTATTATTTCACCGTGTACATTCAAGCACACATTATAGAAATGGATAATACAAAATATTCACAAACTCACTGAACCCCAATCAGAAAGGAGTAATGTTCTAGCCTAGTGTCTGGCATCAGAATCTGGACAATAAATGATAAAGTTTTAAGAGATGGATTATATCAAAAGGTTACCTCTCACTAATTTGCTAAGTCAAATTTATAAAAACAAGGACAGTGAACAGAAATAGACATTCAAAAAAAAGAAAAACAAATCTCAACATGAACAAATTACTCATCTTCAAGACACCTGAAGCTCACTACAAAGAAATTTTAGGATTTCCTATTATACATATATACATATGTATATCTGTATACATATATATATATATATATATATGTGTGCGTGTGTGCTATGTCTCTTCAGTCATGTCTGATCCTCTGCGACCCTATGGACTGTAGCCCACCAGGCTTCTCTGTCCATAGGGATTCTCCAGGCAAGAATACTGGAGTGGGTTGCCATGCCCTCCTCCAGGGTACCTTCCCAACCCAGGGATCAAACCCACATCTTCTGAGGCTCCTGTATTGCAGGTGGATTCTTTACCTGCTGAGCCACAGGGGAAACCCCATATATACATATACACACATAAAATTTACACAATTTGTATATCTAATCATAATTTAAAATTTTATGTATTAAAATATATTTTAAATATTAAACAGGGCAAGTAAGTACCCTTATGTGAAAGGCTTTGAAAACTGTTAGAACACCTTGAGAAAGCAAGGAAAGAAATATATACACGTAAATAAAATATGTATAATATTTACAAAAATATTAAGATGTTTATACTTTTTGCCTTTATAATTTTATTGTTTTAAATTTTCCTGAATACATACAAATGACATGTAAAAGCTACATTTGTTACTTTATTTGTTGTGTTACATTTCATGGTATTAAATTATAAATTATGCAAGAGACTAACAATAGAGGGAAATTTAAACAAACTGTTATACATGGATAGACTAACACAATGACAATAATAATTACAAAGCCATTGTGAAGACATAGGTCCATATTTAGTATAATATATTAAGTGAGAAAAAGGTGAAACAGAAAGTTAATCAGGTGGAGTCAAGAAAAGCTTAAAAGAGTAAAACTGTTTTCAATTTTTTAATTATTTTTATAATACTCTTTTTATGCTTTAAAAGTGATGATGAGAAGCTGAGGTCTTCCTGGCCACGACTTGGGTAGAGGCTATATCTTGGCCACAACCTTAGTAGATGCTATAATTAAGTATGAGGTGCAAACCTCTTTGACCCGCAATCTCTCTCTGTGTGGACAGTGATAGGGACTAGTCTCATTTCTCCAGTGGGAGTCAATCCCACAGGACAGCTATTCCCAGGTGTCCCTTGTGTGGCCGTTGGCTTTCTGAGCATGCATCAAACTCAAGCAATTGAGGTCTGAAATGACATTCTCCCTCCTTGAGAGCCACTCCCTCCATATCAAAGGACTGTCCTTGGCACAGCACACAGAGTGTGCAACCCCAGGCCTGAGCACGGCCTTTGAAGCCAAACTGTCCTGATAAGGTGACAGGGTCTCATCACCAGGTATCTTTTTTGTTAAAGCACAAACATCTCAATGTCAAATCATCAAGGAATCATTTAACTTACCAAGCCAAACAATCGCTTATTGAGAAAGTCAGGGAAGGAGAAGGCAGCTTGAACACTCCAAAGTTAAAACAACAACCAAAAAAGACTTTCCAAGTTTATAATTTTTTTGTAATGTCTGTGTTTTCAAACCAGATATTTATTGCACTGTTAAAACATCTCAGGGTAACATTTTTAGTTCTGCAACAGTGCTGCTAACATTCCAAGACCAGTTATCCTGCAACTGCCCATAAAAAAATTAACGCTACCAAGGCCATTTTTTGTGTGTGCTTAAGCTCATGCCAATGAAAACTACCCTATAGGCACAAGCTGGATATTTCTGTTCACCACACATTAACCCAGAGTTCCTCAGGGTGTGACACCCAGATGACTTCTGTGATGCAGATTTCTAGAAATCTGGCTGGAAACCTGCATGATTGAACACCCCACTCACAGCGGGGTGCAACCATTGATCTGTTATTCTACCCAATCTGCACTTAGTCGCAGAAGATTAACCCTTTGGCAGTAAGAATTCACATTGCTAAATGCAGAGTCTCTACTGAGGCTTGTGAAAGTGCATTAATTCCCAAAGTAGAACAACTGGAGGGTCTCACAAGATTCATGAGAGAATGAGAAGAAGTGGCTGAAATGAGAAATTCGGTGAGTCATAGGCTCTGGAAGAAACAGAACTGCAAACTCCTGGAAGTAAAGAAACCATGTGATCACCTAGCACAGGCCTTTCAATGCACCGCACAATTAGTTAGTGACAGAAACCCAGTCTAGATTTTTCTCCACTGCCCCAAAATGTCCTGTGGTGAAAGATGGACAGAAGGAACCTGGTTATAAAGAAAGAAAATATTATATTTAATGATTAATGTAACAGTAAATGAGGATAAAATATTTCATATCAAGATAATCCCTAAGATATATTCTGATGAGGTCCTGGTATAATTTTTAAATTATACCTGGGCACAGAGGAGACCACCTTAGATGCTGGAGGTGGATGGCAACTTCACAGTAAGAGTGTTAAGAAAGGGAATGCAAATCATTTACACACCTGGCCGTCTCATGACCTTTGAAAGTCAGTGGCTGTTCAGTGACTTCAACATAGACTTTTGAGCAAGTCTTCTTTGTCTGGCAATGTAATTTCCCACACCCCATCCCTCACCCTTTTCCAACAGAGAGAAGAGGGTCATGGGGTAGGCACCATGTGCAGGAGGTCATCTCTACCTCCCTCACATCTGGTGAGGGCAGAAGGAAGGGAGGTGGAGAGGATGGGGAGAGTATGAGCTGAGGCAGAAGGGAGCAAGTTGGATGAATAGAGATCTCTCATCCCGATAACTGCTGCTGGAAACATCCACTTCCCCAAGACACAGGAATATGAAAAGAGGCAGACAGCTGCAGAAGAGGAAAACTGCTTCTAAACAAACAAGGTTGAGTGAGTTGTGCTTCAGCTGCCCACGTGCTGTTTTATGTGATCATTTCGATATTTACAAAGATGCATCTCCCTAGCACCCCTTTGCCGCAAATAAGGCATCTTTACAATTCACAACATCTGTCAAAAAGCAGAGGTATGCAAACTATACTATACAATTTTGTCCATCTGCCCCCACCTGCACATTCCAAATTACAGAGATGGGAATTTTGAAACATTAAAGGGAATGTTTCAAAATGTGAAAGCTGTATATTACCTTTGTCTGGGTCGCTGAAGTTCTCATCACAAAGAGTGAAAACCATCGTGCTTCTACATAGAAATAAGCAACCTCTATCAGTGAAACACCACCAGGAAGAGAAAATGAATACGATCCTCACCATTAATACTAAAACTAGTCAATAATTATCTAGGCAGTATCAGTCATGTCTTTTGTGCATCCTGGTTGGTCTCTAAGCAAAGCGGAGCTTGTGAGCAGTACTTGGGAACACTGCGGTTTCTCTACAGGACTATTATCTCAGGCGGCATGTATGAAGAACAGGGTGGGGACAGCGTGCAATCTGCATGTTTACTGCTTCAACATTCTACCCACTTCTAGAGAATTATTGCTCATCCTGAGCCCCAGAAGGGCAGCAGGAAATTCCTACTCACTGGCAATTTATTTCTTGGAAACCCTGGGAGGAAGATGCGCTTTGTCCCTGATTAAGCCTGTGTTAAGTCATGGCTGTGTGCAGGCTTCTAAGCCAGAGCATTCCAAATCTGGACAGACAGGAAGGAATGAGTCACACCTCTCCAGAGTTCCTTAAAGATGAGTGAGGATTTGTGCTAATTTTAAAATCTGATTTTCCAAGAAAGATACATGTTCAAGAAACATTATTTGTTTAAATCCAAGTAAATCTGATCATATGAACTACAAAACATAAGAAACCCATTCTGTGAAGTTATAACTTCATGGACTAAGCATATTTTCCTGTTTCAGAATGTAAGTTTTCAAAAATAGCTACTAGCTGAAGGTAGTAAGGGGATTGAGTGGAGAAAAATCAAAAGGCTGCGGCAAAATAAACCCTGGAGGACAAGATTAGAATCCAAATTCTAGAGGCAAATTAAACAATGTTAAGCAGAGCCAAAGGAGTAGCTTTTTCACAGGACAAGGCTACAATATAAATGCTGACGTTTCTCTAGATCTTTATGAATGTGACAAGATGATCTATGGTGATATTGTCAAATACAGTAGTCATTCACCATACGTGACCATTTATACTGAAAATTATTAAATACTATTTTAAATTTAGCACTAATACAATATTGTAAACCAACTATACTTCAATTTAAAAAAATGTCATTTTGGTTTCTCGTTTGCACTAGTCACATTCAAGTACTCAATACCTAAGTAGGACCAGAGGCTGCCATATTGGACAGCACAGATTATAGAACATTTTCATCACTGCAGAACATTCTGCTGGACAGGTCAGATTCCAGAGCTCATAACAGACTTTAAAGTGAGCATTGATATACAATATAAACTGAAATAAAAAGCCATGGCTCCATAAAAGTGTACAATAGGGAGCAGCATATTCAAACCATAAAAAACTTTTATTCCTGCTTTGGCTCAATCTTTATTTAGGAAAAAAAAAATCAGAAAACAGACAGGGCAAAATTTAGGCTAAATAGTCAAGTTTCAAGGAGAGTTCACAATGAAGTGCTTCCTTCAACCTGGAAAGGTAGAGATGTAAGTGTGTGTGTGTGTGTGTGTGTGTGTGTCTGTGTGTGTGTGTTTGTGTGTGTGTGTGCTAATATACTTTAGGGTATCCAAAGCATGACCTCATACAGAGAAATGTTCATCCTAGGGCCTGCCAAAATGGTGTGGATGGCCCACAGTAGTGACATTAAGGCAAGGACTTTTTTATGCTGTAACTTTAATTTTATTTTTATATCTGAGAGTTATTTTCTTTTTATCAATTCAAGAGCCCTCTTATTAGTGGTTGAAAATGAGAATTTTTAGAATCATAATTCAAAAGCTAGAAATTTAGTTCTTTATCCAATAGGATAATTAATAAAGATTCAGGGACTGGATTTTTAATCTATTTTTACAATTTTATTTATCTATTTTTATTATTTATTTTTAATTGGAGGCTAATGCTTTATAATGCTGTGTTGGTTTCTGCCATACAGCAACGTGAAACAGTTATAAATATACATATATCTGCTCCTTCTTGAGCCTCTCTCCCACCCCAACCCCCATCTCACTCCTGTGGGTCATCATAGAGCTGGACTTGAGCTCCCTTTGTTATACAGCAGCTTCCCACAAACTGTCTATTTCACACATGGCAGTGTATATATGTCAATGCTGCTCTCTCAATTCGTCTCACCCTCTTCTTCCCCTGCTGTGTCCACAAGTCCGTTCTCTATGTCTGCGTCTCTATTACTAAGGCAAGAACTTTAAGTAAACCAGGAAGTCAAAACTACCTGGCACCCTTTGATCTGACCTCAAAACAGATTGCTATAAAAAGTATCATTCTTAAACAGAATTGAGCAAGTAGCCATTTTATTTCTTCGTGGGGAGAGATGTTCAAAGAAGTCTTCACTGCTGAAATTTGCTCAGGATTGAAATGGTTATCCAGGTGTGGTCATTAGGTCTGTTTTTGGAAAGTCTCTTGCTTGGAATATTTAAAGTATGCTGTATCTCGTGAGCAGGAGGGCTTGATAACATCCCAAGGTCATTCTCTGTGTCGGAACACTGATATCCTGGCAAATATCTTAGTTTTCCAATGAAACACAAATGCCAATTTAAAATACACTATTTAATTTCACTCTCTTCCTTTTTTTCCCTTTTTACTGCTCCTATTCCTTAACGTGTGTGTCCACGTGCCTTCACATGTGGGGTGGTCACATGGTTATAACAGCTGTACAGATCTCAGGCTCCAGAAACTATATGTCCAGCGTGAGTTACAGATTAAACTGGTTTGCAATGGAAATATTTAAAAGCATACCTGATTCAAATTAGTACAACTGCAATAAAATAAAATTTCAGTGATTATGAAAATTTCAAAATTAAATTACCACATTAAATTGATTTTTTACTCATTTACTAACCCAAATTTTTACTAATTTACTAACCCAAATTCCTTTTTCGTTTCCATCTAGATGACATCTTTGTCAAAACTAGAGAATACTCACTGGAATATTTACTTCTTGTGGATTCTCTGGTACTTTTAGTTATTGAAATCCAGGTATGTTAGATTAAGAGTCATTTGAATGTATGCATATGGCATTTTACAAAGCACTATAACATGTAACACTGTATTTGTCTGCCATGGCTCCATATCCAAGATTTAATGACAGGTGGTAACTTAAAAGGGAGGAGGCAAAGATCAGATTCATAAGGTTATAAATTTAAGGACTTCTAGCCCAGAATTCTGCTTATTCAACTTATATGCAGAGTACATCATGAGAAATGCTGGGCTGGAGGAAGCACAAGCTGGAATCAAGATTGCCGGGAGAAATATCAATAACCTCAGATATGCAGATGACACCATACTTGTGGCAGAAAGTGAAGAAGAACTAAAGAGCCTCTGATGAAAGTGAAAGAGGAGAGTGAAAAAGTTGGCTTAAAGCTCAACATTCAGAAAACTAAGATCATGGCATCTGATCCCATCACTTCATGGCAGATAGATGGGGAAACAGTGGAAACAGTGGCTGACTTTATTTTTCTGGGCTCCAAAATTACTGCAGATGGTGACTGCAGCCATGAAATTAAAAGACGCTTACTCCTTGGAAGGAAGGTTATGACCAACCTAGACAGCATATTAAAAAGCAGAGACATTACTTTGCCACGAAGGTCCGTCTAGTCAAGGCTATGGTTTTTCCAGTGGTCATGTATGGTTGTGAGAGTTGGACAGTGAAGAAAGCTGAGCACCAAAGAATTGATGCTTTTGAACTGTGATGTTGGAGAAGACTCTTGAGAGTCCCTTGGACTGCGAGGAGATCCAACCAGTCCATCCTAAAGGAGGTCAGTCCTGGGTGTTCACTGGAAGGACTGATGTTGAAGCTGAAACTCCAATACTTTGGCCACCTTATGCGAAGAGCTGACTCATTGGAAAAGACCCTGATTCTGGGAAAGATTGAGGGCAGGAGGAGAAGCGGATGACAGAGGATGAGATGGCTGGATGGCATCATCGACTCGAGGGACATGGGTTTGGGTGGACTCAGGGAGTTGGTGATGGACAGGGAGGCCTGGTATGCTGCGGTTCATGGGGTTGCAAAGAGTCGGACACGACTGAGTGACTGAACTGAACTGAGCCCAGAATTCATTTCTAAAAATTAATTTTAATTGCACAAGCAATATATAAATTTTCTAAGATTTTCTTGGAAAACCTTGAACAGCATTAAATGTAAAGCTAAAGTCCCTCTTTATTGACTATGCCAAAGCCTTTGACTGTGTGGATCACAACAAACTGTGGACAGTTCTTCAAGAGATGGGAACAGCAGACCATCTGACTTGCCTCTTGAGAAATCTGTATGCAGGTCAGGAAGCAACAGTTAGAACTGGACATGGAACAATAGGCTGGTTCCAAATCAGGAAAGGAGTGCGTCAAGGCTGTATACTGTCATCCTGCTTATTTAGCTTATATGCAGAGTACATCAAGCGAAATGCTGGGCTGGATGAAGCACAAGCTGGAATCAAGTTTGTCAGAGAAATATCAATAACCTCAGATACGCAGATGACACCACTCTTACGGCAGAAAGTGAAGAACTGAAGAGCCTCAATGAAAGTGAAAGAGGAGAGTGAAAAAGTTGGCTTAAAACTCAACATTCAGAAAACTTAGATCATGGCATCCGATCCCATCATTTTATGGCAAATAGATGGAGAAACAGTGGAAACAGTGAGAGACTTTATTTTGGGGGGCTCCAAAATCACTGCAGATGGTGACTGCAGCCATGAAATTAAAAGACCCTCACTCCTTGGAAGAAAAGCTATGACCAACCTAGACAGCATATTAAAAAGCAGAGACATTACTTTGCCAACAAAGATCCATCTAGTCAAAGCTATGGTTTTTCTAGTAGTCATGTATGGATGCGAGAGTTGAACTATAAAAACAAAAAAAAAAGAAAGCTGATTGCCAAAGAATTGATGCTTTTGAACTGTGGTGTTGGAGAAGACTCTTGAGAGTCCCTTGGACTGCAAGGAGATCCAACCAGTAACCAGTTCATCCTAAAGGAAATCAGTCCTGAGTGTTCATTGGAAGGACTGATGTTGAAGCTGAAACCCCAATACTTTGGCCACCTGATGTGAAGAACTGACTCCTTTGAAAAGACCTTGTTGCTGGGAGAGATTGAAGGCGGGAGGAGAAGGTGATGACACAAGATGAGATGGTTGGATGGCATCACCAACTCAATGGAGATGAGTTTGAGTAAACTCCAGGAGTTGGTGATGGACAGGGAGGCCTGGTGTGCTGCAGTCCATGGGGTCTCAAAAAGTCAGACAAAACTGAGCGACTGAACTGAACTGAACTGAAAGTCCCTCTACCCACAAGAGAATCCATTCATGTCCTCTCTCCCGCCTCAGAGGCAACCACTGTTATCAGATGAAGTGTATTAGGTCTTTTTCATTCTTTTGCAACTGCTCACACATATCTAAGAAAGCATGCATATGGAAATTTGGTGCAGCATTTTTCATAGCAACAACAACAAAAATGGAAGCAGCCTAAAGTCAACAATTAAGGAGTAACCAAACTAATTGTGATTTAAGAGAATGTAGTAAGCCTATATTAAATAATTTGTAGTATCTAAAGTGCTTACAATGTTCATGACACAAAATGAGCACTATTTATAAAATTTTTGCTATTACAAATATATTGGTGTGTGTATATTATACACACGCACATATATATTTAGTGAAAGTGAAACTGCATAAAGATATGGTATGAGCCAATTTACCTTAAACACATGTTCACATGTATGCATGTGCACACACACACACTGACACCACATATTTTCTAGGAATTCCTTTCACTCCATGAGGTTTCCTTTGCTCTCTTAGGTCATGAGGATACTTTTCAAACACAGTAGAATAAGAGAGGAAGCAGATATATGTGTTTGATCTGCCTCAGTTGTGTTTCTCTGGTCCTCACCCTTAGTAGCTCTCAAGCCTTTTTCATTTTCTCCTTGACTCTATAAACATGCAGAGAACTCAAACATAAGCCATCCCCAAAAGCAAAGTGAATAAGAGAGAAGCCAAAAAGATTGAATGAGTGTGAACCCTGCTCTGCTAGGTTCTAACTCTTCTGTTTCCACGCGGAAGCATCTTGTCAGATAAATCTTAATTTACAGCAAGAGAAAGGAATTGTGCTCTACTGAGCAAAAAATCCAGGAGATGAAATTTAGTCCCGCTCCGGCGTATCTCCCAACTGGGCACAGAGCAAATCCTTAACCTCACTGCACCAGAGGCTTTGGACACAGACTCTCTCATTAATTCTGCAGTGCCTAATGGGAGTCCTTTCTTCACGATCATGCATGTCCTTTACAAATGAAGCTTCTTTTGAAGACAGGCAAGAGATCAGATTAAGCCTTTCAATATATATTACTTCAGTTTCCTCTTGGTTCTCTGTTCTCCACAATGCCTAATTCTCAGGAGGGTCCCAGACGTGAACTCTGCTAAACTACTAAACAAGACTGTAACAAGGGAATTCACACCACAGTTCATTCTTCTTGGCTTCCAACCAGGGTTTCTCCCAAAGAGATGCCTCTGTGCCATCTATTCCAGCAAAACTCAGATCCACTCCATTAATCATGTCCATCTCGGTGTTTCCTTTACTAACCCTGAAGAAATCTTAATTATTCTCTTGGTTCAAAGTGTTTCTGAGTGGACAAACTCAAGATTCTATTTTGAAGAAGTATCTTAAGTGCTATATTTATAACACAGCACCAGGCACAGTTTCTGGAACAAAGCAAACTCTCAAGAAGCATTTGCTGAATGACCAATGGCACATTTTTACAAATATGATATATGGGGATCTCATCTGTACATTATATTTATATTTCCCACCAGGCTCTGTACCAATACATAAGCAAATGCTCCATTATTTCTCTCTCTCTCTTTAAAGGGCTCTATTAACCTTATTAACCTGACATTTCCGAGGCAGCTATCACACACAGTTCTGTGCTCACTCCAAGGCAAGTCTTGACTCTGCCAAAATCTCTGGTCATTTGGTCAGTCTACATATTAAACAAGTTCAGTTCCAACAAATCCAGATCTAGTCCCCAGTGCCTACAAATAAGGTCCATTTTATTAGTGCTTGAATGTAAATTTTAAATCATAGTGTGCAAAATTAAAGCAGGAAATACTTAGCAGGCTTTTAAGAGTGGAAACACAGAAGTGAACATAGAAAATAAGTGTTTCTATATACTATCAGAAACATGACTCTGTAAGGGTTGTTTCCAAAAGTTGGTTGGAAAGTTTCATTAGCTTTGCCTATACAGCTACAGGGTTATTCATATTAATGCTCTAATACTCTGATAAGCAAAATGCTAGAATGACAGACAGCAAAATAAAAAATGGGGGAAGCCAAGAGGTCAAAGGGCACTGCCTTAGAACAGTCTGGAGCCAATGTGGTCCAGAGGGAGTCCTGACAAGTGACCAACTCACTCTCCTTCCTGACAGTTCCTTGCCTCATTCACCGATCTAGCATTTATTTGATCCTGAAAGACAAGTCAAATATTGGGAACTGTCTGAGTCTTTCCAGAGGTGTCAAGACACTTAGGGAACACTCAGTACTTTGAAACCATGGACATTCCAACCACTGAATTATGTTGCACTGCTGGCCAGTCCCAACTCCCCTCTCTGGAGGGTCACTAATGCCCTGTCCTGGGAGATTCAGGTGTACTTATCAGAGTTGGTTCTCAATGAAAAAGTAAAATGGTCTTTGCCCTCACTATTTGACAGAACTGTAGACTAAATTACACTGAGAAATCCACTCAGGGTTGCTTTAATTTACCCTATTGTGTTTTTGAAATGATAATGTGAAACGTTAGTCACTCAGTCCTGTCCGACTCTTTGAGATCCCATGGACTGTAGCCCACCAGGCTCCTCTGGCCATGGGATTCTCCAGGCAAGAATACTGGAGTGGGTTGCCGTTCCCTTCTCCAGGAGATCTTCCTGACCCAGGGATGGAACCCGGTTCTCCTGCTTTGCAGGCAGATTCTTTAGCATCTGAGCCACCAGGGAAGCCCCTAGTGTGTTTCTAATCTGATCTTTATTTGAATTTCTAAGCATTTTCTCCAAATTGGTCAGGGTCTCAGCTTGTCTATACCTCATGCACCACCATAATAACCAGGACCTCAGCAATCTAGAGTTAGGCTAGGCCGTGACCACAAATCCCAATCTTTCTTGTGGTTCGAATCATGCCTTTGCCTTGTGTTTAGAATCAAGGGTCTTATTCACTGGCTGGAACACTGGAATTTACTGCGTAAATTTCTTCAATATCACAATCCTCTCTTTCCTCCTACTGCACAAAGGAAGACCAGAGCAAGTTGCCTGTTAAACAGTTGTTGAGTGGGAAATATGGGATACATAGGAGGGGAGAGAGAGTGTGCAAGGGTAAGTGGATGATAGTGGTAGAAACACAAAAAGGGAAACTTGAAGGAACAGAAAAGAGAAAATAAAAGAAGAAAAAGGCTGTCTTCTGAATTTCCAGCAGTAGAAATGCTAGAGAATTCCATTCTAGGAAATTAAAGATATTTTACATGTTTGTATATGTACGTTTGTGGGTGTGAAAATATAACTATATGCAAACATAGTTTTGTGATAACAAAATCAAAGATAATGCTATTTAGTTAATGCCTACTTATTTAAGTACATCTTAAAAACCATATTCAATATTAATCTACATTTTAATTAACAATACGGTTGCCTGACTAGTTGTTTTCTTTTATTAATCAATACTGCTGTTCTAACAAAACAAGCTTACGCCTTTGATTATGGCCATTTCTGTTGTTTTCCCAAAGGCAAAGTCTCTGCTATCTTGTTTGCAAAATCAAAGTCTAGTGTTTTACTGTTGTTATGAATGGGTCAAGATTTTTAAAAGCACCACCCTTGAAAGTTCTTCCACAGAGATCTCTTTGAAATGAACAACAGTCCCACAGATAGAAATTATAAACCAGAGAGTTAGAGGGGAGAAAGACAAATGGGCCAGCTATCATCATCGATCATAAGTCACCCAGACTATAACTCTTCTGAGTGAAATAAAGTTGGCTGGAAGGGAGAAAAGTCTCCAGAACGTGACATAGGATGAGACACAATCTAGAGCTGGAGCCATCTTTCTCTACTACTCTCCACACGCCATTCATTGGTCCAGGCCAGCTCAAGAAACTGCTCTGTAATGTCTGCAATTTTCATGATTTCTTTAATCAAAAAATGATTATCTTGAGCAATTTATTGTAAAATCCAGGCAATTCTCTGAGCCCAATTAATTTACTTTCTTTCAAGTTTTATACCAATTCACCCATCTTACATCCTAATCCAACACAACTGTGGTTGTATCAGGCATCTAGTGTATCCATTCAACAAGCATTTTTTGTGTGTTCATTATGCAATTTATAATGCCAGGTATCACACACACAAGCACACACAAACACACAATTTAATACCCCACCATTCCCTTGTAAGAAGTTTATAAATATAATTGTTTATACATGAAAAGATGCTCAACATCACTCATTATTAGAGAAATGCAAATCAAACCACAATGAGGTACCATTTCACACCAGTCAGAATGGCTGCTATCCAAAAGTCTACAAGCAATAAATGCTGGAGAGGGTGTGGAGAAAAGGGAACCCTCTTACACCGTTAGTGGGAATGCAAACTAGTACAGCCACTATGGAGAACAGTGTGGAGATTCCTTAAAAAACTGGAAATAGAACTGCCATATGACCCAGCAATCCCACTGCTGGGCATACACACCGAGGAAACCAGAATTGAAAGAGACACGTGTACCCCAATGTTCATCGCAGCACTGTTTACAATAGCCAGGACATGGAAGCAACCTAGATGTCCATCAGCAGACGAATGGATAAGGAAGCTGTGGTACATATACACAATGGAATATTACTCAGCCATTAAAAAGAATACATTTGAATCAGTTCTACTGAGAAGGATGAAACTGGAGCCCATTATACAAAGTGAAGTAAGCCAGCAAAAGAAACACCAATACAGTATACTAATGCATATATATGGAATTTGAAAGATGGTAACGATAACCCTATATGCAAGACAGAAAAAGAGACACAGATGCATAGAACAGTCTTATGGACTCTGTGGGAGAAGGTGAGGGTGGGACGAACTGAGAGAATAGCATTGAAACATGTATATTATCATATGTGAAACAGAACGCCAGTCCAGGTTCAATGCATGAGACAAATACTCAGGGCTGGGGCAATGGGATGACCCAGAGGGATGGGATGGAGAGGGAGGTGGAAGGGGGTTTCAGGATGGGGAACACATGTAAACCCATGGCTGATCCATGTCAATGTATGGCAAAAACCACTACAATATTGTAAAGTAATTAGCCTCCAACTAAAATAAATAAATTAATTTAAAAAATTTTAAAAAATGATAACTGTTCATAACTTTTTTCAACATAATGAGGTAAGTTTATAAATAAGCAATTGTTTAAAGAACTAGAACAGATTTAGAAATGAAATTTCATGGAAGCAAAAGAGCAAACATGCTGTATTTGGGGTGGATGGAATAAAACATGGATGGAGAGGGGTGTGGCCATGGGATAGGTAGTGGCAGGAGATGTGGGTGAAAGGTAAGTGGCAGAGTTTAGGCTCTAATATGCTGTGCTCAAAAGCTGTAATTCATCCTATTGGATGAATGGAGCACCACTGTTTTTCAGTCACTATCATGCCTGACTCTGCAATCCCATGGACTACAGCACACCACGCTTCCTTGTCTTTCGCTATCTCCTGGAGTTTGCTCATATTCACGTCCATTGAGTCAGTGATGACATCCAACCATCTTGTCCTCGGTCACCTCCTTCTCCTCCCGCCCTCAATCTTTCACAGCATCAAGGTCTTTCCAATGAGTTGACTCGTCACATCATGTGGCCAAAGTATTGGAGCTTCAGCTTCAGCATCAGTCCTTCCAAAGAATATTCAGAGTTGGACTGGTTTGATCTCCTTGCTGTCTATTGTAGGCCTTTATAGCTGGGAGCTGTATGATGATACTGTGTTTTAGACAGAAAGGACTGATGGCATTGGAAGAAGCTCAGAGCAGGGAAGCAGAGAAGGCAATGGCAACCCACTCCAGTACTCTTGCCTGAAAAATCCCATGGACGGAGGAGCCTGGTAGGCTGCAGTCCATGGGGTCGCTAAGAGTCGGACACGACTGAGTGACTTCACTTTCACTTTTCACTTTCATGCATTGGAGAAGGAAATGGAAACCCACTCCAGTGTTCTTGCCTGGAGAATCCCAGGGACGGGGGAGCCTCGTGGGCTTCCATCTATGGGGTCGCACAGAGTCGGACACAACTGAAGTGACTTAGCAGCAGTAGCAGCAGCAGAGCAGGGAAGAGATACTAACCAAAGTCTGGGATTGTTGTGATCGCCCAGCTGAAAAGCAGTAGTGACAACTTTCAAAATGGTCACTAAATAACAACAACAAAAAAGTTTGCTCTGATTATCCTAAGCAAGCTACACCAACCTACTCAGCAAGGTTGTCTTTAACCCTATCACATGTGTACCAGCTATGATGCAGAATCTTGCTATTCAAAGATGATCTGTGGATAAAAACATCAGCATCAAGTGGAAACCTGTTAGAAATGCAGAATCTCAGTCCCACCCCAGTAATGCCAAGTCAGAATCTGAATTTTAACAAAGCCCAAAGGGAAACACATTCACATTACAGTCAGAGAAGTACTGATGTAAAGAAAACATCAGTGTTAGACACCAGGGTTGTTTGTTCTGAATTTTTTGCATATTATTTCTTTTGGACTATATTGCTATACTTTCAACCTTTCTATGAATTCACAAAACCTACTTCCTCCTCTCTACTGAAACAAAGAAGAAAAAAAAATTATCCTGTCAAGCATTGCTCATTCAACAAGCCTAAGGTGCTTATCCTTACCATATTTTTCCTTGGTCAAATAACCATTATCTTCAAATGCACACCTGAGTTCCAGCATTTAAATAGATTCCTGGGGAGGATATAGAGATTGCTTAGAGTGCAAACCAGTTTGTCTGTATCATCCTGCCTAGAAAGGATGTGATGGTCTACCATCACATTTCTTTGAGTTCCTTCAAGTGTTAGGTCCATGATAGACTGTTTTCAAAGCCAAGCAAGTAAGCAACATGCACAGTAGCCCAAAATGTATGATTTGATGGAGAATAAGTCTCTGTTCCCTCCAGAAGATTTCTCCTCTAATATGGTGCTGCATAGACCCACAATTGGACTCAAAAATAGGGAAAATATATCTATCTCCATATGAGTCTTTTAAAAAATATATGCCACATGTTAATGGTTTATTAGAGGTAGCAGTTTTTATTTAGAAATGCTGAAGGAAAGGTAGATACACCATTTGTTAGTTTACTTGTTCATTTATTTATTCTTTTCCCAAATATTTATTGTGCCCAAATGTACCAGACACTGTCACTCACAGTAAAGGGCTGAACAAGATGCAGAGGCTCTCTGCTCTCATGAAGAATATAATCTAGAACAATAGTCCTCAAATGTTTATTGTCACAGTCCCTGTCAGTAAAAATTTTTCAGCATGCATTGCCCAATGTACATATATATTTATCTACATACTTCTCTCTATGCTAATGTACTAATATTGGATTGGCCAAAAAGTTCATTCAGGTTTTTCTGTAACGTCTTCAGGAAAACATCAAATGAACACTTTGGCCAATCCAATACATACGTAGTAATATAATATTGATAAAGCTAAATCTAAAATAGGACAATGCATGACTGCTCAGTCGCATGTGACTCTGCAACCCCATGGACAGTAGCCTATCAGGTTCCTCTGTTCATGGAATTTTTCAGGCAAGAATAATGCAGCAGGTTGCCATTCCCTTCTCCAGGGGATCTTTCCATCCCAGGGATCGAACCTGCATCTCCTGCATTGGCAGGTGGATTCTTTACCACAGTGGGTTTCCCAGGTGGCACAGCGATAAATAATCCACCTGCCACTGCAGGAGACACAGGAGACTCAGGTTCAATCTCTGGGGTGAGAAGATCTCTGAATTGAAAAGATCCCCTGGTGTGGGAAATGACAATATGCTCCAAATTCTTGCCTGGAGAATTTCACGGACTGAGGAGCCTGGCAGGCTACAGTCCATGGAGTCGCAAAGAGTTGGATGAGGCTGAGCACAAACAAAGACAATAAAGTAAAAACAGGTCTTAAGATTTTTATTAAGATGATCTTAAAAAGATCATCTTTTATAGGCCCTGGCAAATGAACACTCAGTTGGGAGATCTCTCTTTTAGAGTAATTTCTAAAAGAAAATTTTTTTCCATGAGAACAATTTTTTCCAGAGGAGATGATTACTTCAATCACCTCCAGAATTTTAACGAAAGAAATTATATGAGTTAATCAGAATCAGAAACTCAATCTACTTTCTTTTTGCATGTCTAGTAACTTAACTTAAATTGCACTTAAGGCATAGTAGATGTTCAGTGAATGATTACAGAATTGAAGCGAAAAGGGAGAATGAAGGGTAAAGGGGAAGAATGAGTATATGTATTAAATACAAGATTTATTTGTACAGTAAGAGAAAAAAATAGCTTGCTTGCCAAGAAAAAATAATAAATTACCTTATTAAAATAATAATAATAATAAAACAGATTACAGTTCATATATGAAAGAACCCATCTCCAGCTCACCTCCATTTGGCAAGCTGAAATATCAAATCATAAATCTCATCTCCTAAGTTTCTGGGTACAATTTTCCTGGGCATCCTCTCTTTTTTTAATGTGCAATAAATTAATTTTACTATAAAGAAACCAAATGATTTTTGAAATGCATTTCCATGTAGGTTTCTTGAAATAATTTACTTTGCCCACAATTCACTGAAACAGGAAATGGCAATAGACATAGTTACACAGTGACAAAGCCTTATAGCTGACACCTATAACCATTCCCTTTGTTCAAAATCAACTGTATTTTCTTTGTGGCAAACGACTTCTACTGATAGTTGGTAATACTAATATTTGTGTCATGTTATCAAAAACATTTCCTAACAGTCATGGTTGCAGTGTTATCAATAATATATTTATCTGTTACATCAAAGTTTTGGTGTAATAAACTTATCTCCATTTCCACTCGTTTCCCCCACTGTCGGCTTGGACAAAAGGCGCTTTGTAGAGTGTGTCCCCATTAGAAACAGTTCCTTCAGGTGCACAGACCAGCGCCAGGCTCTGTCACTCGACTTCTCTGTTGAGGTCAGAACTCCCTCATCAAGACTCTGCTGAATAGAGCCGTCTGCCCTCTGAGGACTGTGCCATCCAGGAAGATGAATTCAAAGTTACCACATAGAGTCACATTCTAACAGTCTTGGGAACCTTGAGAATTTAGATTAGGATTGCTGCTCACTATAAGCAGGGATGTACTCTAGCCGAAAAAGTCTATTTTTGCCTCAGCTTAACCCTGAGGGTCTCCAAAGTTCCCAATTGGTCAGGCAAGAAGGATTTTCCCAGGAACCCTCCTCCTCCTGATCAGCAAACAATGAGACCTCTTTACAATCTGAAATCTCACACGGTCCCAAAGTCCCCGAGGGATTCTTGTAGCAAAAATTCTGACATACATTTTTATAAAGTGTATGTGCACACAAAACACATACACATTTATACATATATGTGCTTGTACACATGTAGGTATATCTTTAAATCAGCATTGCTACCTCTGTCTCTGTTTCACATGCATGTAGGATGCCCCTTCTTCCCTGGACATCGGGGTGCTTCCCCCTCCTCACTCAAGGAACAGGAGAGGAGAGACTGCCCTTCCTAACACGGCCCACAGAGTGGCCCCTGCAGAGGGAAAGGAGGTTAGTCCCCAGCGGTGACTCTTTCAACACGAGGAGAAATCTGACCCTTCTTTCAAATGTGTGGAAAGGTGAAAAAGCCCCTTTTTTTTTCTTACCAAGTATTGGACTTAAATTCCTTCCCAACTAACCCAAAGGGCCCCGGGGAGGCTTCAGGGCCATTATAAAAAGTGTCTGTGGAGCCCTTGAGTGCCATGGTGGACAGGCAGTGCAGACACAGGCCGAACAATAACAGCTGAGCTACAGACACGCGGCAGCCCTGCTTCCGTGGCATTCTGACAGTGCCTTTTCAACACGTGAACATTACTTCTCGGAGCAGTAATCCCATGGTCCTTATTAAATTTTCCATATCCCACAGACCCCACCACAGCCTTCCCACCCACCCTGAAGAGTGCTCTCTGCTCCCAGGGCAAACACATTCTATTAGGGGCTGACCTGGAACTGCATTGCGTTTTACACTCAGACACACTGGCCAGCTGGGTGTGCATGCTATGGCAAATTGAAGCCCCAGACTTCCTTCAGGTCTGGCTTCTTGTACAACTTCAGCAGGGTGTCTGACTGGAGAAGGCAGAGAAGGCTTGGGGAAAAGGTGAAAGGCGTCAAGGAAAGCTCTACTCAAACAATACTGTTAAAAATATTCTGATTGGTTAAGATAAGATGTACTTTCATTTTCCTGAGAATTTTATCTTTATAGATAGGCTGCACAACCCCTACGAAAGTCTTAGCTGACTGTTTTAGAGTTGGTTATTTCCAAACAGCATGTGCTGTGGGGAACACATTCCAACTTCTTAATGGGGTGTAATCAGTAACACGTTCGCTTCAGGCCTTATAATGATGATGCTGTTAACTGCATCCACCAAAAATCCTTTAAAACAGCTGTTTTCAACCAACTTTCACTGTGAATGTACTTTTGTGTGTTTAATGTACTTGGCAAGCCTTTTGAGAAAGCCCTTGCCTACTGTTTTATTTGTTTCCATTTATGAAAACATGCATTCGCTGTGAAAGTCAGATGCATTTGTAAAGTTATCAAGGAACTCATAAGAAAAACCACCCTCTCCTTGTCATCGTTGTGATGGCTGAATCATCTCCACTGAAATCTGTTTGGAAGAAATTTCCATGTATTTGTTTAAAATGATCAGCAGCTCTTCTTCAGGCAAAAGCTGGAGTAAGATTCTCAAACATTTTTCTTAAATTATGTGTCCTAAAATTAAAAGAAAGTGGGGGGCCTGGATGGGAGGGGGGGTCTGAGGGAGAATGGATACATGTATATGTATGGCTGAGTCCCTTTGCTGTCCATGTGAAACTATCACAACATTGTTAATCAGCTACACTCCAATATAAAATAAAAAGTTAAAAAAAAAACACACAAAAAAAGTAGGGGTGTGGGGAAGAGAGAGGTACAGTAGGGCCACCTGGTCAAGGTTCAGAAGCAAAGGTTTTCCATTAGGCAGCTTGCCCCCTGCTACCTGTAAGATTCATTCCCAGAGTTTTCCTTCAAGCCCTTCTGTCTCCATCATTTATCAGACCCTGCTCTGAAATGCAAGAATTATCCTCAATTCAGAGCCTTAGTAGGAATAGAACACCTTCTTTTCTTGTAACATTATCCAGCCAGGAAACAGGCAGCGCGTATAAATGGTTGGTTGAAGTCTGGTCTTTGTTTTCTGTCTTCCTCGGTTGACAATGCTTGCTGCAAGGGAGCAGGCCAAAATCAAACTGCCAACCACCACGTTGCATAAAACTGTAAAAGCAGGAAAAAATGTCCTTGGCACCTTAGGACCTCAAACCCCCAAAGCAGACAGGACTGTTGCCATATTATCAATTTATCAGCTTATGTCATTATAGGTATTCATAACAGGACATGTGATTAAGAAAAAAAAAAGGGTGGGTCGAACTGAGAAAGTAGCATTGGCATATATGTACTGCTGCTGCTGCTGCTGCTAAATCGCTTCAGTCGTGTCCGACTCTGTGCAACCCCACAGACAGCAGCCCATCAGGCTCCCCCGTCCCTGGGATTCTCCAGGCAAGAACACTGGAGTAGGTTGCCATTTCCTTCTCCAATGTATGAAGGTGAAAAGTGAAAGTGAAGTCGCTCAGTCATGTCTGACTCTTCGCGACCCCATGGACTGCAGCCTACCAGGCTCCTCCGCCCATGGGATTTTCCAGGCAAGAGTACTGCAGTGGGCTGCCATTGCCTTCTCCATATATGTACTACCATATGTAAAGCAGACAGTTAGTGGGAAGCTGCTGACTAAAACAGGGAGCTCAACTTGGTGCTCTGTGATGACCTAGAGGGCTGGGATGGGGGTGGGGGGAGCAGGAGGGACGCTCAAGAGGGAGGAAATGTATATATATACTTACAGCTGTTTCACACTGCTGTATAGCAGAAACCAATGTAACACTGTAAAGCAATTATCCTCCAATTAAAAAAATAAAAATAAAGCAAACACTAGGCTAGCATCACAGACATTTGCCCACCACCTGATGAGAGCTGAGAGGTCCCTGAATCCCAGCGCCCTGAGAAGGCCCAGAAGCTGTCCTTTTCTTGTCTCCCTTAGTCTAATCTCCTCACTTTCTCCATGATGAAATGATCCCTTAATTCACAATCACTGGGAATGTGTTTGTGTGTGCTCAGTTGTGTCCAACTCTTTGCAACCCCATGAACTATAGTCTGCCAGGCTCCTCTGTCCATGGGATTCTCTTGGCAAGAATCCTGGGAAAGCAGATGCTTAAGCAACCAGTGCAACCTCGGGCCTTGTGTGCGAGTCCTAGACAGTGAATCTCACCACTTCCCTTGTGCTCAGCGTGATAGTGAAGGCCAAGTCCCAGCTCGGCAGCAGGCCTCCTATTTCCTGAGCCCTCAGAAGACAAAAAATACCACATTTCTATTTCATTCGACCCTTCACTCTCTCTGTCATGCTTGGCTGCCTTTACAAGTCAGCATTTCACTGTTGCAGCAAAGCTTACAGGGACGCTAACAGGTGAGGCCTGGAGCAAACACGGGCTCTGAGAAGGCCTGGCATGGAAGCAGAGGACCGCTTGGCTTATCTGCTCCCTATCTTGCCATTTCTTACCACAAGGCCCGCCCCATGACAGCCAAGTTGTCCTGGGGCAATGGCTCAGTAATAAGATATACAACAAATAATGGGGTTTTTTGCTGGAAAAAATATATACTCAGGTAATTAAATTGTTAACATGATGGATGGCCTTATTTTATATTTGAATCCAAAGTGACTTTCTGTATCATTCCACTCAAACGGCTTGATGTTACAAAAAGAACAAGAAAGCAAAACATAACTCCAGAGAGATGGGAATATAGATTTTTTTTGTTCATTTATTTTAAAAACAAACATGGGTCATTTTCAGTGAGCTGGGTTATAATGTTTACCTGAAATGCATGGAGCTGGTGTCCAAATTTCATATTCACTACCTCTCAGTCCTAATTTTTTTTGTGCCATATTCTAAAAGGTGAGGGTATAAAAAAATTGCCAATGGATATGCTTTGTTTCATGCAGGAAGAGTAAGGACATATTAGAGAGACCTATTGTTCAGAAGGTTCCAGAAGCAAGACCCTAGTGTCTGAGTTTAAAATGTTAATGGACATCCATTTTGCCCATGTTGAATCCCAAATGACAATATGTTTTGTGCCCAAGGCATGGTTCTGACAAAATCAATAAACCACCCTAAGTTTGATAAAAGTTTTACAAAATATCCAGGACATTTAGAGTAATTGTTAACATCTGCTCATTATTCAACAATGCATGCAGGTTTAGAAGCCAGATAAATATATTTATTCATCAGCAGCCAGCATGTCACTGCTACCTCAGTGGTGATATAAAACAGTTAGACGTTAGAACCTGCCTTAGTCTTGGGTTCAGAGAATACAAATGAACCACTGTGAAAAAAACAGAACGTTCTGCTTTCCCCATGTTTTACACTGTGAGAGAGAACAAGGGGAGGGAGAAGGAGAGGAAAGGAGGAAAGAGGCAAGTTTTGGTCAAGAAAATCCTGAAAACTTACTTTGAACTGAAAACCTGGGGAATGTTCAGGGGAAAATAAATAAATAAAAGCATAAATCTTTGAGAGGGATCTGAAGACATCAATCATTGCTGCAACGTGAGGAGCATTTTTCTTATTTATTCCCCAAAACACAATTCAATTTTGATTTTCTTTTTCATTTCACAATATAAGAAAGTTATGTCTTCACTAGGAGGGTGAAATAAGATTTTGAACATAACACTGAAAAGGCTCTATCGGAATGAAATTAGTTCTTTGAAAATATCCACCAACTTACAGCTCACTCATCCTATGCAAAAACCAGCCTTGGATTCATCATTTAACAATAGCAAGGAGAAATTAACCAGACCGCATTCACCCTTATTGGTGTACTATGGGGACAGGGATGCATCTCAAGTAGTTTTATGTGAGATTTTGTTGTTTTATGTAATCTGGCATATGTGTGTGTGTGTGTGTGTGTGTGTGTGTGTGTGTGTTCCAAGTGCTCTTCCAGTAGTCTCAGTGACCTCTAGTGATGCTAATAGATCTCAAGTTTGTGTTCCTTGAGTATTTGAAGCTGAGTTGATCATTAATTTTCAACTACCTTACATTATCCTCAATCATGATTGTGTAAAATAGACTGGATAAAAGTTGCCTCAAGGCTCATCTCTTTGGTGAGGGAATAAATCTGACGATCTACCTATGAAAGGTGCAAAGATTCCAGAGAGAAGGGTTATAGTAGAAGAAAGTCACTGGTCAACATCGTTGCATTTTTCGGGAGCGTAATTCTATGAACTCACTACCATGCACGTGCACAGAGACTGTCACATGAAAGACACTTAATAAAAGTTGGTTGAATTGAATACCTAGAAAAATATTATCTATCTGTATCTAATATTTAACAAAAACTGAGACATTAACTGGAAACACTAGATTTCTCTAAGAGGACCAGAAGATTAGCAAGATAGAGATGAGAAAATTAACAGAGATGCTATCTAGCTAATTAAAGCTGTAAAAGAAGCAAAAGCCTCTTCATAGATTGTTCTGTTAACTAACCTGTAATTATATTGTCAATTGCATTAACTTCATTGCCCACTAATAGAGTAAGTTTCAAGGGAAGCAGCCAATGTGGGGATGGTTATTTATTTTTATGTCCTAATTAATCAGTAGTGACACCAAACCACATCCTTCCTCCTCGCTCATTATTTAAATGACCCATTTATATGGATGAACCTCTTTGCTTTGTGCATTTCATTATCACATTAACATGCTTTCAAAACAAAAAGGGTTGTTTCTGCTTCAGCAAGTACTTTGAACAAACAGCCACTTGAGCTACTCGACAAGCTCTGCAACCCTCATCTTTCTCTGGGCATTTATATTGGCCAGTTGGAGTCTCACTAAAATCAAATGATCACCACTCACAGGGAAAAAAATAATTCCTGATGAATTTTGTGGTGCTTAGATAGGGGCAGGGGAGGATCTATCTCAGGAAATAAAGAGGAATTCCAATTTTTCATCCAATGTTAGGAAGCAGCTTTTATTCAGCTAGTCATTTCTTTGAGCCTTGAATATAGAAACCTGAAAATAAACCCTGCCTCTGAGTGAAGTTAAAATCTACTGGAGTCATCAGATTGAAATATAATTTAAAAGTTTGTGAGCCATCCTTTAGTACATTATTCCCCTCTAGTGAAAACTCCGGGAGCTGTAACTATTTTGGACTGCTGTAACTTTGCCCTCTAATGAAAACTTCTGCTCTTAGACTCCATCTTAAGACGCCAACATTACTCATTTTAAGCATATCAACTCTGATATCACCATAGAAAATAATGTTGGGGAGAGCGCAGATGCCTTGATACAGCCTAATGAAAGGTCATTTTCCCCCAAATTTTCTCTTAGAAAGAGAAAGCATGCTATATTCTGAAGTTAACAAAGTCTCTTTATATTATGGGGAACATGCTGAAGATACTTTGGGGGAAAACACATTAGCTGGAAAAAAATGAAATCAAAAGTTGATTTGGATGGCTATAGATGTCACATAACAGAATTATTTTTAAGAAGTTGTTCAGTTGCTAAGTTGTCTCCAACTCTGTGACCCCATGGGCTGAAGCATGCCAGGCTTCCCTGTCTTTCATTATCTCCCGGAGTTTGCTCTAACTCATGTCCACTGAGTCAGTTATGCCATCCAACCATATCGTCCTCTGTTGCCCCTTTCTCCTCCTGCCCTCAATCTTTCCTAGCATCAGGGTATTTTCCAATGAGTCAGCTCTTCGTATCAGGTGGCCAAAGTATTGGAGCTTCAGCTTCAGCATCAGTTCTTCCAATGAATATTCAGGGTTGATTTCTCTTAGGATTGACTGGTTTTATCTCCTTGAAATACAAGGGACTCTCAAGAGCCTTCTCCAGCACCACGGTTCGAAAGCATCAATTCTTCGGCGCTCAGCCTTTTTTATGGTCCAACTCTCACATCCATACATGACTACTAGAAAAATCATCAGTTCAGTTCAGTCACTCAGTCGTGTCTGCCTCTGCAAACCCATGAATCGCAGCACACCAGGCCTCCCTGTCCATCACCAACTCCCGGAGTTTACCCAAACCCATGTCCATCGAGTCGGTGATGCCATCCAACCATCTCATCCTCTGTTGTTTCCTTCTCCTCCTGCCCCCAATCCTTCCCAGCATCAGGGTCTTTTCCAATGAGTCAACTCTTCCCATGAGGTGGCCAAAGTATTGGAGTTTCAGCTTCAACATCAGTCCTTCCAATGAACACCCAGGACTGATCTCCTTTAGGATGGACTGGTTGGATCTCCTTGAAGTCCAAGGGACTTTCAAGAGTCTTCTCCAACACCACAGTTCAAAAGCATCAATTCTTCAGCACTCAGCTTTCTTCACCGTCCAACTCTCACATCCATACACAACCACTGGAAAAACCATAGCCTTGACTAGACAGACCTTTGTTGGCAAAGTAATGTCTCTGCTTTTAAACATGCTATCTAGGTTGGTCATAACCTTCCTTCCAAGGAGTAAGCATCTTTTAATTTCATGGTTGCAATCACCATCAGCAGTGATCTTGGAGCCCCCCAAAATAAAGTCTGACACTGTTTCCACTGTTTCCCCATCTATTTCCCATGAAGTGATGGAACCAGATGCCATGATCTTAGTTTTCTGAATGTTGAGCTTTAAGACAACTTTTTCACTCTCCTCTTTCACTTTCATCAAGAGGCTCTTTAGTTCTTCTTCACTTTTTGCCATAAGGGTGGTGTTATCTGCATATTTGTGGTTATTGATATTTCTCCCGGCAATCTTGATTCCAGCTTGTGCTTCTTCCAGCCCAGCATTTCTCATGATGTACTCTGCATATAAGTTAAATAAGCAGGGGGACAATATACAGCCTTGACGTACTCCTTTTCCTATTTGGAACCAGTCTGTTGTTCCATGTCCAGTTCTAACTGTTGCTTCCTGACCTGCATACAGGCTTCTCAAGAGACAGGTCAGATGGTCTGGTATTCCCATCTCTTTCAGAATTTTCCACAGTTTATTGTGATCCACACAGTCAAAGGCTTTGGCATAGTCAATAAAGCAGAAATAGATGTTTTTTTGGAACTCTTGCTTTTTTGATGATCCAGCGATGTTGGCAATTTGATCTCTGGTTCCTCTGCCTTTTCTAAAACCAGCTTGAACATCTGGAAGTTCATGGTTCACATATTAGCTTTGACTATATGGACCTTTGTCAGCCAAGTAATGTCTCTGCTTTTTAACACGCTGTCTAGGTTTTTAAGAAGATGTAATAACATTTAACAAAGACTTATTAGCTTTCCCTTTGGATATAATCTCACAATTGCAAATGTTTGATGGATTACACTATAATTTTTAAATAATCTTTAAAAAGTATATATGAAAAAATTACTTTGCGGAGTCCATGAATATGTACCCATAGGACACGTTAAAATGTAAATGGTTCTGAACTTATATGATTTTGTACTTGGACAGAGATGAACCCCCTAGTGACAATCACATATGCAAATTTTACAAATGATGTGTCCCAGATACCATGGAATGAAATGAAGAAATATGTTCTTGAAAATTGTTGGGTGACTCAACAAACTTTAATGATGCTGACATTGTATATTTTAATTTTGGATAGATTGTGCCATGAAAGTGAAATAAAGCAATATTTCTAGATTCATAAATACCATAAACATCCTTTGATCATGGTTTAAAAATCTTTTTTTTTTTTTTTTTTTAGTTTCTGGCTGAGCAACATCAGCTATCACTCTATATTTTGAGTCCCTTTCAACAGGGTATGGACTACACTTGGATATGGTGTGGTTTTAAGTTCTATCCTGATGAAAAATTTTCAACTTGTAGAATGCACCAGAACAAACAAAATCATGCCTTACACTCCATACTTTAATTTACTTTTCGTGGTTTTCTCATGTTTTCAACAGTTTCCAGCCACCTTCCTACTACTACTACCACCTCTGTGGTCTAGGAATCCATCTACACTGAATTCCACTTATTAAAAGGAAATCCTTCTGTGTACTTTACCTAAATCCTGCATCCTTCAGTTGAAGCTCATTTCATATTACTCAAACTTCTCTGAACAGTAGTCCAACATCATCTCTTTATGGGAAAAATCCATTATCTGCAAATAGTCAATCAATCACTCTTTATCCTTCATTTCCCTCACTTGAATAAGCCCAACTCCCTAGAGCTTTCTCTATAACTCTCAACCTCCAACTCACTATCAAGGAATAACTGAGTTCCTGGGAGAATTAGTCATATATTATGACTAATTATAACATTATAACAAATAAGACCATAATGATTATTAATTTTAAATAGCAAACACAATTGCCATAAAACTTGGCATATGCCTTCCTCAAAGTTCCTCAGGAAATTCTCAGATTTCTCCTTGACTACCTCAACCCTGCTTCAGAAATGTTCAATCTTCTGTGGAAGTGACAGGGGAGACCAGTTTATATTTAGAAGCAGTAGGCAAATGTCTGTATGGAACACATTAAAACCAGGGAAATCTATTCCCTTGTAACCTAACCCAAGAGTTCCAAAACTAAAGGCAAGTTAATTAGTCCATAGTCCTCATCAGAGCACCTATTTATTGAAAGTGGGCTCTATTTCAAGCTTCAAATGTACGAAATTTTCTGAAATGCTCTGTTAAACAGTGCATACACACCAGCCCGAGAAAAGTTTGTTTTCCTTTGTTTTGTGTGGAGATGGCAATTCTGCATGTTTCACATCAGGTATTTGAGTCTCTGTCAGAGTAGAGTATCACCTTGAAGATCATGTATCCAAATCTGCAGACCTAGATCATGTGACTAATGCCAGAGGGAGCTGTGTACTTCAGGCAAGACTCAAGAGCTGATGTTTAGGTTAGCAACTTCACAATTTTGAATTTGCTGCCTAACTTTGTACATGGGGCATGAAACATGACCCTGATACCAGATCACAAATACTTAGACAACTGATTCAGAATTTTACACTTTAAAGAGATTGAACTGATAGAGGATGAAGCAGCATCTATTTAATGTGGAAGGATTAAGTACTGTGCAGTCTCCCTTCCTGAAACTCAAGACTAAAATTTGTTGATGTCCTCTTGCTTTTTGTTTGCTGAAGAAGATACCAGAATTTTACTGTGATCTCTGTGCTAATCCTACAAGGGGCAGGCAAGCTCCAGTGTACCTCCCAAACCCTAAAGGTCAGATTCAAATGAACATTAAGGAGGGCCCTGTTAAAGCTCCCAAGTGTCACAGACTGTGTGATAGTAGAGGAGGGGATTTCTGGTGGGGCCTCCTCTACCCAGTGACCACTCTTGTCAGAGTTCCCCAAATCAGCCTGATAGGAGACTGAAGATCTGAATTTGGGCATCACAGAATGTTTGCAGACTCCCAAGGAGTAGAAAAGATCTGGATCAAATTATATTCAATTCAAAGGCATGTGGGGGCATTCTAATGACTTCCATTACCCTTTTGGTCATCATAGGTGGTGGAGCTCATTAAGGTTCAATCACAAAAATTAGAACTCAGAGGATGTCAGACCTGAGAAAGATGCTATGTGGACCACCTAAACTCAGTGAGAAGTGACTTGGCTAAGACCCCAGTTGCTGGCCATCTTATAAACCACAGCACATACCTCCATGACTATCAAATGGATGGCTGCTATTTGTCTTGCAAATACCTGTCCCAGCAGGAGTTAGCTGGAATGAATCAGCAGAGCAAGCAGAGATTCAGAGAGAAGAGTTGCCTGGCATGAGCAGTGCTTGCCAATCCAGGACACTGTCAGCACTCTCCTGAGATTCCAGAGGAGGCTCCTAACCCTGGTGCTTTCCCACAGTCTATTTCCACACAGCAGGCGGGGGCTTGCCCTGTCCCCACACCACACTCAACCCAGGCCCTTCACCATGGCCTTTGAGGTCTGTGACCCTCATCACTTCTCCTTCATTGATTCATTATGGCCTGGAGTGGCCAGTCACCAGTTTTTTGAACAACAAGCTTGTTCCTTCTTCAGGCTCTTTGCCCTTACTGTTATTCCTTTAGCCTGGAAGACTTCCAAGAGCTATTACATGGTTCACTCTGTCATTGTCTTCAGGTCTCTGCTCAACTGTCCCCTCTCAGAGGGTCTATTCTTGCCCCTTCTCTTGAGGAGCAATTCCTCTGCATGCTACCCTTTGCCCTTTACCCTTTGTCCCCTTGCTCATCTTCATTTCCCTTTATAGCAGTTTTCTTTACCAACCATTATATATTGAGCCATTTTTATGTTCCCTGTCTTCTCTCCTATTGAAAAGCTCCAGGAGGGCATGGAGTTTGTCTATACTCCACAACAGTGCACAGAACATAGTATGTGCGTGCTAAGTCACTTCAGGCATGTCCGACTCTCTGCGACCCTATGGACTGTAGCCCACCAGGATCCTCTGTCCATGGGATTCTTCAGGCAAGAATACTGGAGTGGGTTGCCATGCCCTCCTCCGGGGGATTTTCCCAACCCAGAGATCAAACCTGCGTCTCTTACATTTCCGGCACTGGCAGGTGGGTTCCCTAGCGCCACCTGGGAAGCCCATAGATCAGAGTAGGTACTCAGTTTATATTCACTGAATCATTGAACTGACACTCCTATGAACTACCAGTCAGTCAATATCTTGTCAATCTTTTTATCTCCCCCTCATCTGTCTCTCTCTATCCCTCTCTCTCTCTAAGAGAGTATATATATATATATTTTAGAGCAACTATGTGACTTAGAACAACCCTAGTAAGACACAGTGTTTTACTGGTTTATCATTAACTATTTCTTGGGGTTTTTGTTTGGTTGGTTGGTGATTTTTTTTCCCATTCAACCGTCCCACAATCTCAGTTTCCTGTATCATAGGATAGTTATATTACTATACTGACCTTATCTACTTCTCTGTTCAAAGGTTGTAAGGTTCTGTATTTAAAGATATTTTAAGAGAAAACAATGCTTTTAGAAAAAAAGCGGTTTCTGGGAGAGTTTGCAATTTCTACAGGTATATGTTTCCCAGGCAAAGATAGACAAAGACAGAAAAATAATATTGCTTTTAACTAAGATATTGATCATTTATGAGGAAGCTGACAAACCAAAATGATGCTTCACACAAGACCCAAGACAGGCAGCAGCAGTAGCCTGGAAAGACCCATTGCACAGAGTGAGTAAGCTGGTGGATACATAGTTTGTTTTCTGAGATAGAAGGTACTAGAAAAACAGAAAGAAGACTGTCAAAGACTTGACAATCTGAAAGACGGTGACCTTTCACTTAGGGTCACAGGCTTCAGCTCTGGAACTAATTATTAATAACTAACTGAACAATAATGAATCTAAAAGAAGTTCAACCAATTGCTGACTCTCAGAAGAACCACACCCTCCTGCTCTCGTCTTATTCCAGAATCTCCTGTCTGTCCTAACTCTGCCCAAATAGAGCTTGATCTGTTTGAACAGACCTCTAAGTCCGGCCTTACATGTATACTCTTGCTCATGTCTATTCCTTTAACTATATTGGATTGTTAAGAAGAATCTTTCCCCTCTAGCCTATCAACTTTAAAAAGGGCTTTCCTAGACTCTCCTTCTTGCTCTAGAAGAGTATCATTTTAATATTTTAAACATTTGTTTTTAATTTAAAAATGCTTCATACCTTAATACCAAGTAAAAAGTGCACATTATAATTGAAATTGGTAAGTTTCAATTGTGTTCCTGTGGTTCCTCAGAGATCATCAGAATAAAGAGGTGGGCACAGACATTGGGTTTTGAAATTCCTACCCCATTATCACCATAGTGACTTAGCTGGCTTTGCTTTATATTTAGACTTCTGAGTAAGATATTGTTTAAAGAAATAACTTTACTGTTTTTATTTAAAAGAATTAAAAAAAAAAAACTTTTAAATTACAATAACACAAGACTTAAAGAATTTGCCACCACCTGGTGGCAGCATACCCAAATTTCAACATAGTTAATTTTTCAGCAGAAGGATTAAGTTGCATCTTCCATCCCCAAATTATAAAGAACACTTAGAAATGTGTCAGAGGATTAACTATAATTATGAAAAATGCACTAAGAAGTACAGTATCACTTTCAAAATGCAATGTGATAGAACTTGAAAGTTAAGATTCCATAAAAGAATCACTCTGTAGTATGGATCTCATACCACTTATAGAAAATGTTTTTCATTGTGCCTTAAAACCAACACTTCCTAAAGGTAAAATAAACTGTTAATAGCAGAATTATCTGTTTTAATGTTTGAATATCAGTGTCACTCATCTTCAAAAACCTGGGGGGAAGTATCATTTCTTCTTCTTCTTGGAGTCAATATAAATACTCAGTTCCTGGATAAATTCTATCTGGGACAGTCCCTCTAGGCTACTCTCTACCTCCAACAAAGCAAAAGAAAGCAAAAAAGCAAAGACATCTTCTCACAGACCTTTATAAATGACTGCACAAAGAGAATAGAAACAAGGACTGCTTCAACCACAAGCACATTCATGGAGGAGTGGAGGAAGAACATGAGATTTTTTTTCCTTCTTAGGCCTTGCAGTGCTCAGTAATAGTAATATATTATATTGGTTTTGTCCAGTCCAACCACACTAACCTTGCCATAGCCTGAATACTCTGTTCGGGTAAGATACCTTTAGCCCTCAGGAATCAGTTCCAGTAAGTGAAGCACCTGGAGAGTGAAGGAGGAAATGAAACCCGAGCCCTGCCATTCTCAGTTGCTTCTCTGTCCAGACCCACAGAGCACCCTCCCCAGCATGATGTGGTGCCCCTTGCCCTTCTCTGGCTCTATGACCTGGAAGTTATTGTCCCCTTGCTCATAGCAATGGTCTCAGGTCAACTTGGCAAACAGAACATGAGAGAACCAACAGTACAGACCAGGGGCACCCTACAACACTCCCAGATCTGTGGAGAACAGAGTGAGCAGAGGAAAAAGAAATATTTTTGGTGGCAGGCTGGAGGGCACAGAAGAAAGAAGAAGTCTCACTGCCCCTCAACACCTGCAGTAAATTTCCTCCTTAGAATGCCAAGATTTCCCCCAGATTTTTGAAGACAAGATGTGGATTTTCCAGCAAGAGTATATCTGCACAAATTCTTCATAGACCATCAGCAGGCACACGATATTCTGAGCAAATAGCAATTTGCCAAACTGGCAGAGTTCGCCATTGAAATCTATGCCTACTACTCTCCCCCAAACTCATTCTAGTATTATTTACCACCTTCTCCTGGAGTCAACTGCAAGGCCTAAAAGATGACTTTAGTTATAAACAGGTAATGAAATAAGAGTAATAGAGGAGTGAGGAAAAGGAAGTAACAAGAATCAACAGCACTTTTGAAATTTAGGGTTTTTCCTCAAATACACACGAGAACTAACCTACAAAGTCTCTCACATTTAATAACACATGGAGCAAAAGTTAACTTGAGCTATGTAGAGTGTGTGTCACTGTTAAGCCTTTCAGAATGCTAAGAACATTTCATAGAAAATTTTGGCCAATCCAGGGGTATAAAACATTGCTTAAAAGAAAACTCACTGATGATCATTGCTTTGTGATTGTTGGATGTTCCTGCTCTCATGTCATCCTATGAGTTTGTGTCACAGCCATCGTCTGTATAGAGCCAAACACCACCAACTGGGCTTTTCCAACACTTGGAGTGATATTTAAATTTTCTCTGGTGATAGACTGTAGATGTAAAAAGCCAAAGGCATAAAATTTTAAATGTTTATTTAGTCTTCAGAAAGAGAAAGTTTCAACAGAGAATCCAAACAAACCCAAAAAGTTGAAATAATGTCAAAGTTGCCAAGTGAGAAAACAAGTAATTAGCCTTTCTGCCTTGGTTATTTTATAACAGGCTACATTCTGACTTGCTCCTGGGCTATGACTACCTATCTTGAGATCACTTTTGATACTCCTAAGGTAAAGGAACACCAAACAGTAGTCATTTATCTGACAAAAGACCTTGTGTTTTTCTTAGTCTATCAATCATTAAACTAGTAATGTCTTTTTATGCTATTGCTTTGACATTCATTAACATTCACGTCAGAGGAAATCTCTGCAATTAAAACTCCTATGGAACACCTAAAGTTGTTTTGCCTTTGTTTGTTGCAACCGATTTTTTTAAACGGAAACAATAACACTAAGATGATTTGAGAACTTACTCCATAGCTCAACTTGAGGCATCTCTTTTATGACTCAAACACTGTTGATGATCATGTTTTGTAAAAAAAAAAAAAAAATCACCTTTTGACATCTGTGTTAATTTTTGTGGCAAGCTTGACTGACTAGCTTAAGAGGAAGGAACACCTGAGAAAAACAAAATCAGATACTTACAAGGCTGCTGGGTTGCCAGTGGAATTCCTTCTCGTGGCAAACACACAAACTCTCAGTAGAGTTTCAACAAAAAGTCTGAAAGGCTCATTATCTCCTCAAATGCTTGAAAAAATATTACGTAAGTTCTTTATGTCTTAAAACCACAAACAGAAACAGAACATCCAATATGATAAAGTGAGAACTTTGAATACCACAGGGTAAGTCGTTCACTTCTGAACCACTCCTTTTGTGAGAACATCACCCATAAAAACTGATTATACACCATCCACAGCCATATTGTCATCCAGCATTGAGAGAAATAAACCTGAACAAACACTTCTCTTTTTAATAAAGAGCAATTTAGAGGGTGGGAGAAGAACCAGTTTCCTTCTTGGAGAAATCTGTGTGTTATAAAAACGTCTTTTATTTTAGGAGTGGATTGAACTCATTGTATCTGTATTTATATGCCATCTACTTTACAGAGTATAATGCGATGGAAATAGATATCAAGTTAGTAAGTAAGTGTTAGTTGCTCAGTCGTGCCCGACTCTTTGCGACCCCATGGACTGCAGCCCGCCAGGCTCCTCTGTTCATGGACTTTTCCAGGCAAGAATAATACTGGAGTGGGTTGCCATTTCCTTCTCCAAGATATCAAAGTACATCTCAAATATTCATCATTTTAAATGTTATTGGTATGAAAACCACTTTAAAATGTTTCTCTCTTTATACTTCTCTTAACTACTATTTTAATATTTAACTACATTATTATTTAAAATCAACGATTGATCTTGAACCTGGGCTAACAGTAATGTTTTAAAGACACGTGGTACAAAATATTTAAAGCAAAAGTTCACTCCAGTCAGACCAGAGCTCATCTCAAAGTCCTCATGAATCAGAATCTGATCCACAGAGTTGTTTCATTTTGTTTTTCATACAGAGCTTGCTGAATCAATGCCCCCATTCCAAATACACCAGCATACTGTTTAGCCACTATGGGAATTTTTTTATTTCCATATTTTTCACTCAATTTGTATATTCACTGATGTAGCTACACATTTTTTCTGGGTAATGCACCTTGAGTTCTGATGCTAATATATTTGGTCTCTAACTCTCTATCCCCCTGCAAAATCATATGCAAAAATAAAATATATTTTTTTTCCCTAAAATATGGGCTACAGAGAGCTTCCAAAATGAATACGTGCATGCTAAGTCGCTTCAGTCTGTGATGCTATGGACAGTAGCCCGCCAGGCTCCTCTGTCCACGGGATTCTCCAGGCAAGAATGCTAGAATGGGTTGCCATGCTCTCCTCCAGGGGAATCTTCCTGACCCAGGGATCAAACTCGCATCTCTGAATATGAATGTATATTTCAAATGTCACAAACCTGTTGATTCTGGGTTTTTTTTCACTCCATTTCACCTTCCGTCCCACTCCACCCCCACGTGCGTCCCTCTCAAATGCCTTGCAAAGACTAAGGGACCCATTGTGCTCTGCTTAAAATGGGAGCCCTAAATGAATGCACTCTGACAATATTTTTCAACATTTTCATGGAGTGTTTCAGATTTATGTCCCCACAAGATCATTATCTCTTGGCCCTCCGCCTATTGCCACAGAGCCATAACCTTTGTTCGAGGGAAGTCCAGGCCACTGCTGTACCTATAGATTTGACTCTGTTAATAAAGAAAAGGCAAGCCACTAAACATTGTGTTTCTGCTCTCATAATAAGAGAAGGAATTATAATTTATATCAAATCATCAAAATGTTCATGCTAAGTTAGAAGAAGCCTTAGAATCTTAGAACAAGGAGCTCTTAGATGATATCCTCTCTTACAAATCATTCAAATAGAAAAATTATTTGTAAAATAAAAGGCCTTGCAGCATCTGTTTAAATACCCATGGTTATGCTATCTCACAATTTTTTTGAGTTAGCTCTGTATAGTCAAAATAGTTCTGTCAGGACTTCCCTGGAGGTTCAGTGGTCAAGACTTTGCCTTCCAAAGCAGGGAATGTGGGTTTGATACCTGGTCCAAGAGCTAAGATCCCACATGCCTCACAGCTAAAAAAAAAAAAACAACAAAACCAAAACAGAAAACAAAAGCAATATTGTAATAAATCCAATAAAGAATTTAGAAACAGTCCACATCAAAAAAAAATTTAAATAAAAAAAAATTAGTTCTTTCAAAGTGTTCTATACCTCCTTAAAATTTTAGATTCACAGTTTTAATTAACCCTATATAAGCTTGTGCAATAAGGAATAAGCCTAGCAATGCTGGGGCCAACCAGGTGGTGCAGTTGGTAAAGAATCCGCCTGCCAATGCAGGAGACACAATAGATGCAGGTTCAATCCCTGAGTCAGGAAGATCCTCTGAAGGAGGAAAGGGCAGCCCACTCCAGCATTCTTGCTTGGAAAATTCCATGGACAGAGGAGCCTGGCGGCCTACAGTCATGGGGTCGCAAAGAGTCAGATAAACTGAGCATACACACACACACACACACACACACACACACACACACACACACTAAACCATGCTACCTATATCATGACAGCCCTGTAAGTAATTGAAACAAATGCCATGTTCCTTCTAAGCCTTCTTTTTTCAAAACAGCCTCACTTCTTACTGCCTTCTGCCCTTTCTTTGGAAGCTCTCCAGTCCATGAATATCTATTTTAAAAACAAACTACCCCCCAAATGAAGACAATAAGCCAAAGAGGGTGTAACCAGAGGAGAATACAACACACCTAACCATTACCCCCATTAAATCAGGTCACTGTACTTCTATATGGGAGCCTGGGGTTCTATTAGCTTTTATAGCCACTCCAACACCTTGTTGGGTTATATTATGATTTGACAAGGCCTCACTCAATACATGGCCCAAACTAACTCATGAACTTTTACTTCTGCTTCGATGCTGCTACTGGTTAATGAACTAACCTGAAGAAATCCTTCTAAACTCCAGTTCTTGAACAGTTCTGTGAGTTCAGTTTTCTAACCTTGACTATATCTCTTGCTGTTTAACATGTTGTCCTATTGGTTAATATGGAAGTAATAAAACATCAATGTGATTCTGTTAGATAATAACACATCTCATCATCTTTCGACAATATCGTGATTATTCTTTGAAACTGTAACAGCTGCACAAGGTCAGTGTCTGACTCGATTTTGTCCAACCGGAACAGAATTTTTTTCCTCCAATCAAAAAATTTTCCTTTCCCTCTTAAAGATGACAAAGTACTTACAGGAATACAGAGTTTTTAATAGAAGAAAAATGTATGATTCGTATCATGTGGAGTGAGATGCCACCCAATCCACCCGAGGGAAAGCTGGGAGAAAACATGTCTTTTATTTTTTTCTATCATAATACAGAAAATAAGCGTGAGCAGTGTTGATAGCCAATGGCTTTTCACTTAGAATCAACAATAGTGGCACGTCCTGTGATTTCACTTTTTCAGCACCATCCCCGAACAAAGCAATGAAATGTAAGATGATGTGAACGCGACCCTGAAATCCAAGAAGGCCGAATAATGGCTTGCAGGTGTGAACATTATTCATATTTTAAACAAAATTAAATTCTTCCCCATTACTCTAGGAAAATCAGTGTAGCATAATCACCGAGAAGTAAGATGCTTCTGATATTCAAAGATACGCTAATTTTGATGACAGTTTTCACCCCTGATGATCAAATAAAGTATGTATACAGGATTTATATTATTCAGAATAGTACCCAGGTGAAACTTATGAACTAATCCTTCATTTATAACCTAACTATTCTGTGAAATTTATAAACCCCAAACACAGGATCCTTTTGTGTCAGTTTCCTTCAAGTATAAATCCATTCAATGGGAGCAACACAAAGGAAAGAGGACTTGGAATCAAAATCAGCGCAGCTTGTTTAAATAGCCAGATGATATTTAGAAGAATGTGGTTGTTCCAGATGTTAGACAAGGATTTTTTAGTGAATACATGCCTGTCTCAATGTCAGGGAAGGCTATAAAATGTTCTCTTTAGGATATGGAATATGGAGAGAGTTACACTACTTTGCCTTTTTTAACAAAGCTCACGGCTGGGCAGGGACAAGGCACTCTGGTAATACTTGCTGAACTTGAGAACATAGAATTTATATCTGTGACTTCAAAGCATGGAAAAGAAAAGGAAGGAAGAAATCCATGCACCAAGTCCAGTTTGAAAGGTATATGTTAGATAACTAGGGATGTAAGTTAGATATCTTGCCTCCAGGTCATGTCCTCTCACACCATTTGCCCTTCTCACTCAAGGCAAAGCACAGGCAACAGAAATATCCTGGTGGCTACACCCACTGTGTGCAAATGGTGGGTTTGTTTCACGTGCCCTATCCTGTTTGCTTGAATGTTTTCTTTTGTCATTTTTGTTAAGTGAAAGGAAAAAGAAATCTGGTGAATTCATATGATTAGCATGTCATTGGTACTTGGTAAATATTTACTGAGAGAATAAATAAACCTTTTGTGAGCAAGTGGAAAGTAATGAAAGAATAGGAAATTTTAAAATGTAATATTTTAAAATCAACCAAATCAGATCTACTGAACTGGTTTAAAAGCTTCTTTACAAAAAAAATTTTAAAACAAAATGGAAACCTGAGTGTGATGAGGTGATGCATGGCTCTCTCAAATTATTTCCCATCTTTAATATTTCTTATTTGAAGAGAAGAGCCACATACTCAAATCCTCTTATTACATCATTCATTTTTAAGACAATGAAAGTCCCCTGAAAGTGAAAGTCGCTCAGTCGTGTCTGACTCTTTGTGACCCCATGGACTACACAGTCCATGGAATCCTCCAGGCCAGAATACTGGTGTGGGTAGCCTTTCTCTTCTCCAGGGGATCTTCCCAACCCAGGGATCGAACCTAGGTCTCCTGCATTGCAGGTGGATTCTTTACCAGCTGAGCCACAAGGGAAGACCAAGAATACTGGAGTGGGTAGCATTGCAGGAGGATTCTTTACCAACTGAGCTATCAGGGAAGCGCTTTTAAGACAATGATCACCTTAAAAAGTCACATGGAAAACAACACTGTTTGATTAATTGTATCACCAATCAGCTTGATGAATAACTTGTTCTGATGAGGATGAGGATGGTGGAGAGGAAAAGGTTAAAAGAGAAAGTTGAATTGAACACATGAATAACAGGACAGTTTTAGGAATGGGTAAGAGAGGTCTTCAGATTTAAGAAACAATTTTCCATACACTCAACAAATTCCAAGGCAATAATCTGTAGTGTCATCCAAAATGTAACATTTCCCCTTCCCACAGGACAGGAAAGTTCCCTGCCATTGCTCCCTCTTCATACAATGACACACATTGACAGAGTTTTCAGAAAATTGCACTCATGGAATCTGTAGCTGAACCAACTTAAAATGGGTATATCTTATATCTCCACTACTATTCACTTAAAATGGGTATATCTATATCTCCACTACTATTCACTCATTTGTTCAACACATATTTACTACATGCTAACTCTGTGCTTGGCCTGTGCTTAGTTGCTCAGTCATGTCCGACTCTCTGCAACCCTTTGGACTGTAGCCCACCAGGCTCCTCTGTCCATGGGGATTCTCCAAGCAAGCATACTGGAGTGGGTTGCCATGCCCTCCTCCCAGGGATCATCCCAACCCAGGGATCGAACCCAGGTCTCCCGCACTGCAGGCGGATTCTTTACCATCAGAGCCACCAGGTCTAGAGAGCTATAAAACACTAGAGGTGGGAGACACATACCAGGTGTTGCAGATTCTGGGACCTTAGTGCAGGGCAGGGAGCATAAAAATGTGAAGAGTCAAGTGTAAGGTAATAGGGACTGGTGAGGTCTGTGTGAAACCAAAAACATATGGCCCTCTTAAGACGTTCAAGCTCAATTTCTTTTTCTGCCAGAAGCAGCCCACAGGCTGTGAGTCTTCAACCTAGACTGTCTAAAGTCTTATTTCTCTCAAATAATCAAAGAGTCATGTTCTGTTTCCAATATCTACAATCCAGTGAATTCGAAACTCTATGCTTGTCCCTCACACTTTTTTATTTTACTGTCCCCAGTCCACTAAACGATTTTGTTTATTGATTTGGGTGTTGTCTTCTCTTTCCTCTTTGTTATACTGACCAAATGCCAAATGAACACTCCCTTCCCAGGAAGAAAAGGATATCAATGTCTAGACAATGAAGTCTGACATTACTGCTTATCTGGAGAGGGTCACCAGGATTCCCGTGAAGAGGTGTAAGAACTGTAGCTGCTTTCAGAAAATATAAACATTAAGCCCAAGTGACTACAAAGCAATGAAGTTACTTTCATGTTTGCTCAATGGAAGTAATTTCATCACCCTTCATGCAAGAGATATAGATTTTAGAGAAACTGTCCAGTTCTTCCACCCTCAATGAATCAAATAATCAGTCCAAAATTTGGTTCGGCAAATATTTGTAATGGTCAGTCCAATTGTGTATTTAGTGACAGTCTTGATCGTTTAAAATAACTTTCTCTGTTAAGCTGTTTCCATGTATTTCAATACATCACCTGCTCAGTTGGGGCTTTAATAGAAAAAGATTAATTTTAGTGCTGACTTATTTTGTCTTTTGTTCCCATAAGAATAAGACAACCAAATCAACACATCTTAAAAAAATTATGTATTCTCAGCTCCTGTACCTCCACTCTTGTTCTTCTGGTTGGAACCAATTGACAAGTAATGAAATGTATGAAAATGTAAATTGAATATAAATGATTTAATGTGAATGAATGGTGGTGAAAGCTGCTGGGCTACTCAGAACATAAAAGTACTCCTCTCATATTCTAAACGTAAGTGCTCTGAGCTACACAGAGGATAAAGAGGCAGGCTACCTTGAAACAACACTGTATAGAACATTTCTTATCACCCTACTCAATCCTCTAAAAATTCAGATAACCCTGAAAGTATTTGTTACCATGATGTAAAATTCAAAATAATTAGGAAAGTCCTCAGTTATACGGCAGATTATAAACAAATTCTGGCATCCTTTTTACCTGTTGTTGTTTCTCTTACACTTTTCTCTACTGGGGCTCTTAAAATGTTACCTTAGAGCTCGTTTTTATAAATAGTTATCTCTCTTTCCAGCCAAATTTTCTTCTGAAGCTTGTACCAAGTCCTTCCCATGTGTAAGGTACTGTGCTGACGTTCCTGCTACATAATGGATGCTCAGTAAATAATTATTACAATCAGATTCTATGGCAGGGTTGAGGGAGCTTAAGATCGTTAATTCTGTCACCAGTAAATTTACATTACTATGAAAGGAAAGACATTTTTAATCAGAATGAATGAGGTTAGATACACTAGGTACCGATAGGACTCAATATATTAATAGAATTAGAGAAGGCTCTTTTGAAAATTAAACTCCCTGAAAACTGCATTTTTATACGTTTATTTATTGTGGTAGTTATAGTGCGTTCTAAGAAGGAGGTACTTAATTCATAATATAATCATCTTCAGTGCAGTTAATTAATTCCAGATTTTATTACATTACTTGAGCTCACTTAATGCTTTAATCTCATGATATAAGGAGGTGGAAAAGGTGGGTGCAGCAAGTCATCTCGAGAGCCAAGGGGAATTATAACTTGCATCTCAATTACAAGGCAAGGACTAATAAATGATTACCTAATTGTGGGGGCTGGAAAAAAAAAAATCACAGGAAAGCCCAGAGCACTTCAGAAGTCTGAGACCAGATAACTGAATTGTACCAGGGAGGCGAGTGAGGGAGGAGACAGAAAGAAAAATACATGGAGGGCAGCAGGCAGAAGGGGCCTTGCCAATAAGCAGGGCTTCCAGGATAATGGTAAACTTATGCAAGAAATAAACTTGTCTTACAATGGACACGTTGACTGTCAGCGCCAAGACCCAGCCCACTGGAAATCAGAGTTGCTGAAATATATGATTAGTATTCTGTTTCATGCTCACTTTCATGCCACACCTTTTGGTGGAGGTCATCTTTCGAGTCATTAAATAATCTTAGAGTGATATGTACACAGAAGAGTTTGTTCCTTATCTTTTCCATGTCACACCTGGTGCTTTCCATGGGCTCTTTGTTCTTGTTTTAACAAAGTGTGTAAAGGTTGTTTTTCTTTTTTCTTTTCTCCCTCCCAATGACTAACTTTAACTCAGCATTTTAACCCTATAAAAACTACAGTTTCTGGGGATGTCTCTCTACCTAAACACACATTACTTGTACACAAAAATAAATTTTAAAATGTATTTTAATTTCAAACAGTAGACTCCAGTTTAGTTAAAGACTTTCATTTTATCAATATATTTAATTAAGCTACTATCCTTCAATTCCTTTCAAGTAAATATATTACTTCAATATCACTTAAAACATTTATGCATTAGTGACATAGAAGAAATTTAAATCAGAATTAAGTAACCAAGTGTGTTAAGTGAAGCATTGCCCAGGTAATAAAGAAATCCAGGCTACTGTGTGCTTTCGTATAATTATAGTAGAATGTTACATAATAAGAATAATAGATATTTTATAGGTCAATATGTACCATATATGGGCTTCCCCAGTGGCTCAGTAGTAAAGAATCTGCCTGCAGTTCAGGAGCCACAGGAGATGCAGGTTCAATCTTTGGGTCAGGAAGATCCCCTGAAGAAGGCATGGCAAGCCACTCCAGTATTCTTGCCTGGAGAATCCCATGGCCAGAGGAGCCTGGTGGGATACAGTCCATATGGTCGCATAGAGTCAGACATTGTTGAAGTGACTTAGCACACACACACACATGTACCACATATAAAGATTAATATCTAAAACATATTAATTCAGGATGTTCTCAGTATTAACCATCTCAAGCCTGTGTGATAGACAAGATAAACCTCACAGACAAAAAATAAAAAATTCCGAGAAATTAGATAATGTCCAAAATAGAAACAAGCGGCAGCATCCAAATAAGAACCAGTCTCCTAGGTTCTTGCCCTTCTGCGCTTAGCTTCTGAGACACCTCACCATCTTGCTTTTCCTCCTGCTGCTTTGGCTATGCATTCCCATCTTTCTTTAAGGATTCTTCCTTCTTTTTCAACCTCAAATGTGGGCAAGACAGAGGGCTTTGTCCTTCATCACTTTTTCTTCCTCACTCTCTAGCAGGTCCCACATACTTACGGAAGTTTTAAATTTCATATGTGAGTTGATGACTCCCAAACTAGTATCTTCAACTCAGACTTCTTCCTTAGGCATGGACTCATATATCCAGCTGCCCACTTGAGAGCTTCTCTTTAAGATTTCATAGCCATACCTGGCTACCATTGGGTAAAACAAAATTCCTGATTTACCCTCAAACTGGTTTCTCTCTCAAAATTCACTATCATGGGACATGACTCCATTGATGCAACAATACCTTAGTTTCACTCCCCTCTCTTTACCCTTAATACGTTATCCACAATTCTTGGCATTTTTTTCTCCCTCACAAATAAATCATACCTCCCCCTTCTTCCATCCAATATGCAGCCTTGTTTTTTTTCCCAACTGAATCATCACCTCCCTACAAAAAGTCGTGTCCAACACTTTGAGATCCCATGGACTATAGCCCACCAGACTCCTCTGTCCATGGAATTCTCCAGGCAAGAATACTGGAGTGGGTTGCCATTTCCTTCTCCAGGGGATCTTCCCGACCCAGGGATTGAACCCAGGTCTCCCACATTGCAGGCAGACTCTTTACTGACTGAGCCACCAGGAAGACACTCACTTCCCTACAATATGCTATAATTTTCACTCTTAATCTTGCCCCATTCAATCTATTCTCCACAAAGATGCCAAAACAGTCTTTTAAAAGCAGAACCATGTTAAGATACATCCTTTCTTAAAACTGTAAAAGGCTTCTCATTAGAATGTTTTAAATCTATTACTATTAATAGGTACACATTCAAATATTTCTAAATAAATAAAGACTATAAAAAGATAAATAGTATAAAGCCCCCTACCATCCTTGTTTCCCATCTACCTAGTTCCTTCCCCCTGTCCCCTTCCCTTGCAAGGTTAACACTGCTCCCTGTTCCTATGTTCCACTGCAATTTTAATAAGATGCAAACATTCTGCCCTGGCTACTGAGCCCAGTTGGATCAGACCCTTATACTTCACTCTCATCTCCTTCCATGCTCCTCCCCCTTCTCTATGTGTTACTCCCCTGACCTTTCTTTAATTTCATGAATTAACCAAATTTTTTCCTGTCTCAGGTGTTTGCCCACACTATTGACCTTAGCTAAACCACTCCTCCTTCTCTCCTAGTATATTTTCCAGGTCTCTCCTCAAATGCCATCACCAGGCAAGGTAGATCTCCCCTGCTGCTTATTTAGCAATCTGACCAGAAGTTGTAATATATGTCAGTTCATTTATTCGCACCCTTCTGTCTCTTTCCCTAGATGTTAAACTCCAGGAGAACAAGTGCTGGATCTACTTATTTTGCCCTCTGCAGCTGGTGACCTAGTCACTTAGAAGAGGTGCTCACTTGTAGGGACTCAAATATTAAAGTGAATGAATTAATAGTTTCTATCTGTAAACACTGAAATTTTAACTAGACATTTCCTGAACATTTATATTTAAATATGCAGTAAACCACATTATACAAATTGAGATATAAGAGGAACACTCTTTTCCTCCAAAAAAGTGTGGAGGTGGGGTTCTTTTTTTTAAAAAAGCTCTTTGTTTTGAAGAATGTCATGGTATTATACACTAGGCTGCTCTAGGCGTGACAAATAATCTATCTACTCTTCAAAACTAAAGGGCAAATAAGAACTACATATTTTCACATGACATCTTACAATAGCAACTACATATAACTTCATGCATTGGAAATAAAGTCCTTTGTCATTTGTTGCTTAAGAATTTTCTTATACTTTTGCACATGCTATTCCTTTTTAATCTAAATAAAGACATTAAGTCAACAAAATTTTAGGAAAAAACACTTTTAAGTGTGAGTGAAGTGTTTATCTCCTATTTCCTTTTTTAAAAGGGAGGTATCTAATGCTTTGTCCTGAACGAGCTTGTTATGACCAAGAATTCCCTCCCATAAAAGACACGTCTTCCTTCTCATCCTGAGTATGGCTGCACATCGAAGGACACTCCAGACATTTCCCTTTCAGATCTCAAAAGGAAGTATTAATCAAACAAAAGATGGGAAATTATGACATTCAGCCACTAAGGTTTAACTCAAGTGGCCAAGTTTTAGTTGATCACAGGGTACAGGTGACTATCCATCAAGTAACCCATCATAACACACATTAAAACGTCTGGGTTAATCAGGACAGAAGCCAAGAATAATATTTTTTGCTGACGCTCAATGAAGACTACCAGAGGAATTCCCCTGAAACTGTACTCCACAAATATGCAAGACCTAAAAAAATAATAATAATATAAAAGGAATTCTGCCTAACAGTATGTTAAACAAGGCAGCAGCACATTCTTTTGATGAAGTACTATATGACTTGGATGACATATGCAGGTTTAAATTACAAAAATGTTAATCTTGTAATTCAATATAAAAATATGTTTACATATATATTTTAACCTTCCCTAAAATAACAGAGGATTTGATAAAACATTCAAACTATATTAAATGATATTAACAATAAGGCATAAATTACTGAATCATCATACTCACATTTCTTTTCCAACCCTATCTTCCAAGAATTAATTCATCTGGAAATCAATGACAATTACACATATAGGCAAACAGAAAACTGTAGGATATAGACTGAGCAAGAAATAGATCTTCTCTTTACTATTAAGATTCTAATGGCTTTTTATCACAAATACTGAATTGGTCTTGTTTGGACATCTGCCTCTAATCTTGTCCTAGGCACAACTAATCACTGATGTCACAATTTACAGTAGTCACCTTGAATTTTTGTTGGAGCATCATGATGTAAAGGATAAAGCACCAGCCTGAGCATCCAGAACTTGAATCTCCACTGAGGCCAAGTCACTCAATCACCTGGAGCCTCAATTTCCTCACCTGAAAAGTGAGGATGTGAGCTTGGTGACGTCTGCAGCCCTGACATCCTATGTGATCCTATGAAGAGCTATAGAAGTAGCCATTGTGATCACTCTAATGCAAAACCAAACACCCCAGAACACTATATACCAGGGTCAGGACAAGAAGCCATTCTAAACAAAGGACATTCAGGGACCTAAACTCTCTTCCCTTTTTACATTTATTGAAAAATTAACAAGATCTCCAAGGAATCTTCTTGACCCAGGGATCAAGCCTCTGTTTCTTGCCTCTCCTGCACTGACAGGCAGATTCTTTACCACTAGCGCCACCTGGGAAGCCCTTAATAAGATCTCCAGTACTCTAACTTTTTGTAGCTCTTAAAAATAACCAAAACTCTCACAAGATTCACCTGGGCAATTTTGCAATTCATTTCTCGAGGACATATTATCTTTATGAGGTTTAAAGCATTTATGTCTCTATTAGAGAAATTTCTGTAATTGTTCATATATTAACACACCATCAACATGCTTTCCATAAACACTGGCTGAGCACCCACAATGTGCTGAGCCATGTGTTAGCTGACACTTTGTATGAAGGAAAACACCCAGTCCCTGTTGTCAACTCACTTATGCCAGGTTGCACATATGAGATTGCTGATGTTTGTTGTTGTTTAGTCTCTAAGCCATGTCTGACTCTTTGTGATCCCATGGACTTTAGGGCTACAGTGTGTCCATGGGATTCTCCAGGCAAGAATACTGGAGTGGGTTGCCATTTCCTTCTTCCTGGCAGCTCAGACAGTAAAGAATCCTCCTGCAATGCAGGAGATCTGGGTTCAATCTCTAGGTCAGGAAGATCCACTAGAGAAGGAAATGGCAACCCACTCCAGTAATCTTGCCTGGAGAATTCCATGGACAGAGGAGCATGGTGGGCTACAGTCCACAGGGTTGCAAAGAATAGGACACAACTGAGCAGCATTCACTTTTCACTTTCTCCAGGGGATCTACCCAATGCAGGGATCGAACATGCATCTCCCACATTGGCAGGCAGATTCTAAACCACCGAGCCACCTGGGAAGCCCAAGATTGCTGATACTCAGTCCTTTACACTCAGAAAATGGCAATTTCATGTAACTCAACCTGATATAGTTGTACAGAAAATGGTCTCATCGAACAGATTAATCTTTAAAATTACCACAGGCATTTGGGAAAGTCCCATTAATTCTGGAAAGTCATTGTGATGCCATTTAGTGATTTACTAGAGAATTTCCTAACAGGGATTATCATCGTTTATCTTGTTTGGGGGTTTCTTTCTATTGTCATTGTTGTTTGGAAACATATTAATAATTATTCAGTTCTTATGCATTTGTTTCAAAGTTTTACCATAACCAGTTAATGATTGACTGATCTACAATCTCCTTCACATTAGTTACTTGTCATGCATTTACACGCACACATACACACACGAGATGACTTGTTTCCTTTTCTAAACTTAAGGTAATCTTCCTTTTCTTCTAACAGACATTGCTGCAGTCTTTCTCAAAGCTTGTTAGACAGCTTGAGAGTGGGATCTGAGCCCACACTTCTTTATATCACCCATAGGCTCTATCCCAGGGTCCAGCATGCGGTAGGCACAACAAAATTACTACTTGAATGATAAAAATTAAATTATAAAGAGAAATATCTGATTGAAGAGATATAGTAATATCCAAACATGAAAACTATATGAAAACAAATATTACATTTCTTACCAATCATGCTAATACTTGTCACATGCTGTAGCAATGGCAGTCATATCATGTTCTAAAGTTATTCTCTGCAATGATTGTAAAATAAAGAATTTACAGTATCACAGGAACAACATATGCCTAGCACACTAGAGAGCTTTGTGCATTGGATAGTAAGTCTACCTAGCTATGTTAGTTAGTAAAAGTAAATTTCCAGTTTTGCCTTATGAAATGAGAATACTTACCAGGAATAATAAGGTTTGCAGTGTAATACAATAAGGGAAAAACTCAGTAATTTTATACAAAGACCATGGACAGTTCAAAATATCTAACCACAGTTGGATTTTCTTTAAATGAAGCTTTCTCTAAAAATAAAACCTGAAAATATAGTAATTTTGAATAACTGTTTTACAATTTGAATGCTATATCTAAGCAAAATTGAAAACACTTCCCCAAATGATTAGCATGAAGTGCACATATCAATTGCTCCATAACATGAGAAATGTCAAATGGCATGGAGACAATGCCATGCTTTCCTGTACAGAACAAACATATTTCTTCTTGAGACACAGTTTACATAATACAGGAAACGGCTTCATCTGGTTCCTGGTCTTTTTGATCAAGTCAAAAGCCTTAAAGGAAAAATTGTTTCTTTTACATTTTACTTTTTTTTGTACTTTTGTTTTTCACTAATTATATTTCCCTAAATTGAAAATGGGACCTAGACTGATATTGGAGAATGACATCCTCTAAGAAATACTTCACTGAAAGGCAATCTTGTGATTTTTTCACAAGTTCTACAGGTGGCCAAACAGAAAGGAAAAAAAAAAAAAAGCCTGTGATTCAAGGAAAGTTGATTCCACAATTTAAGATCAAATGTTCACTTTAAAAAGATAAATAAGCTCTAAGGCCTAGAGGTAGGCAGTACTTGAATGTCTGAGCAACAAGGTAACCACTGTGGCTGATTAGATAGAGGAGGAGATGGAAAGAGATGAGGTCAGAGAAGAGCTAGGACAAACCATGTGGGACCTTTGAGGCTTTGTGAGTATACTAGGGACTTTGCATTTTGCTCTGAGTGAACTGAGAAGCTATTGGTAAGTTTGTAAGCTATTAGTAAGCTCTTCGAACAGAGGAGTGAACTGACTGAGGTTTTTGATCAGTCATGTTGGCTGTAATGTAGAGAACAGGTTATACACCACAAAGGTGGAACCAAGAAGACCAATTAGGTAGATATTACCTTCATCAGGCCAGAAACAATAGTGATGGAGCAGGGTGGCAGAAGTGGCAAAAAGCAAATGGATTCTAGATATGCTTTGAATAAATGAACTGATGTAATTTACTGATTAATTAGATGTAGGTATAAAAGAATGAAAAGAGGCCAAGATGATTCCAGGTTTTTTTTAACCTGAACACCTGATAGAATGGAGGAAAGTACAGAAGGAGCAGATTTGGGGAGGGAGGAAAACACAAAGCATTTGGCTTTTAACATATTAATAGCGAGATATTTATTAGACATCCACATGGAGATGTCCATTGAGAGCTGGATCTCCAAAGTTAGAGTTAAAGAAAGATGTCTAGGAGATATACACTTGGGGATCATGTGTGTAAAGATGGTATTTGAAGCTGTAAGAATGGTACAGAAGGAGTATGAAGAAAGATGAGAAGAGTTCCCAACCCTGAGCCTCTGGGTGCACTAATACTTAAAGGGTAGAAAGGGATGATGATCCAGTAGTTGGGACTTTGCCTTCCAGTGCAGGAAGTACAGGTTTGATCCCTGGTAGGGGAACTGAGATCCCGCATGTCTCGAGGCCAAGAAAACCAAAACATAAAACAGGTGGGATGTACGGAGAGCGTAACACAGAAACATATACATTACCAAAAATAAAACAGATAGCCAACGGGAATTTGCTGTGTGACTTGGGGAACTCAAACGGGGGCTCTATAACAATCTGGAAGAGTAGGATGGGGAGGGAGGTGAGAGGGAGGTTCAAGAGGGATGGGACATAGGTGTACCTATGGCTGATTCATGTTGATATTTGGCAGAAACGAACACAATATTGTAGAGCATTTATCCTTCAATTAAAAGTAAATTGAATTACAAAAACCAATAAAAGTAATAACAAAAAACAGAAGCAATATTGTAGTAAAGTCAATAAAGACTTTAAAAATGCTCCATATCAATAAAAGGGGAGGTAGAAAGAGGATAAGGAACCAGCAAGAGAGACTTAGGATCAACCAGTGAAGTAAGAGGACAAGTAAGATTGAGTCATTTGCAGGAATTCAAGAGACTAGAGTTTTTCAAAAGGAAAGAAATGATTAACTGATTCAAATTCAAGTAAATTGACTAAAACGAGGCCTGAGGATTTGACAAATACGGGAGCCACTGATGGCCTTAAAAGAATCTCTTTGGTAAATGAGACAAGAGTGAGAGAGGAAGAAAGTATAGATTACAGTGTTGTGCTCCACGAAAGAGCAGAGAAATAACACAATAATGAGGGTGATATGTAGAGGCAACAGAAGTTTGTTTCTCAAGATGGAAGATTTACAGTGTGTTTACACACTGATGGAAATGATCAAGCTGGAGAGAAAATCTGCTGATGCTACAAAGAGAGCAATTGCTGGAGTGTGTCTGTAGGTGGGCGAGAGAAGATGGGATCTTCTGTACAAGGGAAGGAGTTCACCTTAGACTGAAGGACATCAGAGGCAGAGTGACAGGACAGAAGGCAGATTGAGAGGGACAGATGTAGGACACTTCCTCGATTTAGTGATGTTGGTATGTGAACATTTTCATACTACTCTAGTTTCTCAATGAAATAAATACGGTTATTTACTGACAGTGAAAAAGAGAAGAGGTATGGGGATTAAGGGGAACAGAAGAGGGCATGAAATACTTGCTATTTGTTTGAGTTTTTCCCAAACTCATATGTTGAAGAAAACTAACTGCCAATCCAATGTACTTGCAGGCAGGGTCTATGAGAAGTAAGCAGTTAGGTCATAAGCATGGAGCCTTCATAAATGGATTTAATTCCTTTATGAAAGTGGCCCCAGAGCTTCCTCCATCTTTCCTCCATGTGAGGGAATCGCAGAAAGATAGACAACTATGAACCAGGAAGCAGGCCTTCATCAGACACCAAACCTGCCAGTGCTTTAACCTTTGACTTTCCAGTCTCCATAACAATGGGAAATAAATTTTGGTTGTTTATAAGTCACCCAGTCTATATTTTGTTATAGAAGCCTGAAAGGACTCTACAATAGTTATTTAAGAATAGTATAGAGGTAGAGTAGAGAGAGAATTGGATTTAACTAGGGTTGGGGACTGGCCAGATGAGAAGTAAGGGAATTAAGGGTTTTTGCAAAAGAGTATTCAAAAATGGTGGGCCAAACTGGTTAAGAGTACTTAGCCAGAACAACCAACTAGGACAGTCACTGATCAAGAAAAATAAACCTCCATTTTACTAAGCCACAGTCTCTTGAGGTCCATCTGCCACCTCATCCTAACCTAACTAATTCAGAGTGTAAGGTTCTTTATGACACAGCCTCATCTTATTTCTTCTTATTCTTTGTGATCTGCCATACACAATTAGCTATAGTTTCCTAGAATATCCCCAGCTTCCCCCTTCCTGTCCTCTTCCCCTGGTCAATTACAAAGGTCACTTCTCTTCTTTGGTCATTCATCCCCACTGTTATTTTACTGATCATCTCCTAAAGCAGGCCAAGTGTGAATTGACCAAATTGCACAATAAGTATCTTCTTCACAAATTTCTGCACGATTGGCACATATTTAACATTTGTTTATAGATGAATGAATGAATGTTTAAGCATGAGTTCATCCATAATCATGTATCTCTAGAGACAGAATGCATTAAGAGTAAAGAAAGTTCATACTGCATGCATAGTTCACAGGCTATTCTTCCACCACCCATGCTCTGCCCCAATATAATACAACGTAATCAGTTAATTAAAATTACTATTTTATAAGTTAAATTTACTGCTTCTCAATTTTTTACATTCATTTCTCATTCTCTTAATAATTCTCATAAATACCTTTTGATAGGAAAGTGAGAGAAAATGAAATAAAAGAACAGAGAAAGAACAATAAAAGACATCCAAGAAGAAAATGGTGCTGTGGGGAGGGAGATGGAAAAAAAGGAAAGGAAAATTAAAATAAATGAATGAAACAGAGGCAGAGAGGGAAATAGGGAAGAGGAAATGGGAAGAAAGAAAAGGCATCAGTAGCAGAAATGGAGGAGGGGAGCGGGGTGGGAGGTAAAGAAGATCTTAAAGCAGAGATATTAAAGAAATTGCTTAAAAGCACTGAAGGACATTCGGAAATTCTGGAAAGAAGCTACAAAAATCTGAAATTACTTATAGTAATCCTTTATTCCTCTAAATAGCAATGAATATTTATAAATGGTAACAACAGGCCATAATTACTGAGCACCTCCTATGTGAAAAACATGGTCCAGAGCCTTCTACAGTTTTCATGCCTACAAGTCCTCACAACTATTATCCTCATTTTGAAAAAGGGGACACTGAGGCCCTGAGTAACTTACTAAAACACACAGTGAGTGGGATCACTGAGCCTCAAACCCAGACCCACCCATACTCTCACCCACCATGACTCACCTCCTCTTCGTCATGCTGCTTTTGCCATCAGGATAGCAGACCAGAGTAGCTTCTGAGACAGCTGACAAGGCTTCCTCACATCTCTCATCCTTCCCAGGCCAAGTCAAAAGGAAAACTGAGAAAGGGAGACAGGAGGAGCTGCCAGGAACAGCCCTGTGCTCCCTGACCCAAAGGACCTGAATGTGAAGCAGATGGGACCCAGACACTCATCCAAGACTCACACTGTCCTGTTCTGCTCTTTAGACACTTCATTTGGATATATCTGTTTATTCCCTTCAAAATACAGTTGTGCTCCCAAGTTGGGAACCAAATTACACAGACAGAAACCCTTTCTGGAGATGCTCTGCCTCTGTCTGAAAGAGGATGGGAAAGAGGAATTCAGCCATCTTACTGATGGCTGGAAGAAAAGTTACCAAAAAGCTAACAGCCTTGCATCTTTGCATATTAGGGTCTTTGGACAAAATTTTCCAGATGTGTACATGTCAGGAATAACAAATTCACAGGTGTATACCACCATGTGTCTCTCCAGCATCAATAGCAATCATTATTATCTGATCCTAACACATTCTCAATGAGCCTGAATAGAGTCTCAGAATCCTTCACAACACAGTATTCCAGACACCTATTAACAATCCATGATAATAACCACAAAATTGAAATTAATTTACAATTCCTGGTGGAGACATATGCCAGTACTAGACACAGTCCCATAATACCATGAACTGCCTAATATAGGTAAAGCCAAATGCGAACCTAAATGTTTGACTAAAGCCATTTATTATTTGCTCAATAATTATTTTTTCAACATACTCAACAAGAGTTTGTGTTTCATAACGACAGTTTTAGGAACTAATTAAGAAAGAGTACATTTAAATTGAGAAACGCTAATGCCTCTATAATTCACAGTAATTTTAAGGCCTGACCAGGAAATAGAAAACTATTTGACAGAGTCTGGGCTAAAAGCCATGGATGGCATTCACTATTTAATGTTGTATAATTTACAAACTTCTCTTCTTTCAACAACTCCTCAGAGAATGAAGCTGCTAAGTAAATATACAGCTCAAAAACAACACAGAAGAGCTAACCCACCTCTCACATCTTGCAAAAAAGCAGTGGTCCTAAACAGGAAGACAATATGTACAAACTGCCTGCCAAAAGCACCCAGATACTAAACAGCCTCTCTCTACACAAGAAAATTTAAAGTTACTTAGGATGCCTCATGGAGAAGGAAATGGCAACCCGCTCCAGTAGTCTTGCCTGGAAAATCCCATGGACAGAGGAGCCTGGTAGGCTACGGTCCATGGGGTTGCAAAGAGTCAGACACGACTGAGCAACTTCACTTTCCCTTTTCACTTTCATGCCTTGGAGAAGGAAATTCTCCAGTGTTCCGGCCTGGAGAATCCCAGGGACGGGGGAGCATGGTGGGCTGCCATCTATGGGGTCACACAGAGTCGGACACGACTGAAGCGACTTAGCAGCAGCAGCAGCAGCAGGATGCCTCAATGAACTAAAGATCTTTTGATTTCGTGAGCAAACTGCATTTGTGACTGACACAGTCACATCAACGAAGTTTGATGATTTTACTTCATGCCTATAGATCTGCAGCCTGGAGAAGGGCATGGTAACCCACTCCATAACCTGGCCAGCTATGGTCCATGGCGTCACAAAGAGTCAGACATGACTGAAGCGACTAAGCAGCAGCAAATATCTGTAGAATGAGACACAGGACATAAATGTCACAGAGACAAGAGGTTTCACATGCATTCACATACAGTACGCCAAATGTTTTCCATTTAGAAGAAATATAATTTTAATCAGGTCTGAAATTATTATATATTTCAGTAGCCAGAAAAAAAGTCCTTCCTTTCATTCCTCACTTACATCTGTCTATCTTAGAACTCTCATGACACTGGCAGTCACAATATTTAATAAATTAGATCAAAAAGAGCATGATGTCAGAGATCATGGAGTTAACACTTTTCCCAGTGTCAAGACCTACCTACAAAGGCTTTATTAAATAGTTCTCTCCACTTACAACAGTCAGAGCAACAAGGCCCAGGAACGAGGGTTTGAGTGTTATCAACACTATTACTGACTTAAACTGTTAGAAAAGCTTTATTTGCTTTATAAAAACTCCTGCCAATTCTTGCTTTAAAATTAAACAAGTCACTGGAACGATAACACTCAAAAGATAATACCTTAAAAAAAATAGAATCTAAAAACTTCAAAACTTAAAGTTTTTAGAAAGGTTAAACAGTGCTAGAAAATGTGTTTGAAGATTTTTTTCTTGTTAATGTGACAATCATTATATGACACTCAAATTAAGGTTAATATCCTGGAAAAAAGAATTCCTTTTGTCAACTGGTGGTCTGCGGCTTGAGACTTCACTGAAAGGTTTCACTTGAAAAGGCTATGAAAACATCAGCCACTGATCCAGAAGTTCTCAACAGCTCAGAGATGCAAGGTCATTCATAATTGTCTCCATCTTTCTTTCCTCTCTCTAGAGTATAATTACTTCAAGAAACAAAATCCTGGTTTATTTTACTGAGATCCAGAAACTCGCTGCTTACATAGCAACAGCCACTTCCCCTATCCCTGGTTTAAACATCCGTAACTGTCACCACTCCCACATATATTCCACAGGACAATACCTAGCCCTTGGTGGGTCTAATTTTCAGAATCTGTATATTGTTAAAATATCAGCTCACCAGTCTTGAGTACCTACATTATCAGAATCTGTATATTGTTAAAATATCAGCTCATCAGTCTTGAGTACAGTAGGTACAGTGAGTTAGTCATATGAAAACAGATACTAAAATTTGGTTGACAAGAAGGGAGATAGAATAGTGTCATGGAAAAAAATAACAGAATTTATTTTGGAAAGTAGAATCTCAGATGTATCATTTACTATCTGTGAGAGAGCAGGGAAGTTACTCCCTTGCCTCAGGTGTGAAGTGGGAAAATGATCCCTACCTCATAGGACTACTGTGCAGATTAAAAGGGGTCACATGTCCATGGGCATGTGGATGATAGAACCTCAACAAATTAACTATCTTGGTTAATGAGATGAGACTCAGGAAATATTTAAAAGTTATAACATCTGATTAGAACAGGAGAAGGAGCACATAATCACCTAACTAGAACCTTCACTTGTCCAAAGATTTATTAATAGCAAACAGGAGATCACTACACTGGAGCAGTTTCAGAAAAGTGGTGAAGACAAGAATGGCCAGAGCAGGGATTCCCAACTTCTGAGATCTAATGCCTGATGATATAATAATAATAGAAATAAAGTGCACAATGAATATAATGTGTCTGAATCATCCCCAAAGCATCCCCCCAGTGAGTCCATGAAAAACCGCCTTCCACAAAACCAGTCCCTGGTACCAAAAAGGTTGGAGACCACTGGTGGAAAGGACTATGATAGGGAAGGAAATTGAGAAAGCAGATGTGAACAATAATTTCAATAAGTGTGACTGTGAAGGAAAAGACAGAGAAATATGGGATAGGGCATTGGATTTGGAGTGTGTGTGTCTGTTGCATATCTTTAGGATGGGAGAGTTTGAGCATTTGCATGGCTGAAGGTCAAGGTCAGATATAAATAGGAGGACCAGATAATTTATCAACCAAACCAGACATTTTTGAGAATGAGGATGGATGATATTAATAATTATGCTTGGAAAATAGGAGTAAACTGGAGTTGTCCCAGGCCAACCAGAATCCAGTGACCCTAAAGATAAAGGGAGATGATGATGATATACAAAGGGAAAGACAACTGATGGAGCAAGATCCCTGAGTAGGGAAGAGAAAGACAGAGAGCAGAAGCTGAAGAGAGGCATAGCTGGCATGGGTAAAAGAAGAAAAAAAGTTAACCTTTTCCATGTGTCAGACATAGATTGATAGCCAGTGGCACCCTTGTTCTCGGAGAATATATAGTTTAGTGCACAATTATACATGAGAAGGGGAGGAAGGGCATGGGATTGGCCATGAGGAGAAGAACCTGTAATATTTGATTTTCAGAAAACGTTCTATAATTTCTCCTGGGGGGAGTTGTAGTTTAAAAAGCATAGTTGATATAATTCAGTGTATTTCCTTCCTTTTTTAATTAGCCACATATTTACTTTGAAATTTTGAACATCAAAGAAAGTTGTTTTATTTAGTATTTGCTTTTACTTTGTTAGCATAGGAAGACATAGACTAAAACTGGTTCAGAAATTTTGACTGAGTGACAGGGAAATAGCTGTACTTTAGTGACCACACTTTCCATGTTGTCTGCATACACACATATAGATGCATGAACCCATGTACTGTACACCCCCAAAATGGCTCAAGGATATAGGGGCTCAGCAGATATTGGTGGAATTGCATTAGACGGATTGCCTTTCTACGCTGGCATGGCTGTACTGGCTAAGAGGAATCATGCAAGCTTTGAAACACAGACCCATGGTCAAATCCCCTCTCCATGACCCTTACAAATGTGGGTCATTTTCTGGTAAATTATTTTAGCCCCTCTGTGCTCCATATTTCTCATATATATATTATATATCTGTATATACTTGATGATATAAATACATATTTGAATATTTTCAAGAATTTTATAAACAACCTGATAAGTAATTTAATGAGAAATTGAGATCAGAAATTATATATGTCATATGAAATATATATGTATACATAAATACATATGTACTATAAATGTAAATTATGTAATAGAAGATTATGTAATCATATATAGAGAGAATATAGAATATAAACTTATGCATTTTAATATTTTTCATAATTTTGTAAGCAACCTGACAAGTAATTTGATGAGAAATCTGCAGATACTGCTGAAATATGCATATGTTTGCTGAGCCCCTATATCCTTAAGTTATTGAGGGGAGGAGGTGATGTACAGTTTGTGGGTTCTACACTCAAGAAGTAAAGCTTAAAGAAGTAAAATAAACTGCTAAATTAAGAGTAAACTATGAAATGCTAAGTGAGGTAGAAAAGAGCTTAAATCTGGTTTAACTTGTTGAATCAGAAAATGTGTCACAGAAGAGAAGGCAGCTGAGCAAAGCCTCATGACTTGGGCAGTGATTCTTCAGAGAGCTGGAGTGCGTCCTTGTGTGGATCAGTAGAAGGTAAGGGAAGGCTTGAGGACCACTTGAGACCAGGTGCAATGAGGAGCCAGGTGCTACTAGAACATGAAGGGTGGGGCCAGAGAGGAGACAGCAGAAGAGATATAATTAGAAGGAAAGAGGAAATGCACTCCCAATGGTTGCTATCTTAATTCAATACCAAACTAATGAAACTGGATATCTGTTGGAAGAAAACAAGCATCCACTGAATATTCTTCTGATTTCCAACACTGTCCTTCCCAAGCTGGGATTGTTGAGAGCCAGTTTCTCCAAATAGCTTTAACTTTGTTGACATGATCTTGCAAAGAAACTTTCTCTGCCCACATGTGGCACACCCTATTAGCACAATCATATATTTCTGAGCTCTAAAAAGACACTTTACAGGAGGATTAGCTGGGTCTATTGGTGCTCCCTCTGAGTTAGTGCTAAGAGTATTTCTAACCCTACTGTATTATCTGGACTCAAATATTTTTCTTCTGATTCTCAACTAAGATGTGATAAAACTTGCCAGTAGAGGCATAACGATAATACATACCTGACAGGAGCAGAGATTAAGTGCACAACTAACTCCCAGTCTTATATTCACAAGGAGGATCCAGGCCTTTGTCTTTTGTACACTGCTTTATTTCCCACAGCCAGTGTTTCCAGGCAGTTCACTACGCTATTCATTCAACAAGATCTAGGTGAAAGGAGCTTCTTCATTAGAAAACACTTGAAAGTTTCGCCCAAGCCTGAACACAATCTGATCAGGGTAGAATTAACCAAACAACATAATAAAGTTCACTCTTTGAGAAGTGAAGTATCATATGGTCAATTCCTCCTAGAAGAATGTTCCACCATTCCAGAAAAAAAAAAATTCTTAGAAATGTCAAATGCCAATAGATGGCTTCTAAAGGTAGATGATATCAGCTTCACTTACCAGTAAGCTCATATGATGATGGACCATGTTTTAAGAAAAAAGAAATGATTCTTGGGGGAAAACATATAATATCTGGATCTAACCTGTCAGGTTCAAGATGTGCCAAATCACCACGTGCATTTATACATATGCATTCATGACCAAAACAGAGACAGCCACTATCCCTAAAGTCATCTTGACCTCAGAAATAATTGATTTGAGGACTTCAGAAACCAATGCTTAGTGAAAGGTCATCACCTCCTTCCCCTTTCTTCCCCAGTATTGTGTGTTTCCCTTCTAGACACTTTTTTTGGGACTCACATTTAGTAATGAAATATGGAACTATTAGAAATTCACCAGTGAATGTTGGATTGCCTTCTGTCGCATAGCCACTAGATATATGTTTCTGTAACATGGAAGTGTATAGGCACATGGAAGACCCATGAATTGTAGGACAGGCAGACAGACAGACAAAGGAAAGCTTATCTAAAAGCAACAATATGTCACGATCTCAACATTGAGCCCTGACACTAATTTATGACAAGACTGATGTCTTTCTGTAAAAAAAAAAAGTAACTATTTACCAAATATGACCACAGTCCCACTGCCCAGGAGGCCATCGAAGGACCTGAGTGCTGCCTCTACAGCCCTTCCTTCAAACAATGCATCCTTGTTCCATGGCCTCCCAGCTGTGACAGGCGCGATAAAAATGGAGATTGTTTTTATACTCGATGTGCTGTTTCTTCACTGACAGCAACATGGTTATTCGCCAAATAATCAGAGTATGTTGGCATTTTTATAAATAAAGCCCTTAGTCTTGACAGTAATCTGTGCAGGGAGGACTTGGAGGATGGACAAAAAATGTCTTCTTTCCCAGGCATAGGAAAAAGGCCTCCTTGGCTATTTTTCAGCACACTGAAATGTCTTTTGACCAAAAGGCAGCCAGAAGTACAGCTCTGACATCAGCCCAGCCGAAGCCCTGCTCTCCCCATAAGGACACAGGGAAGTATTTCTTTCCTTCATGGCTTGCAGGAATGTGTTCCTGGGGCTTCCTGAGTTATACAAGGAGGATTTTATTTCACTGGAGTAGAGACTTGGGAGAGAAGAGGGAAGGAGTGCGGAAACTAACATTCAGCGAACTCCCACCGTGTTCTGTGCTCACTGAAATTTTTTGCTTCATCCCAATAATAGCCCTGTGAGGTAGGTATTGTTGCTCCCAATTTATAGACAAGGAAACTTCCACGCATGCTCTGGTGTGGACACAAACACTCTGTCCACAGCAATCCAGCCCAGAAGTAGTCAGAAGGAGAGGGATAGTCAAAGTGTGAGAAAAGGAACACACATTTGTCCTTTATAAAAATTATCTTAGTGGCTGGAGAATTTCAAGCACATGCTCTACTATGTAATATTTGTTTTGTCAAGAAAAAAATATTTTGCAGTTTTCGAAATATTTTAGAGACAATGTCTCTCTCAACTTCGTTTAAGAAACCCCCTGAGTAGGAGGTAGATTGAATTATTATTTGACAAATGAGAAAATTTCTGAGAGTTTAGGCAAAGTGCCAAAGTCACAGCTAGTGAAAGAAGAAAAGGGACTTGGTGCAGATCTGATTCTTCTTCGCTGGTGCCATATCTTCCACTTCACTCTTCTTCTCTCTTATTTCTTGAGCATGAGAAACTCAGAACCAAAACTTTTCTGCTACAGGTGCAGGAAGAGAAAAAAGACACTAGGCACCATTAATGCAGTCTGCCAGGAAGAACTTGGAACAACTGAAAGATTCAGCTGTGGGGACTTTTTATGCAGGGTGTTTCCACAGCCTCTTCTCCCCCTCTCCTCTCTTCACCACCAATCCCATCAACCCAGTAAAATCAATCCACACTTGTTACAGCTCAAAGTCACCTTGCCCATTGTGGCTCCTACAGGAACATCCCTCCACACTACACAGAGCTTGTATTTCCAGGCAGCAGAGCACTTATTCCAAAAGGACCAATACCAGGGTGTGGGATCTAACCTAGCAAGGTTTTGAGAACTCCTATATGAATAGTGAGAAGTCTTCACTGAGCCTAGGCAGGAGCTGAACAGAAACTCCCCCAAGGTGACAGGGTGACAGCAGGCCATTCACAAAACAGGAGCACTACTAAAGGTCCAGTTTGATTCATTTGTAGAAAAAAACCTTCAACAGTCTTTCCAGCAACCACTGGAATCTGAGTGGGATGGTCTTTGGGCCAGTGAGTTACTGTTCTGCTAGCGAAATTCGAAGAGAAATGTTTCTAAACTCTGCTCTCCACAAAAAGGTTTAGAAAGACAGAATAAGGGCCATATGACTCAAAAATGAAATCTACTCCTTGCCATCACTTCTTAATGTGCATTTAATAATTAAATTCATCCTCTTTAAAAGGGTAAATTTAGCGCTGTTAGATGATTTAGGATAAATGTGTCTGATGGGCAGGTAAAGCCCCAAGACATTCAGCTTTAAAGCAATCTAACAGCAAAAAACCTTGAATCTGAACTGAGACACTGTTGGAGAAGATGGAAAATAGTGTTCAATACTAACTTGGTTTTTGATCCTTCAGGAACACTGAACTCACTGTGTCAACTAATATATACAATCTTCTGATGTCTGAGCAGCCTGTATTTCCTTTCTAGAAGCTGGTCGACAAAGTCTGTTCCTCCTTTCAGCCTCCCTTTAATAAAGGAAGTAAACTAACTACTTTGAGTGTTATTTATGATTGGGTCTCAGGGTGATAGTTGCCAGATGTGAGATATTTCATGAAAACTATTAAAAGATAAAGACCCCCGAACTTGCATTGATTTCGACAAAGCAGAAATAGAAACCAAAGGGTCAAAACAAACACTGCAGCTTCCAAAATGGGTTCCACTAAATTCAACTTGGTGACACCATGTCTGCCATGGACTAGGCACTAGAGGGGAAAAGATGAAGAGGGCGAGCCATAGTGGCTTAGAAATCACAAAGGTCTGGGACAACATCAAGCAATAAGGGGCCACCACAACAGCGTGTGCCAACAGGGCTTCAGGAGCCTACAAGAGTAAGAGGGGTTACTCCATTTTGTAAATAGCTGGAGGAGGGTCAAAGCAGATGTAACACTTGAACTAGGCTTTGAAGGGTGAAAAAGATTTTGTAGAGGCTCTACGAAGGGAAGGAGAGAAAGAGCACTTGAGGGCAAAAAATAACACAGGAAAAACACTGGAAGAGAAAGAACAGATGCTCTTGAGCATGTGGAGCAATATTCTATTCAGAGAAAGAAAAAGTTATACCACCTGAAACTTTACAGTGTGTTGTTTTGCAAAAGTATATTAATTTCAGATGTAAAAACATTTTCCTTGTGTACGAGTAAATACTGTAATTGAAGTGACAGAGTAGACATGTAGAATTTATTATCTGAAAGAAAATCTAATCAATAGGTATTTCATTTCGAAAAGTTAATGAAATATTATGGAGAGAGTGGCCTTTTAAGCTTTGATTTTTAGAATTGGAAAAAGAGCTTAATTTTCAGTGACAAGGTCACTACCAGTTGAATGGTCTCCTTTTGCTTCCCACAGAAATGATGGTTCTTTCATTCCTGAATTATTTATTAAAAATCAGGCTTCAATAATTGGAGTTTATTTAAACTTTTTTGGCATATCAGCAAATTAAAATCATGTTACTTTTGTTATTTCTACCAGTTTGGAAGGAATATTAAAGAACTTATGTGAAAATAAACATTAATTTCATGAAAGTGTTATTGGTGTGTAACAAAATCTTCTGTTTTCAGTTCATGCTAATTAATATTCGATGCAGTCAGTACACATGTATTTAATACTATTATCATCAAGAAAGGGCAGTGGGTTCAAGTAACTGTAAAGGACAATGTGGGTATATTTTATCTCCTGCTAATTAGCAAAATTAGATGAGCTTCTGGAAGATTATTTGAAAGCAAAGGTTTGCCAAGCCTACTTTCAATAAGCAGTTTTTATGCCTCCAATAGCCTAAGATTCAACTCTCAGATGACAAAAATAAATCCTTGGGTACATCCATCATGGTTAAAGCAAGCCACTTCCAAGGTCAACTATAGGGTCAGAAACAAAAAGCGTGCCAAATAGCTACATATGCAAAATCATAGACATCAGTTCATTGGTAAAAAATGGTCTACCTTGTGAAACAAAAATTGTTTAGTTGTTTGCATCAACGGTAATGTGCTGATACAGCTTGATTTGGGGACATAATGAAAATGTGAAGTTTTTCTCCCAGTTGGATGATAACTTCTCATAGAAGGGGGAAAAAAAAAATTGCCTCCAAACCTTGACCCATATTTTTGCCAGGATCTAGCTCAGGGAGTGAACCACATATGTCTTAGGCTATATGTATAATACAATTGACATCACATAGGTACTTTATCATTATGGAGGCAGTTCTTCTTTCAAAAGGATGTCTTTGCTAAATAAATGTGTCCTCATAACTGTATCTGAGAAGTAGACAGGTGCTGATCCTTCTAACACTCTGCACCTTCTTTGAAGCCCTTAAATACCTCACTTCAAAAACATGTCCTATTTTAATTATATCATCCCAGTACGAGAGATAAGGTGACTTCTCTACTTCCTGGATCAAAGGGAACAGCAGGATTAGACAGAAACAGCACATCAACTATCATATTTGCTGTCTCTAGACTACAACATTTTAACACTTTACATCCACGCTACAACCATCCTCTCAGTGTCTACGAGGAAGTGTCTGCACTTTATTTGACCCGACTGAACTTTGTCACACTGCCTTCTCACCACCCCTGCTGAAGCAAGCCACTAAATCTTACCAACTATCTCTTTGTTGTCTCTTGTGCGTTCCCAGCCCCTCCTTCCAATCTTACCAAGCCAGTTAAGTTGCACTTTTCACCTTCTCTGTTGACATGAAATGAAGTAACTGCATTTATTTGATTATTGACTGCACATTTTGTCAACATCTCAAATTTTATAAGTCAACTAGATCGTGTTTCAAGGCAAAGTCCTAAGATTTCATAGCTCATCTCTATTTGCTTGCTCAGAGCCAAGTAACGAAATGCAAAACTCAGAACTCTAGAGAAAGTTTGTTTAGTCTTGTCATCATATGACTGAACTAAATTATTCAGCACTGTATAAGTATTTTAAAACATTCTAATAGAGAAAAGGAAGTTATTAGTTTGTTAAAATATACTTAAATTTGATAGACATTTAACCAACGTCTATGAGAGTATGTTGGAATGAAAATTGTTAAGAGAGTTAAGTGCAACAGGAATTCAATGTGGTAGAGAAAGCAGATGTGGCTTCTGCAAGGAGGTTCTAACTTGCTAAATGAAAATGCTGGGAGGAAGAGACCTGGCTTCCAAGTTCAATGTAGCAGAAAACAGGGTCAGTCTCCTGTTCTCCACCCACAGGGTAAAAGATTGCTATACTCCCTGCCTGGAGCCATAATCACCCGGAGTTTTAAAATATTTCATGAAACATGCTATTTAACCCTGTTAATATAAAACACTGGACTTGAGGTCACTTACATCTGAATGTCTGACTTTAGAACAAGATCTCTTACTGTTGAAACTGAAGCTGCCAGCGGATTTGTCAGTTACTTAACTAACCTCTCAAGGTTTATATAGAATTCCCTTCTGGTGACTTGACCCATCCCCATGTGAAGAAATGTTATTGGATATCAATATGGAAACACAGTTGAGTATAGACATGCTGCTGCTGCTGCTGCTAAGTCGCTTCAGTCGTGTCCGACTCTGTGCGACCCCGTAGACGGCAGCCCACCAGGCTCCGCCGTCCCTGGGATTCTCCAGGCAAGAACACTGGAGTGGGTTGCCATTTCCTTCTCCAGTGCATGAAAGGGAAAATGAAAGTGAAGTCGCTCAGTCGTGTCCGATTCTTAGTGACCCCGTGGACTGTAGCCTACCAGGCTCCTCCGTCCATGGGATTTTCCAGGCAAGAGTACTGGAGTGGGGTGCCATTGCCTTCTCCGGTATAGACATGGGTATAACACAAAACTTTTGAATTTTATTTGAGAAACCTAAACATTTTTTTTTAATTAGAGATGCGTCTTACTAGAAATTATTTTGTGGGAAAAAATATTATTTTCTAATGATTCCAAAAGTATACACATGGGTATAACACAGAACTTTTGGATTTTATTTGAGAAACTTAAACATTTTTTAAAATTAGAGATGCATCTTACTAGAAATGATTTTGTGGGAAAAAAATATTATTTTCTAATGATTCCAAAAGTACTTAAGCCAGTCAGCCAGGCATCCCAGAAATTATTTCATTTGTTACATTCAGTTGCTGAATAAGATTATAATTTACCTATAATATTTCTATGTTGTAAGCTGTTTTGGTCTGTTACATGAAGCAAACCAGACTTGATAAGAAGGAGAATCATATGGAATAAAAACTATTAATAAGTGTACAAGCTAATCCCTAACTAGTAGTTAAAGCATCTACCTACATATATAGGAAGTATCTGGGACTTAGAGCAGGGAACAAAATACAGATGTCCTATGGAGCCAGGCAGATCAGGGCAATGACACACTGACTTTGTGGGGACCATGGTAAAGTGAGAGTCTGATGGTTGCCTGGCTACAATGAGTGACTAGGGTGGTCATCATCTCTTAATGCTTAAAATCTATCCAGAATCTAGACTCTTTATGTAAGATGTTCAGAAATTAAACATTGACCATGAACTCAATACTATTGATATAAAACAAAACATTTCTCTGACTTCATGGTTGCCACCTTTGCCAGTAGTTTCAATGGGGCATTATATGAACTTTAGATAAAGATCTGGTTACAAATAAGGAATGCTGCGCTTCAGAAAATAACCATGAGAGGGAACTACCTATTGAAAGAGTCACTTAAGCTGATAAATTCAGAGCCACCTTAGACCAAGGCTTCCATCTCTGCCTGCATCCCAAACTATCAACAGGCACTTGTGGTTGCCAAGCACCAGTTTCTTTGCTGCAATCTGAGGAGAGGGTGATAAAGAAGAAAGACTCAGTGCTGACCTTCACACAGTGTACAGTCAAATCGATGAACTCATTCACAGTCCTAGTGTTCCCTGAGTGGTTTCCATTCTTAAGAGAACTTCAGGATACAAAGAAAATCCCTCCATTTCTCACTTTCCTCCATACCTATTTATATTTTACTTTCATTACAGTTTCATAACCAGAGAGCGAGGGAAATCATCTGTTACACTGTCTTATCCATCCTCTTAGGAAAAACTCTGGCAGGGTTCTTGTGGAGACTTGAATTTAACAGGATTGAGGGAATAAGTCATTCTACCAGTGAACTCATTTTAGTCTTCCTCAATGTCTTTTCACATAGATGGTTAGTTTCCCAACTAATATCCTTTTCTCTTCTCTTGCCTTAAGGAGAGCACCAATGTACCCAAGTAAAAAAATGACATTTCTGAGATTACGATGACCATGTGAAATCAAAATCCAGTTAACGAAATGTAAGCAGAAATGGTTGCGTGGGACTTCCAAAAATGGTTGAGCCTTTTGCCCTGTCCTACCTTTTTCTCCTATCAGTAAACTATTATGGAATAGCTGGAGCTCCAGTAGCCTTATTGTGACTTATAAGTGAAAACTTCTGAGGAGGGTCATCAACCAAGGATAAGGCAGAAAGACTGGAAGAACATGAGTTATTGACGGCTTCATGGGATCACTGCACCAGCCCAGGAGCACCTATCTCTATTGGGTAGCCATAAAGACTGCTGCTGCTGCTGCTGCTGCTGCTAAGTCGCTTCAGTCGTGTCCGACTCCGTGCGACCCCATAGACGGCAGCCCACCAGGCTCCCCCATCCCTGGGATTCTCCAGGCAAGAATACTGGAGTGGGTTGCCATTTCCTTCTCCAATGCATGAAAGGGAAAAGTGAAAGTGAAGTCGCTCAGTCGTGTCTGACTCTTAGCGACCCCATGGACTGTAGCCTACCAGGCTCCTCCATCCATGGGATTTTCCAGGCAAGAGTACTGGAGTGGGGTGCCATTGCCTTCTCCGAAGACTGCAAATATAGTCAAATATGACTAATAAATCATTTGTTAATGAAGTGTTGCAACATATGGTATGTTTTATTTCATTATGTGTTCAATTAGGAATACATAACGCAATCTTGCAAGAAACAAGGTTTCAACACAACAGATCCAACAATTATTGCACACGCATCTGTGATGGTTTGCCTCTAATGACTTTTATCTCTAGTTTTATTAAAAAACCAATACAAAGCCAAAAACTTGTTCCTTAAAATGTTCCAAAGAAGTCACAGGTTTCAGCATGTAAAACATGATAGTATGTATATTTGAATACTTTCTATCCACACTGTAGATTTCATACTATGTGTGTGTGAGGGGAGAGACGGAGCCCTTCTAACATGTTCCAAATACAGTTCCAAACTTACACAGTATCAATTAAGTCAAGGTAATATCTCAGAATAACCTGGAATATTTTTACCTTCAAAACCATTTGGAAAGTGTGGACAAACACCCGTTTGGCTATGGGCAGCAGTGCATCATTTACTCATCCTTTTCTAGAGCACTAGGAGGAAACCTTAACTCTGGAGAGCTGCTGGACTTCCAGTTACTTAACCATCTAACTTCTCTCTCTCTGGTTTGTATCTGGCCTAACAAGTCAGCTCTTGTCCATAGTGAAGATTTTGTAGCCTGCCCTGCCCCAATATTCTTTCGCAAGTAAATAGGTGACTAAGAGGTGCTCTATGGCAATATTTTAAAGAGGAAATAGAATTGAAAATTTTGAATTAGAATTCTGTAGAATTTTGGATACAGGAGAAACTGTTAAAGTGCAATTAACTACTTGTATATACCTTCTACATGCCAGACAATGAGTATTTAAAGCTGAGAAAGAAAATATATCCAAAAAAAGAGAGAAAGAAAAGGTATTTACACAAAAAAATCAGAGATGTAGATGAGTAAGCAAAAAAATTATTTTATAACATGACAAGTGCCAGGATAGAAAATATTCACAAAATTTTATGTGTGCTGGAAAAAGGGACATCTAAATCTATTTGGGACTGACATATATACACTGCTGCTGCTGCTGCTAAGTCACTTCAGTTGTGTCCAACTCTGTGTGACCCCATAGACGGCAGCCCACCAGGCTCCCCCGTCCCTGGGATTCTCTAGGCAAGAATACTGGAGTCGGTTGCCACTTCCTTCTCCAATGTATGAAAGCGAAAAGTGAAAGTGAAGTCGCTCAGTCGTGTCCGACTCCTAGCGACCCCATGGACTGCAGCCTACCAGGCTCCTCTGTCCATGGGATTTTCCAGGCAAGAGTACTGGAGTGGGTTGCCATTGCCTTCCCATGTGTAAAATAGGTAGCTAGTAAGAGCCTGCTGTATAGCAGAGGAAACTCCCCTTGGTGCTCTGTGGTGACCTAGAGGGGTGAAAATGGGAGGTCAGGTGGCAGGGAGGCTCAAGAGGGAGGGGATATACATATATATATATATATGTATATATATATATATATAGCTGATTCATTTCACTGTACAGCAGAAACTAACACAATACTATAAAACAACTTTATCCCAATTAAAAAAAAAAAGAAGTCAAGACTTCTGAAAGCGGCCATGGCTAGGTGGAATATTTAAGGGTGATTAGAAATCAGCTGAACGAAGAAGAACGCAAGGCATTACCATGCAAGTAGAGGAAAGAATCTGCTTGGATATCACTTAACGAGTACTTGAAAACAGCATAATTACACCTAGTACAAGCCTGAGACCAAGCTTTAACAAAAGGTGAGCATTTCCACCACAGAAATCCTAGAAAAAGAAATTGCTAGTATTTTCATAATTTTGCGTCTAAAAGACTAAAGTAAATAATGATCTTAACTGATGATAATTGATAGCTATGACTGATTCCATGAAGATACACATTGACGTATAAAATGGTTGAGCAAAAATAATATTTTTTCTATAAAGTCTTGGGGGAAAATATATTCTTGATTCTTTCAAAATACTAAAATAAATAAAATCCATAGAAAAGAAATTTCATAATACCAAAAAGTGACATTTCCATGTAAATAATATCTTCCGTTATAAATAATATTTTACTGAACAAGAATACACAGAAGAACTGTACAAAAAAGATCTTCATGACCCAGGTAATCATGATGGTGTGACCACTCACCTAGAGCCAGACATCCTGGAATGTGAAGTCAAGTGGGCCTTAGAAAGCATCACTACAAACAAAGCTAGTGGAGGTGATGGAATTCCAGTTGAGCTATTTCAAATCCTGAAAGATAATGCTGTGAAAGTGCTGCACTCAATATGCCAGCAAATATGGAAAAGTCAGCAGTGGCCACAGGACTGGAAAAGGTCAGTTTTCATTCCCACCCCAAAGAAAGGCAATGCCAAAAATGCTCAAACTACCACACAATTGCACTCTTCTCACACGCTAGTAAAGTAATGCTCAAAATTCTCCAAGCCAGGCTTCAGCAATACATGAACCGTGAACTTCCACATGTTCAAGCTGGTTTTAGAAAAGGCAGAGGAACCAGAGATCAAATTGCCAACATCCGCCGGATCATCAAAAAAGCAAGAGAGTTCCAGAAAAACATCTATTTCTGCTTTATTGACTATGCCAAAGCCTTTGACTGTGTGGATCACAATAAACTGTGGAAAATTCTGAAAGAGATGGGAATACCAGACCATCTGACCTGTCTCTTGAGAAACCTGTATGCAGGTCAGGAAGCAACAGTTAGAACTGGACATGGAACAACAGACTGGTTCCAAATAGGAAAAGGAGTACATCAAGGCTGTATATTGTCACCCTGCTTATTTAACTTAGATGCAGAGTACATCATGAGAAATGCTGGGATGGAAGAAACATAAGCTGGAATCAAGACTGCTGGGAGAAATATCAATAACCTCAGATATGCAGATGACACCACCTTTATGGCAGAAAGTGAAGAAGAACTAAAGAGCCTCTTGATGAATGTGAAAGAGTTGAAAGTGAAAGAGAGTGAAAGAGTTGTCTTAAAGCTCAACATTCAGAAAACTAAGATCATGGCATCTGGTCCATCACTTCTTGGGAAATAGATGGAGAAACAGTAGAAACAGTGTCAGACTTTATTTTGGGGGGCTCCAAAATCACTGCTGATGGTGATTGCAGCCATGAAATTAAAAGACGCTTACTCCTTGGAAGAAAGGTTATGGCCAACCTAGATAGCATGTTTAAAAGCAGAGACATTACTTTGCCAACAAAGGTCTGTCTAGTCAAGGCTATGGTTTTTCCAGGGGTCATGTATGGATGTGAGAGTTGGACGGTGAAGAAAGCTGAGTGCCGAAGAATTAATGCTTTTGAACTGTGGTGTTGGAGAAGACTCTTGAAAGTCCCTTGGACTGCAAGGAGATCCAACCAGTCCATCCTAAAGGAGATCAGTCCCGGGTGTTCATTGGAAGGACTGATGTTGAAGCTGAACTCCAATACTTTGGCCACCTGATGAGAAGAGCTGACTCATTGGTAAAGACCCTGGTGCTGGGAAGGACTGGGGGCAGGAAGAGAAGGGGACGACAGAGGATGAGATGACTGGATGGCATCACCGACTCGATGGACATGGGTTTGGGTAAACTCCGGGAGTTGGTGATGGACAGGGAGGCCTGGTGTGCTGCGATTCATGGGGTCGCAAAGAGTCAGACACGACTGAGCGACTGAACTGAACTGAACTTGGATAATAAAGCTTTCATTTCATCCTTTTACTGACATGCATAGACCCTAAATTTATATTAATACATATACCTATGCCTACATATATAAGTAATATAGCCAATGGTAGTATTCAGTTACCTATAGTTTTATAGCTAAATGTAGGTACATTTTATATGATGATGTTGGTTATAATGTTAGAAATACCACTACTTCTGCCTCTAATAGTACTATTAATGAAGTATTATTAGCTACTACCCCACCATTCTTATAATTTTTCATGCATATTATGTTCCAGGAACTATACAAATGTCATATATACATATAATGTACATCACCAAGATAAAGACATTAATCCCATTTGCAGTGATACAAATAAGGCTTACAAAAGTTAAGCAAATTATCATTGGCCACATAAGCTGTTAAGAGGGAAGGCCATCTAAACATATTCGTGACTTCAAGTTCCCAACTTGGACCTCTCCGAACCTTGATTTCCTCATCTACAAATTGGGAACAGACAACATACCTACCTAAGTGAGTGGCTTTGAATATAGAATCTAATATTGTATGTAAAAATACTTGTAAAATATGCACAGCCATAAAAGTTTTAACTATCATCCCCACAAGAAGGTGATAAAAGGATTTATGTAACAAAAACTTGAAGACAGAATATATCTACAAAATAGCTTAGAGAAAATGATAATAGAAGGCAGGGATAGTTCATGCAAGTGTTTATTATTGTTTTACAAGTGTCATAACACACTGGAAGATGACAGAGACCTTAAAAACATCATTTATCTTAGTTCCACTTAAGACTGATCTCAAAATACATAGGATGGACCACATAAACTGACCCAACTATAAAAATTCAAAGGGCTTGCAAGATTCATCTTTTTTCATTTTAATCTTTTAAAAGCATGTTTAGATTATATTCATTGGATTTTAGCGAAGCTTTTCTCTAAAATAAATTGCCTATACATGCACACACTAACACATGTGGAATTCTTTTTCTGTAATCCTCAAAGAGGCTTTTGATTCTTCTTATGATTCACCAAAAAAAGAGTCATTGAGGAAGTGTGATGCACACTGGGATTTGGATGGCTCCAGAGTCACTGCGTACATTTACATGGAAACCAGATGGTTGTGCAAAAATGTTTCTTTTTTATTTTTTTTAAAAATCAATGGATTATTGAGGTGTTTCTATGGTCTCTTATTCTCAGGTAGATGAAAAGTGCATATCAAAGGTAAGCTACAAGGAAATGGCATCCAGAATAATCAGGCAGCTCATCACAGTTTAGATCACGTATCTAAGAGAACTCCTTAGAAAGTAAGGTTTTACCAGAACCTATGACACTGAATGTTGGGAAGAGTCTGAGGCTTCTAGTCACGAGGGGAAGGAAAGGAAGAAGGAAAAGGGAACTCTTGGTCAAGAAACTTTTATGCCCCTTGCCCTTCAAAGACTCAACTTTTTTCCTCCTTGAAAAAAGTAACCACAAGTTTATAAGATGGGATGTTTAAGAGACTTCACTTTTTAATCTCACAATATTAATTCCCTGAAGCTTTGAACTGACAAGCAGGCCAATGTAAATGAGCCATAACAAGAGTCAGAGCCAGAATTTTTGTTGTACCATGACAAAAAATGTGTTATTAGTGCTCAGTGATTAATGAGCAGGCAAGAGGAAGGGATATAACAAGTAGAAGATTGTCTTGGTATGTGCTTACACAATATCAGGGCAAAACACAATCAACTTTACTACCTTCTCATATACACACATACACATTTTGCATATTTGCATCACAAGGGGCATTTTATGTGAATTTTCATCCACGTCCAAAACTGCTAAAAAAACCTTGAGTAGATACCCATACATTTGTGAAATGCCACATATACATTTGTGAAATGACATGTACACACAGTAAACACTGCTTATTAATTAACGGACTTTTTGGTTACCTAAACTGTATTTAAATCATATTAAGTAATGCATTCAGTACATAGTGGTGAGTTCATTTCATTGGCAAGGCAAATTAACCAAATCTATGTTAACCCATGCATGCAATCACAGAGGATAAATTTAGTAAGAAATGCCATTAAAATTCATACAAGAGAAGAAAAAAAAATTGGCATTAAGGGGGAGAAAACTTTTCTTAACAAAAGAAAAAGCATTCTGGAAAAAAAATGTTCTAACAGAAGCATAGCACTCTATGTTGTGAAGTTTAAACTAACAATATTCTCTTACTTTATGCCTGACCACTGAAAATATTCAGAAGAGCATAAAGGCCTGCTCACCAAATATACATGTTTATGAAGCACAAACCTAACATCAACTTTCATCAAGCTCAGTTGAAGCAGAGAAAAACAAAGCCTGGAGAAAGTCAAGCAAGACGGGGAGGGAAAGGAGGGACAAGAGACACAAAGAGGTAATCCATCAACCACAATGACTGCACCATGTCAAGGCTGCAAACAGCTGGGATATGCCAAGCCAATGAGAAAAGCAGCCCTTATATTTTAGAAATTAAATAAAGTATAGGATAAATATGGTGACATAGTGATTACCCACTATAGACCTTAGGGAGAAAGGGGAACTTCCATTTGATCAATTGCTTGGCTAAAATCCTCCCCCAACTTGATCTCTTTTTATTTTAAAGGCTGGATTTCTCCCCTGCCCCAATAAACAGATCTAGCACCCCCTCCACTACCCCCAAACAATGAAAAGTCATTCACTCATTAAATAAAAGTTAAATAATGTTATTTTCCCATACTACAGATAGATACAAAATTTTAATTTATCTTGCTTGGTATTGTGATGATACATTTTAGAAATAATTGTCACAGGTTAAAAAGTCAAAATAAAACAGACGAATAAGCAAACAAACCATTTTTACTCGCACTCTTTGGGGAAAAAGAAGCTCTACATGGTTTCCCACTGCTTTCTTTTTTACTAATTTTTTTTTCTCCTCTGTCCCTTCCTCCCTCCCTTCCTTCCTTCTTTCTCTCATTCCTTTTCCCCTTGCTTTCTGTTTTGTTTTTAAAGCCTAAAAGCAAACTCAATCAGTAGCAATTTCATTTACTCTTGTATACTCTTTAAACCTCACTTCTGAGGATTTTCCTTTTTTCTAATAACACCTTATTAAAAAAAAGTCCTAGAAAGGAATAGGCACATTTTTTCTGGTTCTTTTCAGCTTTCTCATAGGACTAAATATATAAAGAATCAATGTATTGGTTTTATTACGTTGTAAACAAAGTTCCGTCTAGTCAAGGCTATGGTTTTTCCAGTGGTCATGTATGGACGTGAGAGTTGGACTATAACGAAAGCTGAGCGCAGAAGAAGTGATGCTTTTGAGCTGTGGTGTTGGAGAAGTCTCTTGAGAGTCCCTTGGACTACAAGGAGATTCAACTAGTCCATCTTAAAGGAGATCAGTCCTGGATGTTCACTGGAAGGACTGATGTTGAAGCTGAAACTCCAATCTGATGCGAAGAGCTGACTCATTTGAAAAGACCCTGATGCTGGGAAAGATTGAGGGCAGGAGGAGAAGGGGACAACGGAGGATGAGATGGTTGGATGGCATCATTGACACAATGGACATGAGTTTGGGTGGACTCCGAGAGTTGGTGATGGACAGGGAGGCCTGGAGTGCTGCAGTCCATGGGGTCGCAAAAAGTCGGACACGACTGAGCAACTGAACTGAACTGAATTTATCCAGTCAATTTGCATAGCTATTTTTAGTTACTCTTGGATTTTACTCCATGAGACACCAATATATCATTGCTCTGGAGTCAGTTCTGCTGTTCAAAGGGATACATATAGAGGCAATACAATTAAAATTCTATTCTTGATAAACTAATTGAGTTAAGGGCTTCCCAAGTAGCGCTACTGGTAAAGAACCTGCCTGTCAATGTAAGAGACAAAAGAGATGCAGGCTCGATCCCTGGGTCAGGAAGATCCCCTGGATAAGGGCCCAGCAACCCACTCCAGTATTCTTGCCTGGAGAATCCCATGGAACGAGGAGCCTGGTGGCCAATGGTCCACAGGGTCCCAAACAGTTGGACACAACTGAAGTGACTTACCATGCATGCACAATTGAGTTAAAATTAAGTGATAGGCAAAATAAGATAAAACAGCTTTCGTCATTTTGTTTATAAAAGTAGTTGTCAGAGTTGGAATCATCTAGGAAGCTTTAAAAGGCTTCCCTGATTGCTCAGCAGGTAAAGAATCTGCCTGCAATGCAGGAGACGCAGGAGATGTGGATTTGATCCTAGACCTTACCATCCCCCAAAGATTCTGATTTGATTGATCAAAGTGGACCTTGGGGATCAGAAGTTCTTTAAACTTCTCAGGTGATTCCAATATGCAGCCAGGAACAACAGATGGAAACCACTGGCTGATGAAAAGAAGGAAGCCATTCATTGCAAGAAAGAAAGGGTTGAGTCCATGAAGGATGCTCATCCTGTACAAGTACACTGGGAAGAAAATCAAACATTTCAAATTCATCTATGACCTTTAAAAACTGTTTGTTGAATTAATGGGGTGGGGGTGTCAATGGAAGGAAATGATGGAAAACAAATAATAATTAAGTGTCCCCTGGGAACCAATGGCCCTCTGAAGGTGGGTTCTGAGGACAAAATGAGTCATTTAATGAAGAATATGCAGCTCTTCAGCTAAGACTGGTGAAGCCATCACTGGGGTCTATCTTTGGAATTTAATTGCATAACTAACCAAATCTATTTTGACTTCCTGTCCTCAACCATACTCCCTCAAGTCTCTAACAGAGAATTCAAAAAGGGAAAAACAGTATTGCAATTCTAAGAAGACACTATTCTGCTGGCCTGTGGCAAATAAGAAAGGAATGGACCCACATATTTATACAAAACAGAGTCATTTTTCCCGGGGTCTGTCTTTTCCTATGTTTAGGTGGCAATCATTCCATGCTTCATTATGAATGTTGAATTCTGCCTACTGCTGGATTGAACAAGGAGGCTAAAATTGGCCATGGGACAGAACCACTCAAACATATCAGACAAGCTATGAGAACAAACAAGTGAAAACAGGCACCAAAGAAATTGTTCTAGTAAGAAGCTCAGAACAATTTTCCAAGAGCTCAACATTTGGGATGATGTAAACTAACTTCCCAGGTGGCTCAGTGGTAAAGAATCCGCCTTGCCAATACAAGGAATAGAAGGAAACTCGGGTTCGGTCCCTGGGTTGGGAAGATCCCCTGGAGGAGGAAATGGCAATCCACTCCAGTATTCTTGCCAGGATAATCCCATGGACAGAGGAGACTGGCGGGCTACAATATTCTTGTGGGTCAGACATGACTGAGCACACACATAAACACACACACACACACACACACACACACACACACACACACACACACACACACACACAGACTAACTTCACTTTGAATTGGGAAAGATGGCATTTTCTGTATTGCGCATGCTACTTTTACTGGTGGTCTTCCTCAGTCCTTTTTCTGAAACAATACAATTTTGTCCCCTTCTGTTGGCCCTCACTGCTCCTTCAGTGTGCCAAAACTGGAGGGGAGCCCCGCATGGGCTTGAAGCTTGGGGAAGACATTTTCGTAAGATGGGAAAATTTTGTTCCAGTGAAAACAGAGTAGACACTTGAATACTCTATGAGTAAATGTTCAATATAAGTACTTGAATTCATACAGTAAAAGAAGATGTCTTCAAAACCCCCACAGCTGATGCAACTGGAAATTTTTGAAGTGCTTAATTTTTTTTATGATGTGTCAGGTATTTTCTTTATTTACGTTTCTTTTATTTGCTTTAATCCAAAATAAAGTAAAATGACTTGAAGAAGAGGAGCGTAATAGTCAATTTTACTTGTAATTCATGCTGGTATTTGATGCATTTAGGTAATATCATATATTATATATGTATGTATAACAAACTTAAAAAACAATCTATTTCTATTAAATAATGATTTCATATGACTCAATTCTTTCATAACAAGAAAAAATTTAATTTTGGTATCCTTATAGATTATTCATTACTTAATAATTTCAAAGAAATAAGGCACTGGCAGAATTTATGCAAAGTAAGTTTTACAGAATTTTCTATTTTTTAGCAGTTAGTCTTGTTAGAATTCAAAATGGCTTTCCTGAATTCATCTTGGGTGTTAATGTTTCTCATGATCATTTTATATAAAATAGTAATTGTGACCCTTCTGACCTCTTTACCCTTTTCACACAGATGTTAAAATTCCAGTGAAATCACATACTGTTCTATGTAAGTCACAGGAAGCCATCTTTTCAAAAAATATGACAGAAAGACTTGTAATAACATTTCCTGAGTACAATCTAGGGAGCTTTCAGGGGGACCATATGAAGTCATAGAAGCAGAGCCTCCTATAAAAAGTGAGAAATATTAATAAATACAACGTTTCTCTCTCATCAAATAAAAGCTCACCACAAAGAACTGCCTCACAACATAGAAATTATTTAATATCTTAAAGCAATTCAGTGAAAACATAAAAAGTTATACTGAGGGTGTAGGTTTATACTGAGGCTAAGGTTAGGTCTGGAGAAGCTCAATATAACTCACTTATCATTGTTTAAAGTAAAATACGTGTTTAATACACATCAGTTGCTGACCATTTATCTTATGCTTTTTAAAGATTCTCCATTAAAACACTGTATTTCTTCCCTAAAAGTTTTGTGATAGGTTTCTAGCCATTTCCGTTTATTGCTACACAAAGAGAATGTCTGGGCAGGTGATTTACTTAAATAGATGGCTGCTAAATGAGAATGAACTTTGACTCATTTAAATTAACTCCAATATTTATTGTTACAAGCTTGACAATGCTCTTGAAAATGATTAAGCATGACCTCTAGAATAAATGAATTTCATAAAAAGGACTGAAAAAGAATACAACATTCCATTTAAAAGACACCACTATTATTTTGAAATCAGGAACCCATAAAAGGTTTGAGATACAATACCACAGAATAAATTTGATTTTAAAAAATCTCAGTAACTTCAGACAATTTTACCTAGAGAAACTCAATGTAAGATATTCTGAAAATGACTAGAATGACTACCCCAAAGAGAACAGAGTAGTTGATCTTATTTGTAAATTTTAGTGAAAGAGGAAGTGATTCTGTCTTTACATATGATTCCTCCCATGTACAAGATTTATGATCCATAGGGAAAAATACACATGCAGAATCACTGTTTAATTTAGGAATCATTTTAGTCAGTCTCCAAATTATATGCCTAAGGGTAGCTTAGGGGGAGATATAAAATTCCACCACCATTAATCTTTAATCTCTCGTACAAGATATAAATGTTTTTTTAAGCAAGAAGGAAATTCAGTAAGAAAAATAACTTTGATTTCCTTGCTGTTGAAGGATATCTCTCCACTGGCACTTCTAATGCCTGTGTGTGATTCACATCAGAATGAGACCTCTCACACCCATGGCTCAAATGCTTAAGCTTGGAGGGGATTTCCATTTATTTGTCAGTTCCACACACACATGCATCCTTTCACTAGTTTCAAGAACACATTCACTGATATTAATATTAACCTCCATCTTTTTACCTTAAAATGTCACTATCATAAGACAAAAAAATTGATAACTCTGATATAAACCCCCAAGGAGGTCACGGTTGCCTGGAATGATTTCTTGTTGCTCTATCTGTGTACGCCTTGCCTTGTAACTAGAAATGCACACTCCTTGTGGACAAAACCCCTCTTTTCTAAACGCTGCCAACTCTGAAGTCCTAGTCAAACGCTATGTGCTCAGAAGGTGCCCAAGATATGCTCTTGGAAGGGAATCCTTATAAGAGAGCATTGTTAAAACAGGACCCTGCCCCTTGCCTGACCTGCAGCTTTCTACACAAAGAGATGTGAAAAGATGTAGCTACGTTTCCAAGTATATTTTTCACATGGTGACTAATGCTTACTATAACGTATGCTCAGTCACTACAGGAAAGTAAAGATGATATCAGCTGCCAACCCTGCATGACAGCCTATCTGTCCTTTGTGACTATTTTCAATACTATTTACCAAAGGAAAACAGGTTTTCAGAAACCAAAGAATTCACAGATGTTGTATATTTGTAAAATGCCTATCTTTAAGACAGAGCGATTGGTAGCCATGACATAGAGAGTGTCCGTGCTCTGCCACAGCAAAGAACCTGAGCATATTCAACATGCCTTGTCTCCGCTCAGCATTCAGGGCTCTTCAACTAGCTGCTCCAACTGCCCCTCCCAGTTCCTATCACCCTATTTGTCTCCTGACCCCTTCAACTTCTATTCATTCTTCGGACACAAGCTGAAATTTCATTTCCCCCAAGAAGTATCCCGGAGGCCTAAAAAACGAAGCTCCATTCCATCAGTTCAGTTCAGTCGCTCAGTCATGTCCGACTCTTTGCGACCCCATGGACTGCAGCATGCCAGGCCTCCCTGTCCATCACCAACTCCCGGAGCTTACTCAAACTTGTGTTCATTGAGTCGGTGATGCCATCCAACCATCTCATCCTCTGTCATCCCCTTCTCTTCCCGCCTTCAATCTTTCCCAGCATCAGGGTCTTTTCAAATGAGTCAGTTCTTCGCATCAAGTGGCCAAAGTATTAGAGTTTCAGCTTCAACATCAGTCCTTCCAATGAACATCCAGGACTGATCTCCTTTAGGATGGGCTGGTTGGATCTCCTTGCAGTCCAAGGGACTCTCAAGAGTCTCCTCCAAAAGCATCAATTCTTCGGCCCTCAGCTTTCTTTATAGTCCAACTCTCACATCCATATGTGACAATTGGAAAAACCATAGCCTTGACTAGACGGACCTTTGTTGGCAAAGTAACGTCTCTGCTTTTTAATATGCTATCTAGGTTGGTCATAGATTTTCTTCCAAGGAGCAAGCATCTTTTAATTTCATGGCTGCAGTCACCATCTACAGTGATTTTGGAGCCCAAAAAAATAAAGTCTGTCACTGTTTCCACTGTTTCCTCATCTACTTGCCATGAAGTGATGGGACCAGATGCCATGATCTTAGTTTTCTGAATGTTGAGCTTTAAGCCAACTTTTTCACTCTCCTCTTTCACTTTCATCAAGAGGCTCTTCTTCACTTTCTGCCATAAGGGTGGTGTCATCTGCATATCTGAGGTTATTGATATTTCTCCCAGCAATCTTGATTCCAGCTTGTGCTTCATCCAGCCCAGCATTTCTCATGATGTACTCTGCATATAAGTTAAATAAGCAGGGTCACAATATACAGCCTTGACGTACTCCTTTTCCTATTTGGAACCAGTCTGTTGTTCCATGTCCAGTTCTGCATATAGATTTCTCAGGAGGCAGGTCAGGTGGTCTGGTATTCCCATCTCTTGAAGAAGTTTCCACAGTTTGTTGTGATCCACACAGTCAGAGGCTTTGGCATAGTCAATAAAGCAGAGATAGATGTTTTTCTGGAACTCTCTCACTTTTTCGATGATCCAGTGGATGTTGGCAATTTGATGTCTGGTTCCTCTGCCTTTTCTAAAACCAGCTTGAACATCTAGAATTTCACGGTTCACATATTGTTGAAGCCTGGCTTAGAGAATTTTGAGCATTTTTTTACTAGCGTATGAGATGAGTGCCAATGTGTGGTAGTTTGAGCATTCTTTGGCATTGCCTTTCTTTGGGATTGGAATGAAAACTGACCTTTTCCAGTCCTGTGGCCACTGCTGAGTTTTCCAAATTTGCTGGCATATTGAGTGCAGCACTTTCACAGCATCATCTTTCAGAATTTGAAATAGCTCAACTGGAATTCCATCATCTCCACTAGCTTTGTTCATAGTAATGCTTCCTAAGGCCCACTTGACTTCACATTCCAGGATGTCCGGCTCTAGGTGAGTGATCACACCATCATGATTATCTGGGTCATGAAGATCTTTTTTATTAGTTCTCCTGTGTATTCTTGCCACCTCTTCTTAATATCTTCTGCTTCTGTTAGGTACATACCATTTCTGTCCTTTACTGAGCCCATCTTTCCGTCCCATAGCCCTGTAATAATTATCACCCTGCGTGCCCTAATTGCCTGTTGGTTTGGACATCTCCCCACCTAGACTGTCAACTCCAAAGAGCTGGGCTGTCCTAAACCTCACCCACCAGGCCCCAAGTGCCTGGGGTGCTAGGCATTTCAAAGAGAACTACTAAATTGAAATGCAAATTGGGCCATGAGACAAATCAAGTAATTTTAAGGCAAAGAAACCTTTTTAGAGATAAAAATTTTTTTGCTGAATTAATCAATCATTATGGATATTTGAGAAGTTTGTCAATGCTTAGAGGTGTATGTGTGTGTGTGTGTATGTGTGTGTGTGTGTGTGTGTGTGTGTGTGTGTGTGTGTTGGGAAGATGGGAACTTCAAGAAAATAAGAGGAAAGGGAGAAAGTGTGAGATGGATCTCAGTCCTCTTTATGGGGCTGTGTTGCCACACGTAGCATTTTATTCTGCTGTGGTATCACCAACTATCTTTGCAGAATCCCTGCCTTCCCTGCACCAGAAGATTGCAAATACCTAGAAGGTAGGAATTACATTTCTTTGATCATTGTCCATAGGGCAGTAGCAGATCAGGGTGAGGACAATAGCAAAAAAAGGGATAGAGGGAGAGTTATATTTCCACATTCTCAGAAGAGAAGTTTGGAATCACATAGGAAGCAATTGGTTTGAGAGCTCTATTTTTATGTCAGTCACAACAATTTAGGCCCTGCATTCAATATGATTTCCAGAAAATATTGTATAAATAGAGTAGTTCCTTGATAAATATCAAATAAATTAGGGTGATTTGGTGAGGTAAATGAGATAAGGAAGGTTGTGAGCTCCATACAATACCTGAAACATAGTAGATACTTAACAACTATTTATTCATCTCTGCTGTTTAATTATTTGTGTTACAGCCTACCACCTTGCCAGCATCATATATGGGCTCCAAGGGTCATATGAATCCAGTGCTAAAGTAAGAGTCCATAAAGAAGGTTAAGCACCAAAGAATTGATACTTTCAAACTGTGGTGTTGGAGAAGACTCTTGAAAATCCCTTGGACAGCAAGGAGATCAAACCAGTCAATCCTAAAGGAAATCAACCCTGAATATTTATTGGAAGGACTGATGCTGATGCTGAAGCTCCAATACTTTGGGCACCTGATCATTGGAAAGGACCCTGATGCTGGGAAAGTTTGAGGGTAGGAGGAGAAGGGGACGACAGAGGATGAGATAGTTAGATAGCATCACCAACTCAATGAACATGACTTTGAGCAAACTCTGGGAGATGGTGAAGGACAGAAAAGGCTGATTGCTGCAGTCCATGGGGCTGCAGAGAGTTGGACACAACTTAGTGACTGAACAAAGAACAACTACAACACCAAGAGCTTTTAAAAGGTGGCTACTTGGAACTTCTTGGCAATGCAAAGTCTTGGCCCCACCCCAGACCTACTGAATCGGAAAACTTTGAAGGGCACAGCCACCTATGTTTAAGCAGGTTCTCCAATAGACTCTACACAGGGTAAGGTTGAGAACCACTGTCTACACTAAAGGGGGAAACATCCATTTAAAATAGAGCCAAGTAATCTGGAGGGCAGCCTGAAAGGTATGGAAAGAACCACCTTCTCTAATTTCTTGCTGCTTAAAGTGTAATTCCTGGACCAGCATCCTCACATCACCCGGGAGCTTATTAGAAATGCTGGACTTGAGGCCCCATCTCAGACCTACTGAACCAGAAACTGCATTTTAACAATATTCTCAGGTGATTCCTATGTACGTTAAGCACTTGAAGAACTGGTCTAATGAATATTCTAAGTAGCAGAAGTTGAACTGTGAAAAGGAAGAAAAGTACAAAACAAGCGAAAATTGCATCAAAAAATGAAACAAAAATCTCCAGTGTCTCTCATACAGAGTGGTAGTGTAGGAAGTAATGAGCATTTATTTTATCACAAGCCATATCTCCAATTAAATTTTAGATTATCCATGTAAGTCAGTTATTTAGTGTGGAACAGGGGGACCCCGTAGCATTTTAACCTTGCTTTCTAGCAAGAGAATAAGATGGAAGCATCAGAACAAGTAGACCACATTTTAAAGCCCAAGACAAGTGAAATGAATCTACTGAGTATTTTGTAGCTGGGAAATGTAAACACTGCAAGTGAGTTTTTAAATTCTTCATCTTTTGTCCCACATTCCTACATACATGCAGCATTTTTCACATATTTAACAAGTAATACTTTTATCACCACGATTTTGCTATTGATTGCTTCTTTAACAACAAAATGCATCACAAACAAAAATGAATGAAGCTGTCTGAGGAGAAAATTCCATAGTAGCTTTACTGTCAATGCCCATCATAAATAACCATGACATCATAGGAGCCTTATCTACGGGTTGCCGCTACTGATCGATGGCATCACTCTAGTGGTGTAAATAGCTTCTAATGTCCCATCTTCCACCTTCAAATAGGCTCTGATTATTTATGATAGCTGTTAGGTTACAAGTCTGAGCTGTGGTTTGGATTTATTTTCTACTTATAGCTGCTGTGGATTTCAAGTTAGATAGGATTATTTTTTAGTTAAGATGATGAACTGAGATAGAACTGTCATGGGGTGAGATACACCATCATCTCGTCTGGTTGGTGTCACCATTTGACTATGAATTCACAGTGCCAGATTGCCTTCAGTATTATCATTGTCAAAACCAAAAAATATTAAAAGATAGCAGTTAATCACCGGTTGTTACGAGAAAGGGGAAACAAAAAAGCACCAGGTACAGCTTTCTACACAATTAAACTGTTTTAAAACACTGTTAGCCTTTTGTTACTAAATTGTGAAGAAGCAGGTCATCTACATTGTGTGTATTTTACAATAATAAAAGTGTTTCAACTTGACTGTGACAGCTGGAGATGATTTAGGAGGTAAAAGGAAATCCATCACCTCTCGTGCAAGGTATTCTTCATAATCATAAGAGAGACTGACAGGTAACTTGGGCAAGAATACAATTTTTGCAGAGAGAAATAGAAATGAGCCATGTCTACATGAAACAGGCAGGTGAAACTAAAAAAAAAAAAAATCCGTCAATTAGCCAGATATTTTGTCCATATAATAACAAAAATTGGAATTATTCTGAGCATTAGAGAGACATAGTAAGTTATCAAAAATATTTATGAATGAGATCAGAATGATAGACCATATTTTCACTTTTCTGTTTTTTATCATTATGTAAATTAATGATTTTTCTTCTGAATTTTTACTTTTCTTGGGATTTGACCAATTATTCAAATACCTCTACTTTAAGTCACTGTCTCTCACTGAAAAAATTATGCTAAAAATAGAAGTTCTCGAAAAACAAAGGAAAAGGTTTTCACCATGCAAAACAGTATATGGTGAATACCCTAGAGCTATATTCTTTATGTGTTTTTACAAAATAAATTTAAAAGTAAATTCAATAATTATGAGACTATTTTAAAAATCTCATATTTCAATATTTATCCCACCATATTTTATGATTTATCAGTTAGCCAAGCTTCTAATAAAATAAGAATAATATTTAAACATCTGTTATGGTAAAATTTTCTTTCTTACTAAATTTCAGATTATTTTATATGACTTTTAATTATACATAAAATAACTGCTGTAGTTGGCATTTTTAATGGTTTTTAATCTGTATTAAGGAAACAATTGGAAATCAGTTTGCCCCTTACAACATTTTGCAAAGATATTAATAGTAAGAGTATATCTAAACTTAATCACTGCAATGAAAAGTAGCCACCTACTGAAAAATGCCCTAACTCTACCAAAGTATGAATTATTACTATAAGCAATCCGTCTTTCCATATTACTTACTGAATTTTCACCTGGGCAACTGCACATTGTTTTATAGTTACTTTGAGGATTACTCTATATATTTAAACATATATTTTTTAAATTGGAAATACACATATTCTAATGGTAATAAACAACTGCTTGATGATATTTAAAATGAAAACAGAGGGTTCCCCTCCAATAATTGTGCCCTTATATGAATGTTGTGATAATTATTTAATGCTAGACTATTTCTCTTTCTAATGATAGTTATTTAAATATTCCTTCCCAATATGCTCTGCACTACTAACAGTCTTCAGTAAACTGAAAATCTCAATAGAAAGTGGGAATGTGGCCACTAGGAGCTGACAATAGCTGTTTTGTCACATCTAGACCCTGGTACTTACTCAGGAAGTGGGGATTGGTCCAGCCAGCTGATGCCAGGGGAGGATGATTTATTGCCTGGTGTCCTCAGTGGCAATTGGACCCTTTCCCACTGTCACTCACAACTTGCAAAGATTGTGTCCTAAAGAAGAGGTTCCCCTCCGTTCTAAAGAGATTACAATGCTTGTCATAAAGTGTCTTTTAGCAGAGGGAAACGGGTATGAAAATGGGCAAAGAAAGGGAACAATCAGAAGAGGAGAGAAGATGGATGTTCTGTAACCTTTTCTCAGAGACCCATTTCTTCTACTTTCTCTCCTGTCTTTAGCAGGTTTTTGTTTTCGCTGATGACAATGCGTAATAGCCTGATAAATTGATTTTGTGAGTCCTTTTTCTCATCTCTTGAGAAGACACTAACTCATTGGGACTTCAGAGGGCTCTCAGAGGCAGGAGACAACAATTAGTTTGTTGAAGATGTCAGAAAGTAGCTTCAGAGTTTTGCCAGGAGAAATCCTTACTGACAGATCAGTGCTGACAATGTTGGCAGCTGCTTGAGAAGTGCAGCAAGCAGCTCCAGCATCTTAGGGCCCAGGGAGTAAGGCTGCTGCTGCACATTAACTCCACACTCAGGCACTGTCCTCAGAACTATGAATTCCCCCTGGCTCACCAGAATTAGAAAAGGATGTTGTATTACAAAATAAATAAATAAAGGCTAGGAGCTGGATTCTACAAAAACTTTTGTTAAATATCTTCTTTAATAGCTAAACAAACAGAAAATTAAATCTTAGTGCTGCTGTTCATTTAAATTTAAATCAGTGCCTAAACAAATCTCTATAACCATTTTCAAAACCCTTTATGTACTGTGCAATTTCAAATTTATTTTTCCATATGTAAAAATATATGCTGCTTGGCACTCAACTCTTTAGAACATATTAATTTCAATAAATCTCTTTAAGGGACCAGCTGACACATGTTAAGGAGATAAAATACTCTGGTCTGAGCACCCTTCAATTAATAAGCACTTTGCAGTACCATCCTTGAAATTATTAAACACTATTACCATTCAAATTTACTGCCTAAAACCTTTGCTTTAAGGTTACCAAATGAGAGGCTCAAAGTGCTGCTTTTCTAATATAAAATAACCTAACTTTTCTAACTCGAAGACATAAGATTGGCAATTTCTTGGTTTTATGTTAGTTTCAAAACTTTGAAACTAATATAAAAATCTCATTACATTTTGATAAGCGTTATAAATACTACAGTGTTATAAATATTTCCTTTTTGGCATGAAAAAAATCAAAGGATTGATCTTTGCAATGCATAAAAGCAAAATTTCACATTTTGGTAGGCTTGTAACTATTTATATTTCAAGCTATATTATATGGAATACTATACTCCGTATGTGTAAACGTGTCTATAGCATGTTGATTACATATGCATGTTTTTTATAAAATTATCACATTAGACTTAATGTCCTAGAAGCTGTAATATAGCAAGATATTTTTCCACGCATTTAATCTTTCAGAATGTTTCCCAGATAAACACAGAGCTAAACATTAAACTATATTTTGATGAAAGCTACATCAACCACTGAATGTTTCTCATATTTCTGACAAACAAGTATGAGGTACCCAAGTTAGACAAATACTGGGAGATGTAAATGGGGTAAGCTTACATATTCTGCAATGAAGAGATCCAGGGAAAACCCTGAGAGTAAAGAAAGTCTAAATTTTAGACTTTGTTTTGCCACCAACTAGCCAATGACCTTGAATCTCTCTGGGTCCATTTTCCTCATCAGTAAAACAAAGGGTTAATCAGGATGATCTCTCAAAGGACCCTTTCTAAAGAGCTAACATTACAGAACCACTATCTATGGTTTGAAACCACTGACTTTGCATGGTCCCTTCAGCATAATTGATGAGTTTAGCCAGAATGAATTGTCTCAAAGACGAAAACCATTGCATGTGTGCATGGCCAACGTCACTTTCTAAAATTTGAAGAGCAATTATACAGCTTTGGGAGCACTCAGTTTTTGATTTCTGGTGGACATTCTTCCTGTCAACTTTTGGCCCCTTCACCTGATTGAAGGATGAATGGAAGAAAAGCAAGAGAGGTGACACTCATATCACAGACTACCGCTGACCTGCCACACAACAATACTCGGTGGGAATAAAGCGAGAATTTGGAACTGAATCAGATGGAGGGGTTTAGCTAGAGTGTATCCCTGTGACTACTGCTGATATTATCACAGTATTAATATGGTTGTTAGGGAATGAAAGCATTTAACAGTTAATGTTAATGCCACAGAAATAAATTATGTAGTCAAATTGTTCATTAAATGCATTAATCCAGTTGTAAGGGACCTGCATCATAGCAATAATTGCACTGTCATTTCAAAGCTTTTAAAAGCAAATCAATCCAAATTATATCAACTTGACTTATACTTCCCAGCAGCAGTGCTTTAGTACTGAATCACAAATAGACTATAAAAGACACCTTCTGATGTATTTGTAAAGCAGTTTGAAAGCCTTTTGCGTTTTTGGCCAAATTGAGAGTTTAAGGATCAGGAAGAGAAAAAACATCATGGCACAACAGGTTTGACCCGTTTTTCCCATTTTACTTTCTAAACCAAACTAGACAATTCGTTCACTTTCCATAACTTCATTATATTTGTCACAAATATTGCAATAGATAAAACCAGCGCTTCAATCACAACAGTGAACAGAGTTCTACCGGGTAACAAAAACTCCTCGGCACAACAGGAGACTTTTAAAATTCAAGCACTCTAAACTTAGCAGCCCCCCTGAGAGCCACAAATTGAGAGAGATTAATTCTGTGCCCCTGCACCCCTCATTACCAGGAGAGCTGAAGTAGGTCAAATGCAAGTTAATCTCCTGAATTCCACTTTTGCACATGGATGTTAGGCCAGCCATTACTGTGGACTGGCTAATGTCTTTAAGCTGCATGCATGCAAAATTAATAAACAGTGTGCCCAGCCAATATGAAATATAAATACAAGGAAATGCCTTGACGTGAATGTAGGTAATGACATTGCACCATATAGAATTAAGGAAACATATGCATACATGTTACTCCTAGTCTATCTTGAACCAACATGGGAGAAAACAGTGAAAACCAATTGCCCAAGTGCTGAATTTTCCCTTAATAAACCATAACACAGAGATGAAAAAATGTTAGTCAATCTAAATAGCTAGAAAACTTCAAATGTGATCTGCCTCTACCCACCTTGTGAAAAGGCAAGACAAATTGCTCATGTGGAGGGGGATAAAGTTTTAAGCGAAGCAAGACTGCCATCACTCTGTGAAGGTACAATGTTTTCCATTCTTTAGGGGAGGAAAAAAAAAAACACCACATACACGTCATGTCAGCACGAAGCTAGTAAAATCAGGACTCTGCTTGTCCAGAAGGCCTCATAACAACCTAATTGCCTTACCTCTCTCAGCCTGCAGCCGGGTCAGCCTACTCCTCTTCTATTTTCATTATTGATTGCATATTTTCAGGAGTGATAAATGCTGTAATTTCTTTGTAAAATTAAATGAACCACTATCTTGCATTTTGGAGAGCTCTATTTCATTTTGCAAATGCTTTCACATTCTAAATTATTCCATATGATTGTCACAATAACCCAAGGTTAGAATTAAATAAGAAATATTATCCTGGGTAATATAGTGGGAAATTAATTAAATTATCAAATGAATAACCAGAGGGTCTGATTCCTACTCCTATCTCTGTCACTAACTAGTTTCATGGTCATGGAAAAGTCATTTTATCTTAACAAGCACAGGAAAAAAAAAAGTTCACTTAAATGACAGTTCAAGGAATAAAATAATGCAAATGGCCCTTAACTACTTGGAAAAAAATGTTTAACCCCACTTTCAGAAAAAGAGAAATGTACATTAAAAGTACAGTGAAATGTCAACTTTTACTTATGATTGGAAAAATTAAAATGATTTGGTTATATACTATGTTGATGTGTAAGTGTGGGTAAATGGGAACTTTCATACACTGTTGTTGGGAAGGTTGGTTAGCATAGCTATGGAAAATTGGTAAAACCTGAAATAATCATAAATGCATATACCCTTTGACTCATCTAGTTCACTTCTAGGAATTTATTTCTATAGATATTCTTCCACAGCTCCCAAATGCTCCATGTACAAAGTTATTCATTTAACATTGTTTGAAATAGCAAATAATAATACCACTAAATTACAGTATACACAATCAATAGACTACTATACAACAGGGACTTCCCTGGCGGTCCAGTGGCTAGGACGCCCCCCTTTCATTGAAGGGGTCACTGGTTCAATCACTGGTTGTGAGACTAAGGTCCCACAGGCTGCATAACCAACCAAAAAAAAAATAAATAACTTTTTAAAAAGAATACTATACAACAAATAAAGAATGAACAGATTCTTTATATATTGATACAGGATAATCCACAAGAAAAACAATAGACTGAAAAAGAAAAGCAAGCTGCAGAAAGGTGTATTTAGTGTACTTGTGCTAAGTCACTTCAATTATGTCCAACTCTTCTCAACCCCATGGACTGTAGCCCACCAGGATCCTCTGTCCATGGGATTCTCCAGGCAAGAATACTGGAGTGGGTTGCCATTCTCTTCTCCAGAGAGTCTTTCCAACCCAGGGATTGAACCCAGGTCTCTTATGTCTCCTGCATTGGCAAGCGGGTTATTCACCACTAGCACCACCTGGGAAGTATAATACTTGTGTACAAGAGAAAAACAAAGAATAACCATTTGCCTCTATATGCATATTATACTTTCAGCAAGATACTCCAAAAAACATTGGTTGTGCCTCTGGGAGGAAGATGAGATGATAGGAGATGGGTGTGTTTAGTTAATTAAATAAATATTTTAAAGGATTAAGTAGCTATTTATATACCCATGTAAATATAAACAGGTGAATAGATAGATACATAGACATAGGGAAAGGTCCACAAAATATTACTACAAAAATAAAGCAGACAAATAAATGTATAGGTACACTTTGCACAAAAGATTTCTGTCTACAAACATACAATGCATGTGTGTATGTGTAAACACATAGGTTTTCATGTAAACTCTTTAGAATGATATATAAGAAATTGTTGAAACTGAGGAGAAACATGATATGCTTAAGCACTGCTTGAATTCTACCATGTATGCCTATGTCTTTCATAATTGAAATTAACTGCAAATAAAAGAACAAGTAGGGAAGGGGATATTAGTCAAATTAATCAAAAGATATACATAAGGTAAGTTATCTACCCTTAAATGGGATGAAGTGGCCCATAATAAAAGGATTCTATTCCTCCTACACCCCCACTCTCCTTTACATATTGATGAGTCTACTGTAGAAAAAGAAATTTTCAGTTAGAAATTCTGTGTATGACAGGCCCCTGAAAACACAAGAGCTCAGGGAATGGATTTGTCTGGTTCGCCACATAAACGCCCAATAAATACGTGTTGACTGACTGACAGGCCCAATTGCTAAGCATGCTACAGAATATGTGCAAAACAGCCTACTGAAGCAGTTTGCCATCTCATGAAGACATTTGATTCCGACAGGCTAGCACTTAATTGAAAAAATATGGGAAGGACAGGCTGGCAAGACCATTCTACGAAGTCCTCTAAAAATGAATGACTATTTCTCTCTGCTTATCTACAGGGCATCTTCCCTGAGAGCCACTAAGCCTCACACACACACACACACACACAAAAATCATTTCTACCAACAGAAATAATTCTTTTTCACATGTTTTGCCAAAATTCCCCAAGAAAGCCATGATAGGTGATGTGAGAAGGAAGAAAGATGGGAATAATGCAGGTCTCTGTGCACACTTGTCTGCATGAGAACCCGATGAGGTGAATGCTCCTAGAAAAATTATGATGTTTGATCCACTGAAGTAAAGAGAGGCTGTTTCTGGGTGTGGAGTGTGAAAAACAGTCTCACTACTTTATAGTCACACCTCATAACATAATCCTGTAACACCTACTGACCCAAGATCTCCAAGAAAGGGATAGTGTTAATTCTATTGCACTTATGGGAAATTTGAGGAATACGTAGCCAAGATCCGCCAGCCCCAAGGTTCTTACTCCTAGCCTGAACCATGATCTTGCCTTTCATATCTGAGGATGAGTAGAATATACTCACGTTTTTTCATTAGATTCTGTCTTGGGCTTATTTGGGGATTAAGAGAACAAAGCTGTCCTTTTACGATGAATGTTATCAACTATGAATGTCATTACTATTCTTTATTTCACAGAATAAGCATATATTCTATAAGTGAGACTCCCTTGCAGATATCCATGTTAAAAATTAATATTTCAATTCAAATTTAATAGTTTCTCTATAGTTATGGCTAAGATCTTTTCTTTGCAATCATTTCAAAAAATAACATTTCTTCTTTAAAAGATCTTAGTCCAATAATTATGTAGACCAGAACAAACATTTCAAAAGGATGGAGTCATTACTCAATATACACTGCTGTTTAAGTCTCCCTCCCCACTCCTCCCCTCCATGTCATATTCAGAGTATTTTTATTTTTCAAACATTGAATCGTTTTACTGCTTGCTCTGTTAAGGTTATGATTGGTTGTTAACCACTTCTCTAAAGACTTCAGGAGACTAAGAAACAGTAGAATTGCATTTTTTTACATCAATATAAAGTCATGTTCCACCCCACTCCCCCTCCTCTGCCCCCTTCCCAGCTCTCCTCCATGAATGTGTTTTTCTCCCTCACTTCTTAGACGCATTTGGTAACAATCAGGCTTTTATTTTAAGGAGCCCTAAGATAAGGTATCTGTGAGCTCCACACTTAGAGTAATTGATCACATTTGTTTCCTGTTCGTAGGTTAGACTCCTCACTCTTGCTCTTTTAAAAAAAAGAAAAAAAAAAAAAAAGCTTGGCATGTTTCTCATTACCCTATGCCTTGTTAGCCTCATAGAAATCTTCTACTGTGGAGAGTGAAAACAGGACGATACTATTACAAACCCCATCTAGTCGGTGACAGCAGCCCTTCTCTTTCTTTGGGAACCTCTGGCCACGTCACGCTTTAGCCGGGAGCCCTCCTACAGACACAGGTATGCATGCCTGTAACTAAGGGAGAGGTTCCCTGACATCCGCGTGGTGTCTGCATGTTTAATTTTCACACTGTGCTGATTCATACGGAGACTGGTCCCCAGGACGACAACATTGTTATCATATGACTCAAACCACCCCACCTCATTTCATTTGGAAATGTTAGCTCAGGTTCAATAAGCGTCAGCTGCCAATTCTGTAAAAGAAGACCTGTATCTTCTCATTTATGCTTTCCAGATAAATCGTAATCAGTAGTATTTTATTGACCCTGTCAGGTGGGGCTTAATTTCAGATATTGTGTAAGGAGAGAAAAATGCAGAAATCTGAACAATCAGATTCCCTCTTTTGCGTCCGTGGGCCAACGAATTAGAAGACAGGCTTCAGTCATTTTCTTAACAAAGCAAAAATGCTCATAACTCAGTGTAAAATGAAAAGACAGACCTGCCTTTACTTCCTTTTTTAGGACTGAGAGAAATATCAGAATAAACGATATAGCATGGCTAAAATTAATGCATTTACCTATAATACAAATATTTATTTTAAAAATATGATAGATTCTAATAAAGTAACAAGAAATCTTATCCAATAATTCTTTACCTGAGTAGTACTCCTTGAACATTCAAAGTTTCAAGGCTAGCTCCTTTTTTTTTTTGGTCATTCCATACAACATGTGGGATCTTAGTTAGCTCCCCAACCAGGGGTTGAACCTGTGCCCCTGCAACAGAAGTTAGGAGTCTTAACCACCAGACTCCCAGAGAAGTCCTAATACTATCTTCTTAACAATTGCCAGAGTGGTTGGTTGACTGATTTTGTACTGTTTTGTTTTGTTTCATTGTTCTAATGCTCACCATGCCTTGGCACCTTTCTATAAACAGCAAAAGCAATATATCTTAATAGAACTCAAAATAAACTAAGATTCAAGAGGAGACTGGGAATCTGGTCTAAACCCTACTCTGCAAAGTAGTTAGGTAACCTTGGGCAAGTTGCTGACCCTTCTTGACCCTCAGTGTCCTCACTTATGAGTGGCATGGGCCAAATGGCCTTCAAGAGCTCACATTGTAATAACTAACATTGACCTGAATCTCACTGTGAAAGATTGAGCCCTCGAGATTTTCTAAGACCATGTTGATACAGTAGCTGCTACTAAACACTTGAAATGTGACTAGTCTGAATGAAGCTGTGTTGTAAAATAGACACCAGATTTCAAAGACTTCAGTGCCAAAAAAGGTGAAACGTTTCAGTAATCATTCTTACATTGTTTTATGTTTTGAATAATATTTTAGATATATTGGTTGTATTTGAGCAAACTCCTGGAAATAGTGGAGGACAGAGGAGCCTGGTGTGCTACAGTCCATGAGGTCGCCAAGAGTCAAACACAACTAAGCAACTGAAGAACAAGAACAACAACAAAAACCGTATTATTAAACTGAATTAAATCTGGTTCTTTTTTACTTTTTATAAATGCAACTACAAAAACATTTAAATCACATATGAGGCTTGTATTATATTTCTATTGGACAATAATGTAGTAAGAGGCCTGTGACTGTGTGTTTACGACAGACATAGGGTTAAAATGGAAAGAATCTGAACTATTTCATTTATTGGGTGTTTATAATAATAAAAGAGCAATCACTTGTTCCCTGGATAAAAATACACAGGTCAAAGCCATACTGGAAGCACCCAAGCTACTTGATAAAGAAAGTTAAATGTTAAAAAGCCTGTTTCTTAAGATTATAATACTAGTTGTCAACATATATAACTTAGTCAAAATTGCTCATAACTTAATGTTCTCAAACTCATAACTTAATGTTCTCATCTAACTAATCTGATTGATATTCCCAAACACCTAAATTCTTTGCTCATTAATCCCTCTACAACATTAATAAAAAGTTAGAAATACACTAGTGAAAAATTACAGCTAACTAAATGATTATGAATGACCTTGGTTTCTTAAGATAGATGTTTCCACTTTATCTTGAAAATCCCTTCATTTGAGAACTTTTGAAGCACTGTGATTAAAGACCAAATTTTTGCATATTTTTGTCAATGGTAAATACATAGATAATTTAGATTATTAAGAAAAAACTTAATTTTCATCCACATAAAAATGTATTCACATATGTATGATAGATATTTCAGTAAATAGCTATCATTTTGTGTTTAAAGTGACAAATCTGGGCCATAGTGTATTTATAAAATTGTCTTTCTGGAAGATACAGATACAGAATAAATGTTCATTATATTAACAGTGAAAACTAATCTTTAAAAGAAGCATTATCAATGCTACACTAAAGTAAATCCAGTTACTATGTGAAAAGAATAACCTATAGCACATAGAAAAATTAGCAAGAAATTATAGTTACAATGCTGATAAATGTCATTTTCTCTCTCTGAGATTCAAATGTTTTTCTTATAAAAATGCGCAATCTTGTTTTTACCAACCTCTTTTTCAACTATTTGCGTCTTTGTCCATTTCCAGAACCTGACAACTTGTCAACTATCACAGGTAAAAGCTTTTGAAGATCTTCTACTACTCTTGTCCTAATAAGGTCACTGACCTTTCAGGCTCAACTCCAGCCCACCCCCTTCTTCATTTCCTCTCCTATCATTAGTCTGAAATGGCATCAACTACCTCTCAATTTTCCTCATCCCTTCAATGCCCCACCTCTTTAGTCCAAATTCACCTAATTAGGAACTTAATTTCCTTTTTTCCCTGATTGAGGAATTGATAATGGACAGATCCCATTCATCTCTGAATCACAGAAAACTGAACTGATGATCTCTTATTTAGAAATGTCCAGCACTTATTCTAGAAACTGTTTTTTGGAGGCCAAGATTTTCCAAAGAGCATACTTTTCCAACTGTAGAACTAAGCAAAAGTGTTGTATTCATTTTATTTTTAAAACGCAAATGGGAAGAGAAGAATCATTCAAATCTGATAAATGTTACATTTATTTTATATTTCTTTTTATATAGTCATAATTACTTACATTTAAAACAAGTAGATTGTCCCGTAAGGTGGCAAATAATCGAGTTCCATTAATACTAGAAAATTACCAGACAGGATTTAAATAGATATATCACAAAAGGTTAATAACACCTTGAAGCTGGTTATTTTTTTTTAAATTAAGTAAAAAGAATTTTTTACACCAGAAATGATACATGTGAGCTAGATGTCTACAACCAAGTAGGAATCACATATTAAAGTGACTATCTAGGTTGTCACCTAACTTTAATATGAAATGATCTCCTTGATTCTGATGGTGATAGTTTAACTGCAGAGTTTTCTACTTAACAATTCAAAGAACATACATAAAAATATTACTTGTGTTTTTTTTCCCCAAAGCATCCTATGATCTTTAAAAATGGTGGCAGAACAAAAAGCAATCTAACAATGTTATTCTACTACTCAACTCAAACTTTCAATGTCTAATTTCAAGTCCTACTCATTCAAGGAATAAAAATATAAACATCATGATAAACCTTGGAACTGATCGTCAAAATAAATAGCAAAGACAAGTCAACTTCATTTTATCCAATAGGAATTCGAACCCTACAGTACATTCTGCCATAGGGTATCAGCACAAATCATTTCACCAACTTTTATCTTATGACAAATCTACTCAATGCAGAAGAGAATTAGTGAAATAGGTTACTTGAGAAGAGAACGCAATTCTTTTAAAGGGAAAAAAAGTCCCTTTCAAGCATACGTCTCACTGCTTCCTGCTTTCTTTGGTGGGCCATTGAACTGAATGAGGGTTAAAGAGTTGCTGTCTGGACCAAACCTGTGCTAACATGATTTAGACTCTCCTGGCAATAGGGAAGTTACACTATTAATTTTAAATTTTTCCAAGAATTCAAAATTTATTCTTGTAAAAATAAAAATTATCAAAACAATTTGTTGTTGAAGCATTGCTTATTTTCTTCCTCACTGAATGATTCATGCTATAAAAGCCTATAGCATGTACAAAGGATTTGGCTATTTATAAGAGACAGCCATTGGTAAAATGACCTCAAATTCAGTTGTCTGAAAAGAAAACAAATTGTAGGAAAATAAAGTAGAAAGTAAGAACAAAACCACTTTTAAAAGACAAAATTATTAAACTACCTTGTGAATTTCAGAAAAATAATATTAAACTATTTTTGCCTGAAAATAAAATTGCTAAATCAGAATAATCATTAATAACTAACAATAAATTAAATGGAAAATTTATGCTAGTGAAGACTAAGAAATCTGAATTCTGACTATCTTGGAGCCCTATTAAAAACATTTATAAATGGGGGAAAAAAAGGAGAGATCAGTTGTACACATTGCCATATTTCCATTTTCTCCATCTCCTGATACTACTCCAAATTAATCCTAAATAAATAAATGTAAATAATTAGGTGATATTCAGAATCTTCTTCAGCAAGCAGCAGTATTACAAGGTCATTCAAACTAGATATGTTATATAGCTGAAATATTAGCTGGAAAGGGAAAGAAGAATTAAAAAATTAAAATCGAATAATGTCTTCTAAACATGTGAAAGATAACCTTATTTCCGTCTTACATATGAATCTTAAGAACTTGTATTTCTACAAAACAATTACTATCCTGACACAGAACTTCGTATTATCAATATAAATTCTATAAATGGACATATTGGTAAAACCAGTTGGAATTTATTACAATAAGACTATAGAATTTTTTCTCAAAATATTCAAATGATACAGCATTTCACCCTATTCTTCTAATAATAACCAGGACACATGTTTTCTAATATACTGGACAAGTTTTAAGTGTCTTAAGCAAACGAGAGAATATTTGCTCCATTCTTCTACAGCTAACTGGTAGATTTCACATAGCTGAAATCTTTTATCGCTCCTTTCCTTTCTACTGTGTAAACCTACTTAATGTTATTATATAATGACCTGAGTAATGAAATCCTGAAGATTTTCCATTGAGAGTGGAATGAATCCCAATGTACTGAGAGTTTTTTTTTTTTAATGAATAATGTTAGGAAAAAATTAAAAGAAGATGTTATAGCATTTCAAAATCCGAATACCAAAAATATCAAGCCTAGTAAATAAGATCATATTCACAACATGTTTTTGACACGCACACTGCCAGTAATCCCAGAAAGATTTGCCATCTCCCTAGACTGCCCAAGGATGTATTAACTCTCCAAAACCTCATGCCCAGCAATTTTCCCCCTTATGCCAAACAACTGATCATTATTTCTCCTCTAAAGTTGCCAGAAATTCCTCCCTGCCTATAAAGCTTAATTTACTAATTCATAATATTTCCATATTTATGTATTAAGCTACTTTCACAAGACACAAAAGAATATATTTTCCAAAAATTGGCAGTTTCTGTTTCTTTAGTTTAGTGTGGTTGTATTACCCCCATGTTAAATCCTAGCCTAGCCTTTAACTTTATCTTGGAAATACTATATAGCTGTACCCTTAGGAAATGTGTGCAAAATTTAAAAGAATTCATGTTTTATGACTAAATCCTAGAAGAGTGAGAAGAGGTAGAATGCCAGGAATGTTGCTAGAGTCTCAGAATGTCAGGCCAAGTGAATGGTCGCCATGAAAATACAGCTGTATACGTTTGCGTGGGCATATGTTTGTTCAGATTTCTCTACGCTTCCCGAGCTGGGGCTTCAGCTTTAGGTCATTCTGCAAACAAGCCCCAGGAGACACACAATTACACTCCCCTGGAGACTGACCCCTTAGAGTGCCCACCTGTAGCCAAACACAGATAGCATCCCGGAGCAATGAATTAGCACTCTAAGCTGATTAGAGCAGCTCGGCACAACTCTATTTTATTGACACAATGAAGAGAGGACAGAAAAGGGCCTGAAATGAGAAAATCATTTCCATGCTGACTGAATTAAAAGAACAAAAGAGCTCCTTGCAGTTGCAGCATTCAATTTGTCGGGAAAAAAGGAAGCCACTTAATGGCTCACAATAGATCTGAGTAGACAGATGAAATTTAAAACTTCAGCATGAGTGCGATTAGCAGCGCAACATATTCTAAATCATTTCCTCCATATGCATAATTTCGTTTGATTATTTAGTTCTGAGTTTTACAAAAACACTGGGCTAGATGTTATCTTCAAAATGTCTTGACTTTTCATTTTTCAAAATCACAGACGGGTTTCTCATTGTATGTTAATGTCCTCTGGTGACAATATAAATCGAACAAAACAAGCGTGGCTCGTGTTTTCTTTTCACCTTTAATTTCCAAAAAATGAATGTATAAACAGAGGTTCATTTGTGGGAACTGGACTGCAAAGTAATCTTCTACCAAATAATTTACTATTTGAAGCCAAATAAATTATGTGCAACAGGAGCCCTTCCACATGGGGTAAAAAGGCAAACAATTATTGCACCCAGAGGCTGCAAATAAACTCCACTGTGTTAAACTCAAGTGTGTCAAAATTGATGTCTTCCTTAGTATAAAAGATATCATTCATATCATTAAGAGCAATATAGTTAAGACTAGTTTCTAAATTTCTGTTCTTTTTTTAATTTTGCTCAATTAACAATTGTTTTGCTTGTTCTGACTTCTAAATTCTTGAGTTGAATCTGAAATTGATGTCAAAAATGATTACTTAATAAGCAAGATTTATCTTTAGATATAAGCATGTTACAACATTGAAAATGCTCTAGAATTCCTCTTTACTGTATTTCTTTTATTTTCCAAACCTACAAGAAAAATCTGAATGTCTAAACCATAATGGAAAACATAATTGATTTTCATGAACGGCTCGAATGTTTGTTTTCAATGCAGATTTTTCTTTTGCCGGTGTTAACTTTCAGAGTTTAAAAATTAGAAGAATGGGAGCAAAGATCTTAGCTTTTGATTAAGCTCATATTTCCATTTTCCACACCTAAATCTCCGTTAAGAAAGGGTTTTTGGTTAAAGTGGTCCTTGAGATTTTTTACCTCTCATCTTGGCTCCTAATCCAAATGAAGAAAATTCACTCTTTCCGATCATGAAACATCCTTTGCCAAAGTGATGAGGTGCAACGTAAGCTGAACAAAAAACTAAATAACTAGTCGAAGGAGAAAAAAAATGACTCGGAGATACTTTGGGATTCGCTATTTGGGGTTCATTACTACTTAATTTGCTAAGTGAAATATCCCTGGAGGAAAAGCCCAGGGTAGTCTGAAGATGGCAAAAGCACAAGTGATCTCGCCGGCCGCGTCCACTCTCTTGACTAAATGAGGTAAGGGTTTTTTATATAAAGAGAAACTATAAAGCTTGTGGATATTTTAACAAAATCAACGTAGTGTAACTTTGCTGACAGCTTGTCACATTTCACTGACTGTCTGTCTGGGGTACCGTGATAACATCTGCATTCACTCAGTATGAGAGCTTAACATAAGACAAAAAAGTGGGCCCTGCCACAGACGGTTCCATGAGTCTGTCAGTTCTGACATGTCATCTGAATTTTTTGAATCACTAAACACTTTTGAGACTCTGGTACTTATTATCTTTCCTTAGTTTCTATGCTCGCTCAGCAATGCTGGAAAATGGAAAATTTGCAAGTAAGGTAGTGGACGTCCCAGGCTTTTTGTTGTCTAATCCGTAGGCCCTCATTCATGCTCACTGTTAATCTCTTAAGACATTATAAAACTGTTAGACAAAGAAATGTGAATACCTCTGCTTCTTGCAAGAATGGGAGGAAACCAAGGAAAATCGGGATCATGCTAAGCTATTCTTTTCACTATGAAAATGGTAACTTAAACCTGTTGCATCAAATTATCTATAATTCCCCACACTAAGGCAAATGTTTTTGAAGAATGAACAAGAGTAGTGTCACAGAAGGAGAAAAATGATCACAGAATTTTCAAAATCTGCCAAATTTGATGTCAACGGGGCATGGGGCTCCTGACTGTTGAATTTCTCATTGTTTCTACTTTTCATGCCATGTTACATGGCGTGTGGTTAATATGCTTTTGTGAAAGCTCATAAAAAAGTTTACCAATACTCACAAGTAATCATCAAACAGTTCAGATAATTTTGTCCTTTACTAGGAACACTGGGAAAGCTAAAAGCTACCTAACAATAGCCTTAAAAATGTGGCTAAAATACATTAAAATGCTACATATCACAGATTTTAATGAGTAATTTTGTCCTCAACACTAGAAAACTTTACAGCATTGTTTCTGTAAAGCCTAAATATAAATGGATCCTTGGAGCCAGAGAGAATGCTTTTATGAATCACATAAAACAGCCGAAGCTGCATTTTTATCTCCTTTTTTTGCAGTCATTCAGGACATTCAGCTAAAATTCCATGCATTTGTTCTCTAAGTAACCAAGAATCAGGGAAGAGAGAAAATAATATTAAATTAAGAGGCAAATGTTCTTCTGGACCCCAAATACCTATTTCCCTTTTTCATAAGCACATGCTTAACACCTGCAAATAATTTAAGTATAGACAAGTGCCCCTGTAAGTGACTAACTACAGGTGTGTTCTCCACCTGCATCCTTGAAATGACTAACTGTCCCCCAGATGGTCAGATCCTGTGCAGATTTGCTCTGGAGGAAAGTGACACATATTAGATGGATAACCAATTAATTAAACCAAAAGTATTAGGTAAAGAGGGTGGGACTGACATTTGGCTAAGGGCAAGAAAAAAAAATAAAGAAAAAGAAAACAAGGGGAAATAAAGAGGGAAAGAGGAAGAAAGACAAGGCAAGGGAAGAGGGGAGGGGAAAGAAAGCTGGCATGGGTCACATTGTCCTCCACTGCCGGACACACAGGACATGCCTGTGGAGTTAACATATCAATTAATTATTAATGAGCAAAAGTAAGGATGCATTTTGGAGCCACATATTATCTTCTGCCTCCTCATAATGCTTTATATAAATTCAAACTGAAAAACAATTTTCTATTGAAGTAAAACCCCTCCTAATGGAAAAACTAGGAAAACAACACCTACACTGTCAATTCCTCTACCGTGAATAGAAGATTTTGTGCCCAGTCCTCACTTCCTTCGGCATCTCATCACCTTGTAACTCTTTCAAGAGCTTCAACATAGTGTCATTTGCTTGATGTTTAGTCTGTGGCTAAAATGTCAGCTGTTTATTATTTTTACATTTTGACACTAACACAATGGCACTTCAGGATAAAGGGCAAGGTTTCCGACAATCTCAGTGATCAAAAAACTTGTATTAAATAGATGTTTTCATTCTTCCTAAAAATACAGGGTCATTCATTTTTAAAAAGTTAGATGGACCAGTTTTCATTACTACATAATTTTCTCTGACCTTTTTGTAATCTGCCTATGAGTGGCCCTGTTTTAGATTCTATATTATTACTTCAAGGAGAATGTGCTTTGCCTAGAGCCACAGAAAAATCACCTTTTCTTTATGCTAAACAGAAGACCAATACGGTGGAAGGATTTAGAGATCTAGGACAAGAAGACAGAAAGGTAACTGTCCAAACGTAGTCTTTCTGCCTAAACTCCTAAACTCAGGAGTCTCACGAGGAGGAAGTATTTGGGGTCTAGACTAAAATGAACAGAAATCAATGTGTGAGAGAATAAACACAGATAAAGTGTTTTTATCTGTTATTTTTCATGAGACTAGAATAAAACTTATAAAAGTTATAAAGAGGCTGAAAACAACAGCAGTTTTCAAATGATGACAGATAAATTCACAGCTGACAAAGCCTCCATGAGGGGCAACTGATGATGGAAATACCCCGTGATTTATGCTATATTTTCAATCTCATTCATCTTGGGTAGTGAATTCTAACGTTATATTGTGGCAGTTAGGGCGTCTTTTTCATCTTTTTTGCTGTGGTAGAATTAACTAATCCCCCAGCTCTATCTATGTCCATATCACATCACATCACATCACAATTTTGACTTTCTTGACTTAAAAGTCCTAATATTTTAAGTGTTACTTTACCTGATTACAGTACCTTTCATCCTATCACACAGAAATATAAGGCAAAATAATGTTTTTTTCTGAGGTGCTTAGCTGGACTATACACAGAAATTCAAACTCTTCAATCATACTTTACAACTGCATCTTAGACTCTCAGTGAGGTTCATGGAAGATTTGCAGAGCAGAAACTAAAGCCAATTGGAGATCCATGTCTCTATCAATCAGTTATGGTGGTTGAGTACAGAATCAAACCTCAAATGAACACTTTTTGAGTCAAGTTCACCAAGTGACATTATATATATACCTCCGTCCTCACTATAATACCCTTCATAATGTTCCAGACAAATCAATGTTCAGGAGTCCATACGGAGCTGTGTAATTCAAATCATAACAATTCATGATTTCATCAAGTACTACTTTCCGTATTTTTCAGTCTGGCTCATCTATAGGCAAACTCAACTATTCTTCAACCTTTATATTACTGACAATACTCTTATAGAACTAACATCTTCAAAGATGAATTCCCACACTTTGGAGGGTACAAGGAAAGTGAAAATTCTCTTGTTAAAATCAAATTCACATCTGGTTTTCTTGAGATTATTGCCTTTCCCAAGCTAAAAAAAGAAAACAAAGTCCTAACTTCTTATTAAAGCTTCCAATTAAGTCTATTACTAAATCCAGATTGTTCTCAGTGGAGGCCTCACATGAAAAAAGATCCTAGGATATAGCAGAGTTTGTATGAGGAAAGAATCATTAGTATATGCCAGTGTGCTGACAATTAAGTCCATGCTGTGGAAGTTAAAAGACATTAACATGAGGTTATAACAGTCAGGAGAACTGAAGGGAGAAGATAGCTGAGCTCCAGGGAAGCAGAGGTCACTACCACTGGTCCACCCTACAAGCCTTCCTTCAAGAAGTTCTACCATACCTGGACCAACTCAACTTTGGGCTATTGTTACTTTCAGTCATAAATCCTCAACCAAATAATTCAAGTACCTGCTTCTAATGGGGCTTCTCAGGTGGCACTAGTGGTAAAGAACCTATCTGCCAATGAAGGAGACACAAGAGACGTGAGTTTGATCCCTGGGTCAGGAAGATCCCCTGGAAGAGGAAATGGCAATCCACTCCAGTATTCTTGCTGGAGAATCCCATGGACAGCGGAGCCTGATGGGCTACAGTCCATAGGGTCACAAAGAGTCAGACACAACTGAGCAACTTAGCCTTCTAATATCCCATGAGTCAAAAAGCTTATTCCCAGGTTCCAAAAGCACATACTTTGGTATTTCTTTATGAGAAACAAACAAAGTTTTGCTGCTTCTTGCATTCAGAATGTTCAGAGGTAACAGTGAACAGTAATATTTTACATATGAGAAATTATACTTGGTTTTCTACAGAGTCTGATCTCCAAATTTCTGCCCAGAAATTCTCAGGACCCCACTGACCTACCAGGTAAAATTTTACAAAATTTAAGAATAAATAAATGACAATATTAAAAAATGTAATAAATAAATAACAATATACAAAAAGATTAGGATATGTATCTCATCTAAAACATCAATACTGCCATACAGTTAATATATTTAGTTATGACATTGTTCTCAGTGATTCAGAGCCATTCTCACTTAATGAGGCATTCCACTGATGCCACAGGGCCCAGGAAGGAAGCAAATTCAAAAGATGACTAGGGTGGTTATTTCCTATTAACAAGGTCAAAGTTTTGTGAATAGGCAGGGTATGCTCTCGTCATTTAAGATGAGACATTGCCACCTTAGCAAGAAGTGTGTTTGCTCTTAGGTTATTCAGAAAGGACACCACCACTGTCCTCATCGAAAAAGAGCATGAACTGGAATAAAAGCACATCTCAATCTCCTGCAATCCACAGAAGAGGTCAACCTATCTGCAGAGAAAATCAGCCTCATTACTATCTAGATAAAGCCTGAGGGGGCAGAGTTTGCAAGACACGGGAATGTTGAGGGCTAAGGAAGATTAGGAAGAATGAAGAGAAGAGAGGGCCCTTCAAAGGAAGAATACATCAAGAGAGTTATGGTGAGGGGAGCTTAAAAGGTGAGCTCTTACCTCTCTCAACCCCACTCAACCATGCTAGGAGAACATAAGTTCATCAGATAGAAAGTCAAAACTTCCTCCTCTGCACTGTTTAGAAATGCTAACTCAAGTCTTTAGTAAAAGAACCACTTAAACATCCATCAGTGTTTCAAATACGTCAGGTTTAGGAAGGTCACTTGCCCACACTAATCACAAAGGAGACCCCTTTTTCTGTGATGCGGTGGCTCTGCCAACCGAAAGAGCTCTAACTCCAAAGACTGAATTCCCCAATCTGTCTCTCACAAGAAGGGATCCCAACTTTTGAATGATAATGGTGATAAGATTGTTAAAATCCCTTGGCTTTGAAGTGCACACCAAGCCCTACTTTAAGCCTTTACAATAATCTGCAATGTAATCTTTACACACACACACACAAATCCTACCAGGAAGATCCTATTGCTACTACCATTTTACAGATGACGAAACTGAGACCAAAAGTGGTTTAGTACTTGTTCAAGGTCACAAAGTTAGTAAGAGGTAGAGAGTTTAAACCAAGTTCATTTGTCTTTAGACCCAGTGCCCTGGGCAGGTCCTATATTACACTGCCACCTTTTTTTAGAGACAAGCCTATGACACCTGTGTTTTATTGGAGGGGACCAAACGATATTTTTTAACAATGCCTTAGTATACAGTTGACGCTGAACTAAGTCATACCCCAGGGACAGGATGAAATTTATACCTGTATCTTTTCAAAGATGTCTAGGTATAGAATCATCTCTCTAACCAGCTTACTTTCCTTTCAAAACAAGGCTTTGGTTTTAAGCTACTTTCATTATGAAAATATCAATTCCAAAAGAGAAACACATATCAAATGTGCTTTGATTTCATGTTTACAAAACACAATTATACTGCTTCAAAACAAGAGAAATTGTTCAACAAGCATCTGTTTTCTACGTAATTTAACTTAATTTGTATCCTTCCCAGGGTGCATGGGCCCCCATAGAAACAAAATCTCTAAAAGCTTAACGACATAGAGCACATCCACGAAGATAAGCAGAAGTAAGGAGCCGGTGTCTGAGACAGCATTCAGAAACTCAAAGTCAGAGCTATTCCAGGCCTCAGCGAGACCTCGGAGGAGAAAGTCGGGTGACTTTTCTGGGTCCTAAATCCAAGGTGGGGCAAGAACCTATGGTTCCAGGAACCCAGGTCAGTGTTCCTTCCAATGTCTTGCAAGGCCTCAGTGAAACGCAAACTGCTAGACAGATGACAAAGAAGCAAGCCAGGGAGCCACACCACATGAATGGGCAGATTGTTGAGGGAAGGGGGGTGGGGAGAAGGAGTCAGGGCTGAAGGACAATATGGTTTTACAGAAATCTCTTTGCAAGTAGATCCTGTGGTTACCAACGTGGCTGTCCGAGAGAAAGAACAACTGACTGACAGCATGAACAAAGGCAAGGACACTCTCACAAAGGGAGATACAGGAGTCGCAGGGCGTCGTGCATATCACTAATACACTTCATCAAGTCGAGACCAAGAATAACAGTGAGGAAAAGCCCACCCGACACAAGGGTCCCTTTATTCCTTGGGTTTTCCTGTTTCACACACACTTTACCTGATGAAATGTTAGAACTTTTGCTTCTATTTCTGCAGAATCCTTTTGATTTTTCCACATTTAACTAGCACATTTCCTAATTATATAGCGTTTCTTTTTTATTTTTTTCTGCAAAGTAATGCACTGTGCACACAGGCAACATATTTGGAAGTTAATGAAATCAGATGAAAATTGCTTAGATTAAAATTTCCCCATTTCTTCACTACAGTGTCTGCCACCTACTGTTCGGCCACAAAATACTGCAGCCCCTGCATCAATAAAACTTGGTATTAATATTCTCTGAGGTGGAAAGACTCGATTAGCCTTTTCCCCTCCTTCTCCTGTTCTTTGCTTCCAACTGCGTTGAGCTTTGGAACCTTCTGACAAATGGCCATTATTCTCTGGGCTGGTAAAAAATTTCTAAACTTTAGGGGAAATGTCGTTGGTCGAAAGCCCAAGGGAATTGGCTTGTTGAATTAAATGATAAATATATGCATTTAAGGTCATTAGAGACTTTATCTCCTGTGAAGGCTATATTTGTCAGATTGATATAATTTCTCTCAACTGAGTACTTAACTCTATCGGCCAACATTATTACGATTATTCCTTTCCCTTTAAGTGGGAGACTTCTGGCGAACAGCACGTGTGTTCTTTCTGGTGCAGCTTCTTGAGCGATCAAGGCCCACCTTTGTTTCATTTCTTATGCAATTTTCACCTCTGACCCAAGAAATGAGTCCTGGGCTTCCTGAACTTTATTGCCTGTTAATAGACTGCTGGCTCTCTTTTCAGCAGTAATAGAAATGGTGGAGAGGCATTTCATTTAAGAGGCTGGCAGACTGCAGCCCGAAAGACAATGTCAGAATTAAAAGTCAGCCTGGCCAAGAAACAATATAAAGACCACGGTGACATGAAAGAGGAAGTTTTCCATATTCCATCCCAGATTGAACAGCCACTATATAAATAAGCACAGCGTCCAGATCTAATTATTTTCCCACTGCACAATGGCAGATACCCTGAATGGTGCTAAGTGATTGATCTAGTAATTCATCTTCAACTTACACCTATCTCCATATTTTGTTTCTCCTCATTAAGCTGGAGACATCAGCGACAAACTTATGAAGTGGCAGTGCTTGGCTTCATAAAATACACACAGATGCTCATCAGAGGCTCTTTCCTGCCTGCTTCTCACTGACACGTGTTTATAATTTTGTCTGTACTTCGTTTGCTGTGGTTTACTCTTAAGTACATCTGTTCAATTAAAATGGAAATGTGTGACATGGCTTGTACTCAGCAACTTTGGAGCTTGTTAATGAAACGTTCTAAGGTTCCTGCTTGTGCTCTTTATTTGCCAAAGAAAATGATTGAAAAGTACAAATAAAAATCCCCTTTAAAACACATACAAAGAAGTCAACTGTTTTGTTAATAGTTAGGAAAGGACATTATTACTGTATAAGAACATTTTTTTACATGAAAGGACATTATTAAAAATGATTTACTGCCTTGTGTTTGGAAACTTACATGAAAAGTCTGATAATATATTAAACTTGTTTATTACGACTTCATATAATTTTGAATAATACTACTTTTTCCTTTGACAAGTGCAATAAACTCGACTGGTACAGACATAGGTTGACTATCACGAGTCAACTGTGTTGCTTACAGAAACATGCCCAAACAATCAGCTTTTGACGGCTGCGTCTCCAGTTATTCACACTCACCATCGTGGCAATAACTCACCATTTCTATATTAATAAGGCAGTGAAATTTATTATGATGGTATTGAAGAGTTATTAAGTACTGCATCCCAAGTGACAAAGTACCACAGCACTGTCACTATCCAAAAGCAGTTGCCCATTCATCACCTGCCTTTCCAGATGGTCCTGCATCTTTATCGCTCCCAGGTTGGTGACATCACCTGTTCACCCACTCAAAATTGATGATGAAAGCAAACAGATCTATCTTACTTACATTTACCAAATCAATTTAATTTTTACAGGCTGTGGCTTGGTGACATATTGACTGTTTTCCTTAATGGCATCTACTGTATTTAATGCAAGGATGTCATCTTTGATTCCTGGCTTGCATAATGTGTCATTTCATAATAAATTTTTCCAACATATTTACTTAATGGAAAGAATTATGATTGCTTGTCAGTTCTCTTATTAAACACAATGATAATTCTTTTTCTTTTTGAGTATCATCCATTGGGTGACAGAGCTATTTTTAATCCTTCCTCATCTCTTAAGGGGACATTGCCTTGGATACAAGAAAGTTCTAATCAAATGCTGGACATTTGACTGATCACTCTCAACCCTGGAGTTCAGGGTAAGGGTTTTAATATCACTTATTTGTTATTATAGAAGAACTAGATTCTCAAGAGATTAAATTATTGTCTCTTTAAGAGATTAAAATAATATATTAATGATAGCTAAAGATAAACATATGAAATGTCACTACAAAAAGAAAGCAGCTGTAAACTAGCTTTAATGGCTCATATGATGCTTAATATTTACTTCTCTGGATTATGAAAGTCAGTTCTCTTCAGTGAGTGCTGATACATCAAATGTATGTTAACAGAAATATCTGCATTGTCAAAGATTACAATGCAGGATGAAAGCCTGGTCTACTGACTACGTGATCCTCACACACAACACTCCTTTTTCTCGAAGTTGATTTACAGACCCATCTGCAGCCCTTCGAGATAAATGCCCCTCTGATATGTGTCATCACTGCATTGTGTTACGTAAGGGAACAGATGACCAGTGTCTATATTCAGAGAGGTATTCAGGGCCCAGAAGGTCAGTTACTGTGTTGCCTCCCCCTGTCTCTGAAATTCCCACCTATGCTATGTGTACACAAGTAAAAACAACATCAAATAAACTCCAAGCTTAATTCTAGGAGAAAAACTGGGGAAGGGTCTGTGACGAAGGGAAATTGAGTAATCTAAGGTGTGTGATGGATCAGCAGTAAAGAATCTGCCTGCAATACAGAAGACCACCTGCAATGCAGGACACACAGGTTCAGGTCCCAGGTCAGGAAGATTCCATGGAGAAGGAAATGGCAACCCACAGCAGCATTCTTGCCTGGGAAATCCCACAGACAGAGGAGCCTGGTGGGCTTCCAGTCCATGTGGTTGCAAGAGTCTGAAACGACTTAGCAACTAAACCACCAGCACCATCTATTCCTTTGGATACAGTCACCTAGCCAAGAGAAGCCATAATACAAATCTTCGAAAAGTTAAGAAGGGTGAAGAGAGGGAATGGCCGAATGGCCTAGCCCCACATGCTGACATCCTGACAGCAGTAATTCTTGGCTCCCTCCTTCTCTAACGATCTAGTTCCCTCGGTGTTACTGTAGCTAGCTTCCCCGACCCTTCATTAAAGTTAGACATGGTCTGGGATAATCTCCAAGGTGACTTTGCCTTACATTGACCCGACTGGATCCCAGGATTTGTGACTTCCTGAGGAGATGGCTGGTAACTCCACACAGAGCCATGCTCTATCTGTGATCCTATATTTAGTCTCAATCACAGAGGCAGAAATTTATACGTCAACAAAAGCATCCCAGCATGGTTTATATCTTTCTGGAAACCAAGTCCAGAGTTTTCTATATCCCTGTATTTGGAATGATACCAGCTCAAGTTAGAAAGAAGAAAGAAACAGCAAAATCCAGGAGGGCAGAGCCAGATACCCTGCTCCTGCTTGTAGACCAGGTTCATATAAGGAGACTCTTATTGCTCATCTATTGAGATGAACTTATCCTAACTCATTGGTTAGGCAGAGTCTTGCCCTTGGGTGGGGTTTCAAGGAAAACAAGGATTTAAGCCGACAGTGTTGCGGGACCAACAAGAACATCTCTTTTTTTGGAAGGCAGCTGGCCTCTGTGACAGGGTGGAGACTCTATGCTGCTGTCACACACCTGCTGAATTCCTACCACAAGAATCTAAACATTTGAAAAAAAGAAAAAACAAACCATCTACACCTGTAACTACCAAGTACGTGAGGTTTCTGTGCAGCACCATGCACACCTAGGAAGCCTGGGCGGTCAGTTGCAGCGCCAGAGGAAAACACCACTGCCAGCCCGTTGTAAAGGAGGCTCAAGTGTCCACCTCTCTCAGATCTTGGCCACTGGCCGCAGGTAATATTAATACAAGTCACAGAAAATATAACCATAGCCACAGAAAATACATGCATTTTCCTGTGCATGAGGAAAACTCCAAGTGCAGGTGTGGTGGGAATAAAAGAGATTTCAGAGCAGAGGCATCTATGATCATCATCCTCTGCCCATCCTGGCCCCAGGGAGGGAGGAGTCTTTTTCCTGGATCAAGGGCTGGGTCCTTGTTTATTAACCAAATCCAGATACTAGGCAACCTTTACTAGGTAATACTAGAATGGAGGGCTTTACTGGTGCGCTAATGGTAAAGAACCAGCCTGCCATTTTAGGAGCTGCAAGAGAAAACAGTTTGATCGCTGGGTCTGGAAGATCCCCTGGAGGAGGGCACAGCAACCCACTCCAGTATTCTTGTCTGGAGAATCCCATGGACAGAGGAACCTGGCGGGCTACAGTTCATGGGGTCACAAAAAGAGTAGGACATGACTGAAGCGGCCTCTCTCCCTGTCTGCTTTCTCTCCATATAGATATATAAATATATATATATATATATACATACACACACACACACATATATATAAGAGGGAGGGCAATTATGAGGATGGTGTTTAAAAGGAGAGAGTGTTTGAAAGAAGCACCTGCTGGAGGCCTGAGATATTGAAAGAGTAAAAGAGCTAATCCTAGAATAAACTTTTCATTGTCTTTGAATCCGCAGGTCTTATTCCTGGCCACGAATGTTCCTCTGAGAAGACATCTCTGAGACTTTCTCCACATGGACTCAGCTCACACAGTGGTGTGGAGCTGCTCAGTGAAGCAGGCTATTTCTCTGTAATGTTTGTTCACCTTCTATCAATACAAGCAAGAGTCCCTTTATAACAAAGGTACTGTGAAAACTCTCTGTTGTACTAAATTCTTGTTTTATCAAATATTGACTTGAAAGAAAGGACAACCTAACAGGTAGCTGTGGGTATATATTCGCTCCAAACACACACAAAGTCGTTTTTTATCATTCTTTGTCATAATGATGACTGACTGCATCTTGCTCTCTGTGATTTTGGGGCTTGACAATTCTAATTCCCATGTAGAAAATATTCTTAAAAAGTATACGATATTTGACCTAACCTCAGCTTTAGCCACATCACGGGAAGTCCAAAAGATGTAACAGAGGAAAACTGAGGATAGTATTTGTTTGCTAAATTTTCAGTAATTAGCTGAAATAATAATTCATTTTTAATTTCTTGAAATATACGTAAAAAGGAGGACTTCATCAAAATTGTTATATGATTCTATCAATGTAAAAAAACTTTGAGAAGCTAAGATGCTACATTAATAAAATTCTTGTGTATTGCTCAAATGAATCAGTGTACAATCCTCTCAGTGTCCCCACATCTCCACAGTATCAGTTTATCATTATTTCAACCAAGTCTCTCCATATTGCTACACTAAACAAACTAGGAAGCAAAGAAGCTTAACCAAGTTTTTTATCCTTCTAAGACAGATCTGAATCGGCTACTCCTTACTGCTTTTCTCTGCTTCCTACTTTATCCTTGAGGGACAAGCTTAGAGAACAGAATATCCTATGCAGTGGCCCCAACTTCTAAGTGTTCTAGAATAACAAAGCCTTACAAAGAATCTCTGCCCCTGGACTGACCAAATCCTGGAGTCAATTGTCAAGTCTGTTAAAAGAGGATCTTTCCTGAACATTTCATTTTTTGAACCCCTGAGTTTTACTGCTGATTTAGCAACAAAAAAAGGGAAGCAATAATGATGCAGATATGTGGGTGAACAAATAAGAAAGAAATTCATTTTGGTCCATTTTGTGAGATAACACTTGCAATTGGAAGAAAATCACCCAATATGCATTTGAAAAATGAATGACTTTTGCAAATTCTAATTGATCACCAAGGCAAGCAGAGTAAAATAAAAGACTCTTGATATTTGGGGAAACTTTTTAAAATATCTGATATCGGACTTGCATATATCTTTGGCTACACTTTGGAAGTATGAGAGGCTGTCAAAACAGCAAAAAGATGAGTAGACATGCTGAGCTTCATCAACACCTTTCACAAAAGAAGGTATAAGATGACATAGTATATGTGAGTGGGGGTAATGGGATTCTGACATTTTCACCAAAAAAAGAGAGATCCCTCTTGAACCTAGGTCAAAACTAGGGGTAGTTTCTGGTGCTTCAGGAGAGTAAACTTCTATTTTCTTTTAACAATGCAAGATTTAGTTTCTGGTACGTATTCTTAAAGGATAAAATGAATAAAATAAATTGTACATTCTTTTCTTTCTTCATTCCATTGTATTCTAGGAGAATCCATAATATCTTCTTGGGTTCCAATGACAGTCATGTGCAGGGTGCTATTAACTAAGCCTCACTTTTTCTCTTGGCATTTTCTCACTTCTTAATTCATCACATAGTAAAACTGAATATCCAAACTGTATTTGTCAGCTTATAAATAATATTTTAAAAACTTAAAACTTTGTAACACAAGGTTTTATGGTATTATACATTCATTATTAAATTACATTTTTCTTTCCTACTTCCTATTAAAGACACCCTTTGGGATAATTGGTGAAATAATAATTCTACTGGAATCATTTCAGAATTATTAAGACAAAGGTCTTCATTTCTTAGTTATCCAGCTTTAAGATATGCGACTTGTCAGGTGAACTTGCTTTCTCCTTAATGAATAATCATTTTCTCTGAAATCAACGCCAAACCAGAGAAAATTCATTTTGGGCCCAGTCAGACCTAGCAAGAAATAGGTGAGAAATATTGCCATTCAGATACTTGGTACATATATCTAAAATCCCAAATTACCCCATTCTTCTTTATTACCAAACATACATTATTTGATTGTCAGCTCCTGACTCTAAACTCAGTCGTCAGGTATCTTGAAAGTTTGATGCTGCTGTTGTTTTAATGGATACTCATGTTTCAGTTAACATACAGATTTCATGTTTCAATGGGTAAGGCTTCACTGCAGGACTCAAAATCAAACTTACAAACGTGAGAACTATTTCTTTTAAAATGATCTAGAGAGGCACACATTCATTGTAATATCACATTTCAGGACTGCATGGCTAGAATATAATGTACTGTCAAAGCACTGCATCAAAATTATTTAATGAATTTCTGACTCCAGTAAAATCTCTTTCCACTATTCCTTCCCATCTATTTAACGGAACATAAGAAAAATTTACTATCCACTCACGTCATTATTTTTCTGTGACTGAATAGGTATATGTTTGAGGGGAGCAAATGAAAAGCCAAGTTCATACACTGCATTTTAACCAATCAAAGTAATCTAGAGCAATTCTGGGTGAGACAGATAGAACGGAGGATTTGGCACCTCAGAGATACACTGACCTACATCTACTTGTAGAGTTTTATGATGGCCAATGACAACAAATACAGGCAAAGAAAATGAGCTAAATGCAATATTCCAAAGAAACAAAACTTCATCCCCTTTTTCTACTGACCCATTTCACTATTAAACAATGTTCCACCCAAATTATTCTTTGGCTTAAAAGAAATTTATGGATCTCTCCTGAATCCTTGTTTTAAAGGTTAATTAGGAAGTCATCAGTGTCTCCTTTTCAAACAAATTCAGAGTCACATAATTAGACCATCCTGGAAGTAACTGAATTTCTAGAAAACAAGAAGTGGGAGAAAGAAAAATTGTTTATGAAAATCAATAGATAAAATATAAGTGGCTTTTGCCCTATCCAATGACCCTGGACTAGATCTATGCTTTAGCCAAAGTTTGGTTCCTTTTTCGCCTTTCTTAAGCTCTTGTGCCACATGGAAAGCTCTTTGTAGGCTTTTGACACACAGTGTCACATTTTATTTTCACAACAACCCTAATTGGATAAGTACAATTATTATTACCCTCTGACATATAAATAAACTGAGGGACAGCTGATTTAGTAACTTTTCCCAAATCATTCAACTAGGACACAGACCTTGCGGAGGATTTGAGGCTGGAAAGTCTCCCACAAGAAGCCTGCTCCCTTCCGTTCTGCCAAGCAATTCCTATGCTATCATGTATTGATCATCCTTAAAAGAAAACATACAAGAAAATCTCAACTTGAGCCAACAGAATTTTTTTAGTTATTTTTCACTCAATCGGTAAGGTTCTGAACCTAAGAAAAGTGTTCTATCGCTAATTACTTTTGGGTCCTAGAGACAATTAAGCACTACCTCAGTCTTTGAAAATCTTTTTGTTAAAGACAACTCCTGTGTTTTGCAAGGGAGAAATCACTGCCAAACTCTAATATCGTTTCTAAAGATTTTCCTTATTAAATCAGTACTGGTTTGAGAGAAATTATACAAATTATGTTTTTTATGTCCATAGCTTAATTTAAGTAGCTATATATATTGGTCTATAAATCATATTTTCAAAAATACCCTATTTCTCTAAAATACAAACTTAACAGAAGCAGAAAATATTAAGAAGAGGTGGCAAGAATACACAGAAGAACTGCACAAAAAAGATCTTCATGACCCATATAATCACGATGGTGTGATCACACACACTCACCTAAAGCCAGACATCCTGGAATGTGAAGTCAAGTGGGCCTTAGGAAGCATCACTATGAACAAAGCTAGTGGAGGTGATGGAATTCCAGTTGAGCTATTTCAGATCCTGAAAGATGATGCTGTGAAAATGCTGCACTCAATATGCCAGCAAATTTGGAAAACTCAGCAGTGGCCACAGGACTGGAAAAGGTCAGTTTTCATTCCAATCCCAAAGAAAGGCAATGCCAAAGAATGCTCAAACCACTGCACAATTGCACTCATCTCACATGCTAGTAAAGTAATGCTCAAAATCCTCCAAGCCAGGCATCAGCAATACATGAACCATGAACTTCCAGATGTTCAAGCTGGTTTTAGAAAAGGCAGAGGAACCAGAGATCAAATTGCCAACATCCGCTGGATCATCAAGAAAGCAAGAGAGTTCCAGAAAAACATCTATTTTTGCTTTATTGACTATGCCAAAGCCTTTGACTGTGTGGATCACAATAAACTGTGGAAAATTCTGAAACAGATGGGAATACCAGATCATCTGACCTGCCTCTTGAGAAACCTGTATGCAGGTCAGGAAGCAACAGTTAGAACTGGACATGGAACAACAGACTGGTTCCAAATAGGAAAAGGAGTACGTCAAGGCTGTATATTGTCACCCTGCTTATTTAACTTATATGCAGAGTACATCATGAGAAACGCTGGGCTGGAAGAAACACAAGCTGGAATCAAGATTGCTGGGAGAAATATCAATAACCTCAGATATGCAGATGACACCACCTTTATGGCAGAAAGTGAAGAAGAACTAAAGAGCCTCTTGATGAAAGTGAAAAAGGAGAGTGAAAAAGTGAGTGAAAAGAGAGTGAAAAACGTTAAAGCCCAACATTCAGAAACTAAGATCATGGCATCCGGTCCCATCACTTCATGGCAAATAGATGGGGAAACAGTGGAAACAGTGGCTGACTTTATTTTTCTGCACTCCAAAATCACCACAGATGGTGATTGCATCCATGAAATTAAAATACGCTTACTCCTTGGAAGGAAGGTTATGACTAACCTGCTGCTGCTAAGTCACTTCAGTCATGTCCAACTCCGTGTGACCCCACAGATGGCAGCCCACCAGGCTCCCCTGTCCCTGGGATTCTCCAGGCAAGAACACTGGAGTGGGTTGCCATTTCCTTCTCCAATGCATGAAAGTGAAGAGTGAAAGTGAAATCGCTCAGTCGTGTCCGACTGTTAGTGACCCCGTGGACTGCAGCCCACCAGGCTCCTCCATCCATGGGATTTTCCAGGCAAGAGTACTGGAGTGGGTTGCCATTGCCTTCTCCGTATGACTAACCTAGACAGCATATTAAAAAGCAGAGATATTAATTTGTCCACAAAGGTCCCTCTAGTCAAGGCTATGGTTTTTCCAGTGGTCATGTATGGATGTGAGAGTTGGAGTATAAAGAAAGCTGAGCACAGAAGAATTGATGCTTTTGAACTGTGGTGTTGGAGAATACTCTTGAGAGTCCCTTGGACTGCAAGGAGATCCAACCAGTCCATCTTAAAGGAGATCAGTCCTGGGTGTTCATTGGAAAGACTGATGTTGAAGATGAAACTCCAATACTTTGGCCACCTGATGCGAAGAGCTGACTCATTGGAAAAGACCCTGATGCTGGGAAAGATTGAGGGTGGAAGGAGAAGGGGATGACAGAGGATGAGATGGTTGGATGGCATCACTGACTCAATGGACATGGGTTTGGGTGGACTCCAGGAGTTGATGATGGACAGGGAGGCCTGGCGTGCTGCAGTTCATGGGGTCACAAAGACTCAGACATGACTGAACTGAACTGAAATGATTTTCCAGAAGTACCCCCTTGAGAAAACATGTTACTTAAAAAAAATTATTTAAATAGGGCTCTAAGAGCTTAGCCGTAATTACAGTACTATCTTTGAGTTTTTCCTTTTAAAAACTTTCTTCGAAGAGACTACCTTATCTCTTTACTTAATTTTAATAACAACTAATGATATGCACCAGTTATTAGTAGCCCATTGATCAAATAAAAATGCAAGGCCCTATTAACTTTATTTAAGTAGTTTCACTAGAATCACAGAGCAGTGGCAGAGTTCATTCCACATGTATAAAATACAGATTCTAGCTTATACCGTGGACTGACTTCAGCCCTCACTCCTTGCCATCTCTTTCAGAGTAACATAATCCTATATCCATTCATTCTTTCTCTCATTGATTCTTTTATTCTTTCACTCATTTTGCTATTAAACAATTATTTGTTAACTATCTATGTTACAGATTAAATGTCTGAGTCACCCCTAAATCTTTATGTCGGACCATTAGCACCCAATGTGATCATATTTGTTGATAGGGCCTTTGTGCACAGTTACTTCAGTCGTGTCTGACTCTGTGCAACCCTATGGCCCATAGCCCACCAGGCTCCTCTGTCCATGGGGTTCTCCAGACAAGAATACTGGAGTGGGTTGCATGCCTCCTCCAGGGGATCTTCCCAACCCAGGGAAGTCACTTGTGTCTCCTAGCACTGGCAGGCGGGTTCTTTACCACTAATGCCACCTGGGAAGCTTTTAAGAGATAAATAAAGTTCAATGAGATCATAAGGGTGGGTCCTGCTATAATAGGATTAGTGTTCTTAAAAGAAGAAAGGACACCAGAGTGTACTGACCACCACCCTTTTCTCCTTCTCCCTCTCTCTCTCTCTGTGGGTGTGTATGCATGTTCATGCACTTAGGAATGGCCATGTGAAAACATAGCAAGAAGACAATATCTGCTAGCCAGGAAGAGAGTCCTCACCAGGAACAAAATCAGCTGAAACTTTGATCTCACACTTCTAATCTCCAGAACGGCGAGAAAATAAATTTCTGTTATTTCAGCCACCCAATCTATAGCATATTGTTATAGCAGCCTGAGTTGACTAATCCTGGCTATTTCAGATAATAATAGCCTTAGACAACACCACAGGCCCCACGGATAGGACACCATCAAGACATTGCACTTAGAGGACACAGCTATGCCAGCTCTTATGGAAATATTGCTCTATTAGGGAAACTAGGCAATTTGGATGCTGCACAATGCTTTATGTTCTCTAGTATGGATTTACTCAATGCTATGGTGAGGAAAAATTTAAGCAGTACTAAATTGTTAATAGGAGGATCAGGGATGATGACATGGAAAAAGAGAACTTGAGGAATGGATATAAACTTGCTAAGAACAGGAAGGAAAAGGAGATTCCCAGGTATGGAGACCAGTGTGTGCAAAGAATGGAGGCTTTGAAACAACAGAGGAACTATAAATCAGATAAGCTTGGTGTGGGAGACAGTAGAGTCAAAGATGATCCATTTTTTGGCTTGAGCAGGTGGACAGATGGTAGTGCAATTTATTAAACAGGAAATGCACAAGGAGGGGAGTGTTATAGGGAGAAAAGAGCAAGGGTAGTACTAGAGATAGGAATGGCTTGTTCAGTTTTGATAGGCTGGATTCTCTTAAGGAAACATTTAGTACAGAAGCTGATGGACAGTAGCACTGAATAACTGCTGGCTAAATCTGGATTTCCTCCATTCATGTTTATTCTTTTTGGCCTAAGAGGTTATTTTCTCCTTCAATTCATCATTTTAAAAAATTAAACAGTATCAGAAAGAGAAGCCACACTAGTTAATGACAACTATCTGTCCAACCAAACAGGAGGGAAATCAGCTACAGTTGAGGGCAAATGTGACATAAGAATGATTTGAAAGTGCACGTGCGAGGCGGTCAGAAGTTCTGTGCAAGTGCCTTTGTTGATCATGATTGAATTTCGTATTAAGCAGGGTAAGATTAAAACAAAACAAACAAAGAAACAAGACACTAAAGTCAAGAACGCAACTGTTCCTCTGTGGATAACAATCTTGCCAAAATTACACCAAAAAAAAAAAAGCCCTTGCTTGGGCTTGGGTCACAATACATCTAGAACAGACAATCCACACTCTCCAAAGCAAGGACAGGGCTTCCCTGATGGCTCAGTGGGTACGAATCTGCCTGCCAACACAGGAGACACGGATTCCAGCCCTGGTCGGGAAAGATCTTACATGCCGTGAAGCAACTAAGCATATGTACCCCAGCTACTGAGCCTGTGCTCTAGAGCCCACAGCCACAGCTACCGAGCCCATGTCCCACAACTACTGAAGCCCATACTCTAGAGTCTGTGCTCTGCAACAAGAGGGCCACCGCAGTGAGAAGCCCACTAGGGCACCACACCTAGACAGCAGCCCCACTCGATGCAATAAGAGAAAAGCCTGTGCAGCAAAGAAGACTCAACACAGCCAAAAATAAATAATTAAAATTACAATAAAAAAAAACCCAAGGGAAACCATTAAAGTGGTGAAGAAAACCACCGAGTTGACCATCAACTGAATTCTTGATGGACAGAGAGGAAATGGTTGATGTGTAGCAAAGAGTCATGAACTTGTTATAAAATTATCTTGAATTCCAAGCAACAAAACAACTCAGTTTTGACATAACGATAAGAATTATTTCACATTTCTCAGGGTAAGCATTTGCCCATAGGCTGAAGACATTTTACTCCATGGAGAAAAAAATTAATTATTTTTACATTTCCTCTAAATGTATCACCAGGTTCATCCCCAAATCCACAGGTATCCTGTTTAAAGAGGCACAGACCAGCATTTACCAACCCTGGAATTGCAAAATGATTTCATTATTAAGTCTTGTTTTATTCCAAGCCTTCTGGAAAATCTCCAGCAGTACTACACTTGTTGTTTAACTCTAGAGATTTTGTAATAAAAGTTTAATGAGTTAATGAGTTACTTATTAGTGGAATGTTTATAGCCATTATTTTAAGGTGAACGATAATGACGTAAAGTTTGTACGCATTTGGTTTAAAACGTATTCAACTCACATATCAGTTAATGCTACGGTGATTTTTTAAAAATCTCTTATCAATACACACGTCTAGAAGTAGTGTAGCTAAACCACTTTACCAGAGCTTCGGTCAAGAGCAAAACTAAGGAAGGATTTCTCACTTGTAATTATGTCAAATCTGGATCTTAACTTTTAGCATTTCAGAATTTGAATAAGAATTGTTTTTATTACAGCATTTTGAGCAGATTTCACAAGGGGACACAGATAAAGCAAAGGGACAAAATTTGAAATTAAGTCCTGATGGCACTGCATATTTATTTCTACTTTAAAAGCTAACTAGATATTCCATTAATGATCATAAATATTAAGAGAACATACTAAAATAAATCTAGTTTATCTGACTTCTTTCTAACTGAATCTGTAAAACCAGAGGTCAATCATATCTCCAAAAAACACTTTCTTGTCCATATAGAAATTACCTACAAGTTTTTCAGATATAGGTCAGCTATTCCAGAAAATATGCTGTAATATAACCACAAAAGTTTTCAAGTTATAAAAATAAGTGGGAAATATATATACATATACATGTATATATATATATATATACTAATTTTGTACAAAAATTATAAACTCAAAAGGATAACTAGTTTACCTGTCCTTATCAAAATAAAATTAATTTAGATTTTGTAATCAGAACATAACTTCCCTTTTCTTATGTATTTCCAGATGCGTTCTCATGTTTAATCGAATGGGATTTCAAGACACTATCCTCTGACCATTCATTAGTTGGGTTCCTTTCTATCATGCCATACTTTCAAGCAATACTTTGTTTCTATAAAGCAGTGAAAATTGTAAGAGAGGTTCATCCTTAAAACTCTATTTGAAGATATTTTGCAACAAATGGAATTTGCTTATATTATGGACATTTTAAAAACTGTTCTTTACACATCTTAATATACATACATGTATTAACTCAAAAGATATTCTTACCTCCCATCCATAACTAGGGTCTTTCAGGTTTGACCTCTGCTCTCCCACATAAGGCCCAAACTTTTCACCTGCTTCAATTTTCCTTTTGGTCCATATTCCAAGGCCTGCTCCAGGCATATTTGACTCTCGAAGTTCAAACTCAGCAGGAATGGGGATATCATCAGGGATGTAGATGGGGGCTTTGTAAGGAGAGCCCTCCTTCGGAGTAAATGCTTCACTGGATGTGGCTGGAGAGCATGGCTCTTGAATACTGAGGGATAGAGCGCCGGCTACTCCATCTGCATCTGGCATTTCTTCCAAAGGAATTTCAGGGTAGCTGCCATATACACACTCATTATCTGTAAATAAATAAAAACTTCATAAATTTCTACTAATATAGTTCACTTCAGTTCAGTCGCTCAGTCGTGTCCGACTCTTTGCAACCCCATGAATTGCAGCACGCCAGGCCTCTCTGTTCATCACAAACTCCCGGAGTCCACCCAAACCCAATTCCACATCTCCATATTCACCTTATAATGCTGTTGCTCTTTAAAAAAAAAAAAAAAAAAAAAAGGAAAGACTATTGTTAAAATACGCCTGCATTAAAACCTCTGTTATTCACAGATGAAGGAGGGGGAAGGGATTATTGCCTCTTTGGTTTATCTGTGTTGAATCCATAAATCAAATGAGCTAATCTTTAACTGTCAGTACTCTCATGGGCCAGCTCAATCTATTATCCAGCTGGGAAACAATCAGCAATTTAATTATTATTATGAATAAAGTAGAGATTAAGAGTAAACATATGTGTAACTACAACTCTGCAAACCATCCCAAATTGGGAGCTGATAGCATTATACAATGTCTTAGAAAGTTATATCATGCAGAGGTATCTTGGACTAAATTGTAGTAGAGTCATAAGAGAGTCCAAAGGCTTCCATGAGCCACAAGGCTTAAGTTCATATGGCAGGATTATTTATTGAAATGTTAATTTATGTTTGTTCTTTCTCTAATTTTCCTTTCCCATTTCAAACACACCATTGAGCCCATGGCATTTCTTTGCTTCAGTAGCTTACGCAGAACAGAGAGTTAAAGTTACGTGATGCTAGTGATTCCTCTGGACATTTATAAAAGCTAAAATCATTGAAGAAATTGGGTGAATTTCCCAGAGGGAACAAAGAGAAGATGGTGTCATGGGGTGCACCAAAAAAGAGAGTGAATTTCCTCCAGACTGAGAAAAGTAGAGATCAGATGGACTCTGCCTGGAGCAGAGGTCTTGCCTTGAGGAGATGGCAAGACCATCTTTGACAGGAGAGCGGAAGAGAGTAACTAGGAGTTTGCACCCTCAACCCTGGAGCTCCAAGGGCTCCCTGGAGCAGTACAGCCCCATGCTGAAGTAAATGACCACACCATGTCAGCCTTAAGATCTTTATGCACCTTTGGAATGGAGGAAGCATAAATAATAATAACTAAGCATGCATTTCCCATCAGTTGAAGGGGATTTGTTACCTTAAAGAAAATAAACACGTTTCCACTAGGATTACAGACTGAGAGTCATACCTAATTTGTTCAATTTGTAGATGTTCAATGGGGGAACTAAGAAAAATGGCTTAAAATTACAAGAAGACAGATTTCAATCAGAGCCATCCAAAGTTAATTGGGTCACCTAAAAGTTCCCCAGCAGAGGGGTGCTAATATAGCCTAGATAGCCAAGAATTAGGGTTGATATGGAGGAATTGTAGCTTTAGATTAATGACTAGACTAGATGACACTTTAGATCCCATCAACCCTACAGTTCTATGAATTATTAAAATCTTCCAAGATACTTTATTGGGCTAGAGGGTAGAATGTCTGAGTTCTACTCCCAATGCCTTCTTTGAGTCATTATGGAATTTAATTAACTATAACACCTATTAAGAATTGTCCATCAAGGATGACTCCTCTTAAAGTTTTGTGATGTGCAAAGTGATTGTACATGCAAAAATATCTTTTAATGAAGTGCTTGGTTCTTGAGTCAAATGAGATAATGCCATTTAAACTAAGCATCAAATCAGGACCCAACCTTATCTCTATGAGACATTTGATCTCAACATAACAAGCTAATTATCATTCAAGTTCAGCATATCCAAAATCTTGCACATTATCATCTACCTTCAAATCAAGTGTCCTCCCACTTCCCCATTTCTATTAAAAATAATATTTTTCCCCCAAGTATCCATGCTCAAGGTTTTAAAATAACATGGATATTTTGTCTCCTTCATCCTCAATCTATTCAGTCATTAAATGCTGTCCATTCTTGTTGTAAGATTTTTAGCTTCGCCCCATTCTTTCAATCCATGTTTTCATTCCTGAATTTTTTAACAATCCTCTAGATGGGTCTCTAGACCTCTAACCTCTTTCCAGTCCTTCCACACTGAGCCTGTACAATGCTGCTGAATTTATCTTCCTGGTATATCAACTTTTCTGTGCAGTAGCCTCCAGTAATTCCCAATGTCCACAAGTAAAATAGGCTTGGAACAGAATCTCTCTCATTCTGAAATCATTCTTTCTTTTTTAATCTCAGCACTCCTCAGTAGGAGTCCCCAGGCCAGAATAAACTTATCTCTATCTTCTGGGCTCAGCAAGCATTTCCTCTGTTACTCTCTCTCTTCCCCTTTGCCCATCCAACTTCTAGTCATTCTCTATGTCAACTCCCAACTTATCTCCTCGCCATCCCATTTAACATAACTATCTCCCTTCTTTTGAGTTCTTATACAATTTCCTTCCTCAGTCTGATGATCAAATAATGCTGCATATTGCTAGTTAGAGTTTAATAACAATAATCTTTTATTCCAAACTAGAAAATATTTATCATCCATTGTGAAGATTTTGGTTTTTTCAAGAAGTGCTAAAAACTGGAAGACATTGTGTAACCTATAGACTTATCCATTTAAGCAGCAGGAAACAAAAATGCATCCAAATGAATAGAACTATTCCCTCCAGTAAGTATGCATTAATGGTCAGTAAAATCTCCCCTATTTCCTGAAAGGGTTAAACTAGTCATACTGTCAGTTCCATCAAAGTAATCCCAAACCTTAAGAAGGGATAGAGGTAAACTCATCTGGTCCACTCCCCCAACCATTGCTGACCCCATGACCTTTGAGTTACCCACAAACTTTTCAAATGCATAATTTTTAAACTAGTGAGTTTGGATTTCAATTCCTGTGGAGAAAAATACACCTGCGTACCCAGGCTGCTGCACAGAAGAATTTGAATTTAAAACCTGAATGCAATTCTGCTTACAATAGCAAAATAATTCCAATTAAACTTAAAGAACAACTTATATAGGTCAAGCAAATCCAGGAGAAAGACTTATGGTCCTATTCATCCACACACAGGCATTAAATCTATGTGCAAAGCCAGGCAATTTGTTTTCAAGCCACTGTTAATCCTGTATCATTGGAATTAAATATAAAAAGGGCCATGGTGACAAAAAATGGAAATATAAAACTGCTGAGTTTTACGTATCAAAACATGCAACAATATTTCAGTGTTATCTAGCATTAAGAAATTTTCAACAACATATGCAGTTTCTCATACTGCATTGAACATTTGCATAAGCCAAAGTAAACTAATGTCTCCAGGTACATTACTGAAGAACTATCCAAAAAGCTCCTAAAACATTTCATCTAAATGACAAACTACCTCAATTATCATATCTCCATTAAATATGTGTTATTGAGGAAAAACTGGTAAATCTTTTTCCTGAGCTATAACTACAGCTAATTAAAGAATTGCTCAGATATCAGTTTGACAGATTGGGCACATTTACAATAGGTAAGTATCAGGTAAGAAGCGCTATATACATCAGTGCTCCCATAAAGATAAATAACCCTTGTAATTTCTTGGATCTGAACTGCCTGCTACTGGAATTTGCTTCTTGCATCCTTTAAGTGTGTCATTAACTGAAAAAGGACAGAAGATAAGTTTATTGTTGGATTTGAGGCAAATGACTTGGGAAATGCTCTTGGAAATCAAATTCTTCAATTCAACTTTTAAGTGTTCTAATATCCCTGGAGACCAAGGCCCCATTTGTATTGGATTATATTTATTTCTATGACTCTCGGAATAACTAACATAAGGTTTCCACCTGAGGAGAGTTGCATTTTAAAAACATATCAGAATCTACAACGAGGAAATTGCAGAAATAATACTGATAATAATAACCTCCGCAGATGTATCTATATTCTCTCACAATCCAGGGAGAAAACTACAATGAGAAGGATAACCTCCCCTTTTGCAAATGTGCAACCTGATACCCAACGATGCTAACCAGTATATCCAAAGTCAGCTGAGACTAGAACCCAGATGTTCAAATCCAGTCCTCCCTTTAACTCTTAGGCAACTCGCTTTTTTTTCTTTAAAGACATGTTTTAAGGTATGTTTTTTCAAAATTGTGGCTCTACTATGTGAATAGCTTGTTTTTTCACTTTTTTCACTTGATCTTATGAACACTTTTCTCACTTGATCTTAAAATACTTATGGTTTTAAAAACATTAAACTATATTTTAATTGCTGCATTATATTCCATAATATAAACCCATAATAAATGAACTATTTTCATAGTATTTATTTATCTTGCTTCTAATTTTCTGATACCATAAATACCACTAAAATAAACATTTTTTCATATAAATATTTATGTTCACCCTATTTAGGTTATATTCCTAGAAGAAAGCTTAGTGAGTATTGACAGATTGCTTCTCAGAGCTGGATACCAATTTATACTCCAAGTCATCATACTGATATTTATTATTATGTCTTGTTTTTAAAATTTATTAATACAACAGAAAAGACTGTGTATCTATTGTTGCTTTAATTCACATCTCAGTGATTACTAAGACTAAATATTTTGTCATTCCTATTTCCCCTTTTGCAAATTACTCATTGTTTATGTCCAGCTGTAACTGGGCTTTTATTGGTCTGTCTTATTAATGATAAAGAAATGAGCCCTTTGATATAGCTTTTTGCTACTATCCCCAGTAGATCACTTATCGTTTGGTTTTTTAATGGAGCTTGTGTTGTACAAAATTTTTAACTTGTACGGAATGAAGTCTATTTTTCCTTTGTGATTTTTACATTTTTCTTAGAAAGTCTTTACCCATCCTAAGGGAAAAAAAAAAAAAAGATTCTCTTGTATTTTCTTTGAGCTTCACAGTTGCTTTTCTACCAACCTTAGATTACCAATGATTTACTGCTGAGTGAAAAGCAGAGAAAAATGATTTCATTTATTTGAGCTCCTGTGAACAGCAGCCTAGAAAAAAAAAATGCCATTTCACTCATAATTCTTTGGTTCTTATTTGCAAGGCTGGCCTAAAATGCCGTCTCTTTTGTGGGTTTTATATAACTCACCATTTGTTTCACTTGGCCCCTCTGCCTAGCTTAACTGCAAATCTTCTGGGCAGATGCCATTCAAAATTCAGAATTTCACCGTTAATAGCATTCAGTACCCGTCATAATACTTATCACTCAGCATTATCATTAGTGATACTAACATAAATAATTTTCCACTCTTCTTCACATAAGTCCATTGAGAGCAAATATTTAGCAACTAGAGTTTAAAGTTAACATTAAAAGCACATATACCTAGCTTGTCTCTGAAGTAAAAAAAAACTTCCCTAGACATTAAACAAGGAACAAGTTCTATATACTCAGCCATACACACTTAGGCGTATAATAGACACATCAGTGTGCGTTTGTAGTGTGCATGTGTGTAATAGCTCACTAATCTTAAAAATAGGCTGAGACAGAAACATGGTTTGAAATCTCAGGCAGACTGGTTGAGATCATAACGACATGAGACAACTGCCAGGAGGAGACCAGCAAGGGAATTGAACAGATTAGGTAACTCCGAAATTCAGACATTTCCCCCCATTATGCTCCTCATTGCAGTTCTGTAATAAAAACACGAGCAAACTTCAAAGGAAGCTCTGTAGTAAAGGTTAATTGCTACTAAAGAAGAGGGTGGGCCCGAGCGCTGGGACTTTGTGCCCAAGTGGCGAGCAGACAGGAAGGATTACACGTGGCTGCGAGTGGCGGATGCGTGCCCAGCTCCGCGAGCAAGGCAGGTGCTGCCAAACCTCAAGCCCCACCAGGGACCTCCTGGTAGGACGTGAGCGCATGAACACGAGTCGATGAGTCGGTGCCTGCTAATGGCGGGGCGGGGAGGGGAGGGGGAAGACATCAATTTCCTTCCAAAATTCAAACCGGACGTGCTCTTCTTCCCTTGTTAGGACAATTCCAGAGCGGTGACCCAGGCCTGTTGGCGAGGAAGCAGAGGACCTGGGAGCCAGCTCTTCTCACCAGCGATGCAACCAATCACCGCACGCTGGGCTTGGGGAAAGGGTGGAGCCCAAGTCATGCCAGATGCACAAACAGAACAAAGAAGGAGGCTGTGCACTGGCCAGCAGAATAGTCTGTGAGAATGGCCCCAAGATAATGAAATTTAAGATCCCAACGAAAGGAAGAAAGGAAACTAGTAAAAGTGAGGGAAACGAATTTCCAGAAAACTGACTTAAACTAGCTTTGAAGGACCGTAGTAAGGGTCAGAGGCACAGGCTGGGAAAATCGAAGCATCTCATAGGCTTCCCAGGTGGCGCTATTGGTAAAGATCCCGGTAAGAGAGGTGGGTTGGATCCCTGGGTCGGGAGGATCTCCTGGAGGAGGGCATGGCAACCCACTCCAGTATGCTTGCCTGGAGAATCCCACGGACAGAGGAGCCAGACCGGCTACAGTCCATGGAGTCTTAAAGAGTCAGACACGACTGAAGCGACTTAGCAAGCACGTATAGGGTGGAGGCTGCTGACGGAACTGGTCTTTAGAATGTGCTGCCTCCAGAGAGGGGTAACAAGTAGACATCGTGGAATCTGTTAACACTGGACTGCATTTGAAGAATCCATGTCTCCAGAGATCACTACTTATTGTGAAATAATGTATCAACACGGCTTGGCACATGGAATTTTTTTAATGACCTTCTAACTTCCTTGCACCTTTAGTATTTGCTACTTCCTTGTACCAGAGTATTCCATTTCTTCCTTGTGGAAATTTTTCCTCCAGTGTTTTCTAAAAATATTTTATGTATGGGCTGTCAAAAAGACCCTAAAAGTATGAAAGAGTGTTGGGAGGCAAGCAAGGAAGATGGCAAAAAATGCCACAGGGGTTGAAAGTGAAGGACCAAATCAGTGAACAAACATTTGTCTTCTTCATAGGATTGTGGCATACCTCTTGCTTATCCTGGGGTTTTAACTCTGGTTAAGAGTTTCTCCACTCTCCTTGAAATTTCACAGACATTTCACTAAACAAGTATGTTTTGTGAATTAAACTGGTAGCTTCTAAGCTCTTATGAAATGGGTTTGATCACTTCCAAAAGTTCCTCATCAGAGATGGAACTAAGCTTTTTAAAACAGGTTATGGAAAGAAATTGCCAGAAAATTCACAGTTGAGGTACCAATAAAGAAACCCTTTGGTATGTACTTACAGATCTAAAACAGCTAAAATAAAGACATTAAAGCTGTATGGGTACTACTCCAAGGAAAAACATGACCTGGGTAATGTTTGGCTTATTCTGTTGTTAAGGGAGACGGATCGCCAATACCCACTGGAATGACCAGGTAAGAATAGACTTACCACATATCAGATATGGTTTCTCTTACATTATAACTTTGTGCCTTGACTCCCTTCTGGTAAGACAAATTTTTAAGAGTCTTTAGGCAACCTTTGACCTGATGGTTTTTCTCCTAAGCTTTTTATATCCCCAAAGTGATTTTCCTTCAGATTCATTTAGAGTAAAATAGAAATGCCCTGGAATTATGTTGCAGCAGCCTGGGTGGCTGCTCTCAGGCAGTTCGAAATGACCAGAGTACAGCCTTCCAGTATTCAAGCCATATCTACAGTAATTATTTGCCAGCATATCTAAAAGAAGGCAGGCATTTCCTGTTGCACACAAATGGGACACTCTTATCTAAATTACTGTTTAAACAGGTATTTAAGAAAAGACTATCACAGGCAGGAATTTACTGATGACGGAACACATTAGTTTAGGGCTGGACACATTAGTTGAGGACTCACCATTGTCAGGAAAGGAAGCGTATCAGCATCAGGAAGGTATAGGGAATATTTTATAACTCCTGTATGGGTCAAGTTGGCGGTTGTAAACTATGCCATTTGCACTCAGGAAAAGTAGTAGTGGTACAAGCCCAGATGTGGAAGTCTGGATTCAGCAATATGTCTTCCCTGCCCGGAGTAACCTTGAGAGTCAGAGCTTGAGAGTCGTAGCTTTTGAGGGGTCCCTGCCTCCCCTTCCATAAAATAAGCACATTGGACAAGTTCAGCTCCAGGTCCATTCCACTCAAGCAATCCCAGTTCTACATAATGAAAACCAAAGAATGGTCCAAGTTTGGTGTACCAGAAGCTTATAAAATATATTTCCTTGTCTCTCCACTTCAGTCTCTCCCAACATGTAACCTAGGAGGGACTATACTCTGGCTGCCCAACTTTGTTCTAACCAGTGAAACTGGAATTTATTCCCAGTAGAGGCTTATAAAACTGGGCTGTTATTCTCACATTAAGTAGACTGCCCTCTGGTGAGGACTGTGGTTTGCGTGTGGGCAGAATGTGTGGTTTACTACCTCTAATTTGTTTACGTTGTTGATGGTGGTTTCAGAAGAAAGCTACAGCCCTTCACATGCTAAAGAGTGACCTGATTTACTTCCTTTAAAAAAAGAAAAAAAACTGTTGGAGTGGGGGAGGGGAGCATGAGAGTGCATTACTGTGCCATCGCTAACAGAGGAGCAACTGGGATCTCTTTGACCACAGCTTTGCTTCATTCAGCTCTGCATGTGAAATGAGACCCCAACTTGTTTATTATAATTCCCTAAGTGTGGCTTGGTGGCTTTTGGCAGAGATCCTTCTTGCCTCCGAAGGAGAGACCAAAACTCAGGAGCTACAAGTTAAAGGAAGAAGCGGGAAGTGTATTTTGAAGGAGACTAAATTCTAATATAAACTGGGTGAAAATATTCAAAACAACCCCTGCAAAGATGAAGATCAAAAAGTAAATGAGATTGCCCTCCACTTTCTACCATATAATAAACAAAGATAGGTGTGCAGGAGAATTGAATAAACAGTGGAAATGTAAGTTCAAATTCATTCTCACAGCTAACTTGATGCAGAAGCTTCCCTGTTGCTACAAAACAGAAGAGCTTTCTTATATCCAGGAATCCTACATAAAGAAAAGAAAATAATTATGCTTGTCTGGCAGAAGAGGGAGTTGTAGCAGTGGCTTGCCGATAAAAAGGAATGTGAACAAGCAATAGAAGCTTAACCTAACCACACTCTGAGTTTGATAAAGAGCAGAGAGTACCCCCAAAAATTAAATTTAGTTTGGCTCAAAATTAGGCTTTATATGAAAATGAGCAATGATCCTTGTTCTCATAAGGCTTGGTAACAAAGACAAGAATGACTTCTGATCTTAAAGTGATTCTGTGGGGAAAGTTCCTTGATTCAGCTGATTTCAGCATGGACTCTGGTCCCACTGCAAGTATAGCATCTTTGGTGTAAAATAAGTTTAGATGGTTCCAAGAAGTGCAATTTTCTGCCCCCATTTCAAACTCTAAAGACTCCCATATTGAGTTTCCCAACAAAACATATTAAACGTAAAATCATTCAAAACCATGGGGATGGATGGAATGTCATTGAAAAACGTGAAGGTTTTTTTTTTTTTTTAATTTGAGAAAACATTATACACTTTGATAAAAAATGTTTTCAGGGAAAATATGAACAGATGTGTCATGCATAAGTGTATACATACACTAAATAGCACTTATGATTTGAGAGGGGGTAATTTCAACATTGCTAAGTGGTAACACAAGCTAGGTATTTAAGGGAATGATATAATATGACAACTTCATAGACTACCAAGCTATGTATGGTCTCTGGAAATTGTCATTATCAACATGTACAATAACTAGTAGCATTAGGTGGTCTGTACAGTATCCTTCATGTCTAATTGAGTCACACAGTCTAAGACACTTGACGGGCACCAGGCGCTGCCTCCTAATGAGAACTGACTTTTAAAGAAAGGCATTCAGGACCTCTTCTATATAAATTACTATCATTTGCAGCAAGAGAGGATTATAAATGTTTGTTGGCAAAAACTACATTTATTTACAAACTGGGTCTAATTTATTTATGGCTCCAGTACAATCGGCTTTTGTTGAAATATTTATGTTATCTGTACTTCTGCCTCACTAAACTCTACCACAATCATAAACAGTGTTGAAAAATTATTTGCAGTTAGCAGGATTTAAACTACCCATTATATCACCAGCTAGTGCCAGTAAACTTTTGCACTGGTTGATAAAGTTTCCTCTGTGGAATAAATATACATTTGACTTTCAAAATCTTTGGTGGGCTCCAAACTATGAGAGTGAAGGATTAAACAGATGTCCCAGACTTTACCAGTTGTGTGTGACTGTTTCAATTGCACATTCCAATTGAAATTTTGTGATAGATTACAAAAGTGCCCAGATTAAAACTCTTTTCTAGCATAAGGAGGGGAATTAGATAGTTGAAGTATAGGGGTGATATTCTTTGCCCAAGATGCTGCTTCTCAGACTTTAGTCATTTACCCATTCCAAAACAATGATTTGACACCATACTGTACCTGGGACTGTGCGAGTTGCTGTGGCTACATATGGACTTGAATAAGATCAGATTTCTGCCCTCAAGAAATCTAGAGTTGAGTAATAAAGACAGAGATGGTAACAGGTATATGACTATGTGGTAAAATAAGATCTAAAAGGAGGTTATGAAGAGTGATGACTGTTAAAGAGTTGAATGTAAGTAACTACTTCTGGGACAATCTGCAGAAGTAGATGAACTGGGGGGAGGGAGTCTAAAGGTACAAATTTCTGGTTGTAAAATAAATAAATCATGGTGATGTAATGTACAGCATGGTGACTAGTTAATAATAGCATAGTTAATAATGTATGTGTGTTAGTCGCTCGGTCATGTCTGACTCTTTGCAGCCCCATGGACTGTAGCCTGCCAGGCTCCTCTGTCCATGGAATTCTCCAGGCAAAAATACTGGAATGAGTTACTATTCCCTTCTCCAGGGGGTCTTCCTGACCCAGGGATCAAACCTGGGTCTCCTGCATTGCAGGCAGATTCTTTACCATCTGAGCCACCAGGGAAGCCCTATTACTATATTTAATAATACTGTATTTCATTTTTGAAAGTTGCTAAGAGAGTAAATCTGAAAAGTCCTCATTACAAAAAAAAAATTATAATTATGTATAGTGACAATGTTAACTAGACTTATTGTGATGATTATTTTGCAATACATATAAATATCAAATAAGTACCCCTGAAACTAATATAATAGTGTTAGTCGCTCAGTCGTGTCTGACTCTCTGCGACCCCATGGACTATGGCCCGCCAGGCTCCTCTTTCCATGGGATTCTCCAGGCAAGAATACTGGAGTGGACTGCCATTCCCTTCTCCAACTAATATAATGTTACACGACAATTAAACCTCAATGAAGAAATGGAACAAACAAGAATAAACCTCTTATTTCCATTCTCGGTGGAAATGCAGTTGCCATTTACATGCATTTCTGAGGTGCACCAAGTTCTTCACAGTAATGTAAGTTTCAAAAAGAAAGGCATGGTTTACTCTCACACCTTCTAAATAACTCATAAAATGATGAAACCAACAGGTTCTAAAACAGTCTTGCCCACATTTTCATTACAAAATAAGCCAAGAGAAAACCACATGGAGAAGTGGATGGTTTCCCTGTCAGTAACTAGTGAAAAATGTATTTCTGCTTGGTCTACTTCACTGAAAAAAAAGACTAAAAGTTCTCCTGTAAACCAGGTGGGACTGCTGTGATGCCAGTGAAACTCCCACCAGCCTATAAACAGCCCAAACCATAACATTATCTTCCAGTTTGAATTGAAAGTTGTGCCAAACAGACCAGAGATAGTTCTGGCTGACCTCAGAACGGTGCTGTATACAGAGGGATGACTGGCCAGATCACTCTGAAGCCTCCGATCTAAAGCAAGGGTTGTCAGAGAAAATGGCAGGACTAGATATTCTGGTGTCCCACACCACTCAATAGATGATGGTCCTTTCCCAAATAATATCCATATATGCCTATGATGGTCAAAGAAACTTAAACAAAAGCAAAAGTAGCAAAATAAATTTTGAGAGCTGCATTTATATGGTGAAAAAAAAATCCCCTGAAGAATCTATTTATTCATCAAGGTGCTTCACAAAAAAAAGGAATAGTAAAAACCAAATACTTGTAATTTCATATTTTGTAGTGTATACATAAAATACTGTGCTGCCTATTTATATCAAAATTATATAAAATTACTCTTACTTAAATCTAGGTACTAATATTATTCTCCTGAATAAGCAAAATTTAGTGATTTCTTTTATGCTTCTGCTGATCATTTTCTGGATTTATTCCCATGAATCTTCTTTAACAAACTGCTTTTAAATAGGTTAGAGCTACTGAGTATAGCTAAGTTAATATTTTAGCTATTAAATAAAGTTAAGCTAAATGAAATCTTTTGGCATCATGTTGCTTAGTTGATGAAACAATTGATCGAAATATCCAATTTTCATAGTGTTGTAGAATCTCAGAGCTGAATAAGCCAGAAAATTACCAATTTACTCATCTAAACACTCAATATGCTTGCCGAGTCAATTATATTGTGGATCAGCCCACATAAACCTACGTAAACTATGACTGCTTGAGAGGAAAAATTGGAAATGTTATCATTCTATCAGAAGTATACGATGTTAAGAAAATCCATTGAGGGGCAGGAGAGATTCCTGAAACATAAGAAATAATTATACAATAACTTAACAAGCCTTGTGCTGTTTTTATCTGTGTTGCTTTTGTTGCTATTGCTGTTATATTACTATACATACTCCATTCAACTTTGTCATGCTCATCACCACTATTAAATCTTGGCAACTATGATCCAACACATAGCACAAACTGTTAATCATTTAGTCAATAAGACTTTTATATGCAAAGCACCGTGGGCGCATCACAAAAAAGAATAAAGTAAAATTGCTGATTTCAAAGAACTTACAATCTAGTCAGAGAGATAAGACAAATGACCAGGAAGAATTAACTTGTATAATATAAAGCTGCATTGAATAGAGTCAAGTGTATGGTACAGAAAACCAGAGCTACAATAATCAACACTTAAAAGTGATTTTCCTCTTTGTTAAGAGAAAACTGAAGTAGAAGATGGCTATAAACATTCCATCTGCGATGAAGACAGATAATTGAGAGGATTGTGAAACAGAAGGTTATAGACTGTGGCTGAGCCTTGGAGAGGTAATGACTTTTAATTGGATTGAGTTTATCATATTTGCAGAGGTACAGCAGACACAGAAGAAAGGATTAGAGTGATTTCCACTTTCCATTATTTGGCATAATGAGAAAACAGAGGGTGGTCCACATCTCTCATACATATTACGAACCACAGGATATGCTTAGCATGTCAGTTTTTGGTAGCATTGAGCTCTCTCAAATAAACATATTTATTTGGACATAGTTAAGTCAAAATAAGTCACCTGGGGAAAAAAAAAAAGGTTACAGGTCACTAATTTGCATAGTACAAAGGATTTATGAGTTTTTAAATTAACCCTCCTAAATCTCTACACCATTTCAAACAATAGGGTATATCTGCATTTTTCTTCAAAGTTTTGCTGACTTAAAAAGTTAAATGAAAATACTTGGCTAAAGAAAGCCAGATGAGCAGACTTTCTTTCTTCTAGATGGAAAAGAGGTACGTTGTAAATTCTCCCAAAATAGCATTATTTACATTAAGTCAAAACACATAAAAAATAAAAATCTTGCATAAACATGTGGTAAGTCATAGGAGGATCAGGCAATTGGCACACCCCAAATTCAAGTGTGGCCAAGTAGCAAAGGTTATGAAAGCACATGCCTGTGTGCATTCTCAGTCACTCAGTCATGTCCAACTCTTTGCCACCTCATGGACTGTAGCTTGCCAGGCTCCTCTGCCCATGGGATTTCCCAGGTAAGAATACTGGAGTGGGTTACCATTTCCTCCTCCAGGGATCTTCCCAACCCAGGAATCAAACCCACATCTCTTGTGTCTCTTCAACTGGCAAGCAGATTCTTTACCACTGCACCACCTATGAAAGCACACCACCACCAAAATGCCTTTTGACTGTAAGGTGATGAAGACAGGGAGCATGGTACCTTATTTACTGCAGAAATCCCTAAAGAGTTAACAATGGCCTCCAATTTACCCACACATTAAAAATTAAAAAAAATTCTGTCTCAAGCCTATAAAAATCAATCCCTATATTCCATTTTAAAACCTGGATAAAGGGACTGACGAACATATACTACAGTTGCTTTCCTGGATAAGTATATGCTACTAAAGGTGTATCCTTCTCCCAAGAAAGTTTTATTCTGGGTCATCAAGATGAGCACTCATTCTAGAGCTCATCAATTTTTTTCTTACAAATTGGTCACAGCTTTCTGGAGACCTTGGAAAATTCTTTCATGATTGGTCATAACCAATTTTCCCATATTATGCCTTTAACACATTTTATAATCTAGTCACAATAATCTATCAAGGGTTCAATAAAATCCTGTAGAATTTGGTTTCTCTGCATTGTTTTCCCTGACAAGCTTCTATTCTCGAATGTGCTTCCCTCGTTCTCCATCACACTGCTCCCTAGTGGGCCTACTCCTGTTCTAAGAGCAAGCAGTGAGCAAAATCAGCAATGCCCCTGATCTCAAGAACCTTATAATCTGGTAGGTAGAGGAAGAAAGGGCTTCCCTGGTGGCTCAGAGGGTAAAGGATTCACCTGGAATGCAGGAGAGCTGGGTTTGATCCCTGGATAGGGAAGATCCCCTGGAGAAGGGAATGGCAACCCACTCCAGTATTCCCACCTGGAGAATTCCATGGACAGAAGAGCCTGGTGGGCTACAGTCCATAGGGTCGCAAAGAGTCAGACACGACTAACAGAGGGAGACAGGAACTAAAGCATAGATGGAAAATATGAGAGAGTCTTAGCTGCTGAGGAGAAAATGAAACAGAAATGTGGGGGGTAGGTGACTATTTTAGATAGGGAGAGCTTCATGGAGGAGGCAGCATTTAAGATTTATATATTGAACTCTCTCAGATCCAGTTTAGATGTTGTCTCATCTGCTAAGGGTTTCCAATCTACATATCCATCATCTCACCAACCGAAGTAAGCATCTTCATTTTTGGTTCCCAGAGTGTATAAAATGTACCTCAGTATATATTATTCTCTCATTTACCCTGGTGTTATTATAATTAGTTTTCTTTCATATCTATTTCCCCATTTTGATTTTCAGCTACTTGAAGGCAAGAGCTACATCTAAATTATCTTTATACCTTCCTCCAGTGCTATGAATATAGTCAATGCTCAGATTCAAATTGAACCAACTTTAGAAAATGCTAATTATGAGGAGTTTCATTTTTAAAAGCTGTACTTTGTAGCTCCCCTAGCTCTGAATCTTAAGCAGGTTTTTAAAAGAAGCTATTATCCACAAAAGTCATTGCCACCACAGAAAAAGAGATGCTTTTAGAGGATTTCTAAACTATTGACCATTCACAATACTTGCTCATCAAATGATAATTGCCAAATACTCTTCTAGAGGAGATTAAAGTTTGGAAACCATGATCTTTTCCAACAAATTTCAGGCAATTGATCCAAAAAGGGAATTCTCGAGCTTTCTGTTTGAAAATATCCAAAGTTGAGAATTCCCTAGTTGAAAAGAATCAGAAAGAGAGGTTTTTGGTTAATAAACTAGAGCATTGAGCTGACCTTTGCAGAGCACAAGCAAGATTTCACAACAGCCAGTGAAAGTAAGCACAGAGTTTGAAAATTCTACTGGAAAGTTTTATTTCTGTTTTTTAAATAAACTGTTGATTCTTGTTCTAAGCTTACAGAGTGTGCTAAATAGAGTCTTCTATTCTTTAAGTGACACCTTTAAAAAATAAGGAAATTGCTCAAATATAAGAATTAATAGCACAAATTTTAAAATCCCCTTTTCTGAAGAATCCAAGTATTCTTACTTGTAGGATCTGATTCTGAAATTCCAATTTAATAAATGAGCCCCTAACCCCCTACCCTAAAAAGGAATGCCTCCTTTTCAGGGTAGTTTAGAAGGAAGTTTAGACTGATGTAGGATAAATACTCCACATTCTATTTCAAATACCAAGAACAAGGTAAGTATTTTCCTTGCTGCTTCCCTGCCCTGTAATTTGACATCCGTTTTAATGATGCTTGCTTTATTACATGTCAGAAAAGTGAAATGGCCTGTCAATTTTATGGAGTTTCTCCTACCTTTTGGATGGTTCTATTACATTTTGAAATAAGTGTATAGCTTGCCCGTCCCCTTTTTTAAAAAATCCTAAATGGTCCATGTGTGGATTTGGTACTTGGCTGCCAGTGGAATGAAGTCATAATTTCAGGAGTCCGGGAGAATAGATCAAAATCACCCCAACACTTTCATGGATGGGTATATGCTGCTAAATGGATGTTTACCTAGAAAAGTCATCATCTGGCACGCAGCATAGCGAATGTTCCTAAGCAGCCAACTCATGTATACTAAACAAATTTGGCTTGGCTGCCACGAGAGCTGCCCTGTGGAAATTCTCAACATACATTTGTTTGATTGAGCCGTCATTCCTAGTTGATCTGCTGATGATCTGTGTCACTTTGTTTAAATGTCCTGGTGTGGTTTTTTCTATATATACAGTGAAAAGCCAGTATGTTTCTGTGATGGATTAAATAGAGGTGAAATTTGAGAGTGACTCCTGTTTTTGATTCCTGTGTTCTCAGACAGGTGGGTCTGGAATGATCAAGAATGTCACATTCAAACACAAGGGAAAATATGGAGCCTTTTTGATTTAAAACACATTACTGTAAAGATATATTTGCTACCGTGTTCTCCCTGTGCAAGAAGCTATTTAGGATTCCCCACCTAAACAAACACCATATGGGTTAATGCTCAGCATCCCTTTCAAATGTTCAAAAACAAGGGATACAGAACTCATTGCTGGCAAATGTGGTCTGAGAGAAGTGAGGAAGGCCAATTTCTGAAGCACGGATTTGAGAAATCAAATGCAAGGTCAGGTTAGAACCGAAGCTCACGATCTCAAATATCCAAGTAATGGTTCATATGGAAATCCAACACCACAGTGCCATGCCACGTCTGAGGCTCTAATCAAGTGACTGCCTGTTTGCTCCGTGGCTAAAGCACTTCCTCCACCTAATCTTCCTAGATACGCTCTCGCCTTTAATGACCTATGGGGTCTGCTGTAAGTGCGGGGATCTGGGCACCATCAGCATGGATGTCTCCACTCTGCCAAACCCCAGACAACACGTGATGCTCACACACTCCCTCCCCTCCATTCCTGTGGACGTGGTGGACCATGCCCGTCTTAAGCTGTGTTCCCCAGCCCAAAAATATATTCCTGACCAACTTGCTCTCATACCTGAAACCCACCCTCCCCCAATTAATCATCATTCCTTTGGGTTAAGGCAAAATCAGCTCCAAGAGTCCTCCTGATTATTGATAGTTTGTTCTTTTCAGAAGGCTTTTAAAAATCTCCTACAGGCCACCCAGACACTGGGTTTGCATTCTAGAAGCCCCAAATGACTAACCTTATTCCTGGCTTCAAAGAGCCACAGTCCAGGAGAGAAGGAAACTGTGTGAATAAAATGTAGTACCCACAATCCACAAACTATGTACAAAGTGCAGAAGAGAAAGGAATCCACTCTGAGAAAAGTTAGGAACGGCTGCCCAGGGATGGTGACACCTAAGTAGGGTGTGAAGGAATAAAGATAGTTTCAAAGGAGTTTCCCAGAGAAAAGACAAGAGAAGAAAAACCCTTCCAAAAAGAAGGAGCATATCTTTAAAGTGTGCCCAGTTTAGTATGAGAATGAGACTAAAGGTTTCTTAATATCGCCTGATTTATAGAGAGAAAGAAGGTAGATAGGTGAAAAAAAGGAACAATGAACCAAAGAGCCAAAGAGTCAAAGACTTCTGTGCCATGTCCTAGAGTCTGACCTTTCTCCTATATGAATATGATGCTAGTGGAGAGTCTCAGGGAGGAGAATGGAAAAATCAGAGCTGTGTTTGAGGGTGATCACTCTGTCTCAAAAAATAGGAGATATTTAAGGGGGGGTGACATAGAAGGCAGGTGAATTAGTCGGGAGCTATTTCAAAAATCCATGAGAAAGATCATAATGGGTTTAAAGACAAATGACAGTGAAAGTGGGGGATGAAAAATAAGAGAGAGAGAGAGACTTGAAAATTAAAACTGAGAGAATTTGGTGAGGGAGTAGGGAATAGGGGCATAAACTACTCCTGATAAACCAATATACCACATTGTGAGTCCGTTTACCAGTGATCAGTAGAATCTGCCGTGCTGAGGAATAGCACACGTTCTGGGGATGAGAACAGAGTCTGGGCTGCCAAACACTGGAATAGGAGCCCTGGGCAGTCAGGAGGCAACACGAGAACTCTGAGTACCTAGAGGGTCAAGGCACTGTAGAACCAGAGGCTTTTCCCTTGATGGAAGATTCCATGAAGAGCCTACCATCAACATAAGGACAGGAGAAAAGAAAATGTCATTCTTGCAAGTACAAATAGAGAAAATACCAAGTAAGGCATTCTAAGATATCTTCCCTAGGTCCAACAGACTCGTAAGGAATGTGAATACCATACCAAGCCTCATTCCTTCAAATTAGTAGCTATACTTTTAAACATTGATCACTCTTAAGTTCCTGCACTGTAAGTTGTCCAATATATCCTGGTAATCTTAACTCAGATACTTGGCTTCACAAGGTGTTTGCCAGACACACAGTCCCTTTGAACAATGGTTCAATGTTGCCGGAGATGGAATTCCACAGGAAAGGCTCCAAACAACTCCTTATCTCAGTGGTTTTGACAAATTTATTAGACGAACTTTAGCTTAGATGTAATTTTGCCCCCCACATTTGAGACATTTAAGAAAAAATAGTTAATTTCAATAAATCTAATTTACTAAGATAATTTTTTAAACCCAGTAAGTGAATATACAGGAAATCTTGCAAGTCTGCATTCTCTTCCCAGTACCCTTCTCTGCTTGCCCTCTACCCAGGACACCAAAACTCCAAGCATATGCCGTCAGGGGCGGGGGTGCATGCCCAGCTGAGCCCAGGTGCTTCCTTTCCCAAAAGTGGCCAATCTGCTTGATATTATTTACTTGTGTATTTTCCCATTGAAAGAAAAGAGAAAAGGGAAAACAGGGAGAGGGTGGAAGTTGAGTTTTATTTATTATTGTTTGACATTATTTATGATTATTTTAATTTAGGTTCAACATCCCAAGAGTCTCATTGCAATGGGTGCAACAGATACCAATAAAATAGCATCACATGCACATACTATATCTACTTCCTTTTTTACTAGTCATATTTTCTCATAGGCACACAAAGGAAATCCTGTCAAATTGCAATACACTTGTAGGCATTCTGCTTTGGATTTTCATTTTAAAGTATAAAAGAAGGAAGAAGGAGCTAGAAGACATCTATTTGTTTTACACACTTACTTGCACCATCCAAAAGAGAATAGCAGTAAACATCTCTTTGGGGGAAGGCATGTGTTTATGATTTGATGGTCATCAAAAGTGAATAACACAAAGTAAAATAAAAGCAAGATAGCAGGGGTTCTATATTAATTTACATAAGCCTGAGTGATTAAGACACAGATTTTTAAAAACAGGAATTTCTCTCTCTCTTTTTTATTTTTTTACTTTTGAGAGTTAACCTCCTCAAACAGAAGGCAAATTTTGAGTACATTTTCTTTACTGATAAATATAAAATTGGGACTTATGGTTATACTGTATATAATTGGTAATAATGTGTACATACACCTAGATTTGACTCCCTAGTTTCCTGAGAAAAGTCAAAATGGAAAATGGGTAAAATTTACATTCTTGGCTGCCAAAGTACTTTGCTTAGGGTCTAAGGGAACAAATTGTCACTATTGATCACCCGAATCTTAAACAGGACTCTCTAGCAGACTGGCTCTGAGATCATACTGTAATAAATGCTTTTCTATAGAACTATACAGAACTCTTCTAATACCGGAGTCTTGAAACATTTTTTGAAAATAATCAAAAACCACATTTCTTCCTAGGTTAGAAAGAGTTTGAAAAAACAAGGGGATACAAGGAATATGTAGTGAGGGTTTTATTGGTTATCTCCCCCCAAAACACACATTCTCTCTCTCTCTCTTTCTCTCTCTCTCTCTCTCTCTCTCTCTCTCTCTCTCTCACACACACACACACACACACACACACACACACACACACATCACACACACCCCATAACACTATCTTTCGGGAGAGCTTTTTCAAAATTGTTAAAGTCCGCAAACAAACACAAACTCAAAATAAATTAGACGCTTGTCTGTCTGACACAGACCCCACTACATAAAGAACCTGGCCCTGATACGGCCTCCTGTCTCACACACACAGATCTGGGCCTTCACACTCATTGTTCAGTGATATGATTTAGCCTTGAATGAATTTTTAATGAACACCCAGAGTTATATAGCACAGTGGAACGGCCACTCCAGCTTCTCCCAGGGGGAGATAACAGTTTACCAATGCTTTCAGGTCACAGCTTTTATAACGCTCCCGCTCTGCTAGACAATATGGTCAGGAGGCTTTCTTCTTTATTGTCTGGCCTCCTCTCTATCTCTCTCATCTCTATCTCTATGTCTGTCTCTGTCTCTGCATCTCTTTAGATAGTTCTTAAATCACAAAGGTCTCTAAGAGATATCATTCTATAAGGTAAGGGTACAATTATAGACTCTGTTCATAACAGATTAATAAAATCATGACTAGACCTTGACATGCATAACTAAATTGTATATGTTGTAATAATGAAGGCTATAAAAAAGAAAAGTACAGTAATACTAAATTTAATTATGTTGGGGATTTTTGACTTAGGTCATTTTTTGCTCTGTAAGGTTACAGTTTATGCACTGGGAATAAACTCTGGGTCTTGCAGAACAAGCGTCCAGTGACTGTTGTTGGCCTCTTGGAATATTCCAGATCAATATAAACAGAATGAATAGTATCATGCATGCATGTTCAGTTGCTCAGTCATGTTTGACTCTTTGCAACTCCATGGACTGTAGCCTGCCAGGCTCCTCTGTCCATCGAATTTTCCAGGCAAGAATATTGGAGTAGGTTGCCATTTCCCACCCAAGAGTATCTTCCCAACCTAGGGACTGAACTCACATCTGCATCTCTTGCATTGGCAGGCAGATTCTTTTCTACTGTGCCACCTGGGAAGCTAAATAGTACCATATGTCTATAAAACTCCACAAAGCAGCCATAGTTAGAAATATATGGTATAAAAGTGAAAAAGTGAAAGTTGCTCAGTCATGTCCAACTCTTTGTGACCCCATGGAATAGTCCATGGAATTCTCCATGCCAGAATAATGGAGTGGGTAGCCATTCCCTTCTGCAGGGGATCTTCCCAACCCAGGGATTGAACCAAGGTCTCCCGCATTGCAGGATGATTCTTTACCAGCTGAGCCACCGAATATAACCTTTAGGTCCTTTTTAATGCTTATCATCATCCAGTTTTCGGTGCTTGGGTATCTAACTCTCTTCCAGCCCCCTAAATATACTACCTCCTGAATTCTTAAAAATCTCTGAAAATCCGCATAAATAAATGAGAAAAAGATTAGTCTTATTTCTCAGTGATGGCTCTAAAATTTCTACATCAGAGAAACTTATGGAAATGACTCTGGATAGGGAGAATGGGTTAGAATTGTTGTGTTTACAGAGTACTTTGCATAAGAATAAGAAAAATTCAATTGACTTTATCAAATAATTGGGAGAGGTATGTGGAAACGGTGAAGATTATAGGTTAGCTTGGGAAGGCTTCCTGAGTCATGGTTTGGCACCACTGCCCATATTTTTACACTATAATCATGTTGGCTCACTTCATTAGGTGTTGGGTTTTGTTTTTTTTTTCTGATTAGCTGTGCATCTTTGAATACTAAAATATTTTGAAATAAAAAACAGCTCTTAGGATCTACAACCATAATCTTTGTTTCTTAAACAAGAAGAGTGAATAAGTAAGAACAATAAATGAGGCTTCTAGAAACCCAGGTCAGTTTCTTGCACTGCCACTATTTAACTGGAAAATTCTAAGCAATCTTTTCATCTCTCTGAGAATCTATTTCTTCCTCTGTAAAATTTCTGAATGCAGAGAGCCCCTTAGGTCCCTTCCAGATCATATTCTATGCATCCATCAGTCTCTCTGTGATTGTGGAAGTAAATTCCTAGAAAGAGCCACATCAATACACCTTGCTTTGTGCCATAATCATCATAGTACCATGTGCCTGTAAATTCAAGAAACACCACTGAAGACTGATGAAGATATTACGAAGTTGGCTTCATAATATCTTATGATTTATGAAGTTGGAGAAGGTCAATGAGAACATGAAAAGTAATAAAGTTTTCATTTTGACTGAATAGTACATGCCAGACTGCCATGATGTTAAACATTTTATACCATTATCTCATTTAATCTCTGCAAAAGAAAAAAAAACTATGAACAGGTATATATAGGTAATAACCCCATTGGACAGATTAAAAAATAACTAAGACTCAGAGAGCTTATGTATCTAACCCGTTGTCTTCCTGTAACCCAGACTTTTTGGACCCCAACATAATCTTCCCATATCACCCTATTTCCTTTCTATTCTAATAGTTCCATCACCTCCCGTCGTTTGCAACACCCAAATTATCAAAAGATAAATAAAGTCAAGGTGCTCCTTTAAGTGACTGATGCACCAAACTACAGAGTAGGAGCCCACCCAGGGTGCCCCTTTAAGTGCCTGATGTGCCAAACAACAGAGAAGGACCCCAGGCAAGGGAGCCCTCTAAGTGCCTGAATGGGCGGAGCTATGGAGAAAGACTGGCCAAAGAGGCCTTCTGATCGCCAGCTACAAGAAGCTCGAAAAAAGACTCTGATGGGGCCATAACTCCTGCGGCGGAGGCAGTCCGTGTCCCAGCATACTTGGTGCCGCCAGGGTCCCCACAAGCCAAACAGCTGTGCCACCTTCACTCTCAACTCTCACTGGGGCAGAGCTGCCACAGGCAAGAAAAGTCTTGCATCAATGCATACAGGGTGCTTTTGTAGCGTCCAACTCTTTGTGACCCGGTAGACTGTGACCTGCCAGGCTTCTCTGTCAGGGAGGGGGTTCTCCAGGCAAGGATACTGGAGCATATTGGCCAATACTGGTTGCCATACTTTTCTAGAACACCATACTTCCTACTGCCCTAGCCTCCAACGCCCCTGAGTACCTGGTGCTGCCAGAACCCCTGCGACCCAAGCAGTTGTACCACCTCCACATCTTGCCCTTCCAGGGGCAAACCCAAGTCCTCCAGGGCAGCCTCAGGAGCAAACCCCAGTGGATGACCCACATGTAGAGGTGGAAAAAAAAACCACACAATTGAAACCCAGGGGCAGTGTGGCTAAGGAAGAAGACCCAAAACCTTCCCACCAGCTGTACAAGCTGCAGACTAAATCCACAAGATCAACTAGCCAGACTCTGTGTCTATGGAATATATAAAAGGTCGTTGAGAGCTCCCACAAAAGAAAACGTACTAGTTCTGATAGCTGTGGACATTGGAGGCAAGAACACACAGGAGAAGGACCAGTTAGAATCTGGGCTGCCCCCGCAGCAGGTCCAGAGGTCAGCACAGTGTTGGAGGGCATCCTAGGGAGGTGAGGTGGGCTGTGACTCCCAGCGACGAAAAGGACTCTGACAGCAGTGACTCAAGAAAAATATTTATTATTCTTATGTTTTGACTTGTTCTGTAGATTCTTTTGGATTTTTTTTTTCCTTTTATTTTCTCCCTCTGTTGTACTTGTCGATTTTATTGGCACAATGAAATCTAATTAAGCTTTTGAACTTTTTTTTCTTTTTTCTCAGTCACATTTTTTATTGTTATTATAAACCTCTGCCTCTATATTGGGCTTTTGCAGTTCTGTGAAGTTTTCCTTTTTTTTTTTCCTTTTCTTTTCTTCTTTTTTTTTTTAATCTTTTCTATAATTTTAATTTTTTAGACCTGTTATATTTTTCTACATCTATTCCTTTGTTTGCCTTTCCTATTGTTCTTTCCCCTTGCAGTTAATCTTTAATGCATATAATCTTCATCTATCTCTATTTAACTTTGCATATCTATTCTTTCTTTTCTTTCTTTCCTTCCTTCTCAACACATTTGTTAGTTTTGTTTTCATTGCTTTCATCCCCACTTGCCAGCTTGCTTTAGTTTCGTTTTTCAGTCTGTGCTTTAGTTAGTTTTGTTCTTAACTTGTAAATATAATTTTTTGTTTCCTTTGTTTGCCAGGTTACTGGACCAAACTTAGGAGGGCAGAAACCAAAAGGAAAAAAGAATTCAACCTTGAAGCCTGGGAAAAGGAGACCTCAAACACAATAAGTTAAAAAGAATAATAATGAAAAGGCAGAGAAATACTGTACAAATGACGGAACAAATTAGAAACACAGAAGTCCAAATAAATGAAGGGGAAATAGGCAAACTACCTGAAAAAGAATTCAGAATAATGATAATAGAGATGATCAAAAACCATGAAAACAAAATGGAGAAAACGCAAGAATCAATTAACAAAGACCTAGAAGAACTAAAGAATAAACATACAGAGACAAACAACACAATTACTGAAATTAAAAAAATTCTAGAAGGAACCAATAGCAGAATATCTGAAGCAGAAGAACGAATGAGTGAGCTGGAAGATAAAATGGTGGAAATAACTTTTGAAGAGCAGAATAAAGTAAAAAGAATGAAAAGAACTGAGGACAGTCTCAGAGGCTCTGGGACAATATCAAATGCACCAACATTCAAATTACAGGGGTCCCAGAAGAAGAGAAAAAGGAAAGGGTATGAGAAAATTTTTGAAAAGATTATAGTTGAAAATTCCCCCAACATGGAAAAGGAAATAGTCAATCAAGTCCAAGAGGCAAAAAGAGTCCCATACAGGATAAACCCAAGGAGAAACACACCAAGACATACTAATCAAACTAACAAAGACTAAACACAAAGAAAGAATATTAAAAGCAGCAAGGGAGATGCAACAAGTAACATACAAGGAAAACCCCATACACTTAACAGCTGACCTTTCAGCAGAAACTCCACAGGCAAGACGGGAATGGCAGGATATATTTAAAGTACTGAAAGGGAAAAATCTACAACCGAGATTACTGTATCCAGCAAGGATCTCATTCAAAATTAATGGAGAAATAAAAAGCTTTTCAGACAAGCAAAAGTTAAGAGAACTCAGTACCACCAAACCAGCTTTACAACAAATGTTAAAAGGACTTAGATAGTCAAGAAATACAAAAAAAAAAGAAAAAGAAATAGAAGAGAAGAAAAAAGATCTACAAAATCAACCCCAAACAATTAAGAAAATGGCAATAGGAACATATGTATCAATAATTACTTTAAATGTAAGTGGACTGAATGCTCCAACCAAAAGACACAGACTGGCTGAGTGGATATGAAAATAAGAACCATATATGCTGTCTACAAGAAACACACTTCAGACCTCAAGACACATATAGACTGAAAGTGAGAGGATGGAAAAATATACTCCATGCAAATGGGAAGCAAAAGAAAGCTGAAGTAGCAATCCTCATATCAGACAAAATAGACCTTAAAATAAAGAAGGTTACAAGAGATAAGGAAGGACACTACATAATGATAAAGGGAATCAATCCAAGAGGAAGACATAACAATTGTAAATATCTATGCACCCAACATAGAAACAACTCAATACATAAGACAAACACTAACAGACATAAAAGGAGAAATTGACAATAACAAAATAATAGTAGGAGACTTTAACACTCTACTCACACCAATGGCCAGATCATCAAAACAGAAAATTAATAAGGAAACACAACCGTAAATGATACATTAGATGAGATGAATCTCACTGATATCTTCAGGACATTCCATCCAAAGGCAGAAGAATATACCTTCTTCTCAAGTGTACATGGAACATTCTCCGGGATAGACCTCATCTTGGGTCATCAGTAAATTTAAGAAAATTGAAATCATATCAATCATCTTCTCCAACCACAGTGCTATGAGACTAGATATCAATTACAAGAAAAAAACTGTAAGAAACACAAACACATGGAGATTAAACAACACATTTCCAAATAACCAACAGGTTACTGAAGAAATCAAAAGGGAAATCAAAAAAATTCTGGAAACAAATGACAATGAAAACACAACCACTCACAACCTATGGGATGCAGCAAAAGCAATTATGAGAAGAAAGTTTATAGCAAGAAATAAGAAAAACATCAAATAGACAACCTAACTTTACACCAAACAACTGGAAAATAGAAGAACAAAACCCCCTCAAAATTAGTAGAAGGAAAGAAATCATAAAGATCCGAGCAGAAATAAATGAAAAAGAAATGAAAGAAACAGTAGTAAAGATGAATAAAACTAAAAGCTGTTTCTTTGAGAAGATAAACAAAACTGGCAAACCTTTAGCCAGACTCATCAATGAAAAAAGAGAGAAGAATCAAGTCAACAAAACTGGAAATGAAAAAGGAGAGGTTACAATAGACAATGCAGAAATACAAATGGTTATAAGAGATTATTATGAACAACTATGTGGCAATAAAATGGATAACCTGGAAGAAATGGACAGATTCTTAGAAAAGTTCAATCTTCCAAGACTGAACCAGAAAGAAATTATGAACAACCCAATTACAAGCACTGAAATTGAAGCTGTGATCAAAAGTCTCCCCAAAAACAAAAGCCCAGGACCAGATGGCTTCACAGGAGAATTCTATCAAACATTTAAAGAAGAGCTAATGCCTATCCTTCCAAAACTCTTTCAAAAAATTGCAAAGGAAGGAACACTTCCAAACTCATTCTACAAGGCCACCATCATCCTGATACCAAAACCAGACAAAGACAACACACAAAAAAAGAAAACTATAGGCCAATATCACTGATGAACATAGATGCAAAAATTCTCAACAAAATTTTAGCAAACAGAATTCAGTAACACATCAAAAAGCTCATACACCATGATCAAGTTGGGTTTATTCCAGGAATGCAAGGGTTCTTCAATATATGCAAATCAATCAATGTGATACACCATATTATCAAATTGAAAGATAAAAACTATATGACAATCTCAACAGATGCAGAAAAAGCCTTTGACAAAATCCAGCACCCATTTATGATCAAAACTCTTCAAAAAATGGTCATAAAAGGAACCTACCTCAACATAGTAAAGGCCATATATGATAAGACTACAGTAAACATTATCTTCAGTGGTGAAAAACTGAAAGCATTCCCTCTAAGATCAGGAACAAGACAAGGGTGTCCACTATTATTCAACATAGTTCTAGAACTCATAGCTACAGCAATCAGAGAAGAAAAAGAAATAAAAGGAATCCAGATCAGAAAAGAAGTAAAGCTCTCACTGTTTGCAGGTGACATGATACTGTACATAGAAAACCCTAAAGATAGAATCAGAAAATTACAAGAGGTAATCAGGGAATTTAGCAAAGTTGCAGGATACAAAATCAATACACAGAAATCACTTGCATTTCTATATACTAACAATGAAAAATCAGAAAGAGAAATTAAGGAATCAATCCCATTCACCATTGCAAAAAAAGAATTAAAGATCTAGGAATAATTTACCTAAGGAAACAAAAGAACTATACACAGAAAATTATAAGACACTAATGAAAGAAATCAAAGATGATACAAACATATGGAGAGATATTCCATGTTCCTGGGTAGGAAGAATCAATATTGTGAAAATGACTATATTACCAAATGCAATCTACAGATTCAATGCAATCCCTATCAAATTACCAATGGCAGTTTCCACAGAACTCGAACAAAAAATTTCACAATTCATTTGGAAACACAAAAGACCCCAAATAGCCAAAGCAGTCTTGAGAAAGAAGAATGGAGCTAGAAGAATCAATCTTCCTGACTTCAGATTATATTACAAAGCTACAGTCATCAAGACAGTATGGTACTGTCACAAAAACAGAAATATAGACCAATGGAACAAGATAGAAAGCCCAGAAATAAACCCATGCACCTATGGGTACCTTATTTTTGACAAAGGAGGAAAGAGTATACAATGGGGCAAAGACAGCCTCTTCAATAAATGGTACTGGGAAAACTGGACAGCTGCATGTAAAAGAATTAAATCAAAACACTTCCTAACACCATACATGAAGATAAATTCAAAATGGATTAAAGACCTAAATGTAATACCAGAAACTATAAAACTCTTAGAGGAAAACATAGGTAGAACACTTGATGACATAAATCAAAGCAAGATCCTCTATGACCCACCTCCTAGAGTAACAGAAATAAAAGCAAAAGTAAACAAGCAGGACCTGATTAAATTTAAAAGCTTTTGCACAGCAAAGGAAACCATAAGCAAGGTGAAAAGACAACCCTCAGAATGGAAGAAAATAATAGCAAATGAAACAACTGACAAGCATTGATTTCCAAAATATACAACTCAATGCCAGAAAAATAAACAGCCCAATCAAAAAGTGGGAAAAAGACCTAAATAGACATTTCTCCAAAGAAGACATACAGATGGCTAACAAACACATGAAAAGATGCTCAACATTGCTCATTATTAGAGAAATGCAAATCAAAACTACAATGAGATATCATCTCACACCGGTCATAATGGCCATCATCAAAAAGTCCACAAACAATAAATGCTGGAGAGGCTGTGGAGAAAAGGGAACGCTCTTGCACTGTTGGTGGGAATATAAATTGATATAGCCACTATGGAAGATGGTATGGAAATTCCTTAAAAAAACTAGGAATAAAACCACCTTATGACCCAGCAATCCCACTCCTGGCATATACTCTGAGGAAACCAAAATTGAAAAAGACACATGTATCCCACTGTTCATTGCAGCACTATTTACAACAGCTAGAACATGGAATTAACCTAGATGTCCACCAACAGATGAATGGATAAAGAAGTTGTGATCTCATCCATAAAAAGGAAGATATTGAGTCAGTTCTGATGAGGTGGATGAACCTAGAACCTATTATACAAAGAGAGTCAGAAAGAGAAAGATAAATATCATATTCTAATACATATATATGGGATCTAGAAAAATAGTACTGAAAAATCTACTTACAGGGCAACAATGGAGAAACAGACATAGAGAATAGATTTATGGACATCAGGAGAGGGGAGGAGAGGGTGAGAGGTATGGAAAGAGTAACATGGAAACTTACATTACCATGTGTAAAATAGATAGCCAACAGGAATTTGCTGTATGGCTTAGGAAACTCAAACAGGGGCTCTGTATCCACCTAGAGGAGTGGGATGGGAAGGGAGATGGGAGGGAGGTTCTAAAGGGAGGGGACATATGTATACTTATGGCTGATTCATGTTGAGGTTTGACAGAAAATGACAAAATTCTATAAAGCAGTTATCCTTCAATAAAAAAAATAAAAAGAAAAAAATGAAAAACTGAAAAAAAAGATAAAGTCATTAAAATATGACAATAACTCCCATGTTCCTCTCTTTTCCAGCAAGGGACTGCTATGGCTTTGCTTAACTCCCCTCTGGACACATGGCCCAGTTGCTTAAGAACCAACTCCAGCTACTTCTCTAGCTCAGGGTTTGTCCGTGTTTTATATGAAGGTTGAAGAGTAACTTGTTCAAACACCATAAGTTATTTAGAACATACACTAGTCATCATTGATTATCTTACCAATTCACAAAGACCATTTTTAAAATCTATGATTACTATGACACTTGTTTTTATTATTCTGATCACTTCTAAATGCAACATGTAAGAAAATATAAATTCAAATATAAGCTACAACAAAACGTATTCTTGACATATTGGCAATCCTGTCAAGAACAGCAAACTACTTATGTCAATTACCTCAAAATAATTGCAAAATACCTCATCATAGGTAACCAAAGTGATGACTTTGAAGGATAATTTCTACGTATGATTTTCCAGTTCAGTTATGTATTGCCCAATGGCTCAGCAGGTAAAGAATCCTCCTGCAATGCAGGAGACGCTGAGATGAGGGTTTAATCCCTGGGTCAGAAAGATACCCTAGAGAAGGAAATGGCAACCCACTCCAGTATTCTTTCCTGGAGAATCCCAAGGACAGAGGAGCCTGGCAGGCTACAACCCAAAGTGTCGGAAAGAATTGGACATGACTGAGCAACTAAGCATATATATATATACTGCTAAGTTGCTGCTGCTAAGTCGCTTCAGTCGTGTCCGACTCTGTGCGACCCCATAGATGACAGCCCACCAGGCTCTGCCGTCCCTGGGATTCTCCAGGCAAGAATACTGGAGTGGATTGCCATTTCCTTCTCCAGTGCATGAAAGGGAAAAGGGAAAGTGAAGTCGCTCAGTCGTGTCTGACTCTTAGCGACCCCATGGACTGTAGCCTACCAGGCTCCTCTGTCCATGGGATTTTCCAGGCAAGAGTACTGGAGTGGGGTGCCATTGCCTTCTCCAATATATATATATATATACACACACACACACAAATATTTACATACGGCTATAATTTCTCAGATGTGATGAAAAAGACATTTGGACATTAGGTGAGGTTTTATGTTGTTCTGAGTAACTGAATCTCCAATCTCAGACTCTTCTTCATGGGAATCTATTCCCTGATGGTTAGCTAGATGGCTGTGATATTGACATGCAAAACCCAAGTTTGGATCTCTTCCTTTATTGGTCTCAGAAATTTACCGTGTTTGAGCAAAGTCCAAGATTTGGAGATCTGCACCAACAGAGTTGTTAAAATCAAAGAGCAGGATATAGTGTGATTTCCATTGCTGCAGTTAGAGTCTGTGAAATGCCAACTCTGCATATCTTCAAAGAGCAGAATCTGTCTCCAAAAACCGTACAAAATAGCCCACTACAAAGGAAACTCCTTCAAGATCTTTGCTATTGAACTAGGACCAGAAATCAGAGGAAAACCTCCGAGAACAGTATATAAATGACAGATATCAGAGGAGACCGCGCACGCCATGAAATGAGAGACTTTCTGCTGACAGATGAGCACCTTTGAACTCTAACCCAATAAAAGAATTAGCACTCCCAATGTATAATCAGTACAGCAAGCAAAATATGTCAACACACGATAGGCAGGATAATCAATCGACTTAAGGCGTAGGAAACAGCCAGACTAAATAGCAGCCTGGTCCCAGTGAGCCAGACAGCCCTTTCCTGCTCCTTAAATTTCTCATACCACGGGGATGAGGAATTAATATGCAGTAAAGGAAAACCCCTAACAAGTAAAACAACAGAGCAAGGCTGCCGCGTCCTCAGTAAGAAGAGACCCAGGATTCCCCAAACTATTTTTCTTTTTCTTAGACATGTTCTAAGGATCTTTTGCTTGTCAGGTAACAGACAATTTTAAATTAGAAACCACAGCCCTATTCTTTACTCTCTCTCCCTGTGAAGATTTCAGAGATAATAAATGTAGCAGTAGCTACAGACATAAACAAGGTGAGCTTTTAATCCTGGTTGACTGTATGCTAACACCAACTGCAGGCAAGTAATTTAACCAGGTTGGGCCTCAGGGCTGTAAAAACAGAGTAACAGAAGAATACCACTTTTAAGGGGCTTCCCAGGTGGTTCAGCAGCCTGTAATGCAGGAGACACAGGTTGGATCTCTGGGTCAGGAAGATCCCCTAGAGGAACACTTTAAAGGGGATTTTGTAACAATTAAAAGAAATAGAATGGCTTCAGTGATACAAAAAGTGGGTAAAAGGTCATATTCAACAAAGGCAGGGCTGGCAATCCCAATCGCTTTGTAATTAACTCTTGATCCTTGCAAGCATCTAAGAAATGCAGTGATGACCTCATATATATATACACACACACACACATATATATATATATAAAATAAAAATCTCTCAAGCCAAAATAGAACATAGTAGTTTCAGACATGTATAAGAGGGGCAGATAACCCAAGGCTGAATTCCCTTTCTACCATGTTAGTTGTATGATCGTGGAAGAACCACCAATCTTTCTGGGTCACAGTCCACTCATTTGTAAAATTGGAGAAATAGTATTGCACCAACCTGTAGGGGTGAGGCTGAGAGGAGGGACCTATGTTCCTTTCAGCTTTTTCTCAATAATTGCAAACTGTCTGTTGCTGGTTCTCCTTATCTCAGGTACCAACTTGACAAAACCAACAAGAAATCGCCTCAATTCTGGAAATCTACATTCCTTCAGGGATTCAGAAATGATTCTTTTGTTTTATTTTGCTGTGTTTTCCATTTTTCCAAAGAAGAATCACTTGTGCTCACTGCTTAAAATCACACAGCAAGTCTGCAGGATTTTCTTGGTGTGGTTTGCATGGTTGATGGTAGTAATTGTTTTAAAAACTCAGCCCCAAACTTTCTAGCTCCAAACCACAGGTGGGTATATTTTATAATACCTTCCACTCATGCTGCTTTTAATTCAAGGTCCCACCTGTTTTAAACTGAATACCTCTGTGTGATGCAATATTTTATTTTCACTTATCTCATTTTAAATATGTTTGCTTTCCAAACAGATGCATTGCAAGAACAGCGTTTCAACTACACGTTTTTAACCCTCCTAACTGCACCCTCATGATGTTAGCAGCCCTTAAATGGGTAATTTTCTTCACTGACTATGGCAAATATCATTTGAATTAGCTAAGAATTTGTTTTGGGGTTCATGAGATAGAAGAACATCCATCCCATTGCAGCTGAGCTGATAATAATAATTTTAAAGCCACTTGGAGGAAAGTGACTTAAAGGCAAGCAGTAGGAATATTGTGAGGTTTTCTAAACAACTGCTTAACCTCTTCTTATGAAAAGAGAATTCTCTTTTCTGATATGTGTGGATATAGGCAAATTCAGACATTTAAGTTTTTATCATTCACTGATAGTACTGCCACAAAAATGAAATCTGAGACCTAATTTGCCTTAGAATTCAGAAACTGAAGAGCTTTCAGACAGCAACAATAAGTCATTTTCCACGTTTATTTTCCATGCACATAGGACACACCACTCTGCCATCAACGTGTCAGACGAAATCCAAAATGGCTTAGCACAAAAATTACCCAAAGAATGGCCATCAGAAAGAGATGTGAGAAAACAACTATGCTAAAATAGTACTTTAACTTGAATTATATTTGCATTCATTTGTTTCCTAATACTTTCGGAGAACTTTGTGCAGAAAAGACTGGGCTTTTGTCTGGTAGTTTCTAAATATCAAACGTTTGTCGTCCATCAGCGACCCCTTCTTGGATGTGACAGTGCGATAGAATAAAGCCCAACTTTTGTTTTGGAATCTCATTGACGTGGCCTTTGGCAGCTCACGAGACCTGTTCTCGTTTATTGTCTCCTTTGTACACTGATGCCTACTTACGAGGAAGGGCAATAAGGGAGGCCCGTGACAATGTCTCAGCTTTCCCCGCTAGAGACAGAGCTGCCACAGTTTCTATAACATAGAGCATGAGCAATATTTGTTGTCAGAGAAGAGAAGTGTCAGACAAATGAGAAACATCATTTGACACTCTAGGAAGTTGAGTTGTGGGATTGTGCCTAGGAATGAATAAATATCTCATCATAGACTAGATTGAACCAGTCCTATGCATTGCACACTCACAAAACAGTCTCTTCTCTCTTTCGATTATATTTGGGTTATCTTGGGCTCTTTAAATGTTTTCCATAAACTCACAGAATAGTAATTTTGGGACAAAAATAGACAGTGAAAACATTTTTATTTTACCTTCTGCAGAGTTGTCTCATTATTAGCAAAAACTAAAAGGACTTAACTGCCACAAACAAAAACATGGAATGTTTAGTCTTTCCTTTAGATTGAATCAGTCATAGACATGAATTGCAAGCATAGTTCCTGCCTGCTCTCCTCTATTCATCTTAGCAATTTTGTCTGTCTCTATTTGAGTATATGCACATACAAATGTGCATGTCACCAGAGAAGTTCTACTTTCCATTGATAGTAAACTGGTAACTTTTCATTTCTATCCTTTAAAAAAATATGGAAAGGTGCTTTATTTTTTCAGGATGAAACTATTAAACTACATATATAAATATCTGAAGACTTTAGTAAGAGAAACTGGGCCATTTCCATTTTCATTTTCCAGAAGACACTAATGCCAGAGAGAAGAAAAAATGTTTGGCAAAGCTCTTTTCTTCCTAAGCATTAAGAAAAAGATGGTCATAAAACCAAAAGGAAAGATATTGCTCTCCAAAGAGTCCAGATTTCCAAACTAACCACAAACAGGAATGTTTATAAAAACGACTCGCTTGCAATTCTCCTTGTTAGATAGTTCGTGTTCTAGAAAAGCCTTCTGTAAAGAACATCACTTAATCACATTTTCATTCAGTGTGCAAGTTAAAACCTGAGGACAGCACTGCATTGTGAATTTCCCTCCTGACTCTATGAAGAAGCTACGTCTGGTTTCCTGCCATCTCCACTGCGACAGAGTTCCACTGTTTCATGTTATATATTGTTACTGCAAATGGTATCTCTAACACAAGAACAATGCCTTCTGAATGGGTACAGCCACTATGGAGAACAGTATGGAGGTTCATTAAAAAACTAAAACTAGAGTTACCATATGAGCCTGCAATCCCACTCCTCAGCATATATTTGGGGAAAACATGGCCTGAGAAGATATATGCACCCCAATGTTCATTGCAGCACTGTTTACAATAGCCAAGACATGGAAGCAACTAAATGTCCATCATCAGAGAAATGGATAAAGAAGATGTGATATATAGAGATAGATATAGATATACAGTGGAATATTACACAGCCATTAAAAAGAATGAAATAATATCATTTGCAGCAAGAAGGACTGACCCAGAGACTGTCATACTGAGTGAAGTAAATCAGAAGGAGAAGCAGAAACATCACATGATGTCCTTTATATGTTAATCTAAAAGGACATGATACAAATGAACTTATTTACAAAACAGAAACAGATTCACAGACAGAGAATGAACTTATGGTTGCTGGTGGGAAGGAGGCAGGGAAGGGATAGTTAGAAAGTTTGGGAAGGTCATGTATACACTGCTATATTTAAAATGGATAACCATCAAGGACCTACTGTATAGCACAGGAAACTCTGCTCAATGTTGTGTGAAAGTCTGGATGGGAGGGGAGTTTGAGGGAGAATGGCTGAATCCCTCCACTGTTCACCTGAAACTATCACAACATTGTTAATTGGCTATGCTGCTGCTGCTGCTAAGTTGCTTCAGTCATGTCCGACTCCGTGCGACCCCATAGATGGCAGTCCACTAGGCTCCCCAGTCCCTGGGATTCTCCAGGCAAGAACACTGGAGTGGGTTGCCATTTCCTTCTCCAATGCATGAAAGGGAAAAGTGAAAGTGAACACTCAGTCGTGTCCGATTCATAACGACCTCATGGACTGCAGCCCACCAGGCTCCTCCATCCATGGGATTTTCCAGGCAAGAGTACTGGAGTGGGGTGCCATTGCCTTACTCCAATACAGAATCATAAGTTTTTAAAAAAGAACAATGCTTTCTGCTAAAGTACTAAAGCACCCAAAAGTGGCAAGGTCAGATGTGTCCTCCATACCTTACATAAATATTTATGTTAAAGAATTTCTTTGGGTTATATTTGTTACAGTGCTCTTATAATTGGAAAACCCATGCCGTTTCCACAAAAAATAGATGATGTTCACTATGTTTCTTACTTAGTTTCTGTGACACTCTGTTGGCAATGCCATGTGTAGCACCATCAAAATAATACCAGACAAATGCTCCTGATGGCTGGGGTCTATCAGCTTTCATAGCAGATTTCTTCCCCTACAGCTGACAAGAAAAATAAGCATCTTCCAAAGAAAATGAAGGCTAATGCCAAATGTCTCATCAATTCCTAGTAAAAATCTCTTTTTAAATATTAATTATGATAATGTTTGACTTAAAAAAAAGGCAAAAAGGAAAAGTTTGAGTCAGGTGTAAAGAACATTAGGAATATTATGATCTCAACAATGTGATGTAACCAAAATATATAAGAATGTCACTAACCTTCATTCGACTGCAAACTGAACATGGGCTTTTCAAAGGACCGGAACAACCTCTCAGTTTGGATCAGAGATTTTTTTTTCTTTAGAAAGTTTCCACTGTTCAGTTCAGTGGATGTTGAATTTCAGCTTCTGGAATACTATCTGCTACAGAGCACTTGGGTTTCCCAGGTGGCTCAGTGGTAAAGAATCCACCTGCCAATGCAGGAGATGCAGGTTCGATCTCTGGGTCGGGAAGAACCCCCAGAGGAAGAAATGGCAACCACTCCAGTATTCTTGCCTGGCAAATTCCATGGAAGAAAGGAGCCTAGCAGGCTATAGTCCATAGGATGGCAAAGAGTCGGACACGACTGAGCACACACACACAGAGCCCTTATTTTTATGTTTTATTTGTGGTCAAGAAAACACCAGTGACTAAAACCTCTATGCTTTATCCAAATTACTTTAGTAAAGAAATAAAACTAGGTTATCTTTAAAAGAATGTAGTGCCACAAGGAAGTAGTAGGAGCAAGCACAGCCATAGAAGTCAGTGACAACTCTGAGGAAAGCTGGCCCTGTGCTCAGCAGGGAATATGCAAAAGGTGGTGGGTTCTAGGATGCCAGAGACCTCATGGGGCTGGGCACCTAGCAGAGACTTGTGTTTGTCAAACCAGGCAGAGATGCCACTAGAGGCCATTAACACTGTACTTGCTAGTCAGGTGAAAAGACACAATGGCAGAATAATTTGAGAAATCCTCTGGCAATTTATCAGCAAGAAAGAGGTTTTCTTAAATAGGTTCAGTTGTTGAGAGGAGGATTAAATTTGATTTAATCCTGGATTAAAACCAGGAAATAGGTTTTAATTAATTTAGGTTTTTAAATTAATAAAAATTAATTAATTAATTAAATTAATTAATTAGGTTTTTTAAATTAATAAAATAGGTTTTATTAATTTAATAGGAAATAGGTTTCCTATTTCTAGGAAAACCTAGAAATAGGTTTTCTTAAACAGGTGTTTGGTGGTGGTTTATTCACTAAGTAGTGTCCGACTCTTGTGATCCCATGGACTATAGCCTGCCAGGCTCCTCTGTCCATGGGATTTTCCAGGCAAGAATACTGAAGTGGTTTGCCTGTCAAAACCTTTTCATTTGTGTGTGAACACTTCCCAGTTCTAATATTCATTTTTAACTCTGGCACTTGTAAGGAGAAGGCAGGAGCTAACCATTTACAGGCTATTTTCTCGGCAAAGATTTACAATATTATTAGGGTAGGGGAAAGGTAGAAGTGAATGGATGGTACATATTTTTAGGGTATTTTAAATGACTAATACCAGAGGGCAGATGTGAAGATTCTGATTTAAACCTAAAGAACCACCAAGTGAATGTGAGTAATTCAAAATGTCAGCATAGTATCCAAGAAGAGTTCATTCAACCACAGAGAGACAACCATGTACCTCACCCTTTAACTTCAGAAACAGAAACATCCTCATAATCACACCTCTTTCCTCCTTAAGCCATGTAGGAATTGGTCCCATCTCTTTTAGTCAGCATCTATGCTTAGGGAAACAAACCAAGCACTGGAAGTGACCCATCGCGTCACTTCAATCAAATTTAATCCTCCTCTCAACAACTGAAGTCTAAAACAACAGTGCCAAATCAAGCATCAAATTGAGACTTTTCATCTCCCAAATTCACGGTTCTCTCCATCAGTCAGCTAGCCTTGGGCGAGTTCAGCAGCTGTCACAGGCATAGTGAGAATGGTGTCCTAGAAAAGAGCTCTGGCCTGGGAAGCCTCTTGATGAAGGTGAAAGAGAAGAGTGAAAAAGTTGGCTTAAAACTCAACATTCAGAAAACTAATATCATGACTCTGGTCCCATCACTTCCTGGCAAATACACGGGGAAATAATGGTAACAGTGACAGACTTTATTTTTTGGGGGGGGGGGGCTCCAAAATCACTGCAGATGGCGACTGCAGCCATCAAATTAAAAGATGTTTGCTCTTTGGAAGAAAAGCTATGACCAACCTAGACAGCATGTTAAAAAGCAGAGACATTACTTTGCCAACAAAAGTCTGTCTAGTCAAAGCTATGGTTTTTCCAGTAATTATGTATGGATGTGACAGTTGGATTATAAAGAAAGCTGTGCACCAGAGAATTGATGCTTTTGAACTGTGGTGTTGGAGAAGACTCTTGAGAGTCCCTTGGATTGCAAGGAGATCCACCAGTCCATCCTAAAGGAAATCAGCCCTGAATATTCATTGGAAGGACTGATGCTGAAGCTGAAACTCCAATACTTTGGCCACCTGATGTGAAGAACTGACTCATCGGAAGAGACCCTGATGCTGGGAAAGATTGAAGGCGGGAGGAGAAGGGGACGACAGAGGATGAGATGGTTGGATGGCATCACTGACTCGAAGTTCATGAGTTTGAGTAAGCTCCAGGAGTTGGTGATGGACAGGGAAGCCTGGCATGCTGCAGTCCATGGAGTCGCAAAGAGTCGGACACGTCTAAGCAACTGAACTAAACTGAACTGGGAAGCACGGGACTTGAGTTCTAGCTCCAAGCCCTGCAGCAAAGCAACACTGGCCATGTCTTTAACGTCCCACAGTAAGTGAGCTAGATGATCCTCTTTCAGTTCTAAGAATCCACAAATCTGAAATTTGAATCATGAGGGAAATGTTGAAAATGAAGAAAGAGAAGAGACTGTGGCAGTGGCTTCCTCCTACCTGAGCGATTAAGCGACTAGCAAACACATTTCCTCACAGGACACTGGTGTGCAGTACTGGGGCAAGGCAGTTTCCTCCAAGGAAGCAATTACAGGTAGTGAAAAGGAAAAAGACAGCCCCACTCATTGGGCTCAACTATGAATCATTTTCAAGGAACAGGCTTGCCACATGACTCCATATTCAGTTCCAATTTCCTTCAAAAATGAAGAATTTGCAACTGTACAAACCAAGCTTATAATTCCCGAGAACATGACATTTTAACTTAAGATGGTCACTGAAAAGTTACAGGAAGATGCTTTACCTGGAAAAGAACATGTACTTTGAAATAGGTATGTATAGGAGAATTTTGAAAATATCGAAAATAAAAACTATTTCTTAAATGAACACAATTTTATGCTGGGTATGTTTTCATCTCCTGTAAAGGGTCTCAACATGCCACAGAAATATATAGTAGACAAATTTACAATAATGGCAATGTACACTATTTTTCTTGTAACTTACATCTCCTATGAAGCCACTGTGGGCATGACAAACTCCAATCCTGTTGGAATGACATTCAGAGAACTCACTGAGAGGTGACACACGGTCTAACAAGAAGACGTCTACAATCTGTAACAACCACGAAACAGGGTAAGGTTTCTAGATTCTTCAGGGCTAAATTATTAGGTTCTGGTGGCTCTTAAATTTTGATCATTTACTGTGAACAATCTTCTTAAAGTGCATTATCTTCTTCTTTACTCTTTTTTGGGAACACAAGTATTGCACCATGTGAGATTTCAGCTGTTTCAGGACACCATTAAGAAATGCAGAGTTGTTTGTTACAATGAGTATTTTCAGATTGCTGTGCCATTTTAGATGGCATCTCTGCTTTCTTCCCCCATGTCTATTGCCAATCTCCTCTGCTAGTGATAGTCCACTATCAGATAGTCTGATAGTCCACTGTCAATAAGTCTAATTCCTGCCATCTCTCTAATATGTTCTACATGGTGCCATGATGGCTTAAACCTTATACTTCTTCTTACTCTCCTTTGGTCCCAACCTTTCCTCCTGCTGCCTGTTCACACTACCCTGTCTTTATAGCCTAGGCCAACCAATGAGAATACTCCCTTCTTCTGGCTGGTAAACCAAACAATTATAGTACATCCTTCTGTTTTAAAAAATCATTTCACTTTTTTCTTCTTTATGTTACCAGTTCTTGCAACTCTTCTCTACATTAAGGTTGGAAGATGTCGCTGTTCGGACTCAGAAATTCTCAGGGGTTTCTAAGTTAACATCTTCAGAAGGTTAGAGGGGGACCCAAACAATAAATAGGTGGATATGACTAAAATTCTCTTTTCTCTAATATAGATTATCTATAGTAATCCAAGCAAGAATCTAGGCTGCTTAAAAAAGAATAAGCAGGCAGTGAAGAACCAGGCAATTAACTTTTGGTAAAGAACCTAGACAGCCTTAAGAAGAAGAAAATGTATGCCTCATGATATAATATTCTATGTTGTGCAAACAAATAAGAATTATTAAGTATCTTAGTTTGCTCTTTATATAGGTTCTCATTTTTGAAAAATAGTTACCAGTGGAAAGCTAATTGGGAGCAATAAATATTCCCAATAATATGTTTGAGGCTCAGATTTTATCTGTTGTTGTTTTTGTTACTTTATGTTATTTGCTGCCCAAGTTGCTGTGTGTGACACTAAAACTAATGAGGAATTAGTGTAACAGTGAAGAGAAAATTGATGTGTTTCAATAACAGAAAATGGACACCATGATCATTTATATTCCTGAATGGTGTCTAATATAATCAAAGTTTAAACTGGGTATCATATATGGAAAAACTATAAATAATGCAACTCGGTTTATAACAGAAACACAATATTATTCCCAAAGTAAAGTAAATCACAGGGAAAGAGCAAATTTTCTTTTTACAAGTATGAAACTTTGTTTCTTTTCCTTGACCTAGATAGAACCCGAAAGATTTTGTCTAACATGTCTAAGAAGTTTGACTCCATTGAATGAAATTTAAAAGAACAATTATTTTCGTTTTTAAGGCCTAAGATATTAATATTAAAATCTTCCCAAAATCAATAGCCTTAAAAATTAAATTTTACTTTTAGCAAAGATTTGCCTACCCAGGTCCCCTAATACATCAATGTGCATTAAATAAAGCCTAAACCATATAGCCTAGTGAAAAATATAAGGAATTTACAGTAAGAAAAATCCTCACTTTAAATCCAAGTTCTGTCATTCACTAGCATGCAAACGTGGACAAGTTACTTTACCCCTCTGAATCCCCATATTTTTATATGCAAAATAAAACACTACTAACCTTGTTGTGGAGATTCAAAATAAGACACTTGGCATAGTACAGAGAAAATAAACAATAAATTATAATTATTTTCAAAAGAGTACTCTGGTAAGCAGAAAGTGTTGGTCAATCAGTCGTGTCCGACTCTGCAACTTCACGAACTGTTTGCAACCCCATGGACTATAGCCCCCCAGGCTCCTCTGTCTGTGATTTCCCAGGCAAGAATACTGGAGTAGGTTGCCATTTCCTTCTCCAGGGAATCTTCCCCACCCAGGGATCAAACCAGGGTCTCCCGAATTGCAGGCAGATTCATTACCATCTGAGCCTACCAGGGAAGCCCATTGAAGAAATAACTAAATTGAGATCATAAGTCTATGTTCTGTATGTTCTAAGAGTGCCTCTCAAACTGTAAAGTGCAGAGAAATCACCTGAGGTCTTGTTAAAATGCAAGTTCTGATTCAGTAGACCTGGGTGGAAACTGAGATTCTGAATTTATAACAAGCTCCTAGGGGATTCTAATACTGCTCATTGGTGAACCACATTTTGAGTAGCAAGGCTTGCTATGAATCTGGGTGTTATGATTCATTACAATGTTCTTGATTCATAAGAGACAGAAGTTTCTTAAATGAAGATTTCATACATGGAGGCTCCAAGAGGAAAAAGAAAAAAGAAAGGCACCTTCCAGAAGCCAATTAACCTCTTTAGCTTTACAGGGAAGAGTTCATCTACAGTTCCTTTCCATTAAAAATTTTTGTTTCCTTAGAGCTCATAACTATACTTAACTTTAAAATTTCTGATTCTCTGCAAGAAGGAAACTATATAGGATCTTTTGCAAATATTAAGTAGTGAGTAGGGGGACTTCCCTGACAGTCCAATGGTTAATACTCTACATTTCCAATGCTGGGGTCATGGGTTTGATCCCTGGTCAAGGAATTAAGATCTCACATGCCATGCAGTGCAGAACAGAATAAAAAAAAAAAAAATCACCCCCCCCACCAAAAAAAGCAAACAAACAAAACAACAAGGAGTAAATAGGAGGAAATCACACTCTGTTTTGAAAGATGAGTGTTACAGATTGATGTATCCTCCCAAATTCAAACGCTGAATCCCTAACCTGCAATGTGATAGTAGATTTAGAAGAGATCATGAGGCTGATGCCCTCATGATGGGATTAGTGGTCTTATAAGAACAGGAAGAGACCCTAAAGCACTCCCCCACCCCACCTGTTCTCTTCCATCATAAGAGAATATAGCAACAAGATAGTCATCTGCAAGCCAGAAAGAGAGCCCCTACCAGGACCTGATCATGTTGGCACCCTGATCTCTGTCCTCTCAGTCCCTAGAAATGTGACCAGTATCTGTTGTTTAAGCCCCTTTGTCTATGGTGGCTTATTATAGCAGCCCAACTTGACTAATACAATAAGGATACTATAGAAAAGCTTGCTGAAACTAATCATACAGACTTATTTTTGATGGGAAGTCTTCTTAAAGATCTTTGACATTAATGAGAATTTTTGAACATGGCTCCTAATAAGATGCATTAGCAGTATAAGGGACATAAGGGAACCACTAAATATAACTCCAATTTTAGATAAGAAAGCTGAGGCTCAGATAAGGCTCCTGACTTGTTCCAACTCAATAGTATCATATAAACAAAAACAAAAACTCAGTTCTCCTAAGTCCTACTTAAAGTGCTTCATAGGTTTTGAATACTTCTTTCTGATATGGAATCCTCGTTATGTTAATAATTAAATCATCATTAATTATCAGAGAGTTAATATTTAACACTGAACCAAAACCCATGTTGGTATATATGTAGAAGACAGATGTGGCCTGACATAGTGAGTTGATATTTACATGGTTTCCAATGGTCCCAGAGATTTAGTCTAAGATGCAAGCAAGCCAAAAAATATACCTTTCTTCTCTGCCAGAATTTATAGTCAAATGCTGAATGCCTCCATTAAGTCTATGACATTTCATCATCTTCTCAACAGTCCCATAGTTATTACAATTGAAATAAAGAAAAATTCACTATTCTGGGAGACCATCTCCTGCAGGACTGGCTCAAGAGCTAAATTTCTTAGTCTAACCTTGAAAACTGAGACGAGCATCTTCAGGACTACAGAGGTTTCATCAAATTCCTACCAGGCAAAGACCATGATGCTCTGGTTTAAAAGCTGAAAATAGCATCCTTTCAGCGGCACAGCTAAACCCTCCATCAGATTTTATGGTAGTAAAACTTCAGGATGGCCTTCAAACTCTTTCTGATCTGACCAGCAGTACATTTCTCTAAGTCTACCACAACTTCCGGAACAAGTTGGCGGTCAATCTCCAGTTAGTCTAAAAAAGTCACGGCTCATGACCCCTCTGATCTGAGATCTTGAAGTCACGACTGTACAAGCCTCCATCTTCACCATGACGTGAAAGAAGACGGTTGTTCTTCTGAAGGGTACACAATGTGAAACATGACTGGCAAGTTTTCTCCATAAACAGAACAAATCTATCCCTCACAGAGCTGCCTTTATTTGAGCAAGACATTTGCAAAGCTTAGCGTCTCCTTGAATCTATTAGAAACCCTTCCCTGAGTGAGGAAACAGACATTGTAAATGAACCATGACTCAGAAACCCCCTTGTACCAGAAAATATCCTACAGATTCCAGAGGCATTTTATGTTCTGTCTATTTTCCTGACATACTAGCTCTAACTATCTGATTCATTTATTTTTTTGTTTAATGCTTTAACCAGTTTCAATAGATTATTACAGTCGAACAAGTGATTTCTTTCAGGGTTAGGATTTTTTTCTCCTTCTGACTTTGGAAGAGTTTCAGATTCTGTTGAAGGAAAGGCTCTTTTATATACTACAGAAACACCCCATACCGTATATTCAGCTCAGCTACAATAAGAAAAGCCAGACCCAGATGTCCCAAGCTAAACAGAGGAAAAGGGGGAAAGTAAAAACTTAATGTTCATTTGCAGAAAGTCCCTACCTGCGTACACCCCAGATAACCAGTTGGAATCAATGAAAATTTATAAGCTTACAGAATAAAAATCTGACTCTCTCATCTCAGAGGACCTTGCAGCACTTTCCATTTTTTATATTCTACACAGATGACTTCAGTGGCGTACAGAATAACTCAACAATTAAGAGAGAAAGAATGTGCATTTCCATGCTTTTTCCAGTAGAAAACAGAACTGTGAGTCACAAACTTGAGTTACCCATGCACATAACCTACATTTAGCATATACGTATTCCCTCAGATTCTGTCCAACTCTGGCCCATAGTTATTCATTTGAATCAAAAGATAAAAAATTATTATGACCTTTGATCCAGAGATTTCATTTCTAGAAATAAGACCATGTGGGAAAATATATCTAATAAAGAACAATCATATATAACATTTGTTGAGCATGTATTACAAAGCAGGCATTGTCCTAAGACTTTATATCCAGCATATAAGCACAACTCTCAGAGAAATGTACTATCACTATATCCACACTGTAAAGGTCCCTTAATCAAACAGCAATCAATGGTGCATATTCAAAAGCCCACATGCTTAACCATTCAACTGAAATATATATGACTGTTATAGCATTGCTAATGATCATGAAAAAATCTTCACAATCAAATGTCCAACAACACAAGCTTTGAGAAAATAAATACAATGGAATTCAAAGCAGCCATATGTTGAAGAATAGTATCATACAACATGAGAAAATATATGTAACGTACTGAGTGACAGATTTTCAAAACAGATAGCATGAAGAGATGCCCTTTTTGATCAGATAAGATTCATACAGAGGGAAAAAGATGAGAAGATGTTGAAAGTGGTTATTTCTGAGGATAAGCTTATGTGTGATGTTTTTCTTTGCTATTTTTTGTATTTAACAATATTCCACAATAAATATTGCAGAAATACTTTTCCATTTGAAAAGTTAGTTAATAAAATTACCTAGTAAACTATCTCAAAAAGCTCTACTAACACAAAAATATCATTTTGATTGAATCTGTTGTAAACATTGTAATTCATATTTTTCTAAAAGTCCATGTGAAGATATCAGCTAACAGATTTTAATATTATAAGAAATATGTCAACGGCATTTTTCTGATGGTTCTGCCAGGTAAGTGCACACTCCTTGGGAAGACCTGGGGACATAGTTTAATGAAAAAGTCATTTATAGTCTTGAGATACAGCCCATGCTCAAACATAGCACAACTTCAAGATGGTGGACACCTAGACAGGGTGAAGGAGCCTCTGCTGCTCAGGCGCTTCACTGGGAGATTGGTTAATAACATCATTGTGTTCACAGCAGATGCCTAAAGCTTCCAGACATGGTGGTAAATTGATGATCGCCCTCCTTCCTTCTTAGGTCACTCATGCTTAGAAGTGTTTTTCCCCTTTTAAAATCCATCTGATTTGAAGTAAATGAATAGTTTTCTGCACTAAGAGCATGAAACATATGCGAGCCAGTTTACAGCAGTCACAAGTTTAGTAATTACCGAAGTAAAAGGGCTAGAAGAGTAATTACAGTTAATATGAGATTTATTGAGCTGCACACAGGACAGAGAAAATTGTACAATACAGGCTTGAGATTCCCTTTTCCAAATGTGAAACCAAAAAATGTTGATATCATGCAACCATCAGGTTAGTAACATAAGGCAAGTGGAGACCGTGGGAGGAAGAGACTGGCATTTCATGAATGCCTACTATGTGCCAGACACTATACACCTGTATATAAATTAAATCTTGGTGACAACCCTCATTAGAAATAAATTAATCAACCCCTAAATTACAGATGAGGATATTAACAACCAGGGAGCTCTATACCCAGCTATATATCCAGTGCTCCCTGGTTGTTAATGATCTATAAATTCTTTCCACTGGGCCACGTTTCGTCAACAACAAGCACACATACACAAAAGAGAGCTTCTTAAGGGGTGAAACCTCTTTTTAAAAAGCTTTCAAATTTTTCGTTACTCACTTTTCCCCAGATGTTGTTTAGTCATTAAGTCATGTCCGACTCTTTGTGATCCCCACCAGACTGTAGCCCGTCAGGCTCCTCTGTCCACTGGATTCTCCAGGAAAGAATACAAGAGTGGGTTGCCATTCCTTCTCCTTCCTCAAATGTTATGGACATGCTAATTGATACATAATTTTTAAGCTTTTCTCCTTCTCTTTTTCTATCAAAATCATGATGTTTCAATATATACTATTATTTAAAGTCACAGAGTTATGTGTGTGTATGTGTGTATGTGTGTGTGTGTGTATGCTTAGTCACTCAGTTGTGTCCAACTCTTGCAACCCCAAGACCCCTGGCAGACCATAGCTTCCCAGGCTCCTCTGTCCATGGGATTCTCCAGGCAAGAATACTGGAGTGGGTTGCCATTTCCGTCTGCAGGGGCTCTTCCCCACCCAGGAATCGAACCTGGGTCTCTTGCATTGCAGGCAGACTCTTTACTGACTGAGCTATGAGGGAAGCCCTCACAGAGTTATCCTAGTCTCTATTTTCTTTACCAAATGCTATTCTTTTCAGTTTTTAATGCAGTATAATTCCACATCTCTTATGTCTCCTGCATTGAAGGTGAGTTCTTTACCACTAGTGCCACCTGGGAAGCCGAAATCAACTATACTTCAATTTAGGGGAAAAAAAGAAAGGCAACCTTGTATTGACCAAACAATTGTAGTGAACTTGACATATTAAACTGATAGACACCTCAACTCAAGTGTGAGTATATCACGTTCTAAGTAATTTGCAGCATATCTTGAACAGAAGATGGATGGCCAGGGAGAGAATATTTATTAAAATAAATAGTACCACTATCACAGAGAGAAGTTTGGGGACTACTACTATTATCTTTTTATTTTTTTACCATCAAACTCCTTTTCAGGGCAAAATATGTGCGTTTGAAGGCTTCCCTGGTGACTTAGTGGTAAAGAACCTGCCTGCCAATTCAGGAGACACAGGTTCGATGCCTGGGTCAGGAAGATGCCCTGGTGGAGGAAATGGCAACCCACTCCAGTATTCTTGCCTGGGAAATGCCATGGAGAGAGGAGCCTGGCAGACTACAGTCCATGGGGTCACAAAGAGTCGGATACGACTAATCAACTGAATGGTACCTGATATGACAACAAAATATAGAAAAAAATCAGTGAAAAGGTGAATCAATATTATGAATTGAATTATGCCCCCCACAAACACATATCTTGAAGTCCTAAGCTCCAGTACCTCAGAATTTAACTATACATGGAGAATTAGTTAAATGGAGAATAGATCTTTAAAGAGGTAATTAAATAAAAAATGAGGTCACTAAAGTGGGCCTAATCCAATATGTCCTTATAAGAAGAGGAGATTAGGACACAGACATTATGCTTGCACTGTGGAAAGACCATATGAGGACATAGGAAGAAGGCAACCTCCATCTGCAAACTCAGGGAAGAGTCATCAGGAGAAATCAAACCTGCCAGCACCTTGATCTTGAACTTCCAGCTTCCAGAACTGTGAGAAAATTAATTTCTGATGTTTAAGCCACTTAATCTGTGGCATTTTATTATGGAAGCCTTAGAAAATGAACAGGCAAATCTTGGAAATTTGTTGAAGCATGCCAATGATGTAGCAGTAACTCTACTGTACTTTTTTTGTATTCACAAAATATTTTTTATCTCAAACTATTTGTTAAAAACAAAGCCCTTAAAGATTTTATCTATTCTTTTGGACCAACAAACCAAAGCAATGAGATTTTTGTGATGAAAGGCATTGGACTCAAAGGCAGAAGCCCTGGGTCTAAGTTTTTACTCTGCCACCGCCCAGAAAGTTCTGGATCAGGTACCAGGAGGGGATAGAATTAAAAAGAAGAGACAAGGAAAATGAAAAGAGATCCTGCCTTAAAGAAACTCATGGTCTAGGAGAAGAGCCAGACAAGTGGAGAACTATAAAACAAAGCCAAAAACTAAAGTATGCGGCACAAATGAAGAGTCATGGGAACAACAGACAGAGTGTTAATTAATTTCATCTAAAAACAATTGTCAAGGTATCAAAATCTGTAAAATGAGAGACTGGAGTCAATTCTAAAGTCCTTTAGAGGTACAAATTTCTACGACACTGAAATCCTCTACTATAAATGGCTTCGGCAGTTAATAACAGAATGAGAAGTCAGATTACTATAAGATTCCAAAACTGCTGGACAAGTCAATCAAACCTATCAAAGCACTGTGTGTTGGGGCGGGGTAGGGGGTATATATGTGTGTGTCTACTGCATTAGAAGTGATGTGGTGAAAGTTCAAGTGTTTGTCACTCAATAGTGTCCAACTGTTTTGTGACCCCATGGACTGTAGCCCGCCAGGCTCCTCTGTCCGTGGGATTCTCCAGGCAAGAAAGAATACTGGAGTCAGTTGCCTTGCCCTTCTCCAGGGGATTTTCCTGACCCAGGGATAGAACCCAGGTCTCTTGTTTTGCAGTCAGATTCTTTACTGTCTGAGCCACCAGGGTAGTGCACGCGCACACGTGTGTGTGTGTGTGTGTGTGTGTGTGTGTGTGTAAAGAGATTTCATTTTCATAATTAAAAAGCTTTGTAGTAAAACTAACAGCTCACATTGCTTCAGTTTTAGTCTAAGTGGTGAAGACAACCCCAAATTAAGCTCCAGGGGTGACAGAATCTACCTTATTCTCTATCACAAACCCAAAGCCTAGGATGGTATGCACCTCAAAGCACATATTCAACAAATTTTCTGTCAGATCATAGTAAAATTTATGAGAAGAAAACATCTTGAAAATCTCCCTCAAGAAATATCCTAATTTACACATGTCCAGAAGCTGCATGAATATTTTAATGAACAGGTTGAATGGATTTGACATGAGAAGATTTGGGTTCCAGGGCCTTCCACACTCAAGAGTTGTATAACTGACACTGTTACTACAGCTCTCAGCCTCTCTGTTGTAACTGGTCAGATAGGATCAGTGATCCCAAAATTTCTATATATCAATGGATTGTTGTGAAGATCAAATAATGTTCATAAAAATTGCTTGAACACAGATGAAAGGAATGATACAAGTGCACAATTAGGTGATCTGTATGTTGTAAAGAGCCCCACTGTCTCTTCAGAGATATAGTTGACTCATACTTTGGAGACTTCAAAGGGACATTTAACTGTAAAAAATAATAATAATAGTAAAGTTGAAAATAAATAAGAATAGCATGAGTTCCAAGAAGGCAGAAATGGAAAGGCCATTGATGCCTGCCCCAGCAAGATCTGGCTTTGAACAATAAGTCCATCCCATTCACAGAACTAGCTAAAAGTAATTTGTTTTTTTAATAAATCCTCATTTCCAATATTCTGAATGGCATCTGGCAGAAAATGTTATATAACTATAAAATGTGATCATCAGGGCCATTTGAAGACTTTTGTCTGTCTAGCTACTTAATTTTGGAAGCTGAAACTTACATCAAATAAAAATTAAGATGTACCCACATCCTATATTCAGTATAATTCAAACACAGCTCTAGATGGGCTGAATTATAGTTGGCTGGCCAACATAGTACCATAGTGATAAATGCTTAGTGACTTTTATTTTACCCCTTTCATTCATATTTTGAAGCCAGTACTTTTTTTAAGTAGACCCTTAAAAAACTAGTAGCACTAAAGCTCTCACCCCACAGTGGTTACAGATAAAACAGCCCCATCTTTCATAATTGTGAGATTAGTTACTTTGCATAATTGCACTGGATTCTAAAAGAGAAGAAAAAGTTTTTTGTGGCAGGGATGCTGGGAACTTCCTGTGGTTACTAAGAGGCTACAGTACCATGCCTAGATGTCTTGATAATTATTTTCTAAAGTTGGCACTGCCCACTGGCTTACCTTTGCTAGTAGAATGTTATCAAGAGCAGCATCTTCCAGAATTATAGGATTCTAAGATCCATTTGAAGAAATAATTTTCCAACATCCCAATCAGATTTCCTGATTTATTCACCCAATTGGACTCAAGGTCTCACAAACAAATATTTGTGAATGCAACTGCCAAGGTGAATACAATTGGGTAGACTGGTCTGCCATAAACCCTAAAGCCAAATATGCATGGTTTTGAGCTTTTCAGATTATTTTATTTAGGATCTCTGTTCATTCTCATAGATTAGTGCGTGCATATGTAAATCCCTACAAGGGTCAAACATAAAAGGTAAATGAGGTATAAAGCAATAGAGGATGGTAAAGACAGGGGGACTGGAAAAGCCCTGCCTCATCCAAGGAGGGCAGTTGCCATTTGGCCATGGTTGTTTGATGCCATGTAGAAAACTGGCCTGGTATGGCCAGATGGTCTGATACTTCAAGAGAAGTCAAAAGTTTGGATTTTTGAGTAAGGTTTCCTTATTTGTTTATTTGCTTGTTTGGTTTACATGTTGGCTTAACCGAGCCTGTATATTATCAGCAACTCACTTGTAGCCCAGGGGGCCAAGAGTTTGAGACCTGGTAAGGATCCTATTTAATTCTGCCACTTTGGCATGAATAATATGAAACTACTACTGCCATTCTTTTGTTTTCTTTGTTTTTATTTAGCCTTAGCTGATTTCAAAAAGTTTCTTAAGTATATTCAACAACAAGGAAGTGTGGGAGTGAAAAAAGACCCATGAAACAGCAAAGCAGGTGTCAAAGTCACACACACATACACACACACACACACACACTCACATTCTTCATTAAAAACTACCAGCCAGAAAAACTTTCAAATATGGAAATTCACCATATGGATAAATAACTTCAACTTTGTAGATTATAAAGAGTCCAGTTAATCTATGCATCTATTTCATCTGTTCTCTTTAGTATTGGATTTTAAAATGTATGCACTGTGAGGTGATACTTATATCAAAAACTACAAACAGTGCTTAAAGATACACAGCACCTTCTTAAAGAAACACACACATTCTTATAAGCACAGTTAAAAGGGGAAAGGTTAAAGGCTACACTATTCTGTGCCAAGAGTCTGCTCCAGCTGCAACTAAATAGTGGTTCTCAGGCTTAATTAAATATAAGACCCGTGTAAATTCTAACTGTTTACTATGTGATTAGAACTCTCGGCAAAAAAAAAAAAAAGCTCATATTTGATTTCCTTGTTGTCTGCACTTGCCCAAACCCTTTACCCACCAGGTATGTACTGAAGCTGTGTAAACTCAACATTTTTCTTTTGGAATCAAGAGTAAGATATAAAAGTTTATAGAAACAATGAAACCCAATTGTGGAAAATTCATTTTATGTGAATGAAAAAATAAATAGTCTCAGTAATTACAACCGATGTTGTCATGTTGAAATTTCTCCCAATAACATTGAGAGCAGTAGTTCTTAACCTTGGTATAAAAATCATCTGGGGCGCCTTTTAAAACTACAAATATCCAGGCCTGTCCCCAGAGGTTTATCGTGACTACAGGTGAGCCCCTAAGTGATTTGAATACTAATGATCCAGGGACCACCTTTGAAGAAGCACCAATCTAGAGAAAAACCCTGCTTCCAAATTGAACACAGTAGTGCTATTTTGGGGCTCCCTAGGTGGCAAAGTGATAAATAATCCACCTGCCAATGCAGGAGACTCAAGAGACACAGGTTTGATCCTGGGATTGGGAAGATCCCCCTGGAAGAGGGCATGGCAACTCACTCCAGTATTCTTGCCTGGAAAATTCCATGGACAGAGGAGCCTGGCAAAGTCAGACACAACTGAGTACGCACACACACGTGCCACTATCTGAATTCACTTTGGGGAAAAAATGGGCTTGTTCTTAACAACGGAGACTGGCAGAAGCCGCCTCTTCAATTATACCCATTCTTCAGTTTCAAACTAATTAACTAATCATTTTGTTTCCTTTTTAGTATTTTTAAAATTCAGTGTATTTAAATAAGGAGTGTCACATGTCCTTTAATATTTTTAAAATTTAATTCATTTTAAAAGTATACAAATAGATTCTGAGATAATATACAAAATATACAGTCAAAATTTTGATATCTGCAGACATTCTTAGGAAAAGAAGCACACTTTAAAAGCAAGCAAGTATAAATGCATAATTCAGTTAGTTTTTCTTTAATTTGTCCTTGGCATTGATGAAGAGCAAATTAGCTACTCTCTTTGGGTGCCTACCAGAAATAATAGTAACAAGTCGAGCTTTTTTCCCTTCTCAGTAATATGTTCCTTTGTAGATAAGCACTGTGGAGAGGTAAAATAATGTCTTTAAAAGTTTACTGTTTTCGTGTTCTAAGATGTAAATGATAGGAGAGGGACTGGGAGCTATTTCAGAAATATTTATTCCATTGAGACAATGGATTTTGGTCATTAGAAGAAAGAATCATGGACTATCAAAATGAAACAAAAAGACAACGTATTTTGCTCGACAGCAAGTTTCAACACATAAAGAGTAGGCACCTTCTCACAGTATTGTACATTGTTGTCTTACAGAATGAACTGAGGGTTCAGATAGACATACTATGGGAAAAGCTTTAATGATGTGAGACAAATTTTTAAAGAGGCGATGTTTTGATTTTTAAAGAATTCAGTAAATATAAGGATAGAGTTAACAAATGTGTTTTTCTTGCTTTTGCTCTCAAAACTATTCAAATCACTTATTAATCTCCAGTCTGTTTCATCAATCTTTTATGATGTGTTACAAGGAGTTTTTCAAATTTAAATTTCATTACCTCATTTTATAGTTGTAAACCCTGACCACTATAATCCTTGGTTTTAACTAGGCTATGAAGAGAGGAATGTATTCATTAGACTACTCTAGGACTCGAAGCCTGCAGTTTAACCAAGATTAAAATAAATAAGATGCCAATGTTCACAGTCCAGAATAGAATCAGGACCCTGAACAATTAATTTAGAAACAACATAATGCATTTCTATCATTGTATTAGATTGTCACTGCTTCATCATGTATGGAAATGTAGAAAGATGCAGCAATCATGTCTTTTTCCACACAGTGACAAAAGCCTTAATGTTTCTGTGACCTTAGTGGAGCCTGGGGACTCAAAGGGAAGCAGAGGGAGAGAAAATGGAAACATATGTTTTCTCCAAAATAACCTACCTTAGGAGAACTGTCAAAGAGAGAGTCACATCAAACTAAGAAATTCTGCCAGCGACTGGCCTCTGGATTATGTGTCCATTTATCTTCTTGTGAACCCATGTTTCCTTTTAAAATATATGTTTTCTTGCTATAGACAATTAGAGCACCAAAGTCGTTGTCTTTTGTATTTTTAATACCTTTATTTAAAGTTTATTCAGAACTTATGCTTCTGCTAAACTCCCTTTGCTGAAAAAATTCAACAAAAATTGGATTCAGTCTGCTAACCACATAAATCAAGAGAAAAACAAGCAGACAATAGCAGTAAAGCACCATTATAAACATTAATTCAAGCAGATACAATATTCCAATAATGGGGGAAAATGGTAACATTATTAAGTACTATAGTAGGTTGCAACACTTAATCATTCTTCAGTATATCTGGCTATATTCATCTGGATGTTTACAAGTTATAATGGCATCAATTCCACTGCTAATAATATAGGCACTTGCTGGAATTTCAATTATCTTTTGCAATATGTTGACATAAGGAACAGACTACAACTGGCTATTTCTGAATATGGTGAGAAGGTCCATATCTCCTTATTTGTATGCATGTCTTTGTTTACATAGCTGTGGAAAAATATTGCATTGTGCTCATATTTTGTAATTAGTTCTGCATCTATGATTAAAAAAAAGAAAATTCTAGCTAAATGGCTTTTCTAAATGTCAGTTTCTTTGATATGATTTAGATTAGCAAAAAGTATTGCTGAAATGACACCTTTCTCTTTTAAAAGTGATACCAAATGGCCACACATAAAAATTCTCTTTCAATTTTCAGTGCCTTGTACAGTAACTGACACATAATCGGGGCTCCAAAACTATGTGTTGACTGACTAAAATAGATAAATAATAACATTGAAAAATAAACATTATCGTGGATAAGAAAAATCAGAAATTTTATTTTTATTTGTTTATTCTCGGGAAACTTTTATATTTTGACTGAAGAGCCAAAATCATCAGTTCAACTGAAATGCTTGAGTTTGAATTACATGAGAGTATGTTCTTATTGACAACGAACATTTTTCATCATGATTATCTTTCTGGAATCACAAAGAAGATAAAGGGAGAAGTTACTATATATAAAATTATTTTGCTGCTCAAAAGAAATTGAATTGGAATAATTTAAAAGTTCCCTAAGAAAAATAAAACTTGCTTAAGAAGCGATCAATCTTTGTATTCTACTTTGCCTATAAACTAGATTTCATTTTTCCCCCCACCTCCCAGATGAGGAAACCAAAGCTTAAAATGTTAAAGTAACTTTCCCCAGTGTCACAAATCTAATTAAGGGGGAGAGAATGCCAGGTTTTCTGGCTTCAAATCCCATTTTCTTGCCATTAAACCAAGCTGGGTCTGAAATAGGTTCAAATGTTAGGAAAATATCTAAGTTAACACAGAATCGATCTTTGAAATTGGGTCTCTGATAAAGTCTACTTTCTACACAGGAAGTCATACTATTAAAGGCTATAGATGACATCCAAATACTAATTTCTTTGCAATTATTAGTCATAAAAAGAGAAAAGTTTAGGAAACTCATGTCAGATCTACAGAGAGAATATCAAAAATTCGTGAAGAAAATGTTCATGGAAGCACCTTCTTTGGTAACCAGACAGATTCAAATTACAGCTCCATCCATTTAACAGAATCAAGCTTTCTGGAATGTTATTCGAGGGGACAAAAACCTTCTTTATTTAATTCCCTCTTCTCCCCCTGAAACCTCCAGCAAATAAGAGTAAAGGTATTCTTGAGTTAAAGAAAAATGAAAAGTATAGATTTACAGAGAAATCTGTTTTCATTTGGCATTTTTCCTTCCCCCCAGGCACTAAAAGGAGATCCATTATAATCTCAGAGTAGAGCTGAACACTCATGAGATTAGAACTTTTTTCTAAAAACAATCGAAAAATTATTTTTGAATGGTTAGATCAGACTTTCTAAGATTTCAACAGAGTCTAATTGTAATGTCATACATAAAGCGAGAAGAAACTCATAACCATCTCATCTTTTAGTCCTAAAATGTATCAAAAAGTAAAAATGTTAGTCACTCAGTCATGTCTGACTCTTTGCAATCCCATGGACTGTAGACTGCCAGGCTCCTCTGTCCATGGAATTCTCCAGGCAAGAATACTGGAGTGGGTAGCCATTCCCTTTTCCAGGGAATCTTCTTGACTCAGGGATTGAACCCGGGTCTCTTGCATTGCAGACAGATTCTTTACCATCTGAACCACCAGGGAAGCCCAAAATATATCAAGAGACGTTGATGCATTTATTTAATGACTCCAGTAAGGTACAGGACACAGCAAATTTCTATTATCTGTGGAGCATTTACCATCAGCCAAACACTAGTTTTAGCACCATGCTTCTATTAACCCATTTAGTCCTCAAAATAGCCCATGAAGTAGATATTACAATTATCTCAATACTACAGGTAAGAAAAGTGAAGCAGAGGTCTTAGGTAAATTAAATGTGATGAAAAAGCCATGACTCAACCCAGATAGTTTAGCCCCAGAGCCCACTTAATCCCTCAACTGTATACCTTTTCACTCTGCACTTCACCCTGTAATAGCTTTCCAACTATAGGAGAACAGTAAGAATTGTTTTAAAAAAGATATATTCATCTCATCCTAAATCACAAACATTCACGTTCCTGAGTCAAAAATTTATATTCAAGCAGTTTTAATTGCAACAGCAGATCCAGAGACAAGGATTCAGGAGCTAATAGTTTTTAGCAGAGATATTCTCAAGAAACACAGGGAGAGAAGTAGGAAGAGAAAGAGGGAAGCCAGAAGTGAATAAAGGGTTTGTTATCTAATGAATTACCACTGAGCACTGAGGAAAACTGTGTAGATCAGTATGGCTGAGGTGAGGAAGCTGGGGGTTTTATCCACCCGCTCCCATCAGTCATTTGTTTGAGATCTGATCCCAAGGGATGTTATTCCTTGAACTTCTGACCTGCCCATGCTCAGACCCAGCCTACTCAGGCAAACCATTTGGAAGTCATGGTTAGCCTGCACAGAAATGGTGAGGGGATGTGAATGGGGCACTGGCCATCTGTAGTACTGGTCACAGCCAGCGTTTGAAGAAAAGCTGCTTCAGACTCTTCTCATTTTCTCGTTCCAATGTGCAGAGTTTGATCTAGTAATTTAAAAAGACATGTGCTTAGCAAATAAAATAACTTTTTTTTACTCCTCTGTCCACGTGAAAGTGCAAGTCACTTAATCATTTCCAACTCTTTGCAACCCCATGGACTATACAGTCCATGAAATTCTCCAGGCCAGAATTCTCCAGAATACTGGAGTGGGTAGCCTTTCCCTTCTCCAAGGCATCTTCCTAACCCAGGGATCAAACCCAGGTCTCCTGCATTGCAGGTGGATTCTTTACCAGCTGAGCCACAAGGGAAGCCCCATTATTTACTAATTCATTTTTTCCTCAACAAAAATTTATTGTGATCTGGAATCTAAGTTGGGGCAGAGATTAAAATATAAATTAAAAACACTGTCAAACAAGACATACAAATTACTAGCCATAAAAACAAAGACTGATAAAAACTGACCACATTAAAAGAACTTCTGTTCATTTAGAGATAGCATAAAGAAACTGGGGGGAAAGAAAAGCTACAAACCAGTGGGAGATATTTGAAAAACATGCAGTTAGCCAAAGATTAGTATCCAGCATATAAAAACAACTTCTAAAACAAATAAGACTGAACAAAAACCCTGTGGATAGGTCATAGACATAAACAGGATTTCACTAAACAGGAAACATAAAAGGCCCATACATATATGAAAAGAAACTCCATCCTTTTAGTTATCAGGAAAATACAAAAGTAAGGTAATAATGAGATAATATTTTATACCTCCTAGGTTAGCAAATAGAATAAGGGCAAGTGGTCTGAGTACATAAAGAATGCAGATCTTGCCCTTTGCTGCTATGTGCATACACTGGCACACAGACCTTGAAAAATAATCCTGTTCTATCTTGAGCTATCTCCTTTGACTAGCTATTCCACTGCTAAATATATACTTTAAAGAAGCTCTTACATACACATACTGGAAGACGTGTTTGAGGCTGTTCACTTCAGCACTGCTTATATCCCCAAAATGCAAATCCAAAGGTCCATCACAAGAGAATGAGTAAGTAGGTAGTAGCACAGTCCTAACAGGAGATAGTATACAATGTGAAAATGGGCAACATGGATGAACTTCAAAACAAAGTATTGCATGAAGAAAAGCAAGATTCAGATTCTTTTTTTAACTCAAAACCAAAGCAAAGTCAGATAATATATTATTTGGTAATATATACATATGCAAAAAACACATTTTTAAGTAGGGAAATGATAAAGGTAACTTTCAGGCCAACAGTTACTTGCAGCGTGAGGCAGGAGAATGGGATAAGGAAGATACGCTAAGGGAGATATGATAATAAGGTCATGTTTCACCTCTTAAGTTAGGTGGTCTAAGTTCAGAGGGGTTCATTTGATTTTTCTATTCTATTACTTGTCCATATGTTCCATATACCACAATATCTCATTTTATTATACTTTGCCTTGTTGCTCTTCGCAGATGCTGCATTTTTCACAACTTGAAAATTTGCAGCAACTCTGCACTGGAAGTCTATTTGCATTATTTTTCCAAGAGCATTTGTTCATTTTGTGTCTCTGTGTCACATTTTGGTTATTCAGTATTTCAAATTTTTTCATTATTTTTTGTTACAGTGATCTATGATCAGAGATCTTTGATGTAACTACTACAACTTATTGAAGGCTCATATGATAGTTAGCATTTTTTTAGCAAGAAAACATTTAATTAAAATATGTACTTTTTTAGCAGACTTAAACAGAGTATTGTATAATGTAAACATAAATTTTATGTGCGTAGAGAAATCAAAAAATTTCAGCAACTCACTTTTTTTGATACTGGCTTTATTATGGTGGTTGGGAATGGAACCCACAATATCTCAGAGGTCTGTCTGTATTATCTTACATATATTCTTTTTGATGTATCAAGTATTACATGATAAAGGATTACTAATCAAGAAAGTGATCCTTGACCATACATAGCTCAAAATCCTGCTGGGAAATCTTCTTGCAGAAATGCTAAGTGCTCTAATAGGAGAATCATAACAGAGGGAAGGGCAGGGGAGAGCAACAAGGTTTCATGGAGGAAACTTTGCAGGATGAATATGATCTGCCAAGTGGAGGCCAGCAAAAGCATTCCATGCAAGAGAAACTGAATGAGCAAAGGGCTGAAAGAAGATTGAAGCCTGCTGACATGCAAGGTGCTGAGATTGGGGTGGGGGTGCAAATGATGATGACACTCCAGAGAGTTTACCATTGAGTGGATGAAGAGATGTGGATTGCTGATGGCAAGGCATAATTCTCTCACTTTTTTTTTTTTTTAATTCTCTCACTTTTAAGGGGACTTGTTACCATTGCTCATCTTTTTTAGGGATGGATCCCATGTGGTCTAAAGCTTCTGAAAGAAAAACCACTTCTGTTTCCCACTTCTGACTGGTGGCGTTGGTAGAGGGAGAAGAGAAATTAGACCCGTCTGGCCCCTTCTTTCTGCCAGTTGCTCACCCCAGACCTAAGGGTCAAGTAATCACCTCTGGATTTGTAGAGAAAGTCATGCTGGGTGGTCTCCCAGGATTAAATGCCAGGATCGTTGAGAAAATGTCATCCCATTAGAGGCACAGAGGCCAGATGATCCCTCTGTTTGTGGAGCTGACTTTGCCTGCCATGCACAAGTAATTTCCCAAATAGTTCAAATAACTTGGAGGGGCAGAGAGTGCATGCTGACAAGGGGAATATAGACGACAATGCATCTAATTGTACTGGAGCCTGTCTTGTGTGGCCTGGGGAGTGGAGAGGCCATTTTCTGCACTGACTGGCATCACGGTTTAGCCTGGCACCATGGGCAGACAGACAGGATCCACAGCTCTCTAGAAGAAATCCACGGTATCCATGCTCTGGACAGAACCTTCACCTCTGAAAGAGTGTGGCTAATATGTTCACATTTCTATGCTGTTTCACATTTTGTAACAAATGAAAAATTATAGAATGATAATGAAATCTATTACCAAGCAATACCTCTGGTGTTCATAATAAAATGTTTTCATTCACCCTCATTTTAAAAACTTTGAACCAGCTCAAACTTGTTATCACATTCCCTGACATTATGTAAGAATATGTCCATTTTATGAAATTCAAGAATTCTATCTCTATCAAAAAAGAGAAAAGCCTATGGGACACAGACTATAGTTCATTTTATGTATCCTTAGCAAATTTGAGATATTTTAATGCAGATAACATCGTGGTATTATTTCCATGTGAAAATGCTTTTACTTAAATTGTTCCAATGGATTTGTCTGAATTTGTATCAAATATACATAAGATATTTTGTAGATGGAAATATAGAGAATAAAAGGTGCTTTTAAGATTTTTCATCTAAGTTACACTTGAGTCATTTCCACATGCCATTAAAGTTATGCTGAAGAGTAATTTCCACATGCCATTAAAGTATGAATCTGAGAGTGTTAATCTCACACTTTTGTTTTCTAGTAAGCACAAAGGATAAAAAAAGAGCAGTGGGTAATAGACATAAAAATACATAGCGCGTGGGCATGTCAGCATCCCAGTTGGATGAGAGTGCTAATATGGGAGTGCCTCAAGCCAGCAAAGGAAGCTTCAGATGTTTCATGTCAAGGAATCATGTATTTAGGAGATTACAGAGACAGTGATCACTGACGTTTAGTGAAAGGAGGAAGAAAATCAGTCAAAATAGATAAATAATAAAGGTTTCCTAAAAGTAAGCTTACTAGAGATGAGTTCAGTTCAGTTCATTCGCTCAGTCGTGTCCGACTGTTTGCGACCCCATGAACCGCAGCACGCCAGGCCTCCCTGTCCATCACCAACTCCCGGAGTTTACCCAAACCCATGCCCATCAAGTTGGTGATGCCATCTAACCATCTCATCCTCTGTCGTCCCCTTCTCCTCCTGCCCCCAATCCTTCCCAGCATCAGGGTCTTTTCCAATGAGTCAACACTTCACATGAGGTGGCCAAAGTATTGGAGTTTCAGCTTCAACATCAGTCCTTCCAATGAACACCCAGGACTGATCTCCTTTAGGATGGACTGGTTGGATCTTTTTGCAGTCCAAGGGACTCTCAAGAGTCTTCTCCAACACCACAGTTCAAAAGCATCAATTCTTCGGTGCTCAGCTTTCTTCACCGTCCAACTCTCACATCCATACATGACTACTGGAAAAACCATAGCCTTGACTAGACAGACTTTTGTTGGCAAAGTAATGTCTCCGCTTTCAAATATGCTATCTAGGTTGGTCATATCCTTCCTTCCAAGGAGTAAGCGTCTTTTAATTTCATGGCTGCAATCACCATCTGCAGTGATTCTGGAGCCCCAAAAAATAAAGTCTGACACTGTTTCCACCGTTTCCCCATTTATTCCCCATGAAGTGATGGGACCAGATGCCATGATCTTAGTTTTCTGAATGTTGAGCTTTAAACCAACTTTTTGACTGTCCTCTTTCACTTTCATCAAGAGGCTCTTTAGTTCTTCTTCACTTTCTGCCATAAGGGTGGTGTCATCCGCATATCTGAGGTTATTGATATTTCTCCCGGCAATCTTGATTCCAGCTTGTGTTTCTTCCAGCCCAGTGTTTCTCATGATGTACTCTACATATAAGTTAAATAAGCAGGGTCACAATATACAGCCTTGACGTACTCCTTTTCCTATTTGGAATCAGTCTGTTGTTCCATGTCCAGTTCTAACTGTTGCTTCCTGACCTGCATACAGGTTTCTCAAGAGACAGGTCAGATGGTCTGGTATTCCCATCTCTTTCAGAATTTTCCACAGTTTATTGTGATCCACACAGTCAAAGGCTTTGGCATAGTCAATAAAGCAGAAATAGATGTTTTTCTGGAACTCTCTTGCTTTGTTGATGATCCAGCAGATGTTCGCAATCTGATCTCTGATTCCTCTGCCTTTTCTAAACCAGCTTGAACATCTGGAAGTTCATGGTTCACGTGTTGCTGAAGCCTGGCTTGGAGAATTTTGAGCATTACTTTACTAGCGTGTGAGATGAGTGCAATTGTGTGGTAGTTTGAGCATTCTTTGGCATTGCCCTTATTTGGGCTTGGAATGAAAACTGACCTTTTCCAGTCCTGTGGCCACTGCTGAGTTTTCCATATTTGCTGGCATATTGAGTGCAGCACTTTCACAGCATCATCTTTCAGGATTTGAAATAGCTCAAATGGAATTCCATCACCTCCACTAGCTTTATTCATAGTGACGCTTTCTAAGGCCCACTTGACTTTACATTCCAGGATGTCTGGCTCTAGGTAAGTGATCACAACATCATGATTATCTGGGTCGTGAAGATCTTTTTTGTACAGTTCTTCTGTGTATTCTTGCCACCTCTTCTTAATATCTTCTGCTTCTGTTAGGTCCATACCATTTCTGTCCTTTATCGAGCCTGTCTTTTTATGAAATGTTCCCTCGGTATCTGTAATTTTCTTGAAGAGATCTCTAGTCTTTCCCAATCTGTTGTTTTCCTCTATTTCTTTGCATTGATTGCTGAGGAAGGCTTTCTTATCTCTCCTTGCTATTCTTTGGACACTATTCTGCATTCAGATGGGAATATCTTTCCTTTTCTCCTTTGCTTTTCACTTCTCTTCTTTTCCCAGCTATTTGTAAGGCCTCCTCAGACAGTCATTTTGCTTTTTTTCATTTCTTTTCCATGGGGATGGTCTTGATCCCTGTCTCCTGTACAGTGTCATGAACCTCTGTCCATAGTTCATCAGGCACTCTGTCTATCAGATCTAGTCCCTTAAATCTATTTGTCACTTCCACTGTATAATCATAAGGGATTTGATTTAGGTCATACCTGAATGGTCTAATGGTTTTCTCTACTTTCTTCAATTTAAGTCTGAATTTGGCAATAAGGAGTTCATGATCTGAGCCACAGTCAGCTGCCTGTCTTCTTTTTGCTGACTGTATAGAGCTTCTCCATCTTTGGCTGCAAAGAATGTAATCAATCTGATTTTGGTGTTGACCATCTGGTGATGTCCATGTGTAGAGTCTTCTCTTGTGTAGTTGGAAGAGTGTGTTTGCTATGATCAGTTCATTCTCTTGGCGAAACTCTATTAGCCTTTGCCCTCCTTCATTCTGTACTCCAAGGCCAAATTTGCCTGTTACACCAGGTGTTTCCTGACTTCCTACTTTTGCATTCCCGTCCAGAAGAGAGTACAAAGCAAATTGTGGTCTCTTCCATTCCTGAATTTCTGGGGTCCCACCACCTTGCAAAAGCCATCAATGAGGTCTCCAGTTTTTCCCATTGCAGTTTTTGACTGTGAATATAGAATTGGTCAAATGGCCTAGTGTCTTTATGGCCCTAGTAGATGTCTTCATATTGCAGCTATTTGAATGAAGGCCTGTATTCTTTACAACACACTCATAGAACCTAATTAAGTGCCTTGCATCCAATAGGTGCTCAGGAACTACCTGTTGAATTTAAATGAGTGACCATCTCAAAAGAGGACTCATTTCTCCACAGTGTTAAAATCAGCTGTTCAATATTTGAAACTATTCACCAGAACTTGGATCTCTCTCCTCCTCATCTGCTGTGAAATTTCTTGGTGTCCCATAAAAAAGAATACATTGCAAATGGAAGGAAATTCCATCCAGGACTCTTCCCTGTGAGCAAGCACCTTGCCTTTCTTCCAGACAGCAAGCATGAAGGCTCTACTCATGCTGCCCACATTAAGTCCTTTCTCATGCTCCCCTGTGGTCAAACAGAGGAGGACCTATTTATTGAGGACCTATTCCATGCAAGGCACTGCACTACTTTCTGTGGCAGGAAGGGAAAAGGGAAAAAAGGCAGCTCCAATGTCTCCCAAAAATTAATGCTGTAATCTGACCAACCATGTAATTGTGTTTATAATACCTTTGTCCATCTCAGCTGCTCAGCACAGCTGTAAGTTCCAAAGAAATAAACAAACAAACAAATGTTTGTCTGCCCTCAAATAGTTAAGATTAAACCTCACTTCCATCCCCATGATTCTACTTAACACCCTTCTCTGACTTTGCCAACAGCCTCCATCCCATCCAACCCCAAAACTCTCATCTTCTCCCTTCACTTGTTTGACCAGGTTTACCTCCTGCCTATACTATTTGAGGGCTTCCCTGGTGGCTCAGTTGGTAAAGTATATACCTGGGCAATTCAGAAGACCCTGGTTCTATCCCTGAGTTGGGAAGATCCCCTGCAGAAGAGAATGGCTACCCACTCCTGTATTCTTGCCTGGAGAATTCCATGGACAGAGGAGCCCAGCTGGCTACAGTCCACGTGGTCACAAAGAGTCAGACATGCGTAATACTATTTGAGAAGAAAATGAGTTTTTCTCCTGACCACTGCTTCCCCACCTTCAAGGCTGGGTCTGCTGTCTGCCCTGCTCCTCTGGAGACCCATCAGGCTCCCACCTGGGTTTTTCTACCAGCCATTCTCCTCTGGGGGTGTGTGAGGAAACCCACCTGCTCAACAACTCTCTCTGAAGATGGAAGAGGACTCTAAGTACTACATATTTAGCCCAGTTTCTCCCCTCTCCTATAGCCAGTAGTCCTTTCCATTCACAAATACAGAGCTCTCTCTTACGTGGGGAATCTTCCAAATAAAACAAAAAATAAAAAAATAGAACAAAAAAAAGAAGCTCACAGATATAGAGAAGTGGTGGTTTCCGGTGGGGGGCGGGCGGTAATGCGGGTTGAAGGGTGAGAGAAATGCGTGAAGGGGGAATACATGTATGAAACAGAAAATAAAAATGAAATTAAGAAGGCAATCAGAAGAAAAAAAAAAAAAAAAGACCGATCCCTTGTAGGGAAATGATCTTTTTAGATAAACTGCTGCATTTGATGTTATAGCAAATAATCTATACTAATGATGTATTCTTTATAATTGTCTCACTGAATCCTCAGCAAAACTAAATACCATTTCCCTAGATTTTTCAAATAAGGAAACTAGGCACAGAGAGGTTACAGATTTTGTACAAATGCCTGCAGCCAGTAAGTGACAAGGCAGAATTTATTCCCAGATCTGTTTTACTCTCCATAAGTGGCTGATCATAGGTTTTGTGAGCATGGATTTTATTAGTTTACCTTGTTTTATGAATCTATGTCCCCATATCCCCAAAAAACCAGTATAATAAATAAAGAGCTAATATATGTACACAAATACTACACTGGAAGAAGAGAATAAAAAAAAATTAGAGAAATGTCTTATTAATCTTCAAGTTTCCATTCCCAGACTCACCCTCTTACAGGCTAGCCATGTCTATACCTCAGGATTCCTTCTCTGAGCTTATAGATAATAATTTGGAAGTCCCTTTAAATTCTCCCTTGCCCCAGACTCTCTTACCCAGTCTACTTTCAAATCCTTTTAACATTTCCTGAAGCATCATTTTGATCATGTCACCCTCACTCTCAAATCCTATGAGGACTCTCAGTTCCCACATCAAGGAAGACACCATAAACCTTTGCCAGAGGCTTTACCTCACAGTCCATCTTTCCCCTTACAGACCCCAAAACATACCCCGAAGAACTTCCTGATGAACGTGTCCCACGCTACACAAATAATGCAGATCTTCCTTGTCAGCCACCTTGCCCTGAGTTCATATTACACAACTGGCTAAACTACCTTCCCCATTCTTGACAATTTATTAAGTGGGCATAGGTTCTGGGTACTGTGCTTTACCTGTGTTTACATTATCTTCAGTCCTACACTACCATCCACTATGAAGTCAGTCTCACCATCTGTGTTTTGTAGATGAGGAAATTAAGGCTGAGAGAGTTGCCCATGATCATATACCTGGTATCATGATCTGGATTCAAACCCAGATCAAGCTGACTCAAAAGTACTTGCTCTCAGGTACTACATGTACACATGCCCATCAGGACCGCTCACGCATGGGGTCTACTCACTGCCCAAGCAGTTGTGGTCCACTAAACACAAAATTAGTTAAAAGTTTCTTAAATTCCCCAGACATTTTGCAGCACAATTTTGTCAATCAATAAATACTTAAAACTCTAAGTGAAAAGTCTTAAATTTTTCATGGTATGAAAAAGGGCCAACATATCTTAAAAGGTTGGAATCCAACTCTTTCATTTTACCTTGAATCTAGAATTTGGTTGGAAGCCTTCTCATCTCCTAAGATTTAGATAAAATTGCCTTGAACCACCCAGTTTCTTGACCTGTGACAGTCCAGAGCCCTCCCAGAGATGTGTACAAATTCTCAGGGTGGTGAGAATTGTCTTCTGGTCACCAGCTGCCACCCACACTTAAAAGTTCTCCTGGTCTATCTCCATCATCCCCCACTCTGCCTTCCTGTAAAATTCACCCTCTCATTCAGTTTCTAGAAGAGAGCCAATCAAATTAGGCACTTCATGAGTTTCATTTGATTGGAGAAGGGAATAGGTTAAGATCACAACAACGAGGAACTGAACAATTTTATAAAGCAGCTGTACTACAATAAAAAAGAAAGTCTATTAATTAATTTAAAAAAAAGATTACAACAAGTTATGCGTGTAGTCCAGTCTAATGTATTCAGAGACAGCCAGGATATCTTTCTCATTGACTCCGTAACTAACTTCATAGGGCACCTACTACACCCCTGGCACCATGCTAATTTCAGGAAGTAAAATAATGAACATTGTTCTTGTCCTTGGGGCACTCACGCTTGGAAACAGAGCACACAAACAGATGGTTACTGCGCAAAATAACAAGTAGGTGCTTACAAAGTACTCAGGGAACAACTAAGAGGAAGAAACCACCTCAACCTGGAAGGCTGGGGAAGGCTACACACCAGAGCTAAAATTTTAAATAAAACCTTGTCCGTGAAGATTTTGCCATTCCAAGACAGCCAAGTGAAAAGTACATTCGAGACAGAGAAAAGCGTGTATGTGACTTACATATTGAGGGACTAGTGAATAGTTGGGTATAAATGGAATATAGGCATAAAAAAGGATGCAAGATGTGAGGCTAAAATGGTAGGTCTGAGGCGTATTACAGAAACCCTTGTTTGTGATGTTAAATGGTTTGGCAACTAGGAGTCATGACATGATCAGATTTGTATTTTGGAAAGATAACTGGAAAATTCTTGGATGAGAGCTAGGAGAAGAGAGAAATCAGAGGTTATTACAATGGTCCTGGTGACCAATGACGAGGTGATATTTAGATCATCCCTGGAACCTGACTCACAGTAGATACTCAACAAATGTTTTTATTTAATTGAATTTTTCTCACTAACATCTTGCTCAAATATAGCAAGCATTGGCCTTGATATTGTATCTTTTAAAATACTACAGTTTGAATATTGAAAATGCTCAGGTGCTTGATCAGGGTTAAGATGACTTGGAACTAACTGAATATTTATAGATCATTTATCACATACTAAAGATCAGCTATACATAATCCCATTTACTCTACACATGACCCTTCAAGATAGCAGTTTCACCACTTTACACAGGAGGAGAGTAGTGAGTGAACAAACACTAGGTGTAACACCAGAATTGGAATTTGATGGGTTGTTGTTCAGTCACTAAGTCATGTCCACCTCTTTTTGTGACCCCATGGACTGCAGCATGCCAGGCTTCCCTGTCCTCCACTGTCTCCTGGAATTTCTCAAATTCATGTCCACTGAGTTGGTGATGCTATCTAACCATCTCATCCTCTGCTGCCCTCTTCTTCTGCTTTCAATCTTTCCCAACATCAGGGTCTTTTCCAATGAGTTGGCTCTTTGCCTACCTAATTTCAAAATCAACTGTAAATTTATGGCAGCAAAGATCACTGGTAAAGCCACATTCTTCTTCATCAAATATTTCAGAATAGGATTCACAGAAATGAGACAAGGGTGTGGATGAGAGATCTCTGGCCTGGGAAGAGAAGTTCTGATACTGCTTCCATATTTTTTTTTTTTTTACTACATATGGCAGCAAACCATAATGAGTCAGATATTGTCATAACACATTGCATAATTCCAATGAGGCATTCACATCTCAACTACTTTTCATTATTTGCAATTCAGTAATAAATCAAAGAGATCAACTATTTGGTGGGCTGGGGGAGGGTGGAAACTCACTTCACCCTTAAGTACCATTAAATATTGAATGGTATTATCAGGAGGTAATGCCACTTCCCATAATAGATTTGGCTCCAGGTACACTGGAATCCAGACTTCTAACATTCCCATACATTGATAAATTTCGGACCCTGAAGTTTTATTTGAATTCAGATCTCCAAAATCTCCTTAAGCCAATTTACTAGGAATAATGCCTGTCAACAGAGAGATAGAACATCATCCACCTAGTCTTTAAAGTTTTAAAATCAAAGCCAAATGAAGCTCATTTGGGAAAGATCTTTTCTTTCTTTAAGGTGAGAGATGGAGCACAAATGAAGCATACCATGGTAAATAGGAACTGTGCTCGCTTGCAGTCATGCACTATAGCCATTAAGCCTTAAGGTCTTAAGGTACCAAGCAATGCATATGATAAATTTCTCAAAAACATCCCAGCCATAACATAGTTCTTGCTGATTGCTCATTTACCCATAATGCATGCTGTCATAGCAAAGCCTGACAAATGACTGAGAAAGCTCAGGTTATTTTTTACTCTGACTGCCAAGCCCCTCACCTCAGATTATTCATTTATTAGGGCAATCACTGAGGTCTGGGTACTTAATATTGTTTTCACCAAATATGAAAATGATCTACTTGCCTATTCTTTAGTTCCTCCTAGGGCAAGCCATTTATCATCAGCTCAGGATAAATGACTGCTTCATTATAGCCATAATTTATGAGGTGTTAGAAGTAAAGAGCCACGCCTAGAGACTTAAAGCTTTAATATGGATTAAAATAAGATAATCAATCAAGCTAATACAAATTTTCTCTCAGCATTATTTCTTGTTTTGAAATAGCTTAATACTTTTGGGGGGCGGATGGTTTTTAAGCCACGTTGAATATCTCATTATCCAACAACATGCATGTGTGTCTGAGGCAATGTGTAAATAAATATAGAGTGAGATACTACCAGGAAAAAGGAAATAAAACCAAGCCACCAGCCGTGATTGACTGAAATCCTGATCTTTCTTCATGGTGTCTGATAAACCGGAAGCCAAAGAGCTTGCAAAGCAGTGGTGAACTTAAGTAGACCCTTCTCTCCAGTTTTCTTATTTCTCTATAAGAATATTGTAGAAGGACCACTGATGCTTTATTTTTCCTCATTCACCCTAACAACAAAGAACTGACTCTAGGGAGAAAAGTTATGTCTCAATAACATTTCAACAATTTTGCTTTCTTTAATGTCCAAAGCGGGGTTGCACAACTCATAATTTGGACAAGAGAAGCTTTCTTGCCGTGTCTAGGGGATAAAGAGTATTTCCCACTAAAATAGCATTACTGTCTTGAAAATTTTTTTCTGGTTTGTATCTTGATTTCAGTTATTAAGCTATGCCAAAACAAATATTATTTCCAAATTATGTGTCATGCTCCAAACACTAACATAAACCTATTTGACCAGTTGAGTAAAAACCTTTGAAGACTATATGGGAAATTCACAACTTAATGCTTTAAACACGTGCCACCGGGGAAGAAAATCACCACAAGATTTAACAAATAAGCAGTCTAAAAGCCAAAGACACAACAATGCTAATTAAAAAACCTTCCCAAAGTTCTTGCCCTTTTCCTAAGACTACCTTCCTTGCAGGTAAGACAAACGGGCCCCAGCTGCCTCCAGGCAAATCTTGAAAGATACTTCCAGCAAGGCCTGGTGACTGGAAACTACTCAGCCTTGAAATTAACATCCCTAAGAAAAGCCTTTTCCTCTCTCTAGACAACAGCAGCTTACATCTTCAGGACAAAACAGAAGAAAAAAAAAAAAAAAAACGATGACAAAAAAGGATGCCAGAGGAGACAGTTGAAGTCACGCTGTGTGCTCCTGAAGGGCCCTTCATTTTTTGCTTCAGAGAGAGCATGGAAAACACACCTATCTTGATAATGGCTTTGGTCAACATGGCCAGACTCCCCACATCCTTACACACAAGTACCACTGAGTTTATATTAAAGGAGTAAAACCTGGGACTTTCACAAGTGCTCTGTGTCCGGAGGTGTGATTACAAATTAAGCGAGGAATCTGTATGAGAAGAAAAGGATCTTTCACAAGCTCATAATGGGAACTGAATGCAAAAGCCATAGCATTGTAATTTAGAGTATGGCAACTTGTGATATAAAATATTTCCACTTAGTGCAACTGTTTTCCATTCAATACTATTTCCAGCAATAAAAGCCTCTGGAATATCACTCAGACTGGTTTAAGTTAAATTCCAATATAGATCTTTGTTAGCTAAAGGGGCATTTTTCAATCCAGTCATCTTTCCCCACCCTACATATAATTCAACAACCGCACTTCAACAGGGATAAAACAATTTAAGCTCCAAAGTTGTCCAGTGCATGTGTGCATGCGTTTTTCAAGCCCTGTGTGATTGGACAGAAAATGATTCCCTTTCTTTCTCTCTCTCAGTTGAGATGACTTTTTAAAAAATGAAAATGCAAACTCTAGCATTCACAAATGTATAGCATCTTGTTTTCAACATACATGCATGCATATATAAAAGGTACTAAAAAAATATGTCTGGGCTCCACCTACAAGGAACTCTGCTTGTAAAAATAAATAAAGATATTTACTACAAAAGTACTAACCATCTCGGTTGTGAATAGACTTCTGGCGGTTATAGAGAGAAAGGAAAGCAGACAGAAAATTTTGATTTGACTGTTAGGTCTTCACTTTGTTGGTTACACATTTATTTGTTTGTGTAACATCGTCTATACCTCCAGGTACTCCACCATCCATGACCTCAACTGTGGCAAATTTTGCAGTTCTTTCTCACACCTATTTCTACAAGGTTCCTGATAGTGGAGGAAAATATTGTAGGTCTCAGTGAATCATGTCACAATCGATTATATTTTGTATGCTATACTTTATGTATATGTCTTTTGTGTGTGGCATCATCGATTATTATTGTGATTTTTATTTCTATGTTAAACACAGTTGGCACCAAATACTTCAATAGTGAAATGTGCACAGAGTTATAGAAGACATTGAAAATGTTTTTAATGTAAAAAATAATCCTCATAGGCATATTTAAAATAAACATGGTTTCCTTTATGGTGGGACATAAAGCAACATCATTCATTGAAAATTCTGAAGCACAGAGATGAAGAACTACTTTTTCCCTTTACATACACTTCCCTGTTTATGTGATGAAATTTTAAAATAATTTCTCCTCTCAAAGTACTAAGAGCTTCCTCTGTGGCTCAGTGGTAAAGAATCTGCCTGCCAGTGCAGGAGACGTGGGTTCAGTCCCTGTCCGGGAAGATCCCCTGTCTGAGAAGGAAATGGCAACCCACTCCAGTATTCTTGCCTATGAAATCCCATGGGCAGAGGAGCCTGGCTAGTTACAGTCTCTGGGGTTGCAAAAGAGTTGGACACAACATAGCGTAAACAACAACAGGCTGGACATTCCCAAAGAAGAGTTATCAGCAATAAAATCTTTGAATGGATCAAAACTTCTAACAGAAATCTGATCGAGACTTTGGTAAGCCATGTCACTACAACTCATGAGCATGTCCAAACACACAACTACTGCCTGGTAGGTTGCTAGAGTCAAGCCGCCTTCTTTGAAGGCCAAGACCTAGAGGGAAAGTGTGGATCTGCTTAAGAAACACAGACCAATTCCTCATTTGTAGAACAGCAATAGTACAACATATTCAAAAATTAGCATACGGAAAAGTTCTTGATAAACTGAAACATGCAACATGCACACATGATAGATCAATGTTGCTGTTGTTATGATTTCTCTTGAATCACATCGCTCATCTTCCTTCATGAGTGGATCAGAATTTTGAAGACATTTGCATTGTATTTGAATTTAGTTGATTCAGTTGAAGGAATACAAATTGATATTCTTCCAGGTAGGGGAAAACAGTGCTGAATAGAAAGAGGGCATGTATTATGGAGGTTGAGTCCCTGCTTTCTTGAAGATCGTGGTTTGAAACAACTAAACTTCAGTTCTGTCTTTTCTTCACAGGGGCCTGCTTCCCCCCAGGACCTAGGACTGACTGATAACCGACTACACACACTTATCATGTGCTTGTTGAATGAACAAATACCGAGACACCTCATTTACTTGCTAAGCCTAGTTATCATCCTTATTTTCATTATCTGCTAAAAGCTAGATTTGAATATTTCCATTTTTCTATAAGGTACGGAAAACAATATAAAAATCAAATTGTTTTTAATAAGTTAGGCGTAAGTAAAAGCAAAGACAGGTACATACTTTTCTGTGGCTTTCCTTGCCCTCATCATTTCTTGTGTAGTTATACACAGGCTCTTAAATACTGACTTTTTATGGGAAATTTCTCAAACACAAATAAATATATTTCACTGAGTAAAATCCTGACATGAATGGAATGAAAAATAGTAACTTAGATGTAAACTGCTAAGTTACCAATTAGCTTCTTAAAACAATTGAAAGTCACTGAGAGCCCTCAATACACAGAGGCGGTTAATTAATTAACATTAGATGTGATTAATAATGAGTCTCATTTAATAGCAAATATCTGCCTGCAATGGCTGCGTGACAGAACAAAAAGCCTTCAGCGAACAAGCAACTATATTTATCCTGATTGTGTTTGGGATTTTAACATGTTTTGTGCAGGCTGACAAATGGCCTATTAATTATCTAATGTTGTCTGACAACAACAGCTTGATAAAGATGTATCTTTTTGAATCGCTGGATGGAAACTGCTGGAGAAGAGCCCCAGAGGGGCCTTGCTGTCCTAAAACTGGGCTCCAAGCCACAGTGACAGGCAAGACAAAGCCCTATCTCCCGCCACAGCCTTCACAGATAAAATACGACTTGGCATTAGGGACATTTTGTTTTCTTTCAGAAAACTGCTTCTGCAATATCTGATTAGGAAAAGGAGGAGTAGGTCTTTACTAGATTGGGGTTAAGGCATAATCAATATCATATATGGAGTGTCTGGACTCTTCTGCATAAACACAGGCACTTCGTATTATTAAGGAGTCTATAATGCCGAGGAAGCATATGGCAGGACACTGCAGCTCTCTCTATTCGTTTTATTTAGAAGTTTATCTTCCAACCTGTTTGACAGCTGCTCCTAAGTGGTTTCACAGTGCCAAATTATTTTTATGATTGTTTGATGTTTTATTCTCCCATTTCAGTTAATGAGATAGGATCCCACAATGGCCATAATTCAGGGCTGTCAGAACTAAAAAGCATGCTTGTGGCAAGAGAGCCTGATGGTAAATAAGGCTAAAAGCAATGGATAATAAAAAACTCTGTTATCAGAGTCGCCTTTGCAATCAAAACTTGTTGGGGTCAGAGCCTTCCTTTCTTTGTGTGGCTTCTGGATATTCCCAACCCAGTGCGAGGTCTCTGTCCGCCCCACTCCATCATCCATTTTGACTCTGCAAACGAGTTCACATCTCCTTGGAAAGGCGTATGAGGAATCATATTAACTAAGAAATGTTAGAAGGTCTTAAAGATATTGAGTGCTATATTCTAATTAAAGGGCTTGTGCATCATTTACAGTGCCAAGCGAGTAATTTGTCACACACTGTTAGAAAGAAATTGTTCAACAAATAACCTTTACAAGAGTCTTGAGAACAGCTTCATAATTGAAATCCCTAATGGTTTTGCTGGGAACTTTTATTAAGGTTTGAGGGTTTGGTTTTTTTTTTCCTTCTCTCCCTCAAGAGTTTATAGCAACTTATGGTTGTAATGTAGCAACTTTCTTTCAGAGAAGGAAGCCCTTTCTAAATTGTATTTACAAATGCCCTAAGTATTAGCAGCCATTTCTATTGATAATCAAAATGCAGTGATTTGCCAGAAGAAAACAGGAGACTTGTTCTGTTTTGTCTGTGTGTTTGCTTTTGTTTTTGTTATTTCTAGTGGAGAAAGAAGCTTTAAGAGAGATGTTATGAAGATAACTGAATTTGGAAATTTTTTTATCTTTTCACTTAAGTTCTCAATATTTATTTGACTGTAAGGTGATCCCTGAACATGTGATGATTAAAAAATTCAAAGTCACTACTAGACTGAGCCTATTAACATAAGTTATTATTCAAAAGTTCAAAAAAGGAAAAGCTACCACTTTCCCAAACAGTATTTCTTTCTTCTTATTACGCACTTAAAATAATGGTCCTTCATAGGCAGAAAATAGCATGGCAAAAACTCAAATAATAGTAAGTCCCATAACTAATTATAAAGCCTGACATGCCTCATGCAGAAACACTCCCTGATGAGTACCACAGATTGCCTGCTTTATAAATATTTAATGCTTGCCAGCAACCCCGGTTTTTCTCTCACATCTAAGCCTAAACCATTTGTCTCCCCTTACAATCAGCCATGTCTATGTGGTGTCATCATGTCTGAACAAGTCTGACTTACTGCATGTTTTTCAGGATACAAAATTCAGGGCATGACATATCTCCATAATGTGAATGGAACAATTACACAACTGAAGAGGCGCAGGAAAAAATAAAGAATTTTAAATGGGCAAAGTGTCATTACAAGGTTAGCTCCAGAGAACTCAAGTCAGAAAATAATGACTAGCGTTGTCGACAATTATCAGAGACAGCTCTTAAAAATACTCTCTGTGTAATCTTGAATTCCCTTCTGCAACCAAATAAAGCTATACAGAAACAGCACTACCCCCCACAACTTAGGGATGTTTCAGTTCAGTTCAGTCGCTCAGTCGTGTCCGACTCTTTGCGACCCCATGAATCTCAGCACGCCAGGCCTCCCTGTCCATCACCAACTTTCGGAGTTTAGGAATGTTTAGATCCATGTTAACATAATATGTATCTCCTCCTTTATAGTGAGCCACCTCCTGGGAAAAGTGTGATGATCTCTAATCAAGACTGGTAATTGATCTTGGGTCATTAGAAAAAACTTGGACAACTAAAACAGTGGTTCCTAGTAAAGGGATCTTAGAAGAAGTTAAAGGTAAAATTACTGCTCTGTGACTGATGAGCTGTCGTGAACCCTGAACTGTCCTAAATCTGTGAGTATCTCTATGAGGACTCACGATTCCTGAACATCCCACAGGTGAGTATCATCATCTCAAAAACCAGAACCATGTCTGGCAACACTCAGAACAGTAAACACACGAAGAAATCCAATGGCAAATTACAGGTGAGGCAAATACCCTTGGAAGAGGTCATGTACTCCGATGGTACTTGGTGTACAGACCTCTGTCCATCTTGTGTATAAAACACAGGAAAGCCCAAAGCACTGAGATACCAGTCACATCCACTCCACCATTTTACCTGGTTTGGTTTGTCCATCTTGAATATTGTTCCCATCAATTTGACCTGACCGATGTTTGTGAACATAATTCTTATGTGTTCTATAGAAGAAAACTTTTGAGCCTGGTCCAGGCCAGGGGCTACAAACTGGTAACCTATAGACAGTCTTTGGCCTACATAAGTGTTTTATGTCATTACCAGTAGGTTTCTTCTCCTTTATAAAATAAAAACTATTTTACTTGTCAATGTTTAACAGTGAAAAGATTTTACATTAATAAAAAAATTAGATTCCTAGCTTCTTGAAAATATGTAAGCTCTGGCAACATGAGATCCACACCTTGGGAGAGAGACAAGGGAGACAGCACCCTTCCAACATCACAACTGTTCTTGGATCCTCCATGATCATTACACGGCCCTTTCCTTAATTCACATTTCTCACCTCACTCCAGCTCTTGCTTTTAAACAACACCCCAAACCTAGGCCAAACTTCCTCATTGCGCAGAGAAGAGGTCCCAGGGATTTCAGGAGAAGTGATCAATGTCACAAAACTCGTTTGCTAAAGATGTGAGTTTAGATCCCAGGCCTCCTAGTTGCCAAGCCAAGGCAATTCATCATTATATATTCACCAAGGCAGCCATGGCCTGTTTTCAAGATGCCTGGTTACTAGCAGCGCACAGAGGATACATTTGTAAACGGCTATAACAGGGTGAAAAGTTACTCCTGACACAGAAAAAGAAAATATAAAGTGCCATGGACTTTCAGCATCTGCACCACATAGGAACTTGTTAGAAATGCAAAATTTCAGGGCCTCTGCATTAGACCTGTAGTATCAGAGTCTGCATTTTAACAAGCCCCACCCTGTGATTCAGATTCTCTTCTCTAGGGGAAGCTTTTCACACAAGTTCTGTGTTTTCATAAGCCACTAGGTAAGGGTAGAACCCCATTGCTATGTGTTTCTCTTGGATCCTACGCCTGCCATAACACAATGGATGGAAAGTAGTTTTAGTAATAAACAAAGTGGCATACTAAATTGGAATTCTTCCTTCAACTCATAAGAAGAGTCCATGGACATTCTCTGTGGGCATATCTTTGCATCATGAAAATCCAAGTGCGTTGTAGACCTAAAGTTTCTCAAAACAAAGCCTCAGGCACAGCCAGTTCTGTAAATGCACCTATCCCAATTAAGACAGCTAGGAATAGTTGACTAAATTGAAGCTAGTTTATGTGACAAAATTTTTCTGAACTGCTATCTCCTGAAGTTACAGTTTACCTTTTCTAAAAATGAGAAGTTCGAGTTTCATATAACAAGAGAATTAAAACAATCTATTGGTCATTAAGATGTCTCTATCATCCTTCTTATTGTATATTATGAGTTGTACTGTTGAGTAAGCAGTTGCTTTGAATAAAATTTGGTACCTGGCTAAAAATGATCAAGTAACAGTTTAAATTTGTAATTAATTCAATCATCTGGCAATAAAGTGACAGTTGAAACAAAAATAAAAAATAAAAACCAGAAGAACCAGAGGAAGCAGGCAAGAGAACTTCGTGAGGGGCAGATGATCAGCAGGATGTTTGAGACAAAAGTACATGCAGGAAGCCAGGTGGCCTGCTGTCCAAGCAGCCAGACCCAGAACCAAACGTTATTAATTGCTCTCCAAGCCCTGCCATCGCATCGTGCTCCAGCCCCGTTCACAGCTTTACTGGGTTCTCCATGTCTGGAAGCAGCTCTCCGGATACAGCCCTGCCACGTGTCTGACGGTCCCATCCAGGCACCTCTTCCCTGATCAAGAAAGCAGGGATCTTCACTATTTTATAGCCCACACACGGGGCATCACTTAGGAGAAGCTATTGGTGGTTCAGTGCCCAAGAGGATTTTTTTTCTCTCTAATTTAGAAACTCACAGGGCTTACTTCACTACACTTCACTACACTTCACTTCACTGCAAAACACTACAAGTGTTTTGTTGGGCTCTGAGTGCAGGATCTCAGTCAAAGGGTTGAAAGCTAGATCCAGATCATGAAGATAAAATAAAGAAACAAAATCAGTGCAGTTCCTAAAGACAGAAGAGATATCCTTTGGAATATAAGAGGGAGAAAAGGACAATGACCTAAAAATACTCAGCTCTTCCTGTCTGGTTATATCAGACCGATTTGTATGTGAGCAGAGAAGCAGGGCATACATAAAAGAATCATAGAAGAAAAAATGAACCACAGTCTGTCTTTTGGCCGCATAATTGTGTTTCAGACATAAAAATGAGACTACTCCCTTAAACAGAATCTCTGATGTCCATGTTTGAATAATAGATGTTCCCAATTATTACTATAAGTGTCACTTCTGAAATACGAGGGCCACATACCTGTGAGGCCACCAGCCTTCTAGGCACACAATGAGGACTGGGATTCCTTGTTTTGTTTTCCCTTATCTCTCCTCCCCCTTGAATGAGAGCAAATGTGTCTGCATTGTTCACCAGCCTGCACAGAAATGTGATGTCACCTAAGCTAGGTTTTCAGGTGTTCCTTTTTTTCAGCACGAGGAAAGAAAATAGATGACACCACAAGTTTAATACTAATTGATTTATTACCTGCCTAAGCAAATCCCAGGCAGTGCAATGGCAGGCTCAGGCTTAAAGCAAATGATTTACAAGATAATGTTTGACTCTGAGAAAGGGTAATCAGACCCAGATACAATGGATGATAGGATAATTGAGAAGAAATAAAAGAGGATAAATTGCCATGTGCTAATGAGTTTACAGGCCCTAATGGGAAGGACATCAGTTTTAACACTCGGGTTATGAGCTGGGAGCAAGTCTTTTTCTCCATCCAAGCCCCCTACCTCCTTCAACTGCTGAAGATGTAGTGCTGAAGCAAACCAAGATTAATGGTATCTCACTCATTTACTTAACCATTCTTTACACCTCAGACAGCTTCCTGTGTTAAACGTATAGGGCTGCAGTGCTTATTTTTTAAAACCAGCTTTACTCCAAACAGTTCCTGTCAGCGTATGCTGCTCACCCAACACTGCCTGGATAGGAGTGGTTTTGGCTCAACCACTTGGGCAACAACTCTTCTGTCTCCAGGGTCCCCAGGGGTGCCTCGAAGCCTGATGAGCCGATGCCGTTATCTGCAAGCCTTTTGCCCTCTCGAAGAATATTCTGAACCATTTATGCAACCTGGGTGCACTCACATTTGGAAATGGTTGCCTGAGCAGCAATCACGTCTCGCCTCATGATTCATTTTTATATCTCACTCACCCGCCATCCCACATCACCAGCAAGGACCGGTGACACTTTATTGGTATTTTTGATTACTGCTATAGCCATCTGAATTTTTCACAGGATGGGGGCCTCTGGTCCAAATGAAGCCACACACTGAGCGAAGGGGACAGGCTGTAGAGAAATAAAGGGCAGTGTGAGTGGAGCGATTGGGAAGGAATGTGGAGCGAGGCACTTCCTGGGAGACAGAGAAGCTATTCCTTGTAATGTTCTCACCAAATGAAGTTTAATATGGTGAATTGTGGAGCGACACTGACACGTCTTCGCCTCGCAGAAAGGCAGCTCAAGTGCCACACTTAAACATGTCTGAGTGATGACTCAATTCCCTTACACAAAAGCCAAAGGAGCACATACCCAAAATGGCCATTTCTACCTGGATGGGGAAGGCTGCTTGAGCATCTCACCTTTGCTTGGGAAATCTGAGTGCTCATTTTGTGTTTCCTCATGGAATACACACCAAACAGGACATTTCTTCATAGGAGTGGACTTGATGTTACAGTTAGATCCTCAAACAGCATTCAGTGATTCCTACTAAAACCAAAATTATTTTCCTGACCTGGCATTTTGTGAAGCAAGGTTTTAGGGATGATTTGAGGCTAACATTCTGGTGATTTCTGAACCAAGCAGTGTCACTGTAAAACTACAGACAATATTATTTTTCTACTCTGTACGTGAGATTTTAGGAACATCTGGTTGTTTTCAGTTTCTAGCACTAGTAAAACATCACTGGTTCATGTTAATTTAGAGAAACCAGTAAAATCATTTTAAGTTTATCATGCTAGTTTATACTTTACTAAATACTTTTATCAGAAAAAGCGACTGGATAATACAGGAAGGCTGTTTATAGTTTTCTGTTCTTACTGCAAATATCTGCAGTCATGTAGAAGGGTTTGTTCAGCCTAATCCATAGCTAAGATTCATTTAAGGAGGATGGTAACTGTTTACGTAGAAGCAGACGATTCTAACAAACTCTTCAGGCTTGCCTTCTCCTGCTGTTCCCCTGCCGGCTCGCGCACCCCATCCCCTCTACTCCCCAGATAAGTTCTGCTTTCCCTTATCTTGGGCTTCCTGGTGGCTCAGACAGTTAAAGAATCTGTCTCAACGTGAGAGACCCTGGTTCAATCCCTGGGTCGGAAAGATCCCCTGGAGAAGGGAATGGCTACCCACTCCAGTGTTCTTCCCCGGACAGAAGAGCCAGGCAGGCTAGCCATGGGGTCTCAAAGAGTTGGACACGACTGAGTGACTAACATTTTGCCTTACCTTACAACTTTATTCATTAATCCTTTACATAGCAAACTGTACTTTGGGGCACCTCCAGTTCAAGCCACCCATCTTGGTCAAATTCTCACAGTTTCAGTGATGCGCCATTCTGTATTATCTGTGCAGAAGTTTCTCGTGCTGGGCAGTAGAGAACCATCTGACACTGGGGTCCAAAAATCCTCTGAAAGACTAAAGATGATCATTTTAACCATTTAGGCTGCTGTAGTTCTTTTCCAAAAACTGTAAGAATGGATTTTCTGTATGGCCAAGATAAAGGAGTCTAATTTCTCAGGCAGATAAACTGAGTCTGAAGAGTTGCTCTGTGGCTTCCGAAGGTCACACAAGGAGCAGAAAACCTGGGAACGAGTCCTGGGATCTCTGACTCCCACGTCCCCTTTGGGAACACTAGACAATACAGACACCCTCCATGAACTGAATCCAAAAATTGTAAAAGATAAGTTGTTTCCTTATATTGTTCAAAGAGGAAAAAAAAGAATAGCTTTCCCACAGAGAGCAAACAAATAGTGAATGGGCCCTCTCTTCATCCTATAGAGTTCTATGTGAGAATGTTTTTTTTTCTTACGTGAATTTTTTAAAAGTCCATTTGGATTGCCGCCTAACACAGAACATTTCAGAACAGACCTATTTTTTGTCTAAACAATAGAAGTATTGGGTCATAGACTTTCGGAGTTGGAAAAGACCTTGCAGATCGTAGAGTCCAACATCCTCATTTTACAAATTACGAATCAGAGAGATTAGGCAGCACAGACATGTTTACAAGTTGTTCAAAACAGAGGCAATTAAAATAAATTACAAGGAGACAATCTATTTGTATGAACGCTCCAATTATTCTAGGGAAAAAAGTACAATGATGTGTTATCTGAAGCACATTTATTATTTTATACGGTAAGACTTAACATCTGCCCTCCCAAAGGCAAAGCAAATCTGCTAAAAGAGAGCAAATCACACTGACAGTGGATTCAGTGGTGCTACATATGAGAAACTGAATAAATATCCATGGATTCCCCCCACCCCCTGCCCAAGACCAACCCATTACAGAATCGATAGACCCAGGTTTAATCAATAGTTAAAAGAAGAAATGGAAGAGATTAGCATGATAGCAAAGCTTAATACAACAAAGTGATGGAATATGAAGAGAGTCAAAACTATGCATGGAGAGGAATCAGATAACTCATAGGAAAATCTGAAATATACAAAAGATCATGTTCCAAGTTCAGGTTCCAGTTGGCCAGGGCCCTTTTTCTAGTAATCCTTGTCTCTTATTGGGTTGCCTTCCTTCCTTCATGTGCCTCTCAGCCAGTAAATCTGCAGCCTTAGAAGCTGGCTCCCAGAGAAAACTAAAGCTCTTTCTAAAACAGACAAGCAGTTGCACCAAAAGGACCATCTCCCAAGGACCTGGCATATTGATACTGGATACAGCACAGGTGTTCAGTTCTTCTGGATTTGGAAATTCTACTGGCCCGCACCCCACCTCCCTTTTTTCTTATTTTGAGAGAAATTAATTGAGAAAATGTAAAATGAGTAACCTTAAGATAATTCAAACTTGCGGTCTCATCCGACTCATCATCTGGGACAGAAACAATAATGTGGATGGATGTTCAAACAGATGTTTTTAGAAAGATATTTTTACATGAAAAAGATGTCAACAAACACTAAGCTTAATGTTATTGCCCAAAGGAGCCAGTACCCATGGCTAATTTTTGGAGAATCTCAGAATTTTAGGACTGCAAATACATCTGCTTATTTATCCAGAATTTTTATTTTACAAATGAGAAACCTGAGCTTTATGTTTTTCTAAGATTTGGCCAAGGTCATGAGTCAGTAAACAGCAGCAAAAGACCCAGGCTTCTGATTTCCCACTGCAGTGCTTTTTCCAGCAATTCTGAATAAACTTACATAGATCTGAAAAAAACAACAATAGAACAACAAAAAAATACTACTCTCCATTTTTAAAAAGATAGGTTCTTGGAAGTGATAGTATATACATTAATCACAACTGTCTGTGGGTACAAATTTAACACTAGCTAAAAACTTATAGCTGATAAGGAGCTCTTTCATCCCTAAAGGAAGGCAAGATTTAAGACATCCTATGGGAAGTCAATGGTCTTCCCAGGTGGCGCAGCGGTCAAGAATCCGCCTGCCAAAGCAGGAGGTGTGGTTTCAATCCCTGGGTCAGGAAGAGCCCCTGGAGAAGGAAATGGCAACCCACTCCAATATTCTTGCCTGGAAAATTCCATGGACAGAGGAGCCTGGTGGGCTACAGTCCATAGAGTCACAAAGAGTCAGACACGACTGAGTGACTGAGCACACACACATACACACATGCGGGAGGTCAAAGACCAACTAATTCCAAAGGCCTTGCAGGCTAACAGGAGTACTGGGAAGTCTGGTGAGTTACTTTCATGCCAGGCCTTTACCTCACATCTGCTCACAAAAATTGTGAACTGGTATTTTTGTAACTGAGCTACCTTCTAACTCTGCATTACAAAAAAAGCTGTTTTTCCTTTCTGAATTCAGTATCAGAGCATGTAATCTGGCTCTCAATCACGGAACCCAGGTGGCATTCTAAAGTGCAAAGAGCAAACCTTAGACGTCATTGAGTAGATTTGCCATGAACCAGAAGATCCAATGAGAGACATGTTTTAGCCAATGGAGGAGGTGGTGGGCAACAGTGACAGCCTATTCATTTGGACAGGCTTTCAATCAGTAGATAGCAGCTTAATGCACCAGGTTTCAAGTATTATATAGATACAGTTTTATTCTTACATCAAAATGCAAAGCTGTTGATGAGAAAATTGCACATGTGCTGAATGATGGGTTTGATGTCAGACAACCAGATGTTTCCACTTAGGGCTCTTCCCATCTCTGCCAGCAGGTAGCAGGGGGAAAAGAAGGCAATGGTGTTCTTCTAGACTAGGAGTTTCTTGGGATCAGGGAGCAGGAGGGTATCAATTTTACATCATTACTTCTTTAGCATCTACTACAGTGCCTAGCACATAATAGATGCTCTGTGTTTCTTAAATTCATATAATGGCACTCAAGTCAGTTAATTTTCCTCTTTAGTTTGCTGAGGAAGAAAACTGAAGACTATTGAAACTTTAGGCTCTGTTAATTCTATTTATCCATATTACACCGGGAAGCCATCCTTATGGACAACTGATAATAGCCTTGGAAACAGGCTAAAGGAGATTTTTTTCCTTTCAAATTCAACAAATAATCTTGCTGCGATAAAGATGTTGTAAAGGTATTCTTTATTTGTAAGTGCATATACCAAATGCAAATAGTTTTACATTCTAGAATTTAACACAAAAATATTTTGAAGCTGTCTTAGAAACAAATTTTCCCAGCACTAAATTATTTTTTATGCACTCTCAGCTCCCCAAAATGCAGTTTTTAACAACATGCTGATATGTAAAACATGTACACTGACTTTTTATTTAATAAATAGAAACTGAGATATAAGGAACTAGTTTTCAAAGCCCATTTCAACAGGAAAGAAAGTTTTCCTGCTGGTAGGCATAAAACTCATGTTCATCATTTAAGTCAATGGGGCACTTGGACAAATGCTCAATTCAAATATTTCATGGAAAGTGTGAGCACACATTTATACGCCTATGAGCATACAAAATAACACACACATGTAATTTTACAATGCAATTTAAGTATAATGAAATGGACTCCCATTCCCAGGCATGAGGCATTAAAAAGGAAGCCATCCCACTGGGAAATGGAAGGATTAAGCACAGATTCCTGTGCGGCATCATTCATCTTGCTTGGTGTTCATGTGAAAACATAAAAACTCCATCTGTTCCCTAGGCATACTTTGTTGTTCAGGTGGTTTGTTTTAAAGATTAATTTGTAATGGTTAAGTTAGTTATTTCAACTAAAAAAGTGCACAAAATGGGGCTTGGCATCTGGTTTTGCTAAAAGTGTTAAGAGATCTTTAAGCAGCTGAGTGTCATCCCTACTTAAAGGATAAAATGAACAGTGGTTCGATTCTGCTTTCAGATAGATGAGCCTCCATCTGCATAGGAGCGGAAACAAAGTAAAAACAAGACGATGACTCTTTTATCAACTCTAAGGTTGTCCTCAAGTACACTTAGACTTTTGACTGTGATGATTTAATCTTATCAGAAAATTTTCTTTAACTTGATCTGCTTTGATAATGAAACCTTAAATATTTCTGCCTATCAAGTTATACATTTAAATTTTCTACTTTCCTCAGTTGTCACTGGAGCTGGAGGTAGTTTGGAAGAGTGCAATAAGCTGGCCTCCACATCCTCTTAAATGGCAATTTTTGTCTTCACTGTCATGGTGTCAGAACTGATACATACGCTAATTATATTTTTATTAAGCATAATTTTATTAGAAGAATTTATAATATGTAACATGAAATATTCTCTTCATTCACCATTTTCTGCAAGTGATTATAGCTTTCTCTACACCTTTGACCAAAGAAGTGAAAGTGTTCATCGCTCAATCACTCCAACTCTTTGCGACTCCATGGACTGTAGCCCACCAGACTCCTCTGCCCATGGGATTTCCCAGGCAAGAATACTGGAATGGGTTGCCATTCCCTTCTCCAGGGGATCTTCCTGACCCAGGGATCAAACCCCAGTCTCCTGCATTGAAGGCAGATTCTTTACCACTGAGCCACCAGAGAAGAATGACCAAAGAAGAACCCTACTCAGTCTGAGGAGTTCCCATGAAACTTGCTGAGAGACACATCCATGGGGTAGGAAGGGCCAAGAGAAGACTCACCATGCCAGTCAGAGCAGTCTGCAGAGCCAAGGTGCAGGCGAAGTCAGAGCCTGCACATCCAAGATAATGATGTGACTACAGGGATCCGATGAGATCATGTTTGTGCAAGTATCCTTACACATGTGCATGTTAGAGGTTTACGTTTAGGGTTTTCCTGAAATATCTAAAACAAATAACTCAGACACTGGAAAATGTTGTTTTGAAGACATTTCAAAGCAATTTTCTGTTAAATTTTAGAGTGCAAGAATATATTGCATTTTGCATATGCACTTAAATGTAAGCCCATCTTTCAAAGAGTCTTCATAACATCAATATTCTTTGTTGGATTTGAAACAAAAGAAAAAATTTCAAGCTGCTCTCCAAAATTCATCCTGGCTGTCCATAAAGATGTCTCACCAGTGTAGATTTCATATAGTCTGCTGATCAGAAGGCATTCACTCATTGCTGATTACTTTATTCACCCTTCTTCTTATTACAGTATAACTCATTTACTCTTGTTCTCTCTGCTTTTTTGAAGTCTCACTGGATTAGAAGCGGCACATTAGAAGAATATAAGGTGAGAAAGAATAGAGGACGTTCTCCAGGGACTGGGGGATTACTGTGCTATTCATTTAAATCTATTAGGTTTTATGTTCATATGTATCACCTTAAATGGTATCTCTACTTCTACATCAGTTTATTACTAACAATAATTTCCCTCTATTCACAGCGATCTCATTTCAGGTAAGTAAGAAAAAGAGCAGTGCTACCACTGTTCACAGTTATAATCATCAAAATATTGTCTATTTTGAGAATACAATATTCAAGGTTTCTTTATTCCAGTAAGAAATCAAATGAAAATGAAAGTGTGAATCACTCAGTTGTGTCTGACTTTCTGCAACCCCATGGATCGTAAGCCCCCCAGGCTCCTCTGTCCATGGGACTTCCTAGGCAAGAACTGGAGTGGACTGCCATTTCCTTCTCCAGGGGATCTTCCTGACCCAGGAATTGAACCCAGGTCTCCTGCATTGCAGGCAGATTCATTACTAGCTTAGCCGCCAGGGAAGTGAAAGTGAAAGTCGCTCAGTCATGTCCAACTCTTTGCAACCCCATGGACTATAGAATCCATGGAATTCTCCAGGCCAGAATACTGGAGTGGGTAGCCCTTCTGTTCTTCAGAGGATCTTTCCAACCCAGAGATCAAGCCCAGGTCTCCCACATTGCAGGTAGATTCTTTACCAGCTGAGCCACCAGGGAAACCCAAGCCACCAGGGAATTAAATACTAAATAGTTAAACATTTAAGAGAGCCTAAGAGATTTATTCTGCTTCACTGTCACTGTGTCAGGCTCCAGATATCAATTTCAGGTATTTTTGATATTTACCTTTTTATGTGAAAGAATTTTCCCTTAAAAAAATCTCACAACCAAGTAACTAATCATATTAGAAGAAAAATAAGCACATTACTAACAAACGTCTACATTTCAGTTCAGTTCAGTCGCTCAGTCATATCTGACTCTGCGATCATGTGGACTGCACCACACCAGTCTTCCCCTCTCCATCACAAACTCCTGGAGCTTACTCAAACTCATGTCCATTGAGTCAGTGATGCCATCCAACCATCTCATCCTCTGTAGTCCCCTTCTCCTCCCACCTTCAATCTTTCCCACCATCAGGGTCTTTTCCAATGAGTCAGTTCTTCATATCAGGAGGTCAAAGTATTGGAGTTTCAGCTTCAACATCAGTCCTTTCAATGAATATTCAGGACTGATTTCCATTAGGATCGACTGGATGGATCTCCCTTCTGTCCAAGGGACTCTCAAGACTCTTCTCCAAAACCACAGTTCAAAAGCATCAATTCTTTGGTGTGCAGCTTTCTTTATAGTCCAACCCTCACATCCATGCAGGACTACTGGAAAAATCATGGCCTTGACTAGACGGAACTTGTGGGCAAAGTAAAGTCTCTGCTTTTTAATATGCTATCTAAGTTGGTCATAGCTTTTCTTCCAAGGAGAAAGTATCTTAAATTTCATGGCTTCAGTCACCATCTGCAGTGATTTTGGAGCCCAAAAAATGAACTCTGTCACTGTTTCCATTGTTTCCCCATCTATTTGCCATGAAGTGATGGGACCAGATGCCATGATCTTAGTTTTCTGAATGTTGAGCTTTAAGCCAACTTTTTCACTCTTCTCTTTCACTTTCATCAAGAGGCTCTTTAGTTCTTCTTCACTTTCTGCCATAAGGGTGGTGTCATCCGCATATCTGAGGTTATTGATATTTCTCCCGGCAATCTTGATTCCAGCTTGTGCTTCATCCAGTCCAGCATTTCTCATGATGTACTCTACATATAAGTTAAATAAGCATGGTGACAATATACAACCTTGATGTACTCCTTTTCTTATTTGGAACCAGTTGTTGTTCCATGTCCAGTTCTAACTGTTGCTTCCTGACCTGCATACACATTTCTCAGGAGGTAGGTCAGGTGGTCTGGTATTCCCATCTCTTTCAGAATTTTCCAGTTTGTTGTGATCCACACAGTCAAAGGCTTTGGTGTAGTCAATAAAGCAGAAATAGATGTTTTTCTGGAACTCTCTTGCTTTTTTGATGATCCAGCAGATGTTGGCAATTTGATTTCTGGTTCCTCTGCCTTTTCTAAAACCAGCTTGAACATCTGGAAGTTCACGGTTTACATACTGTTGAAGCCTGGCTTGGAGAATTTTGAGCATTACTTTGCTAGCATGTGAGAAAACTGTGCAGTATTTGAGCATTCTTTGGCATTGCCTTTCTTTGGGATTGGAATGAAAACTGACCTTTTCCAGTCCTGTGGCCACTGCTGAGTTTTCCAAATTTGCTGGCATATTGAGTGCAGCACTTTCACAGCATCATCTTTTAGGATCTGAAATAGCTCAACTGGAATTCCATCACCTCCACTAGCTTTGTTCGTAGTGATGCTTCCTAAGGCCCACTTGACTTTGCATTCCAGGATATCTGGCTCTAGGTGAGTGATCACACCATCGTGATTATCTGGGTCGTGAAGATCTTTTTTGTACAATTCTTCTGTGTATTCTTGCCACTTTTTCTTAATATCTCCTGCTTCTGTTAAGTCCATACCATTTCTGTCCTTTATTGTGCCAATTTTTGCATGAAATGTTACCTTGGTATCTCTAATTTTCTTGAAGAGATCTCTGGTCTTTCCCATTCTATTGTTTCCCTCTATTTCTTTGCACTGATCACCAAGGAAGGCTTTCTTATCTCTCCTTGCTATTCTTTGGAACTCTGCATTCAAATGGGTATATATTTCCTTTTCTACTTTGCCTTTTGCTTCTTTTCTTTTCTCAGCTATTTGTAAGGCCTCCTCAGACAACCATTTTGCTTTTTTGCATTTCTTTTTCTTGGGGATGTTCTTGATTCCTGCCTCCTGTACATTGTCACAAACCTCCATCCATAGTCCTTCAATCACTCTGTCTATCAGATCTAATCCCTTGAATCTATTTCTCACATCCACTGTATAATCTTAAGGTATTTGACTTAGGTCATACCTGAATGGTCTAGTGGTTTTCCCTACTTTCTTAAATTTAAGTCTGAATTTGGCAATAAGGAGTTCATGATCTGAGCCACAGTCTTCTCCCGGTCTTGTTTTTGCTGACTGTATAAAGCTTCTCCATGTTTGGCTGCAAAGAATATAATCAATCTGATTTTGGTATTGATCATCCAGTGATGTCCATGTGTAGAGTCTTCTCTTGTATTGTTGGAAGAGGGTGTTTGCTATGACTAGTGCGTTCTCTTGGTAAGACTCTGTTAAACTTTGACCTGCTTCATTTTATACTCCAATGCCAAATTTTCCTGTTACTCCAGGTATCTCTTGACTTCCTACTTTTGCATTCCAGTCCTCTATAATGAACAGGACATCTTTTTTGGGTGTTATTTCTAGAAGGTCTTGTAGGTCTTCATAGAGATGTTCAACTTCAACTTCTTCAGCGTTACTGGTTGGGGAATAGACTTGGATTACTGTGATACTGAATGGTTTGCCTTAGAAATGAACAGAGATCATTCTGTCATTTTTGAGATTGCATCCAAGTACTGCATTTTGGACTCTTCTGTTGACTGTGAAGGCTACTCCATTTCTTCTAAGGTATTCTTGCCCACAGTAGTAGATACAATGGTCATTTGAGTTAAATTCACCTATTCCAGTCCATTTTAGTTCACTGATTCCAAAAATGTTGATGTTCACTCTTGCCATTTCCTGCTTGACCACTTACAATTTGCCTTGATTCATGAACCTAACATTCCAGGTTCCTATGCAATATTACTCTTTACAGCATCGCATTTTACTTCCATTACCAGTCACATCCATAACTGGGTGTTGTTTTTGTTTTGGCTCTGTCTCTTCACTCTTTCTGGAGTTATTTCTATGCTGATCTCTAGTAGCATACTGGGTACCTACCAACCTGGGGAGTTCATCTTTCAGTGTCCTATCTTTTTGCCTTTTCATACTGTTTATGGGGTTCTCAAGGCAAGAATACTGAAGTGGTTTGCCATTCCCTTCTCCAGTGGACCACATTTTGTCAGAACTCTCCACCCTGACCCATCCGTCTTGGGTGGCCCTACACAGCATGGCTCATAGTTTCATTGAGTTAGACAAGGCTGTGGTCCATGTGATCAGTTTGGTTAGTTTTCTGTGATTGTGGTTTTCATTCAGTCTGCCCTCTGATGGAGAAGGATAAGACACTTATAGAAGCTTCCTGATTGGAGAAACTGACTGAGGGAAAAACTAGATCTTGTTCTGATGGGCAGGGCCATGCTCAGTATATCTTTAATCCAATTTTATGTTAATGGGCAGAGCTGTGCTCCCTCCCTATTGTTTGACCTGAGGCCAAACTATGGTGGATGTAATGCAGATAATGGCAACCTGCTTCAAAAGGTCCCATGCATGCACTGCTGCACTCAGTAACCCAACTCTGCAGCAGGCCACTGCCTACCCACATCTCCACTGGAGACTCCTGGACTCTCACAGACAAGTCTGGGTCAGTCTCTTGTGGGGTCACTACTCCTTTTTCCTAGGTCCTGGTGCACACAAGCTTTTATTTGTGCCCTCCAAGAGTCTGTTTCCCCAGTCCTGTGTAAGTTCTGATGGCTCTATGGTGGGATTATGGCAACCTCCTCCAAGAGGGCTTATGCCATAGCAGGTCTACTGTATCCGGAGTCTCTGCCCCTGTAGCAGTCCACTGCTGACCCATACCTCAAACACAGTTCTGGCTCAGTCTCTGTGAGGTCTCTGGGTCCTGGTGCACACAGTGTTTGTTTGAGTGCTCCAAGCATCTCTGGCAGGTATGGGGTTTGATTCTAAATGAGATTTTGCCCCTTCTACTGTCTTTCTGGGGCTTCTCCTTTGCCCTTGGATGTGGGGTATCTTTTTTTGGTGGGATCCAACATTCTCCTGTTGATGGCTGATCAGCAGCGAGTTGAAATTTTGGAGTTCTTACAGAAGAAGATGAGTTCTTCCAGGAGAAGATGTCTTGATTTAAGTTCATCTTATCTATCTATATGCATTGTATTTAAGTTCTCTCTGGTGTTTTAAGTTCTTTCCTTTTTTGAGGCAGCCTTATTTAAAGATTGTTGTTGGTATTATTGTTCAGTCGCTAAGTTGTATTCAACTCTTTATGACCCTATGGACTATAGCATGCTAGGTTCCTCTATTCATGGGGTTCTCTAGGCAAGAATACCAGAGTGGGATGCCATTTCCTTCTCTATGGGATATTCCTGGACCAAGGATCAAACTCGGGTCTCCTACATGGGCAGGCAGATTCTTTATCACTGAGCCATTAAGAACTTGAATTCTGGAGGCAAACTACCCAGGTTTTGATCCCACCTCTGCTAGTAGTTAGCTATGTGCCCTTGGACAAACTACTTAACCTTTTTGTGCCTTGGTTTCAACATCTGCAAAACTAAGACAATAATAAGATGCATTTCCTAGTATTGTGATGAAAATTAAGTGAATGATTATAGGTAAGGTATTCAGAATGGTAGCTACACATAGGAAGTTCTCTATAAGTGTTTGTTATATAAATGAAATAAAAAGCTTAAAGACAGTCATTGATTGGATTCCATTTGGACAATGCCAGATAAATGGCTAGCACTTTGCTTGTCTTAGATTATCATCAAAATGTGATCTCTCTGGTTTTACACTGATCTTTTCTGTGTGCATTGACATCCATTTTAACATAATGACATCATTTCATTTCACTTTGGCCTCAGCTGTTAACAGTGCTATTGAACGCTTGGTTGGGATTAATTTATCTTTCACATTTTCATATGGCTTTCACAGTGTAGGAAAATCCTCTTGATGTACTAACCAATTTTATTTCTAGAAAATTCAGTCTTGGAGGTAAGTGATAACTGCTAAGAATCCTCATTAAAAATCACAAGCTCTATTACAACTCATCTGGCAATTTCAATGTTTTCTTCTTTTGCTTAATTATGGAATCTACCTTGATTTGAGCTCATAGTATTCTGAATATAATCTTTACACTTTATCTGATTCCATTCTAGGTAATGGCAACCACTCCAGTACTCTTGCCTGGAAAATCCTATGGACAGAGGAACCTGGCGGGCTACAGTTCATGGAGTTGCAAAGAGTTGGACATGACTGAGTGACTAACACTTCAAAAACTTCATCTCTTAAGAACCAGTATACAATCATGATATAAAGCCATGTATCTGTACAAACTTGTATTTTTTTAAATGTTTGTCTACTTTACTTCAATCTTAAGTTGTATTTTTCTGCCATCTGAGCACTAGAGAGATAACTATGAAGAATCAAGGTATAAAACAGGAGTAGAAAAAAATCCCTGGCCATCAATATTACTGGTGGCTAGCAACCCATCAGCCCAACAGGTAAATTTCAAAAGCCAAACTACTTGGTATGTATATGCCAAATGGGCTTCCAGCTGAATAAAGTGAATACCAATATGGGTATTTAGAAGTGGGTCCTTCTCATAGAAGCCTTGACGCACACCTTTGACCCTTAACTGGGGTGCTCAAACATGGCCTGTGATGATGACTCCCAGTGAAGGCTCTGTGCTGTGCTTGGCTGCATTTCTATCTGAGTGCCAACAGCAAGATAAATGAAAGACTGGTTCACTGGAGTACTGGTGGTTTGGGGGCTATTGATTTTTGGTCCATTCTCTTTAAAAGTGAGATCTAAAAAGTTGACAGAGGGTCATTAATTTCATCATATACTTGTCGTCTCATCCATAACCAATCTGGGTCTGAGTGTGCTTGTCACTCTGTGTTTGCACTTTATTTGTTTAGGGTTTTCTTGGTGATTTCACCTTTTTTTTTTTTTTTTTTTTTTTTGCTTTTTACTTCAGCCCCTTTAAATAAAGAAAGAAAGAAAAAAAAAGACATGCTGATTTTTTTTGGATCTTTCCTGAAACTGATTTGGGGATGAGAAAATTATAAAGATAGATATATAGAGAAGAGATTTGGATAATGGGAGACATTTAAAAAACTCACAAAAGTCTCTGCCAGCTGCCTTCTAACCTTGGTTTAAAAAAAAAACACATAAAATTCATCAATCATAATTATTTAATTAGCCCGCCAATTTAATCAACACTTACAAAGGTGAACTGGTGGCTTGTTTTAATGAAATGTTAAAATCCAGTTGACAACATTCTTTTATGAAAAGCTTGTGGGTTCTTAATAAACACTGTCGAAATGTGTAAAAATAATTGATAGTAGTGACCATTAATTGAGTTTCTTTGGCTATAAGTTCTGAGCAAGTCGTCCACCAATCCTTCAAGAAACACCAAATTGAGTTTTAAGATATCATGAAAACCTCTTATTGTTGTGATTTTTACTGTGTTATGATGGCAGGTTTATTTTTGTTTGTTTTTTAGCAGGGTAAAGAGAGTTTGGCAGCCTCCATAATTATTATTGAAATAACCATCAAATAAAATCTTTAAGCCTGGCTGAATATTCAATGAGCTGTGTAAATCTGGAGTGCATGAAGCAGTAACACAGGGCAAGAGTAGAAATCCAGAGGAATAAGCATGGGGTTTTAGATAATTCTGCAGCAGCCATCCAAGACAGCACTGTCCTGCCTAACTTGGGACATGGTCAATTCTACAGTATCTGTTTTGAAACCCCAATGCAAGGCGACCAGTAAGGAAAGCAAAAGAAAATATGATTAAGCTCATGGGCCAAGGCAAGGAAATCCAGTATTAATAATATCACGACCTGCCAGTAAATCTCTATTTTATAGGTGAAGAAATACATTTCTACTTTAAAGTGTGTTTTTATATACTCTTGAGTGCCCAACTAGTTAACTACCAAGGGAGCTCTACATGATTTAGAAGTTAATCTTTCAAATGGCTAACAATTGAATGCCTCAGCTGTTTGTAGTTTCCTACCGCTGACTAATTTCATTTTTGTTTCATATGTTTTGGTGGTAAGCTTTCATTGTTCACTGACACTGAGGTTGTGAATCTAGTTAATTTAGTTAAAATGAGGCTGGGAGTTTTCACAGTTTTCTGCTGGCAACAACCAGACCAGAGAGAACATGGAATGAACACTTTACAAAGAAACCAACATGGAAGAAAATTTCAGATGACCCAGCTCAGGGTCAACTTTAACAAGCACGGAGCTAGGATGCAAATAAATATCTTTAAATGTGTCAAGGTGTCCGGTATCTGAAAATGTTTGATTCTTTGCATTATCTCTGACCCTGAGGTTATTTTTTTTGAGCCAATTAACTTCTCCTCCTTTTATTTCAAGCTATTTTTCTTCAATGCCCTTGCTTGAAATTTTAGTAAAGGGAAAACCCAATGGCCTCTATGTGCTTTTTACCAGCAAAACCTCTAAATTTTTTTTTGTATCTACCTATCCCTAATGACTGGGCTTTCCAGGTAGTCCTAGTGGTAAAGAACCTGCCTGCAAATGCAGTAGACCCAAGACGTGGGTTGGATCCCTCAGTTGGGAAGATCCTAAGGAAGAAAGCATGTCAACCCACTCCAGTATTCTTCCCTGGAGAATCCTATGGACAGAGGAGCCTGGAGGGCTACAGTCCATAGTGTCACAAAGAGTTGGACACAACTGAAGCGACTTAGCATTCATGCTTGCATCCCTAATGACTATCAAAGGAATGGACTTCCCCATTCCTTCCAAGACAAGCACTTGCTCTATCACCTCTCACAGTCCCAGGGCCCCCTAAACTTCTCCTTTTAGCTGTTCAAAGGCACAAGTCTCCTTGCCACATTCCTTCCCATTGGTTCCTCTTTCCTCTTCACTGGATAAAGGCCTCCTTGTCCCTCTGTCTCAACACAGGCTTCCTTTGCTCGAGACATCTTTGCTAACTCTTCACACCAAGTCTGGTCCAATGGTCTCATATTCACTTTCTTGTGCACACAACTGCATACTTAATTCTTTATAGCACTAAACAAGATTTAATGAAACAATCAATTATGCAGTGTATGAATGTATGATGTAATTAACTTTTTAATATCTGTCTTTCTTATTAGAATGCCAACCTCTGTATAGTCCAGGACAATAGCTGTCTCATTCATTTTCCTATGCTCCAGCTAGACATTCAGAATTTTGTTGACTGAATGAACCCAATGCAGGACCAGTTATCTCATTGGCAAAATAGAATAAAAAGAAATCCTTGTCTCCTAATGTTGTTACTAAGATCAAATGATTTAACAAATATGTGAAAAATACTCTCTGTGTAATCAAATGTTATAGGCACTATCATAGTGGCTTTTGTTGTATCCCTTTCTGATATACAGAAGCAATTTCTTGAAGGAATTTGTCTAATGATGACTACTCTGATCTTCCTTCATGCAAAAACAGCCAGCTACTAGCCAGGAAGGAGTCCCACAGTCTCCCTCATCTACCTCCATGGTTCTTACTCAGACCACCACCTAGAAATTTGATTTCAGACTTTCATCATTCCATTTTAATCCCCATCTTGTTTGAGTTTAAAAAAAATTTAGGGACACTGTAATGGATGTTAAAATGTAAAGTTCTTCTATGACAAAACAAGATTCTGCCTAGAGGAATTTATATTCTAATAGTGGAAATGGACATAGGAACAGGTCATTTTAATTCCAGTAAAATTCTGTAACAGAAGGAGCCATAGAATTCTATCAGATTATAAGAGTAGAGCACTAAACCCAATCTGGAGCCTCAGGAACGACTTCACGGAATAAATGGTGACCGAGCTGATTCAGTAAAGGTGGTAAGAGTGTTCCCTGCAGAACAAGCAGGATGCACAAGATGCAAATGTGTGAAAGAGGACTTCCCTGGTGGTCTAGTGGTTAAGAATTTGCCTGCCAATGCAGGGCACCTGGGTTTGACAATTGGTCCAGGAAGATCCCACATGCTGCAGAGCAACTAAGCCTATGCACTACAACTACTGAGCCCATGCACCGAGAACCCATACTCCACCACAAAAGAAGCCACCACAGTCCAGTCCTTATCTACAACATCTCGATATTCTAAAAGCTGCAGGGGAACCTACATCTAAGACATGGTTTTCTTAGTTAGAAGTAAAATTGCCAAAACTAGAATTGCCAAAGCCCCAAATCAACTGAATGACTTAAAATCAAAATCCCTACTCCATCATACCTATTCTAGCATCAGCTAAATGGAGCTGCTTGAGAAAAGCTATTCTCCACAATAATTTTCTTTCTGAAAAACCAATCATGTAGGTATGAAAAATGTACATTTAAGTTTTTAAATATGGTTTTTTCTCTCATGCAGAAGTCCTCCTCCCTCTCTCTCATCCTGCATTGCCCCCTTGCATTCATAAACTCTCTGTGTCCACAGAGATACAAACAATTTTTTTCCTAAGAAGCCATTAATTTTTGAGTTTGAGAAATATGAAATAGACAAAGTGGGTAATTTTTCACACTTGGAAGAATTTCCCCATTATGTTCTCACTTCTTTTCTCGCACAGCTGAAAAGAGATTAATAAAATTTACTTTTCCCATTAATTGGCTTCACAGATTGCCATGGGAGATGGTACTCAACCAAGTCAAATAAAACAGAAAATGCCTAAAGCATGTATTTATCCCAACCAAGAAGCTGTGGTCATCACAGCTAGCCGTTCCAAGAAACTGATATGATATTAAAGCCCAAACTTTGCATAAATTGCTGAATTATCCTGTTCTCCAAAAGACATCCAAGCATTAGGAAAAAAGAAGTTTCCTTTTAAAACTCAAAAAAGTGTCATTAGCCAACATATGCCAACAATGTAAACATTTATGTGATTACATCACTTGTCAAATCATTTTTGAGTTGGAACAATTCTAGCTTATCGTGAAGCTCTTTCCCTTGTGGTTCAGCTGGTAAAGAATCTGCCTGCAATGAGGGAGACCTGGGTTTGATCCCTGGGTTGGGAACATCCCCTGGAGAAGGGAAAGGCTATCCACTCCAGTATTCTGGCCTGGAGAATTCCATGGACTGTATAGTCCATTGGGTCACAAAGAGTTGGACACAGCTGAGCGACTTTCATTTCACTTCACTTCTAACTAGAAGGTGCAGCTCCCATAAGACAAGAAGGCACAAAAAGTGGACTTCTCCATAGGTCCAGTGGTTAAGACTCTGAGCTTCCACTGCAGGGAACACAGGTTCCATTATTGATCTAGAAACTAAGATTTCTGCATGTCCTGCAACACACTCAAACAAACAAACAGAAAGAACAGACACAAAAGATGCTCCCAAGCTATTGAATAGACCCCCCTCTATTACAGTCATAAGAAAAGACTAAGGGGGGGAATTTTTTTTAATCCTGTGAGATTACATTTAAACTCTGGGGTCTAGGGAGCTCTTACTTTAACATTCAGAAGAAGTCCAAAGATTTGGATTTCATCTTATGGAAGAGTGGGGAAAGGGGCTTCTTGATGACAGCAAAACCACAATCAGATCATCTGAGGTCATCCTGAGCAGTTATAAAAGCATTCCTCCAATAACCTGTCCTTCCTATTGAAGCTCACCGCTATCAGAATAACACAGTCCTGTCATCAGTCTCTACCATAGAGGGAGGGAAGTAGGAAGGAGGGTAGCAAGCGCTATTCATTACATTGGCCCCCTCTATCCGCATGCTATTTGTTCTATTCCCGGTCAGAGGAGACATTCTGAGGGGTCAGGAGTAACAGGATTTGACGCGTAAGTTCAGTAAGTCACAAAGGAAGAAATACCTTGCGAAGCCTCAAGGTCTTACTGCCAGAGGGTAAATTGTGATGAATCTGGTGTACCTATCATCCAGGAACAAAATGAAATTAAATATCACTTTTGGTTGTTCATCAGGGAATTTCAGTTCACTTTAGTTGCTCAGACATGTCCGACTCTGAGACCCCATGGACTGCAGCATGCCAGGCTTCCCTGTCCATCACCAACTCCCAGAGCTTGCTCCATTGAGTCTGTGATGCCATCCAACCATCTCACCCTCTGTCATCCCCTTCTCCTCCTGCCTTCAATCTTTTCCAGCATCAGGGTCTTTTGAAAAAAGCCCATTTTAAAGATTGATATATTCAAATAGCTGAAGATGAGCCTAGTCCATTTATTTTTAATTACAGCAAGAAAAGCCTTTAAATACCCAATATTTTAAAAATCTATTCATCTGTATTTTTGCTTCAAATTTTTTCTTAGTTTATCTCAGAAGTACAATAGGTTTCAGCTTTAAATTTTGGGCTCCTATTCTGTCTTACTTATACCTTGCAGGATTTCAATAAATACATTTAAAGGGAAGCAGATGTGCTGCTTAATCAGATAATGGAGAACACTGATAAAACCAACTAAAACTTCTCAGAAAAGTCATAAATTCTTTGGGCTTGGACCTCAACAAAGGAGAAAGTGTATCCCAACTGACCAATAGTTATTCTTTCTTGAAGTCCTAAGCTCCATGGTACTGCAGCAAAGTATGTGCCTCTAATTTCTTCTTTTTCTTTCCTCCGAACTCTTCATCAAAATACCTTGAGTCATATTTTTATAATCATTTAGGTGAACAAAGCACTTCTGTGTCCCTTTCATTTCTCCTGTTTCTTCGCCCTTAATTTTCCATTTTCCAACTATACAATTCACTCTGTTTGTGGTTTTCCTGACTGTTCCATTCATGTCCTCTACTTTCATGATGGACTTTTGTTTATGCCCCCTTGGTTGTAGCAACCACGCTTTGTTGTCCATGTGTCAGGGATCATTGGTTTAAAACCTGCAGCTGTGTAGACTTGAACTAGACTTCTTGTTATCTGGATGAAAAAAAATGCAACAAAGTACCACCATGACTGAGTGTGCTGCTGCTACTAAGTAGCTTCAGTCGTGTCCAACTTTGTGCAACCCCATAGACGGCAGCCCACCAGGCTCCCCCGCCCCTGGGATTCTCCAAGCAAGAACACTGGAGTGGGTTGCCATTTCCTTCTCCAATGCATGAAAGTGAAAAGTGAAAGCAAAGTCGCTCAGTCGTGTCCGACTCTTAGCGACCCCATGGACTGCAGCCTACCAGGCTCCTCCGTCCATGGGACTCTCCAGGCAAGAGTACTGGAGTGGGTGGAAGGGTTCTAATGGTTTTCCTCTCCCTATTCAAGAGTTAGATCATTCAAGGGCACTCATACTGTTGAATAAGAAAATAATGATAATACAAACGGTAATGTTTATTTTTTAATCACTCCAATTTATATAGAATCCTACTCCTATTTTTTCAATCAACAAAAATTTCTTGGACTAGGTTAATGATAATGATGACTATTATGGTTAGGGAAATATGTCGAATGTTCTAGTATATCAATCAAAACATTTACTGAGCCCCTATTTTGTGACTGTCTTATAGCTTATCAATATATAAAGATATCATGACAACTATCAAAGATTTATAATCATTGATGTAACATAGGGAAGCATTCATTAGGATCCAACAGTCAACTGGCTTTCAAAATGAGTTCCACAGCAGTAGTTCCAAGCCTGTATCTCGGAGACTTTTTAAGAAATATAGAATCCTGCTTTCTACCCTAGAACTTATGAAAAACATTGTCTAGAAGTAGACTCAAGAATTTGTATTTTTAAAATGTCCCTGGTGATCACAATGATCACCTGATTTGTAAGTTGCTGTCTATCTGATTTTCATTCTAAACCACCAGCTGACCAAAAACCAACAGATATATAAGGTCCCTGGCCACTGAAAAGAGAAAAGAAAGACCACTGTCTCCAAATGTTTTGAAGTTAGAAATTTACCAACACAGTCTTGAGACCACTGAGCAGCCACTACCTTTCTGTTGTCTTACAAGTTACATGAGGGAAGCAATGTATTAGGACCCC